>CM035137.1:120976944-122176944 GCA_020205605.1 Panax ginseng
AAAGCTTATACCCAGAGCATACAAAAGGATACATCGTGAACTAATCGCACCGCCACGAAAGGTGTCATGCCCTTGTGTCAAGAGGACATGCATGTGGTACCCCCACAGGTGGTTAGCTCAAGTATACCCTAAGGATCAAACTACAAAATATAAGCCAAAAGGGTTCAAAACACAAAGCTTACATGACCACTTTCAAATGAAATCGAATTATCAAATATAAACATTTTTAATTACCATAATATATCAATGATCAAAATAACTCCCGAATGTGAACAAAAATATACGAACAATGATACAAATAAATAAAGTCACCAAACTATATTGACATAATTAACTAGTTCAAAGAGTACAAATATGAGTGAGTACCAACGCCAACATGAAACTAACATGTGAATTCGACAAGGAACAATCATGTGAAACAATAACTAACTTCTAAATGAAAAGCTAAATGAACAATTCAAAATTGAAAGGATTATCGCTGAAGGAGTACGAAATCCATACATGAAGTAAGCAATGTAATACTCAAAAATTAAATAATTTTTGCTAATCTTCTTCAATCCAATCTAATAAAACACAATAATAGAATACTATTAATCATTTTAACTATTTAATAATTTAACCTTTATATTATTATATTATAAAATATTATTAACAATAATTTTATTTGTCTACATACATATACACAGTACCACTTCGAATTATATATTACTCATAAATTTGATCAATTTTATTTTAAGTTTACATTACACCAATTTATTTCAATTATCCTAAATGGCATATACATGACAATTTCCTTCTGATGCAATATTATTTGGAATAAATGAATTGGTGATATATTATATTATACTTATTATTAAAGTTAGACAAAAAAGTTCTTGTAATCAATCATCCCATTCACTTTTCATATAATATACATCTATATAGCTTATGCAATATTATTATAATGTTAAATTTTAGATTGAATGAATTCCATGGCCACTAACCTGATTACAAACTAAATTGAATTTATTTTCTCTAAAAAATTCTTTTTCCCTTTCGTAAGTCCACTTGGTCCTTTTGTTTCTTTTTAGAAACATATACTTTTTAATATAAGATGAATAATGATTCGAGTACACTAGGGTTTAGGTTTTAATCATATAAATATATTTTATTAACTCTCATAATTTTAATAGGATTTAATAGTATAAATATATGTTAAACTTAATTAGTTTTAAGGCCCAAATTTATCAACTCAATATTGTCCAATATCCATTATGGTCCACTCAAAATGAAATATAATCTGGCCCAAACATAAGAAAACCCTAATTAAAATATTTTATTATTATTTTATTGGGTATTTAATCACCTTCCGTTTAAAAACGATTTCGTCCCCGAAATGAAAAGAATGGATCATACCTGATTATCGAAAAGATGCGGATATTTCGCCCGAATAGACTCCTCCATTTCCCAAGTAGTTTCATGCTCTGAATGGTTTTTCCACAAGACATTAACAAAAGGAATTGTCTTCCTTCTCATAATCCATTCTTGGCGATCTAGAATCGCCTCAGCTTCTTCCTTACAAGTAAGATCTTCTTGAATCTTATATAACGGGTATTGCACAACATGAAGTGGATGATAGTTATATTTCCTGTGACACCCCCAAAATAGGTATACATCACCCATCTTGGGTCACCAAATATATGGTATAGAATATAAATACAAACTTTCTTATACAATACGACAAAAAACATAGCTGAGAGTTTTTACACGAATATTGTCTAGTAGACAGTATTCAAACTCAAATGGAGGCCTCATTATAATTATTATCACACTATTTTATAAAATAGTGAGGACTACTACAGCCACCATCTTGGACCATCACTCCGTTCCCCGACTAGTTCCGGCTACGTTCTCATTTCCTGAAGAGAACAATGAAAATAAAAGGGCGAGCTCAACTAGCCCAGTAAGAAATATCATGACTAAAATAATGCAGAATAAATTATTGTTAGCCTTCAACAATGTTAAACTAATAAACAACAAGATTAATTGCAGCGGAACAAGCAATCCATTAGAAGAGTTAAGTAGAGCATGATATCTACTATCTTCTATGATTTAAAAAGTTTATCATCACTTTTATCGCTGAGACTCAGCTTAATAAATAATCCACATCTTTGAATCATCCCTGCACTACGGGCCAAAGATATTCATTAGTATCACATCCACGAATTATCCATGCACTACGGGCTAAGGATATTTATGTTATCACCAATGGTCATGATCATGCCAACAATTTTACCACATCATTTGTAACATTACGGGTCATGATTATACAAAATAATCCATGGTCATAATCATCCCAATCAACAGTCCATCTATGCACTACGGGCCAAAGATGACTTTCATCACAATATAAGCATGAGGATGATGCAATGATATAAGAATTCAATTAAATGAAATCAAAGAATAAATTTTTAAAGATTTATTATTTAATTTTTCTAGAATTCATAAATGTCCAAATTATCAACATGATACTGCTTTGTGGAGTAAAATTCAAGAATAATATTGCATCAAAAATGACTTGGACCGAAAAGAAATTAATTTTTATCATAAATAGTACTCTAGGTGAATAGTACCCCATGAATAGTACTTCGGGAATTGTACCCCGTGAATAGTACTCCGGTATGAAAAAGTTAAAACTTATCAAGAGTGTTCAGAATCATATTTTTATAAAAAGATACTGGATGAAGCGCAAATTTCAAGGATATTCTACTAATTTCATGGAGTATAGAAGTCAAAACTTAACAAATAAGTCTAGAATTTTGAATCTGAAACGAAATAATATTACTTACATACTACAGAGTATGGAAGAAAATATTATTTCATACGAATATTGAACAAAAATAATATCCCTTACCTTAAAAAGAGAGTACTTCTGACTGGTAGGGCGAGAATATTTTTGAAGAAAACTTTCACTGTTTTCTACACTCAAAGCTTCCTAAAACTCGAAAGAAATACGCTCAATATTATAGAAGAAGAATTCTCTGATTCTGGTGTGATTTTCAATTCTAAACTAAGCATCCTATTTATAGGAGAATAGAAAGGATACTATTTGAATAAAATCACGGGTGAACAGTATTTAGAAATCACGGACGCAACCGGCGAAAGAATTTTTTTTTTTCTGATTTACTATGCAAATACTATGCATAATAAAATATAATATATTCTATTTTTCATATAAAACAAAACTTATTATAATAATAATAATAATATAACTCCCTCCCGTGACAATACAATTCCTCCTCCATTATCATCCCAAACGTGGGCCCCCACCCTATTATATATATATATATATAATACATATAAATATACTGAATAACTTTCTACTGATAATTTTAAAAAATAGCTAAGTGGGGGTCCATATAATGAGTAAATTTTATAACAAATACTTCATAAAAATCCGTTCAATATTTTTAACAATATTTATTCATCATTATTATAATTCGCAATATTAACAACCAGATCGTTCCTAGGAAAGAGGGGGCTTTCTGATAAAGATTTCTCCCTATTGGCGCGCAATTAGGTGACCAACCCCTTTACTCGACAGAACTTTCTTGACATTGTTAATTATGCAAATAATAATTTGAATAACTTGTCATCTCAATTATTGATTTAATAATATAAAATATTGTGCAGATGATACTGTGATAATAATAGAATCAATAATATGAGATACTATGCAGCAATTACTGTAACAATAATTGAGTATAACTGACTGACTTCTCACGTAAGCATCAAATACCTTGTGCTACTATACAACCACGTATATTACTGTACTTTTCATCACCGGGTAATTGGACAATTAACGGTAAAAATTTCGCCGTTATTTTTATAAAAAGATATTTCTATCATTTTCTAACTGACAATAATTCCATTGTGGGGTCCACCAATGCTTGTGCTGTCGTACGGATATTTCCTTCTAAAACGAATATTCCCTGACCAATCGAATATTTTATAACAACTTGCATACTTTGCAAAATTTATAAATATTACCCACAACTATAACATTATATCAAATTCACACCATAATATTCAAAAATATATTTTGAGAAAAAAAGTAATCTTTATTTATGAAAGTTGGGGTCTTACAATCTCCTATTCTTATGAAATTTTGTCCTCGAAATTGGGATACGTACCTGGTATGTCAAAGAGGTGAGGATACCTTGATTTTATTCCAGATTCTAACTCCCAGGTCATTTCCTCAACATCGTGGTTTATCCACAAAACTTTTACTTGAGGTATAACCTTGGAGCGTAGAATATGTTCCTTCTTATCCAAGATTTTAACAGGTACCTCTTCATACGTTAAATCTTCCGCTATTTCGTCCGGTTCTAACTCAATAATGTGGTTCGGGTCTTTCACATATTTACGTAACATGGATATATGAAAAATGTTATGAACACGAGACATACTTAGCGGTAAGGCGAGTCTATATGCCACAGTTCCTAATCGATCGAGGATTTTAAATGGGCCAATGAATCGAGGATTGAGCTTTCCTCTCTTTCCAAATCTCGTAACTCCTTTCCATGGAGCCACCCGTAATAACACATGGTCACCAACATTAAATTCCACGTCCTTTCAATGAAGATTAGAATAACTCTTTTGTCGATCTTGTGAGATTTTTATACATTGTCGGATCATTTGAATCTTCCCGTAGTTATACTTACCAATTTTGGTCCCAACAACGTTGCTTCACCCACCTCATTCCAGCATACTGGAGAACGACATTTGCGTCCATACAATGCATCGAATGGAGCCATGCTGATGCTTGCTTGATAAATGTTGTTGTAGGAAAATTCCACCAATAATGGTAAGAACTTGTCCCAACTTCCTTTGAAGTCAAGGACACAGAATCTTAATAGATCTTCAAGAGTTTGAATAGTCTTCTCTAACTGCCTATCCGTTTGAGGATGATATGCCAAACTAAATCGTAAATTTGTGCCCATAGCTTTTTGCAAACTAACCCAAAATCGTGAAGTGAATCTTGGGTCTCGATCAGAAACTATGGATACTGGCATACCATGTAGTCTTATAATCTCATTTAAATAAATACGAGTAAGACGTTCAAGTGAATAAGTTTCTCGTATAGGTAAGAAATGAGCAGACTTGGTTAGTCTATCGACAATGACCCAAATCGTATCTATGCCTTAAGAAACCTTGGGAAGATCAATAACGAAATCTATGGTAATGTACTCCCACTTCCATTCTGGAATTTCATGTGGTTGCAATGGACCTTTTGGCACTTGATGCTCCGCCTTGACTCATTGACAAGTTAGACACCTTGAGATAAACTCTACGATCTATCTTTTCATATTGCTCCACCAAAATGTATGTCGAAGATCACGATACATTTTGGTACTCCCAGGAACACAAAGTCTGGAGTTTATTTGAATGATTCCTTCTTCATCGATTCATGCATCTGGAATAGCACCTTCTTGCACTTTCTTCTTCATACGCATTAGCTCTAGGTCTGTAGCTTGAGCAACTTTAACTTTATTGATTAAAGTCGGTTCTACTCGTATATTTGCCATCATCACGTGAGTCTCTGGAGTCTTTAACTCTATCTCCATCCTTTGCAAGTCATACAAAATGGGCCTTTACGTTGACAATATCACACTCGTACCTGCATATGATCTTCTACTCAACGTATCAGCTACCACGTTCACTTTTCCAGGATGGTATTGAATGGTATGATCATAATCTTTCAACAGCTCGAGCCAACGTCGTTGTCACATGTTGAGCTCCTTTTGGGTGAAGAAATATTTAAGGCTTTTACGATCCGTATAGATCCCCACTTTCACCCCATACAGATAATGTCTCTAGATTTTTAGTGCGAAAACGACTGCTGCCAACTCTAGATCATGAGTGTGATAATTCCTCTCACATTCTTTGATTTGTCGTGAGGCATAGGCTATAACTTTCCCATATTGCATGAGAACACATCATAACCCTCTGCCTGAAGCATCGCTGTAGATGACAAATGTGACGCCCCCAAAACAGGTATACATCACCCATCTTGACTCGCCAGATTCGTGGTACATAAAGTCAAATACAACTTAATAATACAACTGTCTTGTAAAATACGACAAAATATATGCTGTGAGTTTTAATACAAATATTGTCATCTAGACAATATCCACACTCAATGGAGTCCTCATTACATTTCTTATCACACTATTTTATAGAATAGTGAGGACTACTATGACACCATCTCGGACCATCACTCCATTCCCCGACTAGTCCCTTTCCACGCTCTCATTTCAAGAGAACAATGAAAGCAAAAGGGTGAGCTCAACTAGCCCAGTAAGAAATATTATGACTAAGATAATGCAGGATAAATTATCATTAGCCTTTAGTAATGTTAAACTGATAAAATACAATAAACATAAAGTTTAACTGCAGCGGAATAAGCAATCCATTAGAAGAGTCAAGTAGAGCATGATATCTACTATCTTCTATAATTTAAAATGTTTTCATCAATTTTTATCGTTGAGACTCAGCTAAATAAATAAACCACGTCACTGAATCATCCCTGCACTACGGGGCAAGGATATTCATTAAATCATTAATGGTCATGACTATACTGAATAATCCGTGGTCATAATTATACCAAAAACTGTCCATCAATGCACTACAGGCCATTGAGGACTTTTATCACATCGTTTATAACATTACAGGTCATGATTACATATCGAATGATCCTCGATCATAATCATACCAAGTCCATCTCTCGCATCGTAAGCCAAAGATATACAACTATAAAACCAATAATCAATCAGGTCCATCTTTGCATCGTAAGCCAAAGATATACAATTCAATAATCAATACCCATCTTTTGCACGTAAGCCAAAGATAACTTTCATCACCATATAAAGCATGAGGATGATGACAATGATATAAGCATTAATCAACGAAAACAAGGATAAATATTAAAGACTTTAAATTTATCCAAATATTATCAACCACCTAATAAACTCATAATCTAATATTATTAATATTATAACAATATTTTAATCACTTCTTAAACTTATAAACAATTTATTTTAATTGTTTACACTTTACCAAATAATGCATTTAATCATTCAAAAATGCCATACTCATAAGATTTCATCACCAATGATCAAATCCCTCATAAAAAATCTGCATATACACTATATAGGATTCCCAAGCCATAAAATCTTATTTTCCAATTTTGTTACTACACATAATATATTTAATCATTTAATCATAACTAGTTCATTTTCATGAAAAATACAAAATCAGTCCCAAAAATATTTATTTTCTGGGATTTAGCAGAATATAGTCCCATATTGAACATATATTTTTCTCGAAATTTTTAAAATTCATTTACTATTTTTCATATGGCCAAAACTGCCGAATATTTAGACATTTATCATAAATTGTAATTTTGTCCAAAAATTTTGAAATTTACAGGGTATACTCCTGTTATATATATGTACTCCAAATAAACATTTCACTAATTTTGGAGTTAACCACAAAGAGTTATAAGGGTTTACTTTTAAAATAGTCTTTTCCCATAAAATCCATAACTCTTAATCTATACATCCAAAAATCGCCATTTTTGGACACAATCTAGAAAACTCATCAAATTATCATTTTAAATTTTTCCAGAATTTTTGAGGATCAGAAAAATTACGAAACTGCCCCTGGATGAAACCCCTTTTGAATAAAAATACTATTCATATGAATACAAAGGATCATTCACCATGCATGCGATAATCCACATAGACAGGTTATTCCAACAGAATAATAAAGAATGGAATAACAGAAGAATTCACCATGCATGCGATAGACCGCATAGACAAGTTATTCTCAATAGAATAATAAAGAATGGAACCAGGTCATGCATAAACCGCACAGACAGGATATTCCAACAGAATAATAAAAAATGGAACAAGGTCATGCGTAAATCGCATGCAGACGTGATATTCCAATGAATAATAAAGAATGGAATAACAAAGAATTCAAAGATGCATGCGATAGACCGCATGCATCGGTTATTCTAACAGGATAATAAATAATGGAACCAGTCTAACGTAATCCTTACGCATACATATGATATTCCAAATGTAATAATAAAGAATGGAATAATGAAGAATTTCACCATGTATGTGGTATTGATAGACATGTTATTCCAACATAATAATAAAGAATGGAATAATGTAAGCTCTTTTCATGAATACTTAAGAAATAATACCCCTTACCTTAGAAAAGCCGATCTTTGGAGTAGAGAGGTAACAGACTTCTCTTCTTCTTTCTCTCTATAATTTCTCTCTATAATAATTGCTCTATAGCTTTAGTGAATTGGTGAGAAATGAAGGAAGAATGAGTTTCTATTTATAGGAAAATATAGTTTCAATAATTGCACATTTTGGGGCTCAAAATATTACAGTATAATACCTTCCTCTTTTTCTTCCTTTTTTAATTTAGTCCTGCAAGTACTATCAAACTTTTACCACCTCCCCTAATAGTAAATAATGGGAATCAATAGTTCAATCATGTGAATAAATAGTTATAATCATGTGAAAATATGAATTACAGTATAGTACCTCTATCTATACCTCCATTTTTAACTTAGTCGTGCAAGTATTATCAATCTTGAACCAACTCCCCTAATAGTAAATAAATATAAATCAATAGTACACACATGTGAACAAATAGTTATAATCATGTGAATTAATAGCAATTAATTGCCCGATTTATCAATATAACCCCCAGACATCAATTATCATCGAAATAGATGTCGATTTCCACTAACACTAATAATCCCAACACAATGGAACTATCAAATTCATCTTTAATCAACACGAACTTATTCATCATTAATATTATGACTCGCAATATTTAACAACCAGGTCGTTCCCAGGAAAGATGGGGCTTTCCGATAAGGATTTCTCCTTATTGATGCACAATTAGGTGACCGGTGTAACATTCTAGAATTTTAATTGTTATATTAAATATTTATTGAATTATTTAAATATTTAATGGATGTGTTTATTGTTGAATAAATAATTGTTCAAATTTGAATTGATGTGGTTAATTATTTGTTAAATAAATAATTAAGGAAAATTAATTATTTTGCTAATTTCATTTAATTATTAAGTTAGAGAATTTTGATTAATTGAATTATTTTGCTAATTTTTATTAATTGAATAAAGTTATAATTATATAGAAAATTATAATTTTGATGGTATTGATTTATGTGATGAAGTGATTTAATAAATTATTATTATGATTAATTTAATTAAATTAATGTGTGACAAATAACCTTTTATAAAATAGTTATTAAAATAACTTAAAGGAGTTTTAATTCTGTTTTGCCAAACAAGGCCTAATGCCTATTAAGTCTTTAATCTATTTATGTTTTACCAAACAGGGTGTTAGGATTAATGAGTTATTTTTTTAGTTAGTAACCAAACAAGCCTTATGGCTTTTGATTTTTAAAACTCATATAACTGATATCAGTTATATGTTTTGTATTTATATTATATAATCAATATATATTATATTCTATATACGTTATTTGTTAAGTACGTTAGATAGAGAGAGATAAGAAAAGAAAACTCAGAGGAAGAAGAAGAAGGGAAGAAGAAGAGAAGAAGAAGAGAAGAGAGGAAGAAAGGCTAGAGAGTGGGAAGAAGGAGCTTGAGAATAGAAAGGATAGTCATCATCTTCTTCAAGGTATTCTCCTATTCCTTTTAGTTCTTAAAAGTTTAGTTTTATCTTCCCAAATTCTCTGTAGAATCTTTGTGCAAGCATGGATTTTTGTTGTTATGTGGCTTTATATGTCATAATAGTGATGTTAAAACTATTTTCATGGGTTATAATCAAAGAATTGTTGTTATGTATATGTTTGTGAAGAAAATATTTTTACAGAGAGTTTTTATGAAAATTTATTGTTTAACTTAAAGTAGAAATTGAGGGTGAATTAGTTGTTTAGTTGATAAATTGATCGTTTAATTTGTTAGAGTATGTATAATCATTGATAATGACACTTTGAATTAGTGGTTTTGGTTGAAAAACAAAAGTTACAGATGTTGATTTTCATTGAAATATCAAAAAAGTGAGTTTTAGCCAAAAAACAAGAATTTAGGTGTGTTAATTTTGTTGTTTATGTGGTTGTATGGGTAGAATCATGTTTAGAGTTTGTGAAATATGTTTACATGAAGTTGTTGTATGATTTACATGATATTTGAGTCTGTTAGAAAGCGAGTTTGTAGGCCAAAATTGGCTTTTTTACTCGCATCGCTGTCGAGGTCATGTCATCGTCGAGGTGCGCAATTCGGCGCCATGGCGCGGACTTGCAAGACCTTTATGTATGCCATGATGCCATGCTCACGCCAAGCAAAGATAGCCATGTAGCCTTGATCTCCGTATATACAGCCACATGCTCCATGTTAAGATGTAGCGACCCACAAAGGTAAATCGTATGGCGCATGACGCGAAAGTTAGCGAGAATGGTCCGACAAAGTACTTTTTTTGTACACGAAATTTTAAGAAAAGTTATGTGATGATAGTAGGACTGCTAAATGTTGATTTTAGTATTTCTATACTATGAATAAGTATGTTATTAACAATTAACTTGTGTTATAACTCGATTATGTGATTAAAAATCCAATTTTAAATTATGAATGTACTTAGTTATGTTTGTAAGATGGTAATGACTAATTATGTCATGATGACATATGTTTATAGGATATTTTGATTCGTATTGATTTTGTTTAGCCTATGAGCAAGACAAGTTCTTTAACTCTACTTTTAGAATTGTGCAATCGCTTAAATTTTCTTTGAACAAGTTTTTCTAATCCTTTATCTTGTTGAACTAATTATGGTTTTTAATTTGATTATGATATAATGATGTAAGTTATTCTTGAGCAAGTTATTCTTGTATTTAACTTGTTGTTTAGCATGCAAATTTATATATTCTAATGTTGAACATTTTTATCGATCAAATTGTTATGCATGCTTAGTATTCAATTCTAATTAACCTTGGCTTTGTATTGTTCAAGCAAGGTGTTATAGTTATTCAAATTGTATGCTCTTAGATTATTCCTAAAGCATGAGTTTAGTTTACTATGATTGATTCAATCACGATTATTCTATAGTGAAATGTTCTTGGTTTCATTCAACTAATCCTTAGTTGATGTTCGTTGAATTCCAAACCTGAAAGCTTATCCAAATCAAACTTCCTTTGGTGCGGACTTGTACTCTAAATACTGAGATGAACAACCCTAATGTTATTATTAGGGGTTAACTTACGCGTAGTGTTAAATGTCTGTGCACAATACATGGTACGAATGGTCGATCCCCTAAGTACGAGGAGTCCTTATAGTCTTATATATCATTAAAGTTGGAGTTGAAAGATTGCTTTAACTCAGGGACATAGTTCATGGTCTTATGACCCTCGCTTATATTTATTCCACATTTTGGATTTCGGTTTACGATTATAGATGATAGAGTACTATTCATTGTTGATGAGCCTATTATTGGCGATTATTATTACTATACTCTGTTGATTTCATATTGTATCCAGTGAGCAATTGTTTTGCTCACTCTTGCATATTTTAAAACTCATTGCAGCTAAAGAAGAGAAGGTAGATGAACCTTCGTCTAGCAAAGGAAAGGGGAAAATGTGCAAGTGATGAAGACTTGTATTTTTTACTTTAGACTTTTATTATGATGATCTTAGACTTGGTTTTAATGAAGTTTATTTAATTTCCGCATTTGAATGATTGTATTTAAAGGTTAGATAACCTGGGAGATTTTATTATGTAACCCTTTAATGGGAAAGGTTTTATTATCCAGTTTTATTGTGATTGGGTAGTTAGATATGAATGTTTGATTAAGTGAACACCAAATCCTGTGGGAATGAAGTACCTGGATTTGGGGGTGTCACAACCAAACCTCTCATTGACAGAACTTCTAGACATTGTCAATATTTCAAATAATAATATGAATAACTTTGCCGTCTCAATTATTTATTTAATAATATAACATATTATGCAGATGATACTGTGACAATAATTGAATAAATAATATGAGAGATATGATGCAGCAATTACTGTAGCAATAATTGAGTACAATTGAGTGACTTCTTACGTAAGCATTAACAATCAATACCTTGTGCTACTATGCAACCACACGTATTACTGTACTTTTACTACTGGGTAGTTCAATAGTTTTAACGGTAACACTTTCGTCGTTATTTTTATAAAATGATAATTATGTCGTTTTCTAACAACGACAATACTTTTGTTGTGGGGTCCACCAATGATTGTGCCGTCGTACGGATATTCCCCGATAAAAAGAATATTCCCCGACCAAACGAATATTTTATAACAACTTGCATACTTTGCAAAATTTATAAATATTACCCACAACTATAACATTATATCAAATCCACACCATAATATTCAAAAAAATATTTCGAGAAATTTAAATCTTTATTCATAAAATTTGGGGTCTCACAATCTCCCCTCCTTATGAAATTTTGCCCTCGAAATTTACGTACGTACCTGGTATGCCGATGAGGTAAGGATACCTTGACTTCATTTCAGATTCTAACTTTTGAGGTATAACCTTTGAGTGTCGAATATGATCCTTCTTATCCATGATTTTAACATGTATCTCTTCATAGATTAAATCTTCTGCTATCTCGTCTAGTTCCAATTCAATAATGTGTTTCGGGTCATCCACATATTTACGTAACATCGATACGTGAAAAACGTTATGAACACGCCGACATACTTGGTGGTAAAACGCAGTCTATAGGCCACGCCTTCCTACTCGATCGAGGATTTCAAATGGGCCAATTAAATCGAGGGTTGAGATAACGCCTTCTTGAACCTTCTTCTTCACATTCATCAGATTTGGGTGTGAAGCTTGAGCGGCTTTAACTTTATCGATTAAAGTCGATTCTAATCGTATATTCGTTATCTTTATGTGGGTCCCTAGAGTCTTTAACTTTATCTTCATCATTTATAAGTTATACGAAATGGCTTTTCGTGTTAACTACATCGCACTCATAAACGCATACGATCTTCTACTTAACGCGTCAGCTATCACGTTCGCTCTTCCACAATGATATTGAATGGTATGATCGTAATCTTCAACAGCTCGAGCCAACGTCTTTGGCACATTATACGATCGTTTTAGGTAAATAAATATTTGAGGGTTTTAGAAATGGGTTTTGTACTGGGGTCAATACAAAATTCGATTTCACGCTCTAGGGGTAAGCTAAGAAGTTCTTTGAGAATACGTCAGGAAATTTATTAACGATAGAAATATCATTTAAAAACTGTGACTCTCATCCAAGACTTGGATAACACATGAAGTGAAGGTTTCTACTAACGAAGTGTCAACCAATAAGTAAAAGTCTAACTTCTCTGGGGTCAAATTTAAACGTTGAATGCAAGCAAGAGAGATAAAATAATGGGTAGAACCGGTATCTAATAAGGCATAGACTTTGTAAGAATTTATAATTAACTAACCCATGCTAACTTCATTCGGGTTACTCGCTTTTTGAGAAGTCACTAAAAATGCTCTTCCTGAAACCACCGACTTTGTTTTGTCCATATCTGCCTTTGGTGCCACTGTCCCAGCTGGACTTGACTTTGGTGCACGACAAAATCGGGCTAGGTGACCTTCTTTCCACAATTGTAACATGCTTTGGACTGCATCACGCAGTTTGGACTGATATGACCATCCCCTCCGCATTTGTAACATACGACCGACGGTCGTTCTCCTTCCTTAACAATAGGTGTTGGTGCTGACATCTTTCCATCATTGTTGAATCTCCTCTTCTTGAAATTTTCACTCCTATTATCTTTTCCATGATTACCACCGAAGTGGTTACCATTCTTGGCATGATAATTTCCCCCACGATGGTTATCATTGTTCCGATGGCCATTGCCACCGGTACGATTATTATTGTTGCCTTTTGGTTGGGCTGGTTCATTATCACGCTCTAATAACTGAGCCCTATTCACCACATCTGAATACAAACACAATTTGTGAAAATGAGGTATTGATGTATATCGGGTTTCAAACCTCTTAGAAACATTCGCGTCATTCGCTCCTCATTATTGACCAAATGGGATGCAAACCGGGATAACTCCACAAATTTAGCCTCGTATTGCCACACGGTCATATTGTTTTGCTCCAATTTGATAAACTCCACCTCCTTCATGTGACGAATACTTTCAGGAAAGTACTTGTCGTTGAACAGCTCTTGGAACTTCTCCCAAGACATCTTGAGTGCGTCAGGCTGGTACAGTACGCTTCTGATTTCCACCAATGAATCGCCTCTTCACGCAACATAAAGGTGGCGAAGGGAACCTTTTGCTCCTCTAAGCATCCTAAGACATCAAATATCTTGGTGATCTGCTTTAACCACGTCTCCGCCTTAAGTGGTTCTGGCTTTCCCAAAAACTCCGGTGGTCCCAGCTCCTTGAATAAACTTTAGCGATAATGACCGAATCGTGGGTTGCCATTATTTCCACCTATATTTTGAACATGAGTCTCTCTTACCTGATGTTGCATGAATTGCATAAAGCCTCTGAACATCCCATCGTTCATCATCTGATCGGTGTTGTTATTTACCTTTCCTGTTGCACATTATCCTGGGTATTGATCGTTGGTGACTCAACGGTCTCATGTGCTTCATTGCTGATCTTAACATTTTCAGATGCCATTTTCAAACAATGTCACAAAATAGGGGTTAATTAACATATCACATATTATCCCTATACTCTGACCGACCAATTAAATACCAAATAACCTTAGGTAGGTCATACTAGCGAAGGAATTCCCCGTCTCTCCCCTCCTAGTTCTTGTCTCACATCTCAGCCAGGGATCATATCCCTAAGCTTTGATACAAACTGTGACGCCCCCAAAACAAGTATACATCACCCATCTTGAGTCGCCAAATTCATGGTACATAAATTCAAATACAACTAAATAATACAACTGTCGTGTAAAATACGACAAAACATATGTTGTGAGTTTTAATACAAATATTGTCATCTAGACAATATCCACACTCAATGGAGTCCTCATTACATTTATTATCACACTATTTTATAAAATAGTAAGGAGTACTATGACACCATCTTGGACCATCACTCCGTTCCCCAACTAGTCTCGGCTACGTTCTCATTTCCTGAAGAGAACAATGAAAGCAAAAGGGTGACCTCAACTAGCCCAGTAAGAAATATTATGACTAAGATAATGCAGGATAAATTATCATTAGCCTTCAACAATGTTAAACTGATAAAATATAATAGACATCAAGTTTAACTGCAGCGGAATAAGCAATCCATTAGAAGAGTCAAGTAGAGTATGATATCTACTATCCTCTATAATTTAAAATGTTTTCATCAATTTTTATCACTGAGACTCAGCTAAATAAATAAACCACGTCATCAAATCATCCCTGCACTATGGGCCAAGGATATTCATTAAATCATTAATGGTCATGGCTATACCGAATAATCCCTGGTCATAATCATACCAAAAACTGTCCATCAATGCACTATAGGCCATTGAGGACTTTTACCACATCGTTTATAAAATTACAGGTCATGATTACACCGAATGATCCCTGATCATAATTATACCAAGTCCATCTCTGCACGTAAGCAAAGATATACAATTATAAAACCAATAATCAACAGTCCATCTTTGCACGTAAGCCAAAGATAACTTTCATCACCATATAAGCATGAGGATGATGACAATGATATAAGCATTAATCAAACGAAAGCAAGGATAAATATTAAAAACTTTAAATTTATCCAAATATTATCAACCACTTAATAAACTCATAATCTAATATTATTAATATTATAACAATATTTTAATAACTTCTTAAACTTATAGACAATTTATTTCAATTGTTTACACTTTACCAAATAATGCATTTAATCATTCAAAAATGCCATACTCATAAGATTTCATCACCAATGATCAAATCCCTCATCAAAAATCTGCATATACCCTATATAGGATTCCTAAGCCTAAAATCATATTTTTCAATTTTGTTACTTCACATAACATATTTAATTCATTTACTCATAACTAGTTTATTTTCATGAAAATACCAAATCAGGTCCCAAAATATTTCTTTTACGGGATTTAGCGTAATATAGTCCCATATTGAACATATATTTTTCTCGGAATTTTTAAAATTTATTTACTATTTTTCATATGGCCAAAACTGCCGAATATTTAGACATTTATCATAAATTATAATTTTGTCCAAAAATTCCGAAATTTATAGGGTATACTCCTGTTATATATATGTACTCCCAATAAAAATTTCACCAATTTTGGAGTTAACCACAAAGAGTTATAAGGGTTTACTTTTAAAATAGTCTTTTCCCATAAAATCCATAACTCTTAATCTATACATCCAAAAATCACCATTTTTGGACAGAATCTAGAAAACTCATCAAATTATTATTTTAATTTTTTCCAAAATTTTTTGAGGGTCAAAAAATTACGAAACTGCCCCCGACAGAAACACCTTTTGAATGAAAATACTATTCATATGAATACAAAGGACCATTCACCATACATGCGGTAATCCACATAGACAGGTTATTCCAACAGAATAATAAAGAATGGAACCACAGAAGAATTCACCATGCATGCGAGAATCTTTAGTATTCTCTTATTTATTACCTGTGTCTACTATTTAGGCAGAATACCGTCACCCATTATTACTAAGAAACTGAAAGAAACCCCAACAACGGAAGAAAGAGGGGAAAGTGAGGAAGAAACTGATGTAGAAATAGAAACCCCAACAACGGAAGAAAGGGGGGAAAATGAGGAAGAAACAATTGTAGAAATAGAAACCCCAGACATGTTATTCTCAATAGAATAATAAAGAATGGAACCAGGTCATGCGTAAACCGCACAGACAGGATATTCCACAAAATAATAAAGAATGAAATAACAAAGAATTCACCATGCATGCGATAGACCGCACAGATAGGTTATTCCGACAGAATAATAAAGAATGGAACCAGGTCTAGTGTAATCTGTACAAACAGGATATTCCAATAGAATAATAAAGAATGGAATAACAGAAGAATTTTACCATGTAGGCGGTACTTCGTATAGACAGGTTATTCCAACATAATAATAAATAATGGAATAACAGAAGCTCTCTTCATGAATACGAAAGAAATAATACCCCTTACCTTAGAAAGAAACTAGATACTGGAATAGAGAGGTAGCAGACTTCTCTTCTTCTTTCTCTCTATAATTTCTCTCTATAATAATTGCTCTATAGCTTTAGTGAATTGGTGAGAAATGAAGGAAGAATGAGTTTCTATTTATAGAAAAATATCGTTTCAATAATTGCACATTTTGGGGCTCAAAATATTACAGTATAATACATTCCTCTTTTTCTTCCTTTTTAATTTAGTCCTGCAAGTATTATCAAACTTGCATCACCTCCCCTAATAGTAAATAATGTGAATTAATAGTTCAATCATGTGAATCAATAGTTATAATATTGTGAAAATATAAATTACAGTATAGTACCTCCATCTATACCTCCATTTTTAACTTAATCATGCAAGTATTATCAATCTTGCACCAACTCCCCTAATAGTAAATGAATGTGAATCAATAGTACACACGTGTGAATAAATAGTTATAATCATGTGAATTAATTACAATTAATTGCTCATTTATCCGATTAATTACCCGATTTATCAATATAACCCCCAGACATCAATTATCATCGGAATAGATGTCGATTTCCACTAACACTAATAATCCCAACACAATGGAACTATCAAATTCATCTTTAATCAACACGAACTTATTCATCATTAATATTATAACTCATAATATTTAACAACCAGTCGTTCCTGTGAAAGAGGGACTTTCCGATAAGGATTTCTCCTTATTAGTGCCGCAATTAGGTGACCAAACCTCTCCTCGAGAACTTCTAGACATTGTCGATATTGCAAATAATAATATGAATAACTTTGTCGTCTCAATTATTTATTTAATAATATAACATATTATGCGAGATGGTAATTTGACAATAATTGAATCAATAATATGAGAGATATGATGCAACAATTCATCGTAGTAATAATTGAGTATAAATTATTGGTGACTTCTTACGTAAGCATCAATAATCAATACTGTGTGCTATTATGCAACCACGCGTATTACTGTACTTTTACTACCGGGTAGTTCAATAATTTTAACGGTAACACTTTCGCCGTTATTTTTATAAAATGATAATTATGTCGTTTTCTAACTACGACAATACTTCTGTTGTGGGGTCCACAAATGATTGTGCCGTCGTATGGATATTCCCCGACAAAAAGAATATTCCCCGACCAAACGAATATTTTATAACAACTTGCATACTTTGCAAAATTTATAAATATTATCCACAACTATAACATTATATCAAATCCACACCATAATATTCAAAAAAATATTTTGAGAAATTTAAATATTTATTCATAAAATTTGGGGTCTCACAACAAATCCCTTCGAACTAGATGATATTGTCAGAACAGGTGCTGAAATGAGTCTCCTCTTGAGTTCTTGAAAACTCTTCTCACATTCCTTGCTCCAACCAAAATTTGTATCTTTTCTAGTTAGCTGAGTTAATGGAGTAGCGATTCGAGAAAATCCTTCCATGAATCTCCGATAATAACCAGCTAAACCCATAAAGCTACGTACTTCGGTCACTAACTTAGGTATCTCCTAGCTTTGAATTGCTTCAATCTTTATCGGGTCAATGGATATTCCGTGATTTGATATCACGTGCCCAAGGAATGCTACTTCCTAAAGCCAGAACTCATATTTCTTTAACTTGACATATAACTCATTTTCACGAAGCTTTTGGAGTATCAACCTCAAGTGTTGCTTATGTTCTTCACGGCTTTTGGAGTATATGAGGATGTTATCAATAAAGATAACCACAAAATGATCTAAATATTCCTTGAATACTCGGTTCATCATATCCATGAAGGCAGCAGGAGCATTAGTCAATCCAAAAGACATGACTAGGAATTCATAATGCCCGTACCGAGTTCTGAAAGCAGTCTTTGGGATGTCATTGGTTGTAATCTTTAACTGATGATATCTGGAACGAAGATCGATCTTTGAAAAGAATTTGACGCCTTACAATTGGTCAAATAGGTCATCAATGCGTGGCAACGGGTGCCTATTTTTGATGGTGACATGATTCAACTCCCGATAGTCAATACAAAGTCGCATACTCCCATCTTTCTTCTCCACGAATAGAACAGGAGCACCCCAAGGAGACGTACTAAGACGAATGAAACCGATGTCTAACAACTCCTGTAGTTGGGTTTTTTAACTCCTGAAGTTCAATAGGAGCCATTCAATATTGGGCTTTAGAAATGGGTTTTGTACCGGGTTCAAGGTCGATACAAAATTCAATTTCACGCTCTGGGGGTAGGCCAGGAAGCCCTTCAGGGAATACATCAAGAAATTTATTAACAATAGAAATATCATTCAAATCTAACATATTTTTATTTAAATCCGTGACATGGGCTAAGAAAGCTTGACATCCGTTTTTCAATAAACGAATAGCTTTATGGCATGATATGACAGTGATTAACTTTAGTGGTTTGGTTGCTTGAATTCACATAATAGGTTGGTTAGGAATATGAAAGCTAACAACCTTACGAAAATAACTAATTTTAGCATGATGAGTAGTTAACCAATCAATTCCTAAAATCACATCGAATTCAAGTATTTTCAAAGAGATAAGATCGACATGGAACGTGCAGATGATGATTTGAATCAAACAAGACTTATAAATAGTGGATGTAATGAATGTTTCTCCCAATACAGTTTCAACAGATAAGTCAAAGTCTAATTTCTCCGGAGTTAAATTTAAACGTTTAGCGCAAGTAGGAGAAATAAAAGAATGGGTAGAACTAGTACCAAATAAGGTATAAACTTTATAAGAGTTTATGCTTAGCTTACCCGTGATAACCTCGTTCGGGTTCCTCAGTTTTTGGGAGGTCATGACAAACGCTCTCCCTTGAACTACCGGCTTTAACTTCTTTGGGATGACCTTTGGTGCTCCGTTCCAGCTGGACTTGATTTCACTACACGACAAAATCGGGCTAGGTGACCTTCTCTTCCACAAGTATAACATGTTTTGGACTGCTGCATACAGTTTGGACTGATGTGTCCCTCCCCTACGAACTTGTAGCATACGATCGGTGGTCATTCTCCTTCCTTAACAACAGTTGCTGGTGCTGACATCTTTCCATCATTATTGGATCTCCTCTTCTTGAAATTTCCACTTCTATTTTCTTGGCCATGATTACAACCGAAGTGGTTACAATTTTTGGCATGTTGATTCCCTCCACGTTTGTTGTCACCGCTTCGATGACTGCTACCACTAGTATTATCATTTTGCCGGCTGCTCTCTCTTGGTTGGGTTGACTCATTCTTGCACTCTAATAACTGAGCCCTATTTACAACATCTGAATATAAACACAGTTTGTGATAAATGAGGTATTGATGTATTTCGGGTTTCAAACCTCACAGGAACATTTGTGTCATACGCTCCTCATTATCAAGTAAATGGGATGTAAACCGGGACAACTCGACAAACTTAGCTTTGTACTGCGACACGGTCATATTGTTTTGTTCCAGCTTGATGAACTTTACCTCCTTCATGTGACGAATACTTTCGGGAAAGTACTTGTCGTTGAACAATTCTTGGAACTTCTCCCAAGACATCTTGAGTGTGGTAGGCTGAGTACGCTTTATAGATTCCCACCAGTAATCTGCCTCTCCTTGCAACATGAAGGTGGCAAAGGGAACCTTTTGCTCCTCGGAGCATTCCAAGACATCAAATATCTTGGTGATCTGCTTTATCCACGTCTCCGCCTTAAGTGGTTCTGGCTTTCCCAAAAACTCCAGTGGTCCCAGCTCCTTGAACTGCTTAGCGGTGACCATCCGTGAGTTGTCAGTGTTTCCACCAGCATTTTGAACTGGAGTCGCTCTTGCCTGATGATACATGAATTGCATAAAGCTTTTGAACATCCCATCGTTCATCATTTAGTCGGTGTTGTTATTTTCTTGACAATTATTGCCTTCCTGATGCATATTATCATGGGTATTGATCGTTGGTGACTCAACGGTCTCATGTGCTCCATTGCTTATCTCAACATTCTTGGATGTCATTTTCAAACACTGCCACAAAACAAGGGTTAATTTACATGCTACATATTATCCCTATATTCTGATCGACCAGTTAAATAACAAATAAGCTTAGGTAGGTCATACTAACGAAGGAATTACCCGTCTCTCCCCTCCTAGTTCTAGTCTCACATCTCAGCCAGGGATCATATCCCTAAGCACTGATACCAACTTTGTCGCCCCCAAAATAGGTATACATCACCCATCTTGGGTCGCTAAATATATGGTACAAAATTTAAATACAAACTTCCTTATACAATACGACAAAAAACGTAGCTGAGAGTTTTTGAACGAATATTGTCTAGTAGACAGTATTCAAACTCAAATGGAGTATTCATTACAATTATTACCACACTATTTTATAAAATAGTGAGGACTACTACAACCACCATCTTGGACCATCACTTCGTTCCCCGACTAGTCCCAGCTACGTTCTCAATTCCTGAAGAGAACAATGAAAACAAAAGGGTGAGCTCAACTAGCCCAATAAGAAATATTATGACTAAGATAATGCAGAATAAATTATTGTTAGCCTTCAACAGTGTTAATCTAATAAACAACAAGTTTAAATGCAGCGGAACAAGCAATCCATTAGAAGAGTCAAGTAGAGCATGATATCTACTATCTTCTATGATTTAAAAAGTTTATCATCACTTTTATCGCTGAGACTCGGCTTAATAAATAATCTACATCATCGAATCACCCCTGCACTACTGGCCAAGGATATTCATTAGTATCACATCCACGAATTATCCATGCATTATGGGCCAAGGATATTCATGTTATCACCAATGGTCATGATCATGCCAACAACTATCCATCAATGCACTACGGGCCAATAAGGATATTTACCACATCATTTGTAATATTACGGGTCATAATTATACCGAATAATCCCTGGTCATAATCATCCCAATCAACAGTCCATTTATGCAGTACGGGCCAAAGATGACTTTCATCACAATATAAGCATGAGGATGATGACAATGATATAAAAATTCAATTAAATAAAATCAAAGGATAAAATTTTAAAGATTTATAATTTAATTTATCCAGAATTCAAAAATGTCCAAATTGTGAACATAATACTTCTTTGTGGAGTAAAATTCAAGAATAATATTGGACCAAAAATGATTTGGACCGAAAAGAAATCAATTTTTGTCATAAATAGTACTCCGGGTGAATAGTACCCGAGTGAATAGTACCCCATGAATAGTACTTCAGGAATAGTACCCTATGAATAGTACTCCGGCATGAAAAAGTTAAAACTTATCAAGAATGTTCAGAATAATATTTCCATAAAAAGATACTGGATGAAGCGCAAATTTCAAGGATATTCTACTAATTTCATGGAGTATAGAAGCCAAAACTTAACAAATGAGTGTAGAATTTTGAATCTGAAATGAAATAATATTACTTACATACTACAGAGTATGGAAGAAAATATTATTTCATATGAATATTGAACAAAAATAATATCCCTTACCTTAAAAAGAGAGTACTTCTGACTAGTAGGGCGGGAATATTCTTGAAGAAAACTTTCACTATTTTCTATACTCAAAGCTTCCTAAAACACGAAAGAAATATGCTCAATATTATAGATGAAGAATTATCTGATTCTGGTGTGATTTTCAATTCTAAACTAAGCATCCTATTTATAGGAGAATGGAAATGATACTATTTGAATAAAATCACGGGTGGACAATATTTAGAAATCATGGACACAACCGGCGAAAGATTTTTTTTTTTGATTTACTATGCAAACACTATGCAGACACTATGCAAACACTATGCATAATAAAATATAATATATTCTATTTTTCATATAAAACATAACTTATAATAATAATAATAATAATAATAATAATAATAATAATAATAATAATAATAATAATAATAATAATAATAATTTAACTCCTCCCATGACAATACAATTCCTCCCCATTATCATCCCAAACATGGGCCCCCACCTATATTATATATATATATATATATATATATATATATATATATATATATATATATATATATATAAATAACTTTTTATCGATTATTTTGAAAAATGGGTAAGTGGGGGGTCCATATAATGAGCAAAATTTATAACAAATACTTCATAAAAATCCCCTAAATATTTTTAACAACATTTATTCATCATTATTATAACTCGCAATATTAACAACCAGATTGTTCCCAGGAAAAATAGGCTTTCCGATAAGGATTTCTCCCTATTGGCGCGCAGTTAGGTGACCAAACCCCTTTCCTCGACAAAACTTTTTAGACATTGTTAATTATGCAAATAATAATAAGAATAACTTTTTATTTCAATTATTGATTTAATAATATAAAATATTGTGCAGATGATACTGTGACAATAATAGAATCAATAATGTGAGATACTATGCAGCAATTACTGTAGCAATAATTGAGTATAACTAAGTGACTTCTCACGTAAGCATCAAATACTATATGCTACTATGCAACCATGCGTATTACTGTACTTTTTATTACCGAGTAATTCGACAGTCAACGGTAAAACTTTCGCCGTTATTTTTATAAAAAGATATTTCTGTAATTTTTTAACTCCGATAATAATTCCGTTGTGGGGTCCCCAATGCTTGTGCTGTCGTACGAATATTTCTTGTTAAAATGAATATTCCCAGACCAATCGAATATTTTATAACAACTTGCATACTTTGCAAAATTTATAAATATTACCCACAACTATAACATTATATCAAATCCACACCATAATATTCAAAAATATATTTTGAGAAAAAAATTAATCTTTATTTATTAAAGTTGGAGTCTTACATTTCCTTAACACCGAAACATGAAAGATATAATGTACATGAGATAACTGTGGAGGCAAAGCCACTCAATTTGCCACTTCTCCAACTCTCTCAAGGACTTCAGAAGGGCCAATGAAATGCGGACTATGCTTCCCTTTCAAATCAAACCTTCAAAAACCTTTTCATGGAGAAACATTAAAAAACATGTGTTCACTAGGTGTGATTCAAGAGCCCTCCTATGAATATCAACATAACTCTTTTGTCGTGATCTAGCTTCTTTTAATTTTTTTTTAGCCACTACTACCTTCTCCATTGTAATCCTAACCAAATCAGATCCTTCTATTATCCTTTATCCAACCTCATCCCAACAAGTTGAAGCTCGACACTTCTTACCATACAAGGCTTCAAAAGGAGCCATACCAATACTAGCTTGCCAACTGTTATTATATGCGAACTCCATCAAACTCAAATAATCATCCCAGTTCCCTATCCATTCTAAAGCACAAGATCGCAACATGTCTTCTAACATCTAAATAGTTCTATCTGATTGTCCATCTGTTTGTGGGTGAAAAGTTGTGCTATAGTTGAGTCACGTTCCCCAAGCTCATTAAAATCCTTTCCAAAATCGAGAAGTAAACAACGGATCTCGATCTGAAATAATAGAAACTAGAGTCCCATGAAGCCTAGCAATCTAAGTTGAAATATATCTGCTAACTTATTTACCGAAAAATCCTCACGAATAGCCAGAAAATGCACCGATTTGGTCAAACGATCCACTACCACCCAAATAGCATCATTCTTTTTAAGAGTCCTTGGTAAACCAGTCACAAAGTCCATTGAAATGTCATCCCATTTCCACACAGGAATCTCTAACTGTTGCAATAAACCACCAGGCCACTGATGCTCTATTTCCACTTGCTAACAAGTAAGATATTTACTCACAAATTCAGCTACATCCCTTTTCATCCCACTCCACGAGAAATTCTCCTTCAAATCCTTATACAACTTTGTAGACCCTGTGTGACGCCACCAAAATAGGTATACATCACCTATTCTGAGTCGCCAAATACATGGTACAGAATACAAATACAATCTTAAATATATATCTCAAACCGGAACACACAGGAATGTCATTTCCAATCTAGGAGATAACCACGAGAGATATCTATGAGATCAAAAGGCCAATTACAACAACAGGAGGGTAGATTCATCTTTGGCGATTACGATCTCGGCGATAACACCGACGCTCGGTTCGATCCCGAGATCAACAACTTTGGGAGTATTTCAACCCCATCCTTGGTGATAGCCCCAAGAGATGCCATTGCGATTCGGCGATAACCCGAAAATGCTTGTTTCAAACATATGCAATCGGCTTCAACCCACAGACATCATCTGTCGAGCACACACACCTCGGACCGGAGATAACAACGGGCGAGATGGGAACACCCACGGATGATGGTGAGACATACAAACAAGCGGCGGTCCAATCTCGGATGTAACCACGAGCAACGTCGCTTTTTCCGCTTAAGCCGGCGATAACCGGTGAGGAGTCACAACGTCATCTTACCATCTCAACAAGATGATATCGCGGCATACCAACAAGTAGTCAATCTCGGTTTGTAACCACGAGCAGCGTCTACTTTCAACTCAAATCGGCGATAACCCGGAGAGTCAAAGCGTCATCTTGTTCCTTCGACAATGGCACGTCGTCTCAACACTTCATACATACATACATCCAACAATGTCCCACAAGGCGAGGATTGACAATCCGGTGTGACTATTACGTGTGGCGATGCTTTGGATAGAATTTGAAGCTTGAAGACCATGGGCATAGACCCTCTTCGACTTCGTACAACCTCTAATCCATGTCATTGCGTAACTCTCGACACAAGCGGTCCAAAAGAAGGTCGGATATACCTCGTTCGGATGCTCGGATTGAAGTTACTGCAAGTTCGGCGGACATTACGATGCATGAGAGTGCACGTCTTCCGAGACGATGGGACCCGCGAGGCTCGGATGCATCACGACCGGTACCAGCGGTACAAGCTGCGGTGCGCCATGTGTACTGCGACCATCCATCTATATATACAAGCCTTGGGGTTGACCATTTGAGAAGAAGAGGAGGAAAAAAAGCGAGGAAGCCTGTCCATTTTACTCTGCATACACATCTTTTGAGTGTTTCCTCACTTTAAACACTAGTTAGCTCACATATAGCTATCTTTTATCCGGCGGGGAGGTGAGTGTTTATCCATTTAAAGTCATAGAAGTCTACTTTGGCGTTACTTTAAAGCCTTCTTATATTTTATAAAGCCTTCTTCTCATATTAGCACACCTTTGTTATACACATTTGAGAGTCGTGTGAGTGTGTTTTGCGGACTTGGTCAAGTGGTTTTCATTTTACATTATATATATATATATATATATATATATATTTCATATATGGACTAACATTATCGAGTTATGCCTCGATTGAGCCTGAACTTGATGCAGGCGTTTAATTGCTTTATATATATATATATATATATATATATATATATATATATATATATATATATATATATATATATATATATATATATATACGTGGTGGACTACATACGATTGATGAGCACAGATTTTATATCAGTGCGTTTAATTATTATATATATATATATATATATATATATATATATATATATATATATATATATCGATGAGCACAGATTTACATCCGGTCGTTTAATCATATTATATATATATATATATATATATATTGTTTATCGATATATCAGATGAGCACAGATTCACATCCGTCGTTCTTTATTTATATATATATATATATATATATATATATATATATATATATATATATATATATATATATATTACATTTACATTCATCGGGCACAGAGTTCACTTACGTGGCCTTTTACTGACTTTATTTACATTAAATCATCACTTTTGGAGTTTACTTAAGTGGCGATTGATAAACTTACTGACTTTATTTACATTTTGTCCCTTTGGAGTTTACTTATGGCGGTTGATCATATTTATATATATATATATATATATATATATATATATATATATATATATATATATATATATATATTACTTTCCATACAAATTGCGGTATCATGTGAGCTAGGAATCATGTGATCACGAGTTGATCTCTTGAATCTAGATTAGGTTCCCATGATGGACATTTTTAGGTTTATGGCGACTTGTACATTATTTTACGATGTCTGAATTTCCTTGGATGGTTTCATCATGCCCATGAGGAGTTAAACCTTTCTTTGTATATTATTTTCTCGAGAATGCTTCGCATCTCTCAAAAATAAAAAGCAAACAAAATAGAACATTTAATAATAAAATGGAAGTATGAAAAGGTCTCAATTCTATTGAGCACACGAGGTTTGAAAAACCTCTTTTACAAAACGTCATTGCTATATCTTGGTTAAAAAGCTGAATTTTTCTATAAAATTCAAACCTTGTGTATATAGGTGCGAGCGAGGCCTCACACTTTTCAAAATACATTGCACATTGATCCACACACACACACACACACATTCATATAACAATTTCTTTGAAAAGTGGCGGTCATAGTGTAACCAACACGGATGTCGAGAGTGCCTAACACCTTCCCTCCTCATAATCAAGCCCCGGACCCAAAATGAATCTCGGTTTCACAGACCCGTCTAGCGATGTCAAATCACTTTGGGTCGATGTGCAAACCTTTTTTTGATTGCGTTGGTGCAACCCGATTAAATACACCAATGGCGACTCTTAAAAGTCAAATCGTCGACATTATACATGTGGGACCTTTTTCACTTGTTTTTTCAAACAAATCTCACATTAACATGAGAACACCAAAGAACAAATAACGAAAAGGACACTCAAAAAAATCCCGACGTCGACAGGTGGCGACTCTGCTGGGGACTCCAGTAAGAGGGCTTAAGCCGCTATTTCAAGCTTTTCAAAATTGTTATATGCTTGTGTGTGAATGTTGCATTTACATTTATGATGAATGTGTACGAATGCATCTTAATTCTTTGCCTTTGCTAAATATCTATCTGTGATATTAGTGCTTCACACATATCATCATTTTGCATAAGCGGTGAGACACGTTGTATGTGAATGTATGTTGTGTGGTCCCTCCACCGGGGAGGCTATCTGTCGGTGTTTGATTCTTTGGACTCGTGGGAAGAATGATTCCCGGGGCTCGGGAAAGGCACCACTCAGTTTAAGCTCGGTTGAAAGCAATAGGATTAACTTCCGTCAAGTAGATTGCGATGATCAGGAACCTTCATGCCAAAAAGCCGCGAGAGTAACCCTAAGATAGGTCGACCTCGATAAACCAAGCGCGGAGGAAAAGTCTCTTCATACTTTCCATTTTAAATTACTTGTAAAACATTTACTTGTAATTCTATTCCATGTTCATTCATATGTAATGGAAAATATGAAGAATATATGTGCATGCATGACATGTTATCAATTAACAACGGGTTTTTGCGGGACAAAATTCCTAAAAGCGGACATGTTATGATAACATTTACATTACCCTAAGACTAAACTACGTAAGTCTTTTGTAGGGAAGCAATTGGGCACATTACCGCTCAAAATCAAAAAAAGCCATGAGAGCTACTGACCAATCATGTCTTCTTGACCCGGTCTAATCTGTGTCTCCAGAAAGAATTTGGCGGATTGAGTAAACAAATCACAGACTTGGTTGTTCTACTAAAAAATTACACGATCTACTCGAGTGCGAAGATACCTACACATCTGAGAATCCTCTACACAAGGAGGAGTTCAAGGTGGAAAAAAAATTCCGAAACATCGATTGGATCTGACCAACAAAGACCACGAAAACACACCCATCTCAAAGGAGATCCGGACACCGGTGATATCGGGAAGAAGGTCCTTCAAATGGAGAAACTATTACGTGTTCTCAAAGGATTGGAACCCATGGCGGTGTTTCATATCTGAGACCTTTGCATATTTCACGGTGTTCAATATCGAGAGAAATTCAAGACCCTGATTTTGAGAAATATGATGGATTAGGGATCCTTATACACATTTAAAAGTGTTCATTGGAGAACTTGGGTCTTCTGTGAGAAAATGAAAAGCTCGAATCATTTGTTTTGAGAAAAATCTATTTGGAGAAGCTTGGTTCATGGTATACAGTTAGACAACTCTAAGATCCATAGTTGGGAAGAGGCTGGCTCACGCCTTCCTCACTCAATCTGATTTTCAATCTCGGATGGCTCTGGCCGGTACCAAATTACCAAGGTCAAAAGCGATCTAATGAGTCATTTAGAGTATGCTCAAAAGGTGGGCGCCTTCTTTGCTCAAGTTATTCCTTCCATGACGAGAATCGAAATGGTCATGACCTTCATAGATGTCTGAGAGCTCCTTTCTATGAAAGAGTTCTAGGCTGGTATTGGCAAACCATTCTACGAAATGATCAAACACGGCGAGATGGTGAAATGGGATTGAAGTCGGTAAAATTCAAGACCTAGCAGCTCTTAAAAGCATTCTTGAGCACATCGGTCCGGATCTTATGGAAACAACCCCGGAGGAGTCCATAAAAAAAAAGAGGAGGATGTTTCCTTGATACTACAAGGACAAAAAAGGCAATCAAGCATGCTATCACGGAGGAGAAACTACTCCCTTTTCGGCCTGATCTTGAACCCTCCATTGCCTAAAAGTGGAAGTAAAAGCGACCTCGAATGTTCACACCCTTAGGGGACTCGCTCGAGAATATTCTTGCTCTTACATTTGCTCGGAAAGAAAATTACATCTTCTTCTTCCACAGCCCGACCCTAATGGGAGGGGTTTTAATGCTTTACTTTCGAGAAGTGTGCTTATCATGTTGGGGCACTGGACATGATACTCAAGATTGTTGGGCCTTGAAACATAAGATTCAAGATCTAATAGAACAATGGTGAGATCGTGGTCACTAAACCGGATCAACCTCATGTGCAAGACAACCCTCTTCCTCAACACAAAGAAGAAGAGTCAACATGATCGATTGGAGCCTTTGTCTGAGGTTCCAATTCTAATGGCGAATCATCCCAACCCATCAAAGATGGTGTTGACAAATGGGATTATGCAAAGTTCCGGTTTACCATGGAGCGAAAAATGAAAGCTCTTTCCAAACAAATTGAACAATTGGCGAGCGGGTGACCCACCATGTCAAGTCACACGCCAATTAATCGGCGAGGAGCATGCCTATCTCCTTCCATTTGTTGTGAATGCCTCCTCACCACCTTGAAAAGCGAAGCTATGGAGGATAAGGTTGCAAAGCGAGCAAATGCTAAAAAGCATCGAGTTTTTTTTCAATCGAGAGAATTCACCTATTTGGGCCAATCTATGGAGGAGATACTTCAAATGTTGATCAACGAAGGAAGAATTACCTTCCTTCTCCTCCATCAATCCCCTTTCGGGGCGGTTCAATCTGATGAAATGTGTCGATATCATTCACATTCTCGCGGTCACAACCTGACGAAAGAATCTTGGGCACTCCATATCTCTCATTCGAGAATCTTATTGATAGCGGTGTCCTGCAAATAGCGAGATGATTACATTTGTGCAACTCAAGGGTGGGCATGTATCTACCAAATGGAAGGATCGATGGCGATTATATCAAAGTGGATGATGAGGCTATCAAAAAGTATTTCCCATCTACACCAATTCAACTCAAAGGAGGACAATCCTTTGAAAGTGGCCACACTACCAGCCAATTCCTTTACCTTTGAGACCACAACATCACTGTTGTCGACACACACAAAGTTCCATGGAATTATGGAGAAAATTTGAAGGATCCACGTCTCATACTCTTTTTCTACGATGTCGAAGGAAAATCCATTGTACCTTCCTCAATGGGTTATTAAACCTACTTGCGAAGCAAAGGGAAGTTGCCCATGGAAAGATTGAAAAATTCCTCCGTACTATATGGGCCTGATGAAAGCCAAAGTGGTTTTAAGCTTGCGAGAAGCTCCACACAATTTCAATCTTTGGATTTGGTTTTCTCTTAGAGGATCATCGGAAGATCTTACTGAAGGTTTTAGAAGAAGCCTAGTTGCCAAAATCAGTGGATGTGGAAAAATTTCAACATTTGGTTGATCACATTTTCAACAACAATGTGATATCCTTCATTGATGATGACATACCTCCTGAAGGGACCGGTCATTGCAAGCCTTTGCATATTGCAGTTTTGTCTTAGGGTACATGCTAGCGGGGAGTATTGATAGATGGAGCTCATCTCTAAATATACATCCTTATGCCACCTTGGTAAAGATGAATATCAATCTCAAGCGGATCCAAAGCAGCCATACGGTCATCAGAGCTTTTGATGGATCCCGGCGAAATTCCGTTGGAAAGATTGAATTGCCAATTGAGATTGGTCCCAATACATTCAATGTATCCTTCCACGTCCTCAAGATAGAATCGGGATACAACTTTGCTTTTTGGGAGACCATGGATACACATGGTTTGGGCTTTTCCTCCACCTTACATCAACAACTCAAATACATTATCAACAACGATCTAGTCATTTATCATCGGCTGGCCGGGATTGTCTGAACAAGGAACTCTACCAATTATCGACTTCAATTCGAGAAGTTGAGCAGGCGGTTCCATACTTTGGAAGTGAGTAACCACATGATACCATTCTATTGGGCGCCACTTCCGTACCCAAGATTTCTGTTGAGGTTATATCGGCCACTCGAAAATGATGTTATTGGGTCATCAACACGGACAAGGGCTTGGTAAAGATAAGCGGTATATTAAGCACCTATCCAAATATCGATCAAATTGGAACAGTAGGACTAGGCTATTACGCGATTCGATCACGAGGAATCCTCATAAGCACAAGCGGGTTCCTCGAGCTTCCATTTGCGACGATTTTCTATACCTTTTACCCCATGAGTTGATGCAATCTCGATAAAGGTTCCGGCCCATGTTGTGGCTATCTTTGTTTCCAAACCGGTGCCAATCAAAGCAAAAGAGGTCTTGATTCACGATCGAGGCGGAAGAAAAGAGCGAAAACGTAAACATGACCTTGCCTTGATGATGGCGGGCATTAGCGTCATTGTTCATGATGAACATACAAATAGATACACCCAGACGATGATTGCCCGGATGTCATGGTTATCATTCGGAGAAAGGAGGACAATGATGATCCTTCCATCACTGCGATCCATCGGGACTTTTCCCTCGACAATTGGAAGCGACACTCCATTCATTGGTCGACGAGGTAAAATGGGCGAAAAATCCCTACGCCTGTATAGATAACTTTAATTGCTTGCTTTCCTTTACAACACTAGCGATTATTTTATCAAGTACATCTTAACACTTTTGTATGATCGAGCGAGTTGCATATATTAAGTGAAAGCATCTTTTGTTTTGGGACTACGAATTTAGATGTGCATGTCCTTCTTGATGACATGCCTTCTCTCCACAAAGGCGTTTGTAACTTTGATGCAAAGTTGGACTCGAGACTTGATGGACATCGAAGAGGACATTGAGACACCTCGAGAGATTAAGGAATGGGTCATGAGACAAACCCAAACCCAATCTTGATCAAACCACTCCTTTCAATCTCGGAACCTTAGACAACCTAAGCTAATCCAGTTGGTTCGACCTTACCACAAATCAGCGGAATGACATGGTTGCCTTATTAACCCAATTCCGGGATGTGTTTGCATGGTCTCATGAAGACATGGTGGGTTTGTCCATTGACATTGTTCTTCATCGCCTTCCCATTAAAGAAGGATTCAAGCCGATTAGGCAAAAACTTCGGCGATTGAAACACGAATGGAGTTTAAAAGTTAAAGAAGAAATTGTGAAACAATTTCAAGTTGGCATCATCATGGTGTCTACATATCGGAGTGGATATCAACATTGTTCCGTGCCTAAACCGGGGGGAAGGTGCGAGTTTGCGTGGATTATCGGGATTTGAACAAAGCTTGCCTTAAAGATAGCTTTCCGTGCCACTTTATCCACATTCTTATTGATAATCTTTGCTCGATCGGCATGTACTCCTTTCTTTGATTGCTTTGCGGGGTACCATCAAATTATAGTTATTTGAGGAAGATCGTGAAAAAAGCTTTTTCATCACGCCTTGGGAACCTTTTGCTACTGAGCGGTTGTCATTCGGCCTCATCAATGTTGGGGCAACCTATCGGCGAGCTATGATGGCTCTTTTCCATGATTTAATGCACAAGGAGATAGAGATCTATGTGGATGACATCATTGTCAAATCCGGGAAGGAGGATGACCATTTAGACCATCTCAAAAACTTTTCAACGAGTTTAAATAAAATACAACTTGAAGTTGAATCCATGCTGAAGTCGCCTTTGGTGTTAAGTCGGGCAAGTTGCTGGGTTTCTAATCGACCACAAAGGGATTGAGCTGGATCTACTACAAAATCCGAGCCATCAAAAATGCCCATTCCTCGAGACGAGAGAAGAAATCTGAGGATTTTTGGGAAGGATCAATTTCATTAGCGATTCATTTCTCAACTCACGACAACTTTGTGAGCCTATCTTCAAGTTGTTAAGGAAGAACTCCTCCATGAAATGGAATGATGAGTGTCGAAAAAGCCTTCCTCACAATCAAAAAAGCAAGCGATTAACGCTCTATTTTGGTACCTCCGAGGATGATGTTCCCCTGTTCATGTACACATCCATAAATGACAATGCCATGGGGGCTGCATCTTTGAAGCGAAAAAAACAATAGAGGCCAAGAAGAGCTATCTATTACCTCGACAAAAGATTGACATCGGTGAACACAAGTACACTCGATTGAGAAGACTTGTTGTGCTTTAGCATGGGCTTCCATGAGGTTACAACATTACCTCCATGGTCACACAACCCATCTCATATCCGAATGGATCCTCTCAAGTATGTGTTGATGGCCCATCTTGAATTGTCATTGTCCGGATGGCGAGTTGATCCTACAACAATTTGACATCGTCTATGTGATGCAAAAATCATCAAAAGGTCAAGGAATTGCGGATCAATTGGCCACCGCTTTTTGCGAGGATTACAAACCCTTAGAAACATACTTTCTGATGAAGGAGTAATGACAATTCATTCTGACATCGATCGATACATCATCGTGCGTGGAGAATGTATTTTGATGGGCTATTAACACGAGAAGGCTCTGGGGCTGGAGCGGTTTTAATATCCGATGCAGGGAAGCGATATCCGTCGTAGTCAAATTGCGGTTTATCGGCACCAACAACACGGTTTGAGTATGAAGGGCATATCATGGGGCTAAAAAACTTGCCCGTTCAATGGGCATCGGTGATTAACTTGTCTTTGGGGATTCGAATTGGTAATCAAGCAATCCACGAGGAATCTATCAAACCAAAAAATTACATTTCTTTGCCTTACCATCGGCAAGTTCTCTGAGATGGCTTTGGAGTTGAAGAAATCTCCTTTCTACACATTCCTCGTAATAGGAATGATTTTGCGAGATGCATTAGCAACGTTGGCCTCCTTGGTTTACATACGACACGACAAGGAAAAACATGCCAAACATCACGTTTACTCTTGCAAAAAAAGCCCGTCTATAGGGAATTACATTGGAGAAGTATCGGATGAGCTACCTCCCATCCACAACCCTTGGTATCGGCACATCAAGGAGTATCTACGAGATGGATCTACACCCATTGAGGCCTAGCCTAAGCGAGAAAGAGCGGATTCATCGACTTCTTTATGAAATTCTACGGCGGAGATGCACTCTACAAAAAAGAGATGCGAGATTAGGTCTCCTCGGATGTGCGGATAAAGACCAAGCTCGAGACTCATGGATGAGATCCATGGTGGAGTATGTGGCCCTCACATGGCGGACCCCTACTTGTCGAAAAAATTCTCGAGCAGGGACATTATTGGCTTACACTCAAAAGTGGCTGTGATGATCACGTCAAGAGGTGCTATCAATGCGATTCATGGGAATGCTATCCACGCCCCTCGAGGAACTCCACAATATGAGTTAGCCATGGCCCTTCTCAATGTGGGGAATGGGCGTGATCGGGCCCCATCGAGCCCCAAAGCCGATAATGGACATCGATTCATATTCACCATGATCGACTACTTCACCAAATGGGTAGAAGCGACATCCTTCCCCGGGGTTACTAAAGAAGTTATCATTGTTTTCATCGAAAACAATGTCATTTGTCGATATGGACAACGAGAGGTCATTGTGTGAACATGCTAAGAACCTCAACAACAAAATGATGGAGGAGTTATGCGAAAAATTCCACATCAAACATCTCAACTCCATCATCTACCATCCAAAGATGAATGGTGTTGTTGAAGCGGCTAATAAAAAAAACATCAAAAGATCATGCGAAAAATGTCAGCGATCACAAAGGATGGCACGACCTCTTGCCTCGACTTTATTAGCCTCTGAACTTCCATGCGAACTTCCTTTGAGGGCAACCCCTACTCATTAGTCTATGGGATGGGCGCGTGTGCTCCCCATAGAAGTGGAAATGGAATCCCTCGAGTATTGATGGATGCTCGGTTGGATGAAGACCAATGGGTACAAGAAAGCGGTATCACCAATTGTCTCTGATAGGCGAAAAGGCGATCCGCGGCTATCTTCCATGGTCGATTATATCGACAAAGGATCGCACGATCCTACAATAGAAAAGTCCCGACTACGACAATTCAAACAACATGACTTGGTTTTGAAGAAGATCATTGACAACCAAGATCAATCTAAGGAAAATTAAGCTCCTAACTGGGAAGGCCATTTTTTGTCAAGGAAGTATTGACGGAGGTGCTCTCGAGTTTACGAAATGGATGGCGATGAATTTCCACGACTTATCAACTTCGGACACCATGAAAAGCGGTACTATATGCGAAGTTACCATCAAACAAACATCTGGTTTTGATCATCAAATCACCGGTCATTCGGTTTTGAACCCTTTCCTTTTGAATACTCTTACGCCCCTCGAAACATACACTTCAAACCCGACGACTGGGTTTTACTTCATTTCAAACCTTTCATACAATCTCGGTTATCACGAAAGGCGGGATTTAACCTTTCACAATTTTGGTTATCACGAAGGCGAGATTGAACCTTTCACATCTGAAGGCGGGATTTATCACGAAGATTTATCGGCGATTAAACTTTTCTACTGCTGCGATTTGTCACGAGGGCGGGATCAAACTTTTTACACACTTGCGTTTGTCCCCATTATGGGATCAAACTTTCTTCTCCCCCATGATGATATAGCTTTGCATGGGATTCACACTTCTCTTAGCCTTGATTAGTCACACGAGGCGAAACTACGTCGACTTTGATCTCCACGATACACGAGAGTGCGTGGGCAACCATATTCTATATGGCGGTCATGATAAAGAAAAACAACAAAAAAACATTTACGCCCTTTCTCTACAAAAAAACAAAAAAAACAAAAAATACTTCACACCCATACGCCTTTCGCATTCGACGTTGAACCTCTTACACTAGGTTGAACTACATGAGACTTGATCTCTCTCTTCATAGGAGTGCGTGGCGACCATTCATGGTGCGATCTAACCCCTACCGAACAACATACTTGTCACACGATGCAGGGATCTACCTTGAATTTGCCCCATTTCATCGGTTTGAGATCAAAGGGATGGAATTACCCAACCTCTTCTCACAAATAGAAGATTCGGTGACCATCTAAGCTGCGATCGTGCCTCGAAAGAAGCAATACCAACCCATAAGAGATGGAATTAACTAGGCTTCTCACAAATAGAAATCTTGGCGACCATCGTAGTGCGGTCGATCTCGAGAGAGGAAGAAACCACCCTCCTCTCCACTTTTCCATACGAGATACCGGTCCCAAGACACCAAAAGATGGTAGGGATTTACAAAAATCAATGATCCGTTTACGAGAGATCTTGCGACGTCTCAATGTCCATCTATCGAGGATAAGTTCGAGAATGCATCAAGATCACAAGGCCACTGAGAAAGCAGGCAAACATCAAGCAAGTATCAAGGCATAACTAAAAGGGAAGTGAATCAAAATATATTTCCTGCCATATATATATAATCTTGTTTGATATATACATATATGTTTGTACATGACAAAATGGCTAAGCTAGTGCATGCGAGGAAAATACAAAAAGCTATCTACGGATCTGTGTGTATGCGGACTATCGGATCTAACATAGCATCCCTCTCTGAGAGCGGAGGAAGCCTTTGCAAGCTCACTGCCCAGGGTATCTACGAGCTAGCGGATCGAGGCTAAGCTGCATGGTGGCATAATGCTCATCAATGTAAGCACTCATGTCGGCAAGGCCCGCGATCATCTGGGATCTCAGCGAAGTGTTATCTGCAATGGCCACATCCCTAGCGAGATAAAGGCGGCATCCGCTCCCCATGATCAATGCATCCACAGGTGATCTAGCCTCATCCCTCTCTAACGAGGCGGTATCTCTCTCATCAAGATTTGTCAACATCGCGGCCCTAGCACGATCTCTATCATAGGTCATCGGATGTAAGCTCTGCTCCAAATGTGTGCTTAGAATCTTGAATAACGATGGCACTTTTCGGGGTGGGAGAATCCATCACAAATCTTTGGCGACCCGGCCGATCGAATCATCGATGGGAATAACGACCTCCTCTATAGGCTCCTCATCGTCGAAATCAATCCCACTGCTTTGTGGATCTGCTTGCGCGTGAGATCGATCTCTGTCTCCATCCATGCGAATACTCTGAGAACAACTGGATGGTGACGAAAAAACTTCGGCCAACTCTCGTTGATCCCAGCGGGCATACAACTGGATCATCCTCCGTTGATAAGCGGTGTGACGCGAAGCGACTGACTCACTCACTTGCCCCCTCATACGGATGAAAATCCTAAAAGCTGGTCAAAGCCCGACACATCACGGCCCGATGGGTGGTAAGTAATCATGCCCCTCAATCCGGCCCGGAGGAGATAATCCATGCGGAGCATGAGTAATGAAGGCTGTAGGGTGAACTAAGCCACGAACACGGCAATATGGCAAATGGATCCCTAATCCTGCCGGAAAAGCGACCACGATCGACATCTGTGCACTCTCTGCGGAAATTTGAAAGGAGTATGACATGGCTATCTCACAGGTGAAACAAAACCCTACTTGCCATCTAAATGTGCCAATCGGTCTCAAGTGTGACATAAACCACACATCTGGCATGGCCAGAGCTACACATAAACACTCCTGCTTGGGATAAGTGCGGCGTGTATGTAGTGACCTCGGTGTCTCTGCGATAATCATCGATACAATGGTACGACCCTCCACGAGAGCTCTCCTTTGCCATAATGGCCAGTCGATATCCGGCTCATCCATGTACTGCGACATGAAGGCGTGTGATGATATGGCATAGAAGCGATACATCTACTACTGGTTGAATGCAATGGTCCTCGGTGTGGTGAAATCCCGAAATGCCGTGCATAGCTGTCCTCGAGCCAAACACATCAAATAGAAATCTTTGGGATATCACGTGGCGGGATGTAATCTCGTCTGGACCACTCTACGTCTCAATCCGGGTGAGGGTCATGAGCTATCTGCTCATGTCTCCAATAGCCATATACACGCAAAAGATCATCCGGTGGCGACATCGTCAACCGTGCATACTCCTCCAAAGTAGGAGTCGACTCACAGGGTCCCAAATCGGAAAACACCTCTCCGATACCGGTGCTCTAGCAGCATACCCTCTACAAATCCACATGGGAACACAAAACATCAACGGGGTCATAGTATCTTGCGACAAATCATCTCGATCACCATATCGATGGTGATATACTATCATACCATGGCGCATACCGGCTACCACCACAAATGGTGGGGTATGATCAATCTGACTAAGCTGTCGAAGAAGACATCATGTGTGGGCGTGTCGTAAAGACCATCCGAGTTCAATCTTGAATATCTCTGGACATACATACATATATATGCATAACATAATAACATGCATGATACAATAGATGGCAATATGATATAGGGAATGGAAAAAATGTACATACATTCCTAAGTATATCATCATCTAATACATCTCTGTCTGACTAAAATACGAGGAAATGGGGTGAAGCTACCCAACATACAACAGGGCCTATCAAAAGATATAGCGAGAATGGGGCTATCAAAACGAGGAGGCCTATCAAAAGAGATAGCGAAATACATCGAGAAAAAAAGTCAAGAGTGTCGATGTCTACATCATCCGATCTGTCCACACGATGTAACTCCTCTGAGTCACTGGATCTCTATCTACGGGGATGTCGGTAGCGTCTGAGGAGGATCTGCTGTAAAAAAAACCATATGGGTCACTGAGGGACCCGCGCGAGAATGGAAGGATCAAAAGTATCTACCTCTGCGATCTACGCCCAAATGCGAATGAAAAGATGTGACCGGGGTCCATTTGCCAGAGTCAATCTGTCAATCATGTGTCACATGAGTCGGATCTACGACACGGGCTAGCCAATCCATCATCATCACGGGATCACGGAACCATATCCCCATAAAGCGTGTGTGGCGCGAGTGCGAGCTCCAATAGTGCGAGGATCCACCAATCTTGGAACATCTCCACGAGAATAGGGGCCCTCGACAATGTAAAATCGTCGATCCCCATCAATGGGATGTCGATGATGGGTGACTGCAAAAAGAGCCCGATAACGCTGCTGGCGGGGGAGGCAAGATCGGCATCTGAATCTCTCTGTAGTGCTCCTAATAGCACGCTCTCTAAATAGAGCTCCCATCCTCCATCTGTGAAGAGAGAATCCTGCGGGTGGAAATGATGTACTCTACTCGATCGGTACCCATCCTCAAAACCAACTCCCAAATGCTCTCGGAGTAGGGAATCCATGTGATGACATCGGTTGTCAATAGCTCCGGTATGGCGACAATGAGTGAAACCCTCGACAACGGGGACCTCACCGGGTATGGAATGATGCCATCTCCATCCTCGTGGATAGGTGTCTAAACCTAACACACTCACGGGGCCTGAAACAGGGAAGCCTCTCATGGGCCCCAAACTACCAACACAAAGGCAAACATCTGCTGCTGTCGATCAACACTCTTAACCTATACATGGGAAAAAGAAAGAGAAACACTCACCGGCGAAAAATGGGTAGAATCCTAACCACGCCTCGGTCAAGCCCTGCGATCGCATGCGCATTCCCACGAGGAAGTAGGCAAAGTGTGTAGGAACCCCAATCATACTCTCTCTCTATCGGTCCACGTGTCGAGTGGCGGCGATCAAAGCGAAGGACACCATAGAAGAGTTATCTGCTATAAAGCGACCCCTAATGATCATCGAGGAACAATCGGCGGAGAATCACGATCCACGACTCTCACATCATCGGGTATGGGCTCACTCAATAGCCCTTTCATAGCATCTACGCTCAAAAGGACTGTCTGAATAGTCCACGCCCTTGCGCCTCCTCCATGGAACTCCCAACAAGGATCGGCGGCGGTGAGGGGTGATATCCGTAGTGCAAGAGCAAGGCTCCCCCCAAAACTCCATACATGATGATAAACCATGATCCATCGGCGTCATCATCACCTCACGATCCGACAAATGGGTGGTAGAGTGCAGGTGAAACCACCGCTCGAGACAATGCCACAGAGGTAACCCGAGGGGACGGCGAGGGGGTAGAATGGAAAAAACCTCCGAATCCCCGACCATGGGCGATCGCTCTATAGTCATCATGCAAGGCACGATACATAGAGTGGATGCTAAACCAGTTCCCTCGAGGTTGTGTGAAGCCAGGGAACCTACATCAAATCTGAGATCAACATCGAGACTCCTTGACTCCTCATCAATAGGAAATAAGGAAGATTAAAGATCTAACTTCATACCTCGTTTGCGTGCGGGTATCTTTGAAGGATGCCTACTCAAGTCACCCGAAAGATGCAGGTTACGCCACTTGAATACACAGCAATTCCCTACGGGGACACGTCTGGCGGGAAGCGGGAACCTCGATCGGTGCATCCTCCTCCTCGTCCTCGACATTCGGCACTTCAACCCGAATAGGGGCGTATCACCCCTCTCCATGACGCGAAATTTGTCTCTAACGAGAATGGCGCTGAGGCTCTTCAAAAGCCCTCCTCCGTACACCAGAAGTGGTCCTGCGGGAACTACTCGGCTGATCCGGATCCATGATATCTGGACAACAAGTCTCCAAATCACCTCAGAAAGGGTGTGGTAATTTCTTACCTGGAGTCTTTTCAAAATGCATTCTATGATTACATGCATGCATGCATTGTTTTAACATACATCTACAGTAGAGTTAAAAATGCATGACTACCCAATACCTACATTTTGGGAAAATTTTGCCATAGCCCCTTTGTAAATGGGACTATCCACATGCACATAGGCATGACTAGGTGGCCATTCAGTAGCACACCTATACACAGTCATATACATCCTGTATGCATTAATACATTGCGATAAAAATCCCGTAAGTGTAGTCTAATTACGAGGATTATTTTGCTTTCTACCTTTACTCATTTGTCCTCGAGATAGGATAAGAAATGGCGATAAAAGGTGCCAATTTGGTATTTTCCAGTCAAATTTTTTCACATCATTATATTGACATGGTTTAATACTAACATTTACTATGTTGAATATTTTTTATCAAGTCATATCGGCATGCATATTCACTACTATGTGTCTAAATGCATTTCATGCGATAAGTCATTTTCAATGGACGAAAATTGGAAAAAAATACATGCATGTGTTACGGGGCGATGAAAGAAGCGCTTATGCGGTGGCGAGAATATCTGAAAAGTTGCCCGAACTTCAGCGAGATCGAAGAAGAGCTCTCGGATTTCCTTCATTGCGCAACTTGAAAATGACTTATAAAAGCAACCAACCGCTTTATACATAGAAACGCGGTTGGCCATGAGGCTAACTTGCTGCTCCTGCGGTAGGTACACTGCTGCACTCTCCTACATGGGTCCCACACCTCCGGCTCGCTCGATTAGAGTTGCAAAGGAGGTCTCTCACAAGCTGAAAAGGCCAAATCGGGAATAAAAATGCTTTCTGCGATTGGCGGAATAACTTTGAAATCCACGGTTTCTCGTCGGTCGAGTTAAACTCCGTCGTCTCAAAGGTATTCGCTTTGAATGCGAGGTATACTATACCAATGAGCTCGACTTTCACAGATCATGCTCGACAATACCCACAAAAGTCCGATCTTGTCATTTGCGAGTCACAACCCTAAAACCTCCCAAGCGAGGTTCTGACATAAAACCACGATATATCAAACCTCCCGGCCCGGGGGTTTCTGATGCATGAAGTTATCAACATCTCGTATCCCGGTCCGTAGTCTGGCGCACATCCTTCAAACTCTCTATCCCGTCCCGTGAAGTTACAATCATAATCTGACCATTGATACACACATCAATGAAGGTCAAACGACCTTGGCGTCATGTTAGCCGATGGCAAATAAACCCATCGAAGCAACCTTCCCCGGGGGGCTACAACATAATGCTACCATTGACACATACATCAATGAAGGTCAAGCGACCTTGACAATGCACCACCGATGAGGATTTATCCGGTGATACACACATCGGCGAAGATCGAGCAACCACGATAACAACAAAGCTGTTGGCGATAACTCAAGACGAATGAGGGAATATGTTATACACATCCTCAAATAGACAAAGCTTTATCCCCACAGATCTCTTACACACAAGAGGTACCTCTATGGAATATAAGCCAGTATCTAGGATTCAAGACTTTGGTGATAGCCCCAACGTCAACATCCTTGGAGACTTGGATCGCATGTCCAAGCCATCATTGATTGTCATCCCAACAGGATTACCTGACAATCATTCATGCATTGTACATGCATTTGCATCATATTCTTTGCATATAGCATCATGTTTATCTTGCTTGCATTTCAAGTGTCTAGTATTCTTTATCCTATCCATGCCTTGCATTGCATGAATATGATAAAGAGGGGCATCTATGAACACTCAAAATTTTTACTGCACTCTATATTACTAACATTGCGGGAGGGTAGATTAAGTCTTTTGGAGATAACCACGAAGAAGCGACTTTACATCCATTAGGATACTACGGAAGTTCGGTTCAACCGAAACACAAATCGGAACAACATCATCTCAAACCAAGGAACATCATCTCAAACCGAACACACACAGGAATGTCATTTCCAATCTAGGAGATAACCCCCGAGATATGCGAGATCAAAAGACCGGCAACAACAACACGGAGAGGGCGATTACATCTATCTCGGCGATAACACCATGACGCTTTCGGTTCGAGTCCCAGAACAACAACTTTGGGAGTAGCAACCCCATCCTTGGTGATAGCCCCAAGAGATGCCATTGCGATTCGGCGATAACCCGAAAATGCTTGTTTCAAACATATGCAATCGGCTTCAACCCACAGACATCTGTCGAGGCAGGCACACACACCTCGACCGGAGAGATAACAGCAGGCGGGAGCGGAACACCCACGGATGATGATGAGACATACAAACAAGCGGCGGTCCAATCTCGGATGTAACCACGAGCAGCGTCGCTTTCAAACTTAAGCCGGCGATAACCGGTGAGGAGTCATAACGTCATCTTACCATCTCAACAAGATGATATCGCGGCATACCAACAAGTAGTCAATCTCGGTTGTAACCACGAGCAACGTCTACTTTCAACTCAAATCGGCGATAACCCGGCGAGGAGTCAAAGCGTCATCTTGTTCCTTCGACAATGGCACGTCGTCTCAACACTTCATACATACATACATCCAACAATGTCCCACAAGAGCGAGGATTGACAATCCGGTGACTATTATGTGTGTGATGATACTTTGGATAGAATTTGAAGCTTGAAGACCATGGGCATAGACCCTCTTCGACTTACGTACAACCTCTAATCCATGTCATTGCGTAACTCTCGACACAAGCGGTCAGAAGAAGGTCGGATATACCTCGTTCGGATGCTCGGTTGAAGTTACGCAAGTTTGAGCGGACATTCTGATGCATGAGTGCACGTCTTCTACGAGACAATGGGACCCATGAGGCTCGGATGCATCACGACCGACCCGCGGTACAAGCTGCTGCTACTGCCCGGCGAATCTGTACTGCGACCATCCATCTATATATACAAGCCTTGGGGTTGACCATTTGAGAAGAAGAGAGAGGGAAAAAAAGCGAGGAAGCCTGTCCATTTTACTCTGCATACACATCTTTTGAGTGTTTCCTCACTTTTAAACACTAGTTAGCTCACATATAGCTATCTTTTATCCGGCGGGGAGGTGAGTGTTTATCCATTTAAAGTCATAGAAGTCTACTTTGGCGTTATTTGTAAGCCTTCTTATATTCTATAAAGCCTTCTTCTCATATTAGCACACACTTTGTTATACACGTTGAGAGTCGTGTGAGTGTGTTTGCGGGACTTTGATCAAAGTGGTTTTCATTTATATCTATATATATATATATATATATATATATATATATTCATATATGGACTAACATTATCGAGTTATGCCTCGATTGAGCCTGAACTTGATGCAGGAGCGTTTAATTGCTTATATATATATATATATATATATATATATATATATATATATATATATATATATATATATATGATGAGCACAGATTTTATATGAGCATGCGTTTAATTGCGTTATTATATATATATATATATATATATATATATATATATATATATATATATATATATATATATTATCGGACATATCGATGAGCTTTGATTTACATCCGGTCGTTTAATCGCTTTATATATATATATATATATATATATATATTGTTGTCGGACATATCAGATGAGCACAGATTCACATCCGGTCGTTTACTTTTTATATATATATATATATATATATATATATATATATATATATATATATATATATATATATATATATATTTTATATCGGGCACAGGAGTTCACTTACATTGGCCTTTTACGACTTTATTTACATTAAAATCACACTTTGGAGTTTACTTACGTGGCGATTGATAAACTTTTGACTTTATTTACATTTTGTCCCTTTGGAGTTTACTTACGTGGCGGTTGATCATCATTTATATATATATATATATATATATATATATATATATATATATATATATATATATATATATATATATATATATATATATATATATATATATATATATATTCTTTTATATATATATATAGCTTCTTACTTTCCATACAAATTGCGGTATCATGTGAGCCTAGGAATCATGTGATCACGAGTTGATTCTTGAATCTAGATTAGGTTCCCATGATGGACATTTTTTAATTTATGGCGGCTTGTACATTATTTTCTGATGTCTGAATTTCCTTGGATGGTTGTCATGCCCATGAGGAGTTAAACCTTTGCTTGTATATATATTTTCTCGAGAATGCTTCGCATCTCGAAAATAAAAACAAACAAAGTAGAACATTTAATAATAAAATGGAAGTATGAAAAGGTCTCAATTCCTATTGAGCACGGGGTTTGAAAAACCTCTTTTACAAAACGTCATTGCTATATCTTGGTTAAAAGCTGAATTTTTCTATAAAATTCAAACCTTGTGTATATAGGTGTGACGAGGCCTCATACTTTTTTCAAATAATTGCACATTGATCCACACACACACACACACACACACATATAACAATTTCTTTGAAAAGTGGCGGTCACAGTGGTAGTAACACGGATGTCGGGGTGCCTAACACCTTCCCTCTCAGCATAATCAAGCCCCGGACCCAAAATGAATCTCGGTTTCACAGACCCGTCTAGCGATGTCAAAACATTTGGGTCGATGTGCAAACCTTTTTGATTTGCGTTGGTGCAACGATTAAATACACCAATGGCGACTCTTAAAGTCAAATAATATCGACATTATACATATAGGACCTTTTTCACTTGTTTTTCAAACAAATCTCACATTAACATGAGAACACCAAAAGAACAAGTAATGAAAAGGACACTCAAAAATACGATAGACCCGCAGGTGAGTTTATTCCAATGAATAATAAATAATAGAACCGAGGTCATGCGTAAATACGCATGCATGTGATATTCTAACAGAATAATAAAGAATGGAACCAGGTCATGCGTAATCCATACAGATAGGATATTCCAACAGAATAATAAAGAATGGAATAACAACAACTCTCTTCATGAATACGAAAGAAATAATACCCCTTACCTTAGAATAAAGCTAGATACTGGAATAGAGAGGTAGCAGACTTCTCTTCTTCTTTCTCTCTATAATTTCTCTCTATAATAATTTCTCTATAGCTTTAGTGAATTACTGAGAAATAAGGAAGAATGAGCTTTTATTTATAGAAAAATATAGTTTTGATAATTGCACGTTTTGGGGCTCAAAAAATTACAGTACAATACCTCCAACTTTTTTTTCATTTTTAATTTAGTCCTGCAAGTATTATCAAACTTGCACCACTTCCCCTAATAGTAAATAATGTGAATCAATAGTTCAATCATGTGATTCAATAGTTATAATCATGTGAAAATACTGAATAACAAGATAGTACCTCCATCTATACCTCCATCTTTAACTTAGTCATGCAAGTATTATCAATCTTGCACCAACTCCCCTAATAGTACATGAATGTGAATCAATAGTACACACATGTGAACAAATAGTTATAATCATGTGAATTAATAGCAATTAATTCCTCATTTATCCGATTAATTACCCGATAACTTCCAGACATCAATTATTATCGAAATAAATGTCGATTTCCACTAACACTAATAATTCCAACACAATGGAACTATCAATTTCATCCTTAATCAACACGAACTTATTCATCATTAATATTATAATTCATAATATTTAACAACTAGGTCATTCCCAGGAAAGAGGGGGCTTTCTGATAAGGATTTCTCCCTATTGGCGCGCAATTAGATTATCTAACCTCTCCATGACAGAACTTCTAGACATTGTCAATATTGCAAATAATAATATGAATAAATTTGTCGTCTCAATTATTGATTTAACAATATATCATATTATACAGATGATACTGTGACAATAATCGAATCAATAATATGAGAGATATGATGCAACAATTACTGTATCAATAATTGAGTATAACTGAGTGACTTCTCACGTAAGCATCAATAACCAATACCGTGTGCTACTATGCAACCACACGTATTACTGTACTTTTACTACCGGGTAGTTCAACAGTTTTAACGGTAACACTTCCACCATTATTTTTATAAAAGATAATTACATGCGTTTTTCTACTACAATACTTCCGTTATGGAGTCCACCAATGATTGTGCCATCGTACGAATATTCCCTATTAAAACGAATATTCCCTGACCAATCGAATATTATATAACCACTTGCTTACTTTGCAAAATTTGTAAATACTACCCACAACTATAACACTATCTCAAATCAACACCATAATATTTAAAAAAATATTTCAAGAAAATTAAATCTTTATTCATAAAATTTGGGGTCTTACAATCTCCCCTCCTTATGAAATTTCGCCCTCAAAATTTACGTACGTACTTGGTATGCCAAAGAGGTGACGATACCCTGAATACCTTTATCGTCGAAAACATTACACGTTGCATATATACATGCCTGATGTCCTTCAATTGCCTCTGAATGCACATCAGTCCCTAAAATAGCCATTTTAGGCCTTGATACCGACCTCAAATCTCAAAACATAAAGAATGAAAGATTTAGGTCTACTCGTTATCTTTCCGAATCATCTTGAATCACCTCAATCAGAGTTCGTATGAAAAGTTATGCCCAATTTACTAAAGGACGTCCGGATAGATTTTGGCTTAACACTTGACCAGCGCCTAGGCGCTCAAATTTGGCTTTGGGCAAGCGCCTAGGCTCCCAAGAACAGATTCTAAGCACCGAACCTAGTGCCTAGGCGCTCGACCTTTGGCACTTAACTCCAATTTTCCAGATTTTGCAACTTTTGACACACATACTTCAAATCTTCATAACTTCTTCATCTATTATCAGAATTAATCCGTTTTCGAGGCTATGAAAAGCTTGTAACATGCTCTATAAAACCCCCATGCTTTCATAATTTTTCAAATTCATTAATTATTCCGAAATTTTGCTCCAAAGTCCCCCAAGACTAAGTTTTTACTAACAACGATACGTGAAAAACGTTATGAACACACGACATACTTGGCAGTAAAACGAGTCTATAGGCCACAGTTCCTACTCGATCGAGGATTTCAAATGGGCTAATTAAATCGAGGGTTGAGATAACGCCTTCTTGAACCTTCTTCTTCACATTCATCAGATTCGGGTGTGTAGCTTGAACGACTTTAACTTTATGGATTAAATTCGATTCTACTCATATATTCGTTTTCTTCACGTGGGTCCCTAGAGTCTTTAACTCTATCTTCATCATTTGTAAGTTATAAGAAATGGGTTTTTGTGTTAACAACATCGAACTCGTAAACGCATACGATCTTCTACTCAACACGTCAGCTACCACGTTCGCTCTTCCATAATGATATTGAATGGTATGATCGTAATCTTCAATGTAAATTTCGAGCCAACGCGTCTTTGGCATATTATAATGTTCATTTTGGTTGAAGAAATATTTGAGGGTTTTAGAAATGGGTTTTGTACTGGGGTCAATACAAAATTTGATTTCACACTCTGGGGTAGGCCAGGAAGTCTTTAGGAATACGTCAGAAAATTTATTAACAATAGAAATATCATTCAAAACTGTGACCCTCATCCAAGACTTGGATAGCACATCACATTGATGCCTATCAACTTGCCACTATTATTCACGACGTCCCCTACGGATGCATAAAAAATTGTGAACTATGAGCTTCAATCAGCACTGCCTCACGAATCATTGGATTCACTAGAACACATAATCGTTTACCAAATCATATCACACCTTGCCCATCAATGTGAAACTTGGGCTGCCTATCCTTTTCCATATTTTGTGCTATAGCCCATAACTCCCCATCCTCCTTTTGTGCTTCTTTAATCCGCATAATAAGAGAAGGTTCCACCCTCATGCCTGCTACCAACCCATCATAACCTCTAACATATAACTCCAAACCCATACGCTACATATCCGAGATGAGTTGAGGTGATGTAACCAAGGCAGCTACACTCCCTGAACTTTTTCGGCTAAGAGCATCTGCAACCACATTAGCCTTACTGAAGTGATACTGAATCCTGGCATCATAATCCTTGAGACGCTCTGTGACAAACGAGATTCTGAAATTTTATTTGAATATTTATTAAATTAAATAAATATTTTTCGATGATTTAATTATTGGATTAAATAATTAATTGATGAAATTGTGATAGATTAATTTAATTATATGTGTTATATTTATTAAATTAATGTGAAAAAATTTATTTAGGTGAGCTTATTGAATTAAATGAAATATTTAATAAGCATAATGTTATTGTAATTAATTTAATAATTTGGCTTAATTAATAAATGAGAAATTATTATATTTTATTTAAATTAAATTAAATAAGATATTTGTTTTATTATTGTGCATGGATGTGACATTATTAAACTATATTATAAGAGAATTATTAAAATAAATAGAAGTAATAAATAAGTGATAGACAAACATGGTCTTATGAGAAGTTAAGAGCAGTTAACCGCATATGGGTAACTGACCTCAACGTAACTGGAGTTATTAGTGCGCCTCATCAGTTTTCTTTTTACGTACTTTCAATTTAGTAGAACTTAGAGAATTTCAGAGAATTCAGAGAATTGTTGGGAGAAATTATGATATTGAAGAAGAATCTAAAAAGGGACTTTACTTTTATTCATCTGTAATAGGGTAATCTCTTCTTCCCCAAAACTCAAATTTACGTTGTTTATACTTTCTATGAAAATATACTGTAAGTCTCTGTAATAAAAAAATTAAAGACTTATGTGTTTATATATGATATATATATATATATATATATAATCATAATATGTTTCATTATCATATATGTATGTTTTCATAACATTAATTGCATACAAACATGTTATAAATTGATTTATGAAGTTACTGAGTATAAGTTTTATATGTATGGCCCTTATGGGAATTTGCATGCTACAAATTGTTGTTTAACTTGAAATTTAACGGTAGATTATGTTATCACATGTCAAAACGAAGAAAATAAACTTTGAATGGACTGATTTAGTGTTATAACGAACCCGTAGTGCCAATCTCCATGTTTTGTTTTCAAAACTTTCAAGAACATCAAGAACAGTAAAATTATATAATTTGTTTCAAGTAATTATGTGTTTAAACTTGTTAAAATCACTCTATAAAGGTTGGGTAATGATTATGTACGAATTCTAGTATGTGGGTATGTTTAATTTAATGTATTTAATGACCATGTAATGATAATTTTGCCAGACTCTGTGTTCTTCGCGAACTGGAAATTCAAAAACTAGAGTTCCACACCGCGACACCAACTCCATGCCTTAACTCCCGCGTCATAAATACCAAAGCCCAAGTCAAGTGCCACCTAATACCGCAGAAACAAAGAATAACGATTAGGCGCCAATTTCACTCTCAGAGATTGTCTAGAAATGAAAATTTTTATTGTTCAAGTCTAGGAATGTGATAGTAACTTAATCTAATGAACATAAAAATATGTTTGACGTATAACGAGACGTTAAAATAAATTCTTAGCATGTCAATAACACATTTACGTGTGGATTGAATTATTAAACGCATAGTTAGCTTATTGGTCATGAAGTGTATATTATGTGTCAATAAGTGTGGTAATTTGACTAAGTATAGTCATAATCCAAGTTTAAACAAAAAGAATGAACGTATGACGACTTGATACATGATAATTGACTGGTATTGTGAATGTAAATAGTATATAGGATTAAATCAAGGAACGTGTATAATTTAACGTGTAATCTTCGCACGAGGCAAGTTTCCTAACCCTACTCGTTATCATTATATAAGTTTATAAATTTACCTCTTTACACGAGCAAATTCTCGTTATTATTGATCAAGTCTATTTTGTTATATTAAAGTTTATTAAACTTTTAAAGCATGATTTTGTTATACAATACTTATTTTATTGTATACCTCTTGAGATTTTTATCCAATTTAAATATCAGTTACTGTTGAACCTTGTTAGACTAGCGAACCCTTAATGATTCGACTAGTCCATAGTTGATGAACGTTCTAAATTTCAGAACCCTTGTTGAATTATCCAAACCAAATTTCCTTTGTACCGGACTCTAATGTCAAATTGAGATGAACAACCTCAGATAGGGGGATTACTTATCGTTAAGCGTTAAGATATTGTGCATGTGATGGTACTAAGGGTTGATCCCCTAAGTACGAGAAGAAGAGTCCATAGTCTTATGACTGTTAAAGGTTTCAAGTATAAACACTTGACAACCTAGGACATAGTTCAAGGTCTTATGACCCTCAGAAGTTCTTTTGATTCTTGTTATTCATTCTTGATTCAAAAGCCGAGTTTTCTTATTCAGACGTCTTTGATTCATTCGCATGTTATTATTTTATTTTTATATTGTTATACTTGTGGGAAATCGTGCTCACTCTTGCATGATAATAACATTGCAGTTAAAAACGAAAGGTCCGACGAGTCTTCTACTAGCAAAGGCAAGGGCAACTTGATGTTGTTTAAGACTTGTTATTTGTTTATGATTCTGCACAGATGTTTAAGGTTAGTATAACCTGAGATTTTATTTATTATTATTCTGATTTTGTAGCCCCATAAGGGGAGGATTTATTTCTATCTATTGCATGATTTGCATTTAATATGGGTAGATAGATAGATGATATTTATACAGTGAACACCAAATCCCGTGGAATTGAAGTACCTATATTTGGTGGTGTCACAAGCTCCAACCAACGTATCTGCCTCAAGTTAAGCTTCGTCTGAGTAAAAAATATATTTAAGGCTATTTTGGTCGGTGAAATTGTCACAAGTCGCTCCATATAGATAGTGCCTCCAAATCTTTAGGGCAAAAATAACTGCTGCTAACTCCAAGTCATGGGTAAGGTAATTCACCTCATAAGGTTTAAGTTATCTGGAAGCATAAGAAATTACCTTACTATGTTGCATCAAAACACACCTTAATCCCTTCTTGGAAGCATCATTGTAAATCTGATAACCTCCTGTTCCCGATGGTAATGTAAGCATTGAAGCCGATATAAGCCTCTTCTTAATCTAAAAACTTTTCTCACGTTCCTCATTCAACACAAACTTTGTGCCCTTCCTCATCGACTGAATTAATGGCAAAGCTAACAAAGAGAAACCTTCCATAAATCGCCTGTAGTACCCTGTCAAACCCAATAAACTTCTTACTTTAGTTATCGTGGTAAGTCTTGACTAATTAGTGATAGCCTCAACCTTCAAAGGATCCACCTTAATACCTTCAGCAGACATGACATTTCCCAAAAATGCTACTTATTCTTCTGCAGAACCCCCAAAATAGTACCAATATGCTCTTCATGTTCCTCCATAGACTTGGAATACACCAAAATGTTATCAATGAAAATAATGATAAATTCGTCTAAGTACTCGCTAAAAACCCGATTCATCATATCCATAAACATTGTCGGAGCATTAGTCAACCTAAATGACATCACAAAAACACATAGTGCCCATACCGAGTATGAAAGCTATTTGGAATGTCCTCTTCCCTCACCTTCAACTGATGGTACCCCGACCTCAAATCTATCTTTGAGAAGAACTTTGCCCCTTGGAGCTGATCGAAAAGGTCATCTATCCGTGGCAATTGTGTTCATGATAGTGATCCGATTTAGCTCCCTATAATCTATAAATAATCTCAGAGATCCGTCCTTCTTCTTCTTCACAAACAAGACTGGAGAACCCCATGGCGATACGCTCGGTCTAATGAATCCACGATCTAACAACTCCTGCAATTGTTCCTTCAACTCCTGTAACTCTAATGGAGCCATCCTATAGGGTGCCTTAGAGATAGGTTCTGGTCCAAGAATGAGCTCAATAGTAAACTTAACTTCCCTTGGTGGTGGAAATCCTAGCAGATCCTTAAGAAATACCTCAAGAAATTCTCGCACAACTGGATAGTCTTTAAGTTGGAGCTCATCCATCGAGGTATCCTTCATATAAGCCAAATAACAATCACATCCTTTAGCAATCATTTTGCTCGCCTTCAAAGCTGAGATTAACTTTACAACACCATTCAGCTTGGAACAATGAAACTCGAATTCTGGAGCCTCTAAGGTTTCAAAAATAACCTTCCTCGCCTGATAATGAATAGTGGCTCGATGCTTACTCAACTAATCTATACCCAAGATCATATCAAAATCATGCATCACCATCTGAAATAAGTTAGCTGCATACACCCTCCTTCTTAACTTCAAAGGATACTCATGAAATTACTCAAAAATAATCACAGAATTCCCCATTGGGGTAGCAATAGATAAATGAAGATCTAATATATGAGAAGACACTCCAAGATGACGAATATAAGAAAGTGCAGCAATAGAATGTGTAGATCCAGTGTCAAACAAAACTGATGCCTCATGATTTCCTACAAGAAGGATGCCTAAGATAGTAGTTGGTGCTTGAGCCGCCTGATTAGTTGTTATTGTAAATACTCTTCCACCAGTGTTACGCTGACCACCATTACCGACATTATCGCCTCCCCCATTACCACGCTGAACTGTGAAGTCCTTTGCTTTGTGTCCCATTTGTCCACATAAGAAGCAAGCCCCTGTCTCTATATAGCACACCCTACCAGCATGATACCCACCGTAATTAGTTCATGGACCAGGTGGAAGTGGAAAAAGGTTCAGATTGTACCCACCTGTCGATCCTAGATATTGCCCCTGAATTTGACCATGTTGGCGATGTTAACCCTGATTCTGATTTTGCTGGAAACCCTTGTTATGTTGAAATCCCCTATTTTGATACTGCCCTCCAGCTTTCCACTGACCCTGTTGCTGACCTCCATGACTAACCTGCTGTATTGGGTAAACAAATCCCTTCGAGGATTAAATCGCTGACCTAATAAAGGCTCATTCCAACTATTTTGCCTTCTATTCTGATTCCTGCCAAACTGCCCCATTCTTTGCCCTTGTTGATCATCTCTCTCTCTCTCTTTCGACTCCCTTCTAATTTGGAAGCTCAAAAGTCCTTGTGTTCCATTTCCACACTCTTAGCTACATTAGCCACCTGTGATACATCTGTAAATATGGTGTGGATGATCGATCTCCTATACTCATATTTCAAAGCCCATTTGAACTTTTCTTCCTGTTGTGCAGCTATCCCAGCTATTGAACCCGTAAAACCAGCCAATCTAGTAAACCTCGCTATAAAATCAGTAATACTCTCATCCTCTTTTTGTCAAATGGATACAAACTCCCTGATGTATGCATCCCTATCCACGTTTGGGAAGTACTGCTGATAGAAAAGATCATAAAAACCGCTCCATATGAGTCCATCCATAAATCCATCTCCCTGTGTAGCCTTCAACGATTTCCACCATCGCTGAGCATCATCCTCTCGCTTATAAACTGGTAATCTCACTTTCTGATTTTCTGAACACCCAATCACATCAAAAATCTTCTCCAAATGGGCGATCCAGTTCTCCACATCAATTGGAGTCAGAGCAAAATGAAAAGATTTGGGCTTCTGCTTAATGAACCTCTCTAATAACACATATAACGGTTGCAATGGCTGACCCACTTGATCCTCAGGAGGATCATTCTGCTCATGTTGTGGTATCTCTGCATCATCCCTCATGTCATTTGCATGATGATTTCCTTGCACCTGAGGAATACCTTGCATAGTCTGTGCCACTGCATGCGTAACTGCCTCATTCACCATTGCTGCTACCATAGCTGAGGTTATTTTTACATTACCCTGAGCCCCATCATTTCCACCCTGGTTAACAACCTCAACCTAGGGCTACCTCTAACCCTTCCTACCGCTGTTACCCTGTCTCCCAAAAATTCTCGAAGACCTATGAGTCGTCTATGAAACAAAATCAAACAGACGAGAAAAAACAAATCAAAACAAATAATCAAGGCCAAATTTATGCAGAACAAAAATCAAATGCAATACAACTGTGACGCCCCTGAATCCGAGTCCTCTGACCCTGGTTCAGTCATCACGATAAAATACAAACATCCACCACGAAATAACATACGATAACTAAAATGCGGAATATAATAAATGTACGTCGTTCATTCAAATGGTGTTACTACTCCCAAGATACGATAACCTTAATATCATCTTACAAACATACCCTAAAATAATCATTAGGGTTCATATTACATAATAGTAATTTAAACTAAGCGCAAGGTAAAGTCTGCTTCTTGCCACTATTCTACATCTTTCCTTTACCCTTGTCCTTCCATGAGGTCTCGGGCTTAGCTGCAATATATTCATGATATAGCAAGGATGAGCAACAAGTTTTCTCAACAAGTTTAAATACAACAATAAGGATATATCATGATGAATGGAAAAATATCTGGCAATGGATTCAACAATATGAATATCTGAAGGATTCAACAATATGAATATCATAAGCAAATATAATGATTGCTTTTAGAATAACTGCTAGTCGAATAGACTTTGAACTATAACACTCAAATGGAATCAATAGCTACTTGACGCTTTAGTTACTGGCTACAGAATAAGTACTTGAGGGGATCAGCCTCACGTACTTTATGTATATGCATAACATTTAAATCTGTTCTGTGTATCTTATATTAGATACCTGGGGTACTCCCCTATCATAAAAGGGGTGTTCTTTCAGTCTAAGAATCCTTACCATTAATTGGTTTGGATAGCTTTTATAAAACTTCATACACTTGTCTGACCAAACAAAGGTTCAGACTCTATCTGACACAGTTCAAGAATTATTGAACTTTAAATGATGTACAAGTCCACGACTGTATGAACTTAAGTGCACTAAGTGCGAATATCAATAATATCGATGTAGAATAATTGTAAGGTAATTAAACGACTTAATAACATGCTTGGAAATAAGATTCAAGCTTAAATGAATAACTTTAAATTCAACAATAACCTACTCAATACAATATGAGAAGAATTAGAAAATGTGACGCCCCCAAATTCTCTACATTCACTATAGCCAATTTGGTGCTCACGTAAATATTCTATAAGATAATAATTCCTATAAATCCAAGATTCACAGTACTCATAGTAAATAGTAGTTCTCGTCAGAACAATCATTGTAACTAAGTACCCTCACTTGGATGTACAGGTTCAGTATCTTATAGATATTTCTTCCATATCTATAATTCTTATATATATCTGACTTCCACAGTATTAATGTTAGAGTTCTTGGAACTGAGTGAAGCGCTACCTCAGTGCATCAGAGAGCCAATGTCTGTTAACACTGTCATTTAGATATATATATATAGTTCATATAGATACTGTACACTTTTCTAATTCCATTAGAATGATAACTAAATACTGCAAACAAATATTACATTAAACAAATAATATACCGTTACTATTACATGATAGTTTTCAACAAATATCCATGACTTAAGCCTTTTATCCACAATATCGAAACATCTGGAATATATTCTTTCTATCTGCAAATAAAGAAAATATTTGCAGGGATAAGCTACAGAAAGCTCAGCAAGTTTTGAACAATAAATGAATATTATACATATATCAATTCTGAAACAAATGAACATAAAGTTTAGAGTAATGCCATAAATATATATTGAGGTTTATCTGCCAAACCCTGCACATTACGAGTTACTGTCAGTCCAATAGACTTAGCAACCCAGGTTAATTCGCTCAACCAAACAAAACTAGGAGTATGCATATCATCCTCTATGTACTGTCTGATCATTGCTATAAATGTCAGAAACAATTTACTACCGATCATTGCTATAAATGTCGGAGACAGCTCCTCACTGCCAAGGACAACCATAATTGTCCACTGATATCTCCTCACTGTCGGTTCTAATAGTGTCAGTATATATATCGGCACCAAACCAAATTTCTTTTTCACAAACTGTGCTTTTATACATTTGTGTCAAACAAAATTGGTTTCTCACAAACTATGCTTTGATATCAAATCAAACATAATTTTCCATAATAATAACTCATATGACTTGGTTATGTTTGAATAAGAATTCATAACCTTTGAATAACAGAATTCATAAACACTATGTATTACCAGATCATAACTGATAAATATCAAATTTTCATTTAATAAAAATAATTTAAATGAAACTGGCATTTGAAATATGAAGTTTGCACAAAGTGCAGAAAAACTTGTATGTATCGTCGACTATTGCTACACAGTCTATTTAACTTCGTCTGAAGACCTAATATTAATAATATTGATCTCCAAGTTAGAATAATATCATCACAATATATTACTGTGAATTACTGTTATAAAATAACCTAAACACATTATCACATAATCCTATCGGTCTATAAGACACATAAGACCTAACCTCAAGTCAAACTATTACAGTCTGAGTTGAGTTTGATACTATTTCGACAGTCCAATTTCCTAATCTGATAATTATCGAGCTTAATCCCAAAAAGACTGCCTAAATACTTCACAATTATATTAAATAATTTAATTATCAGTTAAAACTATTTTTCCCCTAGCTCATAAACAATTTATAAATAATTATTACTATTTATCAAAAAAAATTCAATTACTTATAACTTATTTATATAAATTAAATACCACTTTATTCCCTTATCATTAATATTTTTTTTATTATTAAATATTAATGAAAATCATACCATAATATTATAATATATTTATAATACTTCAAAGTATTTTTAATACCTTAAATCACATTTATATGATTTTTAAACATTTAAATCAATTATCCAATAATTGACATTAATATTAAAATATTAATATTTCATGACAAAATATTAAAAGTTATATTTTATAACTCAAAATATTTTCTAAAACTTAAATCATTTTATATTATTTTTAAAGAATTAATTCTATTTTTCCATAATTTATTTGATATATTTATTAAATAAATTAATTATTATTAATATTAATTTATTAATGAAATTCATCACAAAATATCAAAAGTTATAAAAAATAACTTAAAATATTTCTAACACCATAATATAATTTTTTCATGATTTTTCAAGTATTAAAATCATTTTTGAATAATTTATTTAATATTATAATTAAATAAATTAAATACCCTTTATATTCCACAAATATTAAATATTTATGAAATATACTTAAAATAATTAAAAACTAATTTTTAGGCTTTAAAATAATTTTTTAGTAATTTATTTTGTATTTTTAATAATTAAAAACTATTTTTTTTTCTATTTATTTAATAAAATAATTCATTTTCTTAAATTAAGTGTCACTAAAAGGCCTTATAGCGACAGAACTGTCGCTATAGGTGTTCTTGAGCAACTATGAACATGTAGGTTAGCATGTTTGACCACATGTAGATTTTGATCATTATGTTTCTGGGCTGTCTAAAGTGTTGATATTGAAGTATTGATGTAATATTATAATTCCCATCAAGTTTCCTAGCCAAACAACATCACAACAGAGATATCTAAGCCTTCAAAAACTCTGACATAGCTGTTCTTCATTTCTTGGTTTTCCAGAAATGAAGAACAGTTGCTAGTTACCCACTTTAGAGCCTTATAACTTGAATTCCAGGTTCGCTTTGTATGATCTAAGAGTTCACACATGAAGTATACATGTCAGGGTATAAGTTGATAATATCATAACAGTCTAACAACAACTTCAAAGGAAGATTTAGGCCTGCCAAAGTAGGGGTCAGGGGTTGTTCTTGAGAAATCTGGGTTTTCCAGATTTCGTCAAAAACTGGTGGTCAACGTTGGTTTGACTGAGATTATGTTTCATTTCAGTTATGATCTAAGTGATCTAGTGACTCTAATATGTATTCTACATATCAGACTACAACAACAAAACAACAACATGGACAAACTATTAACACCAAACAAGATCTAAGGCTTAGAAAAGCTTGTCAGACCATTTTGGGTAAATCTGGGTTTTCCAGAATAGTTTGGTCATGGTCGGTCAACCATGTTTGACTGCTTATCACTTGAGATCTAGACATGGTATGGAGGTGATTCCACTTCCAGTCTACTCTCCTCATGACATAGAACAAATCTATAACTTAAAACACAACAAATCATTAACAGGTTGAAATCTATGAGCTCTGACATTGGCTTGTCAGCCAACAAAATTAGGGTTCTAAGTCAGTTCTAAAACTTTATTTTTTGGCTTGTAGATGTTATGGATCCTTAATATAACATCTTGGATCACTCAATAACATCCCTTAACACAACTTTAACAAATAAATCGCAACATCTAACATCAACTACATAGATTTACAAGTTAGGGTTTTATACCTCTTTTAAAGCTTGATCTTTGATTTCTAATCCTTGTTGCTATTCTTGGAAAGCTATGAACTGATATAGTTTTATCTTTTGGTCTTACTCTCTCTCTCAAGATTTCAAAAATATAGAGAGAGAAGGTCTAGGTTCATATGTTTAAGTAATGTAAGTATTTTACTTAACATTTATCTTTGATTTTGGATTCAATGAATGTAATGTTTCAAGGTGGCACCAAAGATCAGATATGGGATAGATTTCGAGCACATGGGATAAGTTAGACCAATGGCTCACCAAGATTTGGAAATCTTTTACTTAAAGTTTAAGTAAAAGGGCATTTTGGTCATTTTGCACCTATTAAGGGTATTTTGGTCTTTTCCCCTATAATTTGAAGGGTATTTTGGACATTTCACTTTTATTCCATAACTTATAACACTTAAGCTTTTATTCTTAACATTTGAATTCCCAAATTAGGGTTTTAAATATCCGAATTAGGGTTTCAGACTCTCGGAACTGAAATTAGGGTTTACTAATTAGGGTTTGCTATTTCTCACTTGATTTTCCTGATAAATTTTATACGTAATCTACATCCACATACTTATGATAATATTTAATATCACAAACTCTTAGTGTTACCCCTAATTAGGGTTAGGGTTTCTAAATTCAAAATTAGGGTTTACTAAGTTTATACCCTATCTGATCAATCATTGATCATAAATTATATATCGTGCATACACATATTCATCAATACAATTGTTGTAACTGTATTTTCTACCGAATCCCTATCCAGACTTAAGGTTAGGGTTTCTATTCTCTGTTATGCACAACTCTACTCATATTTCTTAGTCAACACATAAATTGACCACTTCTCTAGACTTGTATCACAGATACTTAACACAATATTGATAATCAATATAAATATTAAATAATAATAATAAATTTATTCATAAAATTTCGAATCCTCACATTCTCCCCTCCTTATAAGGATTCCATCCACGGAATCCTCCTCAATGTATACTTACCTTTATGTCTATCATTCGACATTTATTCCACTTTTAATTGCTTTTTAGGAATAAAAACAATTTTTGGGCTCAGTCTAAGTTTTATTTAACTTATCTTGACCCATAATTTCCTTAGGAAACATAGTCCCATATCCATACATTTAACGCAAATTTAAGATTTTGAATTAATGTATTCTTCCCCTCCTTATAAGATTCGATCTTACGAATCTTAATCCATTCTTTATTTACAAGTTCATAAAAATTGAATCTACACACTTAATAATAACATTTAAATCAAATCGGTAAACACATAGAATATTTAACTATCCATTTTTTTATACCCTTGGTATTTTAACCAAGCTGTGACCTTTATGGTTCAACCACAACACCTCAGAATTATACCTATCAGTTTGGAACCAACAACTTGACGTCCCTACGGAGAATTTGGCTTTGATGCCTTCTCTTTTACTAATTTGTTTTCAAATTCTGTCTTTATATCTTATCACCTCGTCTCTATTTATCATCTTATTCAAGATGTATCCTCCTTCTCGTGACCTTTTCCAAGAATTAACGCTTCTGGATAGAGTTAGCTGAAACTCTTATTTCAATGTTAAATTTATTAAAATCTTTTATCAGTACTTCGTTATTTCATTTAACTTTTAATATTATTGTTAAATGTTTCTTCCTTCATATATCTAATATAGAGTAACCTTAATTACCTTTACCTCCTTTTCTACTGACTCTTTCTCCTTCACAAATTTCTTTTTGACCCGAAGAATACTATCACTAACATCATCTTTTATTATTAAGACTAAAATTTTATTTAAATCTTTTATAGTATCATTCAAAATACTTTTTTAAACTTATCATTAACTCATGCTCTACCATAATTCATCATATTTGATGCATAATTCTCTCCTTTATACCCAACAAATTTTTACACTTTGTAAATACCTTCCCAATTAAAATATATTATATATCAACAAGTTTCACAAATTACACATCAAATCACCTTACCACTACTATTACATAATGTACATATCCCTAAATCATAGACCAAAAAAAAATCTATTATCTTTACCGAACTTATACAAAAGTTGTAACCTCTACCGTACATATAGATGTATTTACATATACTATTCAAAATATTATTCTGACATTCTTACTATTTCAAATATCCCCAAAATTTAACTTTTATCTTGGACGTCTCCGCTTCCTTCACCTGTTGGTTTGAGGTTTTGATTTCCCCTTAGGTCAAATGTCTTGGGTTTTGGACAAAATTTTGCTATGTGTCCCTCCATTCCGCAATTGAAACACCTCTTATTATTCCTATTATACTTCTGCTGTGAGCAACCATTTGAATAATGCCCAATGTTTCCACAAGTAAAACATTGAGTCCCTCGAAACATACATATCCATCTGTGCTTCTTCTTACAAATACGACAATCTTCATCCCTTTGACTGGTGCTACTATTTCCCTTTTCCCCAGAGTTATTTGAAAAATTAACATTACTCTTTCTTTTACGATCTCCCTTCGTTTGACATTGTCTTAACACCTCATTTCCTGATTCCCCAGTCCCCTTCAATTTTTATGGTCCTACTAATTTAAAATCTAAGGTAATCCTTAAAGTATTAGGTTTAACTTCTGGTGGATTCCCTGACCTCCATTGTGAAGCGTCGAGTAACACGTTTACCAACTGTTGAGTTGGATTTTTCTCTAACTGGTTCCCGTCAATCTCTACTGGTGATTTCCCTTGTGATGCCATTTATCTAAAAAAAATAGGAACTAACTAAATATAAGCATAATAATCAATTAATTTGGCAAACAAGGTGTATATATTCAATTATATATATATTTTATATACTCCAAGAAAATTGACCAACTAATGATTTATATATCTTCACTAGTTTCCTCCCAATGAATTCTTTCACTAAGAACACTATACCATTACAAACTACAACTCCTATACTACCCTCTGTTCTCTTTAGCCTCTCCTACTTTTCATTTCCTTCTCTTAACTTAACCTTGATACTATCGATCATCCCTCTTGTGGATTTTCAAAAATTTCTCCAGCGTTTACTTAAAATTTAAATAATTTCTTCTATTTTTAATGTTACTCCTATTTCTTTTCCTTCATCTTCTGTTGTCCCTCCTTCTGGCTCTATATGGGCCTTATAAAAACTTTAATCTCCCTCTTCACTTAACTCCAACTTTGGTACTCTTCATGAACATTCTCTAAATCTACCACAGATTTATCTTTTATAGCTTCAACTTCTTAGTTGTAAACTACTTCCCTTGATACTTCCTCCAACTTCGGCTGATGAATTTCCTTAATTCATCTCCTACAAACTTATCTTTAGTTTATCTCTTTATTACTGCTCTCTCCCTGATACTAAGTCTCTTATTGTCTTCCCAATAGTTTCTAAACTCCTTGCCATATCCAACTCCAAATCTCACTCCTCCAGGTCACTTCCTAGACCCATCACCATCTTATTTCTTATAACCTTAAATATCTTCATATATTACAAAGACCTTTTATCTCCATACCTCCTCATTTCTTACAACTTCCCTTTGTCTATTCTAGACATGCCTAATATCTCCAAAATATCTCCATGTAATAAGTATCTAAACTCATTCCCTATTTCTAAGTTTATCTCCTAATTACCTTCACTACAATCTCTCAGGTCATATCCTAAGGTATTCCTACCCTAGTTCTATAACCTACTTCTCTGATACCAAATTATGACGCCCCAAAATTCTCTACATTCACTGTAGCCAATTTGGTGCTCAGTACTCATAGTAAATAGTAGTTCTCGTCAGAACAATCATTATAACTAAGTACCCTCACTTGGATGTACAGGTTCAGTATCTTATAGATATTTCTTCCATATCTATAATTCTTATATATTTATCTGACTTCCACAGTATATTAATGTTAGAGTTCTTGGAACTGAGTGAAGCGCTACCTCAGTGCATCAGAGAGCCAATGTTTGTTAACACTATCATTTAGATATATATAGTTCATATAGATACTGTACACTTTTCTAATTTCATTAGAATGACAACTAAATACTGCAAACTAATATTACATTAAACAAATAATATACCGTTACTATTACATGATAGTTTTCAACAAATATCCATGACTTAAGCCTTTTATCCACAATACCGAAACATCTGGAATATATTCTTTCTATCTGCAAATGAAGAAAATATTTGCAGGGATGAGCTACAGAAAGCTCAGCAAGTTTTGAACAATAAATGAATATTATACATATATCAATTCTGAAATAAATGAACATAAAGTTTAGAGTAATGCCATAAATATATACTGAGGTTTATCTGCCAAACCCTGCACATTATGAGTTACTGTCAGTCTTATAGACTTAGCAACCCGGGTTAATTCGCTCAACCAAACAAAACTAGGAGTATGCATATCATCCTATATTCACTGTCCGATCATTGCTATAAATGTCGGAAACAGTTTACTACCGATCATTGCTATAAATGTCAAAGACAGCTCCTTACTGCTAAGGACAACCATAATTGTCCACCGACAGCTCCTCACTGCCGATTCTAATAGTGTTAGTATATATATCGGCACCAAACCAAATTTCTTTTTCACAAACTGTGCTTTTATACATTTGTACCAAACAAAATTGGTTTCTCATAAACTATGCTTTAATATCAAATCAAACACAATTTTCCATAATAATAACTCATATGACTTGGTTATGTTTGAATAAGAATTCATAACCTTTGAATAACAGAATTCATAAACACTATGTATTACCAGATCATAACTGATAAATATCAAATTTTCATTTAATAAAAATAATTTAAATGAAACTGGCATTTGAAATATGAAGTTTGCACAAAGTGCAGAAAAACATGTATGTATCGTCGATTATTGCTACACAGTCTATTTAACTTCGTCTGAAGACCTAATATTAATAATATTGATCTCCAAGTTAGAATAATATCACCACAATATATTACTGTGAATTACTGTTATAAAATAACCTAAACACATTATCACATAATCCTATCGGTCTATAAGACACATAAGACCTAACCTCAAGTCAAACTATTACAATCTGAGTTGAGTTTGATACTATTTCGACAATCCAATTTCCTAATCTGATAATTATCTAGCTTAATCCCAAAAAGACTCTGCCTAAATACTTCACAATTATATTAAATAATTTAATTATCAGTAAAACTATTTTTCCCCTAGCTCATAACAATTTATAAATAATTATTACTATTTATCAAAAAAAATTCAATTACTTATAACTTATTTATATAAATTAAATACCACTTTATTCCCTTTATCATTAATATTTTTTATTATTAAATATTAATGAAAATCATACCATAATATTATAATATATTTATAATATTTCAAAGTATTTCTAATACCTTAAAATCACATTTATATGATTTTTAAACATTTAAATCAATTATCCAATAATTGACATTAATATTAAAATATTAATATTTCATGACAAAATATTAAAAGTTATATTTTATAACTTCAAATTTTTTTCTAACCCTTAAATCATTTTTATATTATTTTAAAGCATTAATTCTATTTTTCCATAATTTATTTAATATATTTATTCAATAAATTAATTATTATTAATATTAATTTATTAATGAAATTCATCACAAAATATCAAAAGTTATAAAAATAACTTAAAATATTTCTAACACCATAATATAATTTTTCATGATTTTTCAAGTATTAAAATCATTTTGAATAATTTATTTAATATTATAATTAAATAAATTAAATACCTTTATATTCCAAAAATATTAAATATTTATGAAATATACTTAAAATAATTAAAAACTAATTTTTAGGCTTTAAAATAATTTTTTAGTAATTTATTTTGTATTTTAATAATTAAAAACTATTTTTTTCAATTTATTTAATAAAATAATTCATTTTCTTAAATTAAGTGTCACTAAAGGGCCCTATAGCGACAGAACTGTCACTATAGGTGTTCTTGAGCAACTATGAACATGCAATGTTAGTTAATAGGTTAGCATGTTTGACCACATGTAGATTCTTGATCATTATGTTTCTGGGCTGTCTAAAGTGTTGATATTGAAGTATTGATGTAATACTATAATTCCCATCAAATTTCCTAGCCAAACAACATCACAACAGAGATATCTAAGCGTTCAAAAACTCTGACATAGCTGTTCTTCATTTCTGGGTTTTCTAGAAATGAAGGACAGTTGCTAGTTACCCACTTTAGATCCTTATAACTTGAATTCCAGGTTCGCTTTGTGTGATCTAAGAGTTCACACGTGAAGTATACATGTCAGGGTATAAGTCGATAATATCATAAAGTCTAACAACAACATCAAAGGAAGATTTAGGCCTGTCAAAGTAGGGGTCAGGGGCTGTTTTTGAGAAATCTGGGTTTTTCAAATTTCGTCAAAAACTTGTGACGACCCCAAATCCGAGTCCCAAATCACCACAAATCTGGTACAATCATTCTATAACTATTGCGGAAGATATAAACATAAGTTGTTTATACAATACACTTTACACACTATTCCCCAAAATCGAGTAACCTTAACATATACACAATTCATAAACTATCTAACATATAACATTATTATCAAACTATACTATTACAAATTAGTTGCACATTTTATCCCAAGCTGAACTTGACATTATCCTTTTCCAGTATCCGAACGCATTCGCCTTATCTGCAATGTTTTATCATGATATAGCAAGGGTGAGCATAAAAGTTGCCGAACAAGTTTAAATTTATATTTAAGGATATATCATGATTAAAAGAGTCTGAATAATAAGCTGGCTATAATTCATCAATATAGTTGAGAACTAGCATGAACAAACTTTTGACTGAACAAGTATTAAACATGAACAAATTTATCTGGACCGAATGGTAATGAAGGTGATCAGCCTTTCATACCTGACTTATACATGCAATATGTACAGAGTACAATTCTACATAGTAATCAGCAATGATTAACCATAAGCATATATGAATGAAACAACTCTTAGTAGAGTTAAGTAAAACTTGCCTGTTTCGTTGATTACTGCTACGCAATTTATAACGCTTTATCCGAAGACCTAATATTAGTAATATAGATCTCCAATATTAGAATAATATCATCACAATATATATATATATACACACACACACACACATATAATAACCTAAACACATAACACATAACCCGACCAGTCTATTCAACACATAAAACTAGGTATCAAGTCAAACTATTGCAGTCTGAGTTGAACCCGACACAAATCTATCATCCCAACGGTCTAGTCGGACAAATATCGAATTTAAGTTCAATTAAACTCTGCCTAAACACTTAACACTTATCTTAAATAATTTTCTTAGCAGTCAAAATAATTTTCATAGACTTACAATAATTTTTAGATAATTAATATCATTTATCATAATTTTTCAATCACTTATATCGTATTTATATAATATAAATACCACGTTATTCTATTATCATTAATATTTATTTCATATTAAATTTTAATAAAAATCATAGCATAATATTATAATATAATTATAATATATCAAAGTATTTTAATACCATAAAATCATATTTATATGATTTTTAAAATGATTAAATCCATTATCCGATAAGCGATATTAATATTAAAATATTAATATTTTCATGACAAAATATCAAAAGTTATATCTTATAACTTCAAATATTTTTCTAACACTTTAATCATTTTTATATGATTTTTAAAGCATTATTTCTAATTTTCCATAATTTATTTAATATATTTATTAAATAAACTAATTACCATTAATATTAATTTATTAACGAATTTTATCACAAAATATTAAAAGTTATTAAAATAACTTCAAATATTTTCTAACACCATAAAATATTTTTCATGATTTTTCATGAATTAAAATCATTTTTAAATAATTTATTTAAAATTATAATTAAATATATAAATAAATTTTATATTCCAAAAATATTAAATATTTTTGAAATATACTCAAAATAATTAAAACCTATTTTCAGGCTTTAAAATAATTTTTCATAATTTATTATGTAATTTTAATAATTAAAAACTATTTATTTCTATTTATTTAATTAATTAATCATTTTCAGTAATTAAATGTCGCTAAAGGGGCCCTATAGCGACAAACTGTCGCTATAGGTGTTGTTGGGCTGTTCTTAAAGAAACCCAGAATTGTTGTCAGTCACCGAGGGCTTACTTTGACCACTGATAAATCTGTGATCTTCATGTTTCTGGGTTACAATTTGGTTTAATGTTGTAGTACTGATGTAGTACTACAACTCTAAATAATTTACATATCCAATACACATCCTAGCAGCAAGATTAAAGCTTCAGTACCTCTTTCTAGACATGTTCTTGAGTTTCTGGGTTGCCCAGAAACGCAATCAGTTTCAAGGGTGGCTTTTTTAGCTTTAATTAATCCGGTGACAGGTTATGTTTTAAGTGGTTTGATGATACCTAGCTATAGTACTTACGTCATAGAACAACATTATAACACGGTCTTTGTCAAACAACGTCAACAACTCATGATTAAATTCGGTCAAAGTATGGGTCAAAAGTTGTTCTTGAAATTTCTTGGTTTTCCAGAAAAGTTCATCCGGCTAATGGTCAACGGTTGTTTGACTAGCCATAACTTTGCTTCTATGTAAGATATAAGTGATATGGTGACTTTGATATGTGGTCTACATACCAGACTACAACAAACAAACAACAACTTGGCTAAACTGCTAACACGCAACAAGATTTATGGCCTTGAAAACCTTGTCAGACTTTCTGGAAAATTCTGGGCCGCCCAGATTTTTAGTTTTTGTGGTCGGTCAACTGACTTTGATCACTCATAACTTGTAATCTACACATGATCTGGACTTTATTCAAGTTCCAGATCATAGTCCACATAGCAAAGAACAAATATATAACATAAAACACAACAAACTAGAAACATAGAAGGATCTAAAGCGTCTGACATTTGCTTGTCAGACATCACACGAAGGTTCAAGAACAGATACTAAAAATTTAATTTTTGTACATCTACAAGATATGGATTCATGATCCAACAGCCCAGATCACTATGTGACACCATCTAATACATATTTAACCAATAAACAACGACATATAACATCAAATCATAAGATTTCAAAATTTTAGGGTTTTATACCTTTTGAGCTTTGATTCTTGGATTCTGATCTAATGATCTGATCTTGTCAAGTTATGGACTTATAATGGCTTAAACTAACACTTCCTTTCATCCTCATACCCGAATTTTATAGAGAGAGTATGGCTTGGGAGAAAATGAGAGTAAAGTGGCCCTTTTCTCTCTCTTTAATCCATACAATTGATAGGATGTAATGTATATAGCAATCTAGATGGCTGATATGTATTAAATTAGTCACATGGCTAGGCTAGGTTTTGGTGAACAACTCACCTAAAGTCAAAAACTACTCACCAACTTATTAAAAATACAAAAAGGGCAAAATAGTCATTTCTATACCATTTTATTTCTAGATTTGTCATTTGTTGCAAACCCTTAGGGTTTAACCCTTAGGGTTTAACCATTAGGATTAAAACCTAAGGTTCCATAAATTAATTTTCTAGGATTTCTGGATTAGGGTTTTCGAAATATAAAATTAATATTTCAAAAATATTATTAGGATTCTATATTTATATTTAGATTTCCTAATCATAAGCTCAATCTTGCTAATTAGGATTAATATTCCCTAATTAATATTGCTAATTTAGCAATTAAATCCACAACTGTACATTAAGGTTTCTGACAGAACAATTAGGGTTCAAAAATTTGAAATTAGGGTTTGCTAATTAATTAAGCTTTACCCTAATTAATATTATAATTAATAGCACTTAAGCATTAAAATTCTCCGTTAAGATCCCAAATTAGGGTTTCAAATTACAGAAAATTTGAAATTAGAGTTTCTAGATCTGGTATTAGGGTTTTCTAATAATCAATTATGGTTTCAAGTAATTCATTAGGGTTTTCCCTAATTAAGTTATAAGTAATGACGTTTAAACCTTATACATAGCATTTAAATTCCAAATTAGGGTTTAAAATTTCTGAATTAGCATTTTGGACTTCCGAAACTGAATTTAGGGTTTCTAAAACTGGTTTTTAGGGTTTCTTATCAGACGTTAGGGTTTTCTAACAAAACATTGTCGTTCTTAATATAATACTAGGGTTTGACAAAAAAAAATTCCACTTTAACTTATAACTTATTTATATAAATTAAATACCACTTTATTCCCTTATCATTAATATTTTTTATTAAATATTAAGGAAAATCATACCATAATATTATAATATATTTATAATATTAATGAAAATCATACCATCATAGTATTTTTAATACCTTAAAACATATTTATATGATTTTAAACATTTAAATCAATTATCCAATAATTGACATTAATATTAAAATATTAATATTTTATGACAAAATATTAAAAGTTATATTTTATAACTCAAAATATTTTTCTAACACTTAAATCATTTTATATTATTTTAAAAGCATTAATTCTATTTTTCCATAATTTATTTAATATACTTATTCAATAAATTAATTATTATTAATATTAATTTATTAATGAAATTCATCACAAAATATCAAAAGTTATAAAAAAATAACTTAAAATATTTTCTAACACCATAATATAATTTTTCATGATTTTTCAAGTATTAAAATCATTTTTGAATAATTTATTTAATATTATAATTAAATAAATTAAATACCTTTTATATTCCAAAAATATTAAATATTTATGAAATATACTTAAAATAATTAAAAACTAAATTTTAGGCTTTAAAATAATTTTTTAGTAATTTATTTTGTATTTTTAATAATTAAAAACTATTTTTTTCTATTTATTTAATAAAATAATTCATTTTCTTAAATTAAATGTCACTAAAGGGCCCTGTAGTGACAGAACTGTCGCTATACGTGTTCTTGAGCAACTATGAACATGCAATGTCAGTTAATAGGTTAGCATGTTTGACCACATGTAGATTCTTGATCATTATGTTTCTAGGTTGTCTAAAGTGTTGATATTGAAGTATTGATGTAATATTATAATTCCCACCTAGCCAAACAACATCACAACAGAGATATCAAAGCCTTCAAAAACTCTTACATAGTTGTTCTTCATTTCTGGGTTTTCTAGAAATGAAGAACAGTTGCTAGTTACCCACTTTAGATCCTTATAACTTGAATTCCAGGTTCGCTTTGTGTGATCTAAGAGTTCGCACATGAAGTATACATGTCAGGGTATAAGTTGATAATATCATAACAGTCTAACAACAACATCAAAGGAAGATTTAGGCCTATCAAAGTAGGGGTCATGGCTGTTCTTGAGAAATCTGGGTTTTCCAAATTTCGTCAAAAACTGGTGGTCAACGCTGGTTTGACTAAGATTATCTTTCATTCCAGTTATGATCTAAGTGATCTAGTGGTTCTAATATGTAGTCTACATATCAGACTACAACAACAAAACAACAACATGGACAAACTATTAACACACAGCAAGATCTAAGGCTTAGAAAAGCTTGTCAGACCATTCTGGGTAAATCTGGGTTTTCCAGAACAGTTTGGTCATGGTCGGTCAACCATGTTTGACTGCTTATAACTTGAGATCTAGACATGGTATGGAGGTGATTCCACTTCCAGTCTACTCTCCTCATAACATAGAACCAATCTATAACTTAAAACACAACAAATCATTAACAGGTTGAAATCTATGAGCTCTGACATTGGCTTGTCAGACAACAAAATTAGGGTTCTAAGTCAGTTCTAAAACTTTATTTTCTGGCTTGTAGATGTTATGGATCCTTGATATAACATCTTGGATCACTCAATAACATCCCTTAACACAACTTTAACAAACAAATAGCAACATCTAACATCAACTACATAGATTTAGAAGTTAGGGTTTTATACCTCTTTTAAAGCTTTATCTTTGATTTCTGATCCTTGTTGCTATTCTTGGAAAGCTATGAACTGATATAGTTTTATCTTTTGGTCTTACTCTCTCTCAAGATTTCAAAAATATAGAGAGAGAATGTCTAGGTTCATATGTTTAAGTAAAGTAAGTATTTTACTTAACTTTTATCTTTGACTTTTGATTCAATGAATGTAATGTTGCAAGGTGGCACCAAAGATTAGATATGGGATAGATTTTGAGCACATGGGATAAGTTAGAACAATGACTCACCACGATTTGGAAATCTTATACTTAAAGTTTAAGTAAAAGGGCATTTTGGTCATTTTGCACCTACTAATGGTATTTTGGTCTTTTCCCCTATAATTTGAAGGGTATTTTGGACATTTCACTTTTATCCCATAACTTATAACACTTAAGCTTTTATTCTTAACATTTGAATTCCTGAATTAGGGTTTCAAAATATCCGAATTAGGATTTCAGACTCTCGGAACTGAAATTAGGGTTTACCAATTATGGTTTGCTATTTATCACTTGATTTCCCTGATAAATTTTATACGTAATCTACATCCACATACTTATGATAATATTTAATATCACAAACTCTTAGTGTTACCCCTAATTAGGGTTAGGGTTTCTAACTTCAAAATTAGGGTTTACTAAGTTTATACCCTATCTGATCAATCATTGTGTTGGGCTTCTAACGCAACGCAAATGAAATTAAAATTTTAAAGCAATTTCCGAAACCCTAAAACAGATCCATGCGAAAATCAATTAATTCAGAGGTTTAGAGATTATACCAGATATAAACAAAAAAACGAGAATCTGAAACCGACTGCGCCTCGAATCTCCAACGCATGATACAAACCGATTAATACTCTACTAGTATCAACATTTAACGCCGCACGAACCGTCGAACGATTCTCAAGAATAAGAAGGACTTGCAGATACTAGCCACCAAAAGGAATGGATTTTCTAAAGCTGCTTTTCTCTAGTCTCTCTCTCTCAGAAATGGCTAGGGTTTTTCAATTTCGATATCTTACCTAAGTAGTTGCTATATATATCATATATATAGTAGTTAAAAGGAATTAATCAAATCAAAACCTAATTTTATAAAATCCGAATTTATATATATATATATATATATCTCTTAATTAAGTCTTACTTAATTAATATACATATATACAAATTATCCTTTTAATTTAAATTCGTGATTTAAATACTATTAATCATATTAATATATTTAAATCCTTAAAATTTAAATTAATTCCCTTTTAAATAACGTTCTATGTGTGTGACCCTATAGGTTATTATTACGTTGGCAATAATTTTAAAATCATATTATAAAATTATAAACAGTGAGCGGCATCTAGTAATGCATCACTGCTACCTAAGTAATAATAAGATCGATGATTCGATGCAACCTTTTCGTGACCAATGTTTCAATGTAATTTAATCCTTTTAACCTTAATATCCTAGATTAAACTCGAGTCATGGAATGTGTCATACTCTTCATAATTTAATCTGAGTTTTCTTGATCAATGAGTAGACTATATGAAACAAATCACTATTTGAGCATGGCCATGCATTTCATAGTCCTACTCAATCAAGAGGCCTATGGATATCACCCATAATATATAGGATGGTTAAATTCCGCCTGTATCACTCATATTTCTCACACGATTAATGATGAACCCAATAATCACCTTTATAGTCCACCCTATTAAAGGTGACATTTGATGATATCAAAGTACATAAATTCTCGTGTAGTAATATAAGCGATTTGGTGCCCGAGGACCATTACATCATTGTCACTATGAGAATTGCTAACGACACTTCGCATAATGCTCCATATAGAATTCTCATGGTGGGTCATCCGATTACATCATTCTCTAACATGTACCTATGCATTGACTTAATATCTCATATATTTATGACCAATGAGATTTGGTCATCAATCGATCCACATACTAGTCTCCATGCATCATTGTTGTCCCATCAACAATGATACTCGACTAGGACATTTAAGAACAACCGATACTAATGGTAATATATAATCTCATATTCAAGTCACATACTTGAAACTATATAATTTGTATCACTATTCTAAGAAATTTTATTATGTTAACAATTATATTACGCAGTAAATAAAACCATAATAAAATCATATATTTATTCAATCAAATATAATATCAAAACGTTAAGCAATTATATCAAATAATTGGCCTCTAGGGCATAAACTCTAACACATTGATCATAAATTATATATCGTGCAAACATATATTCATCAATACAATTGTTGTAATTGTATTTTCTACCGAATCCCTATCCAGACTTAAGGTTAGGGTTTCTATTCTCTGTTAAGCACAACTCTACTCATATTTCTTAGTCAACACACAAATTGACCACTTCTCTAAACTTGTATCACAGATACTTAACACAATATTGATAATCAATATAAATATTAATAAAAAATTTATTCGTAAAATTCTGGATCCTCACAGAAACTTTCACATCAAACAAAGTTGTGTAAGTTAAGAAACTTGCAACACAATAAAAATAGTGTTTCAATACTCTCTCAATATAAATTTGAGTGAGATTAGGGAACTTGCACAATAAAAATAGGGTTCAAGGAACTTGCACAATCAAAGAGTGAAGTTCAAAGAAAACTTGCTCAATAATAATTGGAGTAAGTTTAGGAAACTTGCCTGTTTGCTCAGCTACAATTTATACTAGCTTTAATTACTTGCGTTGAAACGACCTAACGTTATCAAGTCGATCATTTCAATTAGTATGTGTAAACTAATATCCGTTTACAGTTACAATAATCACGTCATCACATAACATGCTTCTCAACACATTATATGGCATATTGATCATATATTACAAGGCAAAGAAATCATGTAAGCATGCCTTAAATTTTAGAATCAAAAATAGAATATATTTGTGACTGCAGGATGGCGTAAACTAGCGCTGAAGTTCAGCTTAGGGGCCAGCCTTGTACTGCTACTGCCCTCGCCCGGAACTAAGGTTGAGCTTCTGAACTTCCTGACTCCAGTCCAACTCTAACATACACCTATACATACATATTAACATACATACATTCTAGAGTTTCACATATAACACATGACCATACTTGAGTTCATTACCACAAGTTTAACTTACAATTTATATGTCATTAAAACATAAAAATCATGTTACCATCATGCTCAATACATATTTATCATGCTTAGGAGTATTATAGCCATAATATGACATCTTACTACTTTAGTATCTAAGTACTCACATAATATGCAACTTATATTTGAAAACATGTTCAAGGTTGTCTTCGAAATCATTTTAGCACGAATGATGCAATATACACATACAAGACAACTTTAGAACTCACATCATGTGTGATTAAGTTAAGTTTAACATCTTTAAACACCAAAACCTACATCTTGTAGAATTCATGTATATTACTTTAATATAACAACTTTTCCTTTAAAACATTCTCTAACACAAAGCTAACAAGTTTAAATCATGATAAAGACACTATACATCATATATCATGCTCACTTAAGTTCCACGTCAGTCATGCATATGGTCTCGTAAGTTCAAAACTCGTGAACACAAGTTTTCCACAAAGTTAGTTTTGAAAACTTTAAGTTTTGCTACAACTTTCTTACTAATCCAAGTTGATTACTTCATACCACATACAAAAGCTTTACATAACATGTTATACTTCTCTATAGGTATGTATCCAAGTCATAAAATCAAGTTAATAACCCATATCACCAACAGAAACTAGCAATTGTATCTATACACGCAATTTACAATTACTGCACCTAAATACAAATAGTAGCATATGTGTCATGCCTCGCACCGTAGGCGATGACCTGCTCATCTTCTTGAGCCTCAAACAACTACACCACTCCTTGATTCAAACAAGTTTAATACCATCATTTAAGAGTTCAAACATGTAAGTCTACTTCCTAAACACATCATGGCATACCAATTCACTTTGACTAACAAAGAATTTCAAATAATTTCAAGAATTTGACAAAAACCCAACTAAGAACGAAAGTTAAGATTTATACCTTCTTGGCTTGAATTAGACCCCTCACACACTGAGTTTGCTTCCAAAATTTCTCAGCAACCTAGGACTCTCAATCTCAGACTTTAACAAACAACAAAACTGAATTTGGAGCTTATATTTATAGAGGGAACTTGGACTAGATAATCACATTGCACTAAGGTTGAAGCTCATGGTGAATAGGAAGAACACATTGGTTGCTAAGAAGTGGTTCAACAACTCCCCAAAGGCCATTGGCCTTGAAATCATTGCCTAAGTTTTAAACATTTGAAAGTTACGTAAACTAGCTTTTGACCACTGTTCATGTACTAAAGTGACACTCATTTTGGGACAAGAGCAAAATCTCAGCATTTGTTATTCTAAGGCTTGGTTTAGACACTATAATTCCCATAATGTAGTATAAATGTGTTATTGCTACTATACAAAGGAAATTTGGGAATTATTTATGTACTCACATCATAAAATCCATGTACATTAAATACACGTAATTAAAATAACACAGTTAAGTATTATTGAACGGGTATCTCCATAATTATCTCTACTACTCACATAGCCATATTATAACATTATTTAATATTATATATCCAGTGTGCAAACATAACTTCTTTTCCAATTTTTGGAATACACAGATATTTAATTATTCCTGTATAAAAATCACTTATGATTTTATTTCATTATATGATACTTCATTTCAACATAATGTATCTTATTATATGATTCTATGCATGTCACACATTACACTAATGTTCCAATTCATTATCAACAACAGAACTAATTTTTCTAAGTTTGGACACTTATAGTATTGAATATATTTTTTTCTATCATTGGAGGCCGCAATTGCGCCAGTCCCTGACAGTGCCAAAATGGGTTAGCTTCAAGCCAGTTCAAATATCTATCACCACATAAGTCCTATATGAGGTAATTTAACTTCTTCAATGGTGATATATCCATACTTGACATAAATCAATATGTTCAACTCTTGTCATTATATTCAAATAAATTGAATATTTAAACATTAAGAATCCTATCAATTTCTTGATATTAAAACCTTAGGGTTAGTCCATTAATTTAAATAACTATTAGTGAATCCCTTTAATCGATTCATAAATTCACATAACCACATAAGGTTTTAATAGACTCACAAAACTAACTCATTACAATTAAATCACATAATTAATTAATAAGGAGTTTAAAATTTCACGGTCATTACAACAACTCTATAATAAAATCTTACAACTACCCAATGGTCTACCCATAACTCACAGGTTAAGCCTAAAATGCAATCTACAAGATCATAACCTAAGATCTGATACCAACTCTGTAACACCCCATTTCCAAAAAGGAAAAGGAATGTCAAGCACAAACATAATAAATACAAACCTCTAATAAATCTCAAAATATCTCCAATGAAATTGAACACCAACTATCACATACTCCAATTTAAATAGAAGGAACTCCACATTTACATAGTCTCTACTATTAAAAATAAATGCCAAAATAGGCACAAAACATCCATATACAAAATATTAGGAAAACTAAGTCTAATAATAATTCTCAAAAACTAATCTACTTATTTGGAACAAAGGTAGCTCCCATCCTACAAATCCTGATCACCCCTGACTATCTGCCGGAAAAAGAACACAGCGTGAGCTAATTACCCAGTATGGATATAAAAATGTACATATATAAAAACAATATATATTTACCAAAAGAACTGAAAGAACAAACAATTACAACTACTAACCAAATATGAATATATCTAATTTCATGAGACAAGGTACAAATGATTAACACTGTCGAACCGACAACTATTGTCAAAAGAATTCCAAAAAAATAAGGTTGAATCAAATGGTTATAAGGTAACAATTTCATACTAAGCTCAAATACAAATAGCCAAAGGCTAACAAAATACATCTGTACTGATGAGTGGGATTTATACCCGCGATTCGGATCCTTTATTACTTAAGAAGTTTCTTGATCTTCGAGTTTATATATAGCTTTTAAATTATTTTGGTATTATTTTGCTTAACCTATGTGTTGCAGGGTTTATTAAATCTTTTCCAGCTTGTAGGGGAAAAAGCATCAATTTTCTAGATCATTGACTGCATTTATGCCAGTTTAAACACAGGCGTTGTAAGCGCCCTACCTAGCCATCAATGACATCATCTCAGTGCTGTAATGCCCTAGTTCCTCTATAAACTGGCACTGTAGTGCCACCTCCGGGCTCTTTTTGCTGACTCAGCGCTGCAGCGCCATTCCAAGGCTTAAACTTGGCCATGCAGCGCCAGCTCCGGTGCCCAGGAAGAGAAGAGCTGGATTTGATCTTGCCTTAAGGAAAGACACATGGGTAAAAAAGGGTAGTGAGCCTCCTTAAATATATATCTCATTATCCCCCTCTGGGATATAGTTTCTCTTTCTCCTTTGTAATTTCTTCTCCATTTCCTAGTAGATTATGTTTGTACATATAGTAAAGGTAGATTAAGGAGATGTTTGGGATTCCTTGAAGCTCAAGAGCAGTTAGCAATACAGATTTGAAAGCTCGAAAGGATTGGAATTCTTAGAAACTAAAGAAGCTTTAACAGAGTTTATTCTTATCCATTTGTTTCCTTTAATTTTGTAATCTATCAATGTTGTTTATATTTCTACTAATGTTTAGTTTAAGAGCTATGAACTAATTATTCGCTCTAAGGTTATAATGGAACCCTTTGTTAATTTGAATTGAATGTCTTATCTCTTTGGTTGGCACCATATGGTTTGGTTCAAAATATTCATGCTTAATAACTCTTGCTAAGAAAATAGTGATGATTTTGGTAATCTATATGATGTTGAAAGAGGGATTGTAGATTACCACCTTAATATATTGGCATGTGATTATAAGCTGTCTACTTGTTTAGACTGCATAATTTGTGTATAGAATAGACATATATTTGTTCACCATGTGTGACCTAATTGAGAACTTATGCTTTAAATCCTTGTTATCGTTAATTCACATAGACATATGTAGGATTATTGCCTAGCTTGGATGTTCTTTTCTGTTCTATTCCCTATTGGGTGGATCTAGAGAGGATATGTTTGTACATACCTCAGAAGAGGTGTATAAGCACTTGTGTGTTCTGGATCGACAAACTGTTGTGACCACTAAAACCATAGAGAGAAGGTCACGATGTTTGATGAAACATAGCACACCAGGTGTTTGACAAAACGCCAGTGTTGGGTGAAGTTATGACCTTAGCTTGTAGCACCGTCGATACCATTCGTTATCCATTTACTTGTTTTGATAATTAGATATAATTGGATTAGTTACACATCTGTACTTCTCCTATTCGAATAAGAATTAAGCAATATAAAGTCAGTATTTGGTAAATATTAGTGATAATTCCTCATGGATTTGACACACTTCTTATCACTGTATTACTTGTTAGACCGCGTATACCTGTGCGTGTTTAGTGATTAGTATTCCGACCAACAAGTTTTTGGCGCCGTTACCGGGGACTTATTATTCTAATATTGTCCAATATTTATTTTAATCAATTTATTCTTAATTTGAATGTATATATTTATCTTTTATTTGTTTGATCTTTCTTGTATTTTTAAGCTTCAGGTTATGGACGAGCATTTTTATTAATGGCCCTCTAAGAGGATGGCACAACCAAGATCAGAAGAAGGACTTGAGAGATTGCAAGATCATATTTCAAATCTCTTGAGGTTTTCTGGCAATCTTGAGTGTCAGTCTACACAGAATGCCTACCATCAGGAACGAGCTGACAATAAACTGACTTATTATCTTCCAGATTGTCAGGGTTATCCAAACTCTTGGAACTACAGTCGAGAGTAGTATCATGATCTGAATTATTCCTATCAGACAGAATTTATCAATCTCTGCCACAATATGAGGCGACACCTCAAACTAATGAGAGCCTATCTATATATTTAGAATGAGACAAAGATAGAAGGCTTGAAGAGCTCCTTACCAACTTCAAAGAGAGAAATGAATTTTGAATAGAGAACCAAGATGCCTCATTACAGAGCCTCGAGAGTCAATTGGGACAACTCATCAATGCTATCTCAAATCCACCACAAGGCAGTCTACCAGTAATAACTAATCACAACGATGAAGTTATAGAGCATTGCACAATGGATACGCAAGGACAAGGCGATGAGTCTCACAAAGTTGTTAAGGGAGAGGTAAAAGTGCATATTGACCATTCTGTGGAGTTTGGGGAAGGAAAAGAAAGGATCATAAGGGGGTGTATTGTTGAGACCGATAAGAAATTGGAGCCCACACTCACGATTGTTGAAACCCTAGAGGGCCCACTAGAGCATAATGAACGATTTCAGTTTGATAAGAAAGACAAATTAGTGGATAATTCAAGTGGTGAACGAGTCTTCGTGCCAATGGGTGAAGTGAAGTTTTGGGATGACCAATCATCCATGTCTGCCATGAACATCAACGAGTTGATAAATAGGCAGCATGAAATGGTCGTCTTCACATATGAGCCGGATTGAATGGCAGTGAAAGAGTCGGGCCGACGACTTTAAAATAAGCGCTTGGTGGGGGAGGCAACCCCATCTCAGTATCAATTTCTTTTCTTTTCTTTACTTATGTCTAGTATATTGCATTTTTTCTCTTTAGTTTGTTAACATAGCTGCCAGTATGTTTATTATTGTAGTGTTTTATCTAATATGCATGTTTTTGTGTCTATGGTATGCAGGTAGAATGTTTATCTAGTATGTTGATATTGTGTATTTAGTAGTTAGAGTTAAGCTAGTTATCATATGGGTTGTTAAAAGTTTTTGTGTTGATTAGTATGATGGATTATACCTGGCTTAGCTTTTGCAGGAAAACCAGGTAGAAAACTCTGATACAAGGTCCGTGACCATGCGACTAATACTCTTTCAAGTCATTTGATAATCGTAACTGCGGCACAGAGTTCATTTTCCCCAATCTGCATTTCGTGCTGCAGTGCCAAGAAATAGAGCACACATCATGCTGCAGTGCCATAAAATAGCCCAACCTATTAGAGTTATGCGCTGCAGTGCCATATTTTTGCCTGTGTCTGGCACTACAATGCCACTTAAAAATCCAGTGTTAAAAGCTCGCGTTGCAACGCCTCTCAACGAAGGAAAGGTCGGACTGTAGCGCCATCAGCGAGTTTTTGTTGACTTAATTAGGCAGAACTCGGCTTCTGCACTTATTTTGTTCCCTCTTTTGCGTATAGCCCCCCCCCCCCCCCCTTGTCCTTCCAACCCTAATCGTTAGTTGAACCCCAGTTGCCCAAAGCCCTAGCCTTTGATCAAATAGCACATCTCAACCCACAATCATCAACCGAGAGCCTTCAACTACTTTTCATCGGTTGAACTAATATTGTTTCTCACCTAGGGTTTCCAATTTGAAGGTAAGTGATGAGTGAGTTTTATACTCATAATTGAGTGCGTTTGAGCTTAATCTTTTGGTTGATTTTAATTGTTTGTGTCTATTCATGCATGTTTTACGTTATTTTGTAGGAATTGGGACAAAAGTTACTTGGATCGACGTTCGGGGTGGCTAGATTTGCGTTTTCGGCTTGCCATTTACAAAGCAGTCACTTCAGAGCCAATTTGAGTATTGTTGTAGACCTTATTTCGAAAACATCAAAGAATAAAAGTTGTAGATCTACGTTTCCTCTTTCCGGATCATCTTGAATCATCGAAATCGGAGTTCGAACAAAGAAGTTATGACCATTTTTCCAAAGGACATCGGAGTAGAAAATGTCAGAATTTGGGGCCAGCGTCGGGGCGCCCAAAATAGGCCTATGCCCAGCGCCGGGGCACTGGGGGGCAGGGTTTGAGCGTCAAGCCCAATGTTGGGGTGCTGGGGAAGGGCTTGGTGATGGCCTGGATGCGTTTTTGAGCGAATTTTGACACCTTTTTGCTCTAAATTGGATTGGGTTTTTTCCTAAACTAAAAATTAGACTTGTAACCTATAAATACATGATGTAAGGCATAAAATAGAGAGAGATTACATAGATTAGACTAGAGATACACTCCATTAGATTAGAACATAACCCTAGTTCTTAATTAGCCATTGGAGATTGAAGCAAATTGAAGATCAAGAACAATAGCAAGAGGGGAGCATCAAATTTGCTGACAACAGATTCTATTCTCTTCTCTTATCATACTTTTATCTTTTAATGTCTATTCAATTGTGGATTCTTGGTTTTAATTCATTAATTATGAACTAACTCTTTTATTAAGATTTCAATTGAACCTTTTATGGCTATAAATTAGTTATATAATTTATTCCAATTATTTGTGTCAAAGTGAGTTGTTTATCTTGCCTTATGCTTATTGATTAATTATCTGATCAGTAATTACCTTGTTACTCTAGAAGGAATTGAGAAAGGAATTCTAGGGTTAGAACTGGGCATGATATCATGTGACTTAGTTATTTGCATAGTGAATAATTAGGTTTGTGAATAGAATGAGAATATCTATTTGCCGCATGTAACACATAAAGAATTGGGATTGTAGTGAGTTTAATTCAATTGTTTTGCATAGGGATATAGCAAAATTAACTTGGATTAAATAGAAGGCAAATGATCACTTGAGAAAGGGCTTTTGGCATTTGAGAATTCCTGTAACAATTCAGTAGACATATTGAATAATTGGTTTATAGTTCATAATTGGGGATATTGGAGTCTTAGCCTTTATTTATTTGAATTCATTTATAAAGTAACCTAGTTTTAATTGGTTAATTTAGTTTTCTTAATTAGAAAAATCACGATTTGAGATTGTTTAAATAAAATTAGTTTGGTTAAGAATTAGTACTTGGTGATTTTTATTAAATAATTCCTCGTGGGAACGATACTTTTCTTATCACTTTATTACTTATTGACCGTGTATACTTGCACGTATTCATTGATTGCGAAATCAACCAACAGTAAGTTGGACTTCTTTTAAGCAAGGAGTTTTCCCTTTCTTTGTGTGTGTTTTCTCTGGGGTTTGACTTTCTCTGTTGATTTCGGGTGATTTCCACTGACGAAAATCTGGATAGATAGCTTTCAAGCAAGGGCTGTCGAGTTGGGTTTACAGTAGCGCTCGCCAGATGCTTGATAATTTTGCTTGAGAGAAGAATTATGTTGTTTGGGCTAAAAATTCAATGGATTTCATCGGGGATTATGTGACCACTGATTTAGGGGCTGTCTCTACATAAATTGGCATTACTGTGGCAGATTGGGTTTTGAGTGTTCGTTGGCTTAAACTGGCAACCACTGGCTTCTTGCTTCTGCTCACCCATTGCTGGATTCTGAAATGGCTACAAAGAGACAACGACTTAGCGTCGGCGGCTCCTCATCAGTAGCACCACAAAGTTGGGATGATGCCAAATTCATTAGCGAAGAAGCATGGAAATGGTACAAGCACTCCTTTGCAAAACAAAACTTGGTGCCTGAACGGGGTTTTCGGCGTGATCAAACAAAGGATGGCGAGATGATGGCCATGACCATTGGACGCAAGTGGGTGAACTTCACAAAATCTCCTGAGTCGGCTATAATCTCTGTCGTCCATGAGTTTTATGCAAATGCCAGTGTTGACGGTCCTGCTGTTGTTCAAGTCAAGGGGCGATCAGTGGCGTATGACAGTTAATCCATTAATGCACTTTTCGAGATGCCTAGCTATGATGGAAAGGACTATTTAGAGCAGGGGCTTCGCAGCTATGACTTGGACGATATTGTTAGGAGGCTCTGCAAGCCTGGGACAACATGGAAAACCAATGACACAATGGGTGAGAAGACCAATTTCCCGCATCATGCACTCAGTCGCTATGGGAAGGCATGGTATAGTTTTGTGTGTGCCAATATGATCCCTACTCGTCACCTTAGCGACGTGACTAAGGATCAAGTGATCCTATTATTCACCATTGTCATGGGTCTGGACGTGGATATCAGAGTTCTCATTCAGGAGTCCATCATGAAGGTGATCAAGAGTACCACTTCTGGGGGACTTCCACATCCATCCTTGATCACCCGATTGTGCAAACGGGCAGGTTTTCGTTGGGGGCCAGAAGAGATAGCTTTACCGCCCATGTCAGTCATCGACCATCAAATCATCTCATTCTTTAGTGCATGGGATGGGGCTGCCTCACATGTCAAAGGGGGTACGGACCACCTACTAAGTCGCCTCCTACTTTAAAGGCTGAAAAATCTCAGCCACCAGAGTTAGGTTCATCTTTACAAGGACCATTGGCAGAGATTCTGGTATCCCTGAGCCTACTACATTAGAACTAAAATGCAGTTGCTCAGAGGCAACAGAGGCACATAGCAGCGGTTTCCTAGAGGCAGGACATCATGATGCATTATCTAGCTGAACTGGTCAACACTATGTAGAGCATCAACACAGCCTATAGTGGCAAGGATGCTGATTTTATGCCATTCCAATTCTTGGAGCCTCCTATTTTCCCTCTATATCCTCCATCATTATCGCCCGTAGAAGCTGAAGAGGATGATGATGATGCCAAGTGACCAGACTTCAGGGAAGCCCTCTTGTATTGATTTATATATGCTTAGCAATGAGTGAATTTTTCATCTTAAGTTTGGGGGTATTAATATGTTATTGATTTTATTCTGTCTACTGCCATAATAGGTTGCATCTTAGTATTTTGTTTATGTTTTATCAGTATTGTAGTGTAGTCATGTATGAACTGCGATTTTGACATCATTTTCGGCTTGTTTAGCCTTAGATTTATTAAGTTTTGATATTATTATGGATGGATGCCATGAACAATTTTTGTTATTATTTATGGATGCTTTTATTATTCTCAGCATATATGTTTGCTTTATAGCCATCTTTTGGGACGTATACAGATTAGTATGCTTGTGTCATATTAATGGCTTATTTACCCTATTTTGAGTAGGTATTATTGCAATGGTTTACTTGATCTTTTATCCTATCATACTGTGGTTTTTGATTAACCTTATCTCCCTATCTTTAATTGCTGATATATTGGGTATGGGTCTTACAATTTTAAATTTTTTTATTATGGCTAATGATAAGCGCCAAGAGATTATGTCTATTTCTTAGAGGTGTGTCAAGCATGTGTGGATGAGGGGTTAGTTCAGTTGATAAGTTGAGACTGTTATTGATTCGTTCTTTTTAGCAAGCACCGACCAACTGTATTAACTAGTTAAATGTCTGAGATAGTTTGTGTGGTTATTATTTTAAGAATGTGTTCCCTCTGTTGAACTTACTTGATTACAAGGTAATAAAAGACGTAGACGCTTATACAGTTTCGGATCTTGGATTCTGGCATGTTTTTATTTTATATATATATATATATATATATATAAGAACCTTATTTGACTTAGTTTGATTACGTGGCCTTTGTTACTCGAGTTATTAGATTCATAGGGGTGTTTTACACCTAGTGCCCTAAAGCCATCTAGCTTGGGAGTCATTAATCAAAAGCTCATTAATGGGTAACTCTGAATAGCCTAAGGTAATTAAGCATTGCACGGTCATCCTAAAGGTTGTGATTGTTAAAAATGTAAAGAATAAAAGTCTAATTTGGCTTAAGTTTGATTACGTTGCCTTTGTTGCTCGAGTTATTAGATTCATAGGGGTGTTCTACACCTAGTGCCCTAAAGCCATCTGGCTTGGGAGTCATTGATCAAAAGCTCATTAATGGGTAGCTTTGAATAGCCTAAGGTAATTAAGCACTGTACAAGTCAAATTTTGATGTCTTCATATTAGTGCCTTTTGATCTTTTCTTGCATTTGTGTCTTGTTCTTAATGCTTGTTGATTGCTTGAGTTACTGAGTTAACATATTAGTTATTACAATCGATTGTGTGAGCTTATTTTAAGCTATGATTAGTTAGGATGGTTGGTCTTCACACACACATAGAATGGATCAAATACAATCTTATACTTAAAATTGATTGAACCCTTATTCATATATGTGTTTCTCCTGTTCTCTAGGAGTAGCTATGATTACGCTTAGAAGCCATGATGCTAGTATATAGTTTTATACTTCATTCGCATTGTTGTTTTACTGTTGTTATTTTTGTGTTAGATAGTTTGCTTGAGGACAAGCAAAGGCTCAAGTTTGGGGTATTTGATGACTGAGATTTATACCCACAAATCAGATCCTTTATTGCTTAAGAAGTTGCTTGATCTTCATAGTTTATATATATTTTTTATATTATTTTGGTATTATTTTGCTTAACATATGTGTTGCAGGGCTTATTAGGTCTTTTTCAGCTTGCAGGGGCAAAACTACCAATTTTCCTACATCGGCAGATCAGCGCTATGCCAGCTTAAACCCTGCATTTGCAGCACTTCCCACCGCCAATAATGACATCATCTCGGCGATGCAAATACCCAATTCCTCTATAAATCGGTGCACATCTGACCGCCACCTCCGGTCTCTTTGTCTTGACTTCGACCTTTGATGCATAGCCGAAGGCTTAAACTTCGTTACTGCGATTACCCGACTCATCTGCCTGGAGGAGAAAAGAGTGGATTTAACCTAGCCTTAAGGAAAAACACATGGATAAAAAGGGGTAGTGAGCCTCCTTAAATATATATCTCATTATCTCCCTCTGGGATATAGTTTCTCTTTCTCCTTGATAATTTCTTCTCCATTTCCTAGTAGATTATGTTTATACATATAGTTTAGGTAGATTGGGGAGATGTTTGAGATTCCTTGAAGCTCAAGAGTAGTTAGCAATACAGATTGGAAAGCTCAAAAGGATTGGAATTCTGGGAGACTGAAGAAGCTTTAACAGAGTTTATTCTTATCAATTTGTTTCCTTTGATTTTGTAATCCATCAATGTTGTTTATATTGCTACTAATGTTTAGTTTAAGAGATATGAAATAATTATTGGCTCTAAGGTTATAATGGAACCCTTTGTTAATTTGAATTGAATGTCTTATCTCTTTGGTTGGAACTATATAGTTTGGTTCAATATATTCATGCTTAATTGATAAGTGGTTTTATAACCACTTATTTAGATATTAACTAACTTAATTTGTTGCTTAAACTCACTTTATTGTATAGATTTTCATGCTTTTGTGTCTTCTTTGTAGATGCATTAATGGAAACTCTTTTGGTGATAATGGGGCTAATCATATGGCTTGATGATGGAATGAAGAAATGGAGTGTGACAACCCGAATTTTTATAAGTTATTAAAATAGGAACTTAATAATTAAAATTCTTATTATGAAATGTTTTGAGTTTGAGTATGTATATATACGTGCAATATATATTTTAAAATATGTGATCTGGTATGAAGAGAAATATATAATCATATATTGGGAAAGTGAGGTTTAATAATTAAGTTAACTATTGGAGAAATTAAATGAATTTTGTAGTTTACTTTAAATATTTATTGAATTAAATAAATATTTTAAATAAATTATTTATTAAGAAAAATAAATAATTTATGAAAGTGTGGTATAATAATTTAGTTACGTGTGTATGATAATTAAATTAAAGCAAAGGTAAATTTTATTCTTTGAAGATTTAATTTAATGAATTAATTAAATTAAATGAATTGTTTAATATTAAAGGACATAAATAAATTAAATAAAGTAATGTTTAAATCTAATTTATTAATTAAATTAGATATATGTAATTATTTATTAATTATAAGTATAATTACAATGAGATTATAATTATTATTAATTACTATTATTATGTGTTATTTAAATTAACTAAAGGTGTGACACATGAAACTATATTATATAATATTATTAAAAGAATCTAGTTTGGGGGAGTTGGTGTGTGTCCAAATAAGGCCTTGTGGCCTTTGGTCTAATTTAATTGATGAAGGCGTATTATTTTATAACTGAAGTACGTGGGTAGCTTCAGTTTATTTTTACGTGTTCTTTTCTTCCTAAGGCTATAGTCAGAGAGTTTGGAAGAGAGGAACATAGTTAAACACAGAGAGTTTGGAGAGAGAGCAAGAGAGGAATCGTTGTGATTGAAGGGGAATTTCTAAACCTAATCATCATCTCTTTGCTAGCAAATAATCAAAGGAACAAGTACTCTAATGTTAACCCTTGTTTTTGAAATTTCTATTGATAACTGTGTTGAATTGATACATATATATATATGTATGAAGGGTTTATACTCTGTTAATTATCACATGTGAGTGTTGTTTGATGATAAAAATTCATGTAATTTGGTTTGGAGGAAGAAAAGTATATAACAGTGTTTTTACATAAAAATTGGCTTTAAAAAGTTCAAAATTTCGTGGTCAATACTTGTTATAATCTATAAATTGATGTTGGATTATGTTATTATGTTAAGAAATGAAAGCGGCATAGTTTAAATCGTGTTAATTGGTTAAGAAACGAAGTCGTGGTGATCGAATTCGCTAAATGTGTTTAAAATATGAAAATAGCGTATGAACACGTATTTTGGGTCAAATTTTAGATTGGTTAATATTTTTATAAATTGTTAGAATTCTAGTATGTTGTAGTTCTATGAATTACGAATCCATAGAATTGAAAACGGACTAATTTGGATATGTATAACTCAAGTTATGAAGATTAGTAGGAGAAAAGGATCAAAAAAATTGCGAGAACAGTAGCTTGAGTCCGTTTTACGCTAACGAGTTCAAATTGCGTTGTGCCCTAAGTCATTTGGGGTGCATTTAAGCCCTAAACTAGATTCTTTGCTATGCCCAAGGCTTAATTGGGCGCAATTGCACCCAAAGTATGTCAGGTGTGACTGTTTTGACCTGTTTTAGTAAAATAGGCATAACTTTTTCATACGAACTCCGATTGAGGTGATTCAAGATGATCTGGAATGAGATCGAATAGAACTACAACTTTTATTCTTTAAGTGTTTCAATTTGAGGTCTGGAACAGGGGTCAAAATGGTCATCTTTAAGACTATTATGTTTTCAGATGCAATCGGAAGGCGTCGGGCATGCACGTATGCAAGTGTAGTGCTCTTGAAGATAAAAGATGTTGTTCTAAGTTATAGAACATGAATATTCTAAAGTATAATGATGCTTAACATTAATAAATGATATATTAGATATGTTGTATACACATACTAAGCACACACAAGAGAGGCAAATTGGGCGTGTAACGAATAAACGTCGAAACACTGTGATAAGTGATAATAAACGTAAAAAGTGTTTTAAATCAAATGAAATGAATATTATAAGATATTGAATAGTGTTAATACAAAACCAATAAGTAGTCCTAGCAAGACTTAAATACTTAAATGAACTTCAAATATTATATATAATGAGATATAAGTCGAAAGTTAACACAATCAAATTGAACATTGTGTATTTATGATAGGAAGGGTTATGAGACATAGAGTAAAGTTTACATTACAACTACTATGTGTTGCTATATGACTAATAGTTGATGTGTATGATTATATAATTGTGTAGGACACGTGAAGTGCGAGATAAGCTCAGTAAGTTGTTAAACTGTTATTAGTAAACAACGATCAAGGCAAGTCTTTCGGTTCTATTTGCTATATGAATTTGATTGTTTTAAATCTTTATTGCAAAAGAGCATGATGTGTTATATATATATTGAATGTATGAAATGTTAAAGTCAACTTATGACTACGTTGATTGAGTAAAAAGCATGTTGATTGAGTAAGAAACTCAATCTTTATACTTGTTATATGAACTGTAACATGTATGTTATGTTAGTCCAATGTTTATGAGATATATGTTGAGCATGTTATTATGTGTTACGTGATGCATGAAAACTGTTAGATTTTGTTGGGCTGTCGAGCTCAACCTTTCAAATAACCATTTTTGCAGGTTAAGGATTAAAGGTAACACTATGTGCTACTTGAATGACGTGGATCAGAAATAATACACGAAGATTAATATTTTAGCTAAAGTTGTTATTTTTTTATGCCATGATTAAGATTCATGAGATGTACTAAATGTTTTATGATGTATAGTTTTATGTTGAGTTGTAAAGCTAATGTTAGAGTTATTTGATATGTAAAGGTTATCGAATTGAAATGAAAAATTTTATATAATAACAGTGATAAAGCGGATCATAAAATAAGATTGATTCAAAGACATGTAGATGATAAAGGTTTTGATTCAGGGAATTAAAGTAAGAAGACATAAAAGTTTAAATTATTCCGCATTATATAAAGTTTAACATCGAATAATGATGTAAAATCAGAAGGTAGATGTGTTATTATCGACCGAAGTTAATAATTAAATTGTATGAATTTTGGGGTCATTACAGTTGGTATGGTAAAAGTCATGGGTTATAAACCTTAGGTAAGAGTACCTTAGGCTATAACCTTAGAGAAGGAAGGTGAAGATAATGAAAGAATAAGCTCAGATAGAGTTTGAATAATAAAGAAGTTAAGAATAGAAGGTTACATTTAAGTATGGTACAATTTTACTCTTTAATAGTTGATGTATAGTATCTGGGCTAAATTATTCCTTCATAGAGCGGAGGTATATACGAACTAGCAACTCGGAACTTAGTTTGTTGGTTGTTTGTGGGAAACCACTCAGTGTACCATATTGAAACTATTAGAGACTCGATGTGTACTAAGTATGGAAAATGGATACGTAGTATGAAAATATGGAACTCAAATGAAATGTTGAGCAATGTGAATGAAGTTAGAAATTCTTAAAGGAAGAATTGTTATATAAACAAGAAAATTCAGAGAAGAATCTTGAAGAGATATAAAGATAAGAAATGGGAGTTGCCTAACTCCAATAGCCAAGATAATGAATAATGATGAATAGACAAAGTCTGTAAGATTAAAAGCATAAATGATGAAAAAGGAAAGAAAGAGGATTGTAAAACAAAACGATCACGAGTTAAGAAAAGAATTTTAAGGGAGATGATTATTGAATAAGATCACGACGTGATCTATTTAAGTTATAGAAGAAAGATGGTTTGTAATGTTTGAATAATTATAGCTTAATGCTATAAAGTTAATGTTCTATGATATAGTACGAGATAAACTCATGAAAAGTTATAGATAATGTCATACGAGGAATTCGTATCAAGCAAATAGCAAGTGATAAGCAAGATAGAGTTAGGTGGGATTTAAATTGAGGACTCATATGATGGCTGAGTTGTACAAACCTTTGTATAGGCGAGGGTTTTGTGATTGTACTCAGTTTATCACATTGATAATCATTGGAATGTTGGTGTCGCGCTATCAATGTATATGTGGTGAAAAGGTGATTCTTTTCTCATGTGTATATTTGATAGTTAAAAACTATTAAGATTAGTCAGATATTATTAGGATTAGGTGCGGTTCTTAAAACTAATGCATATGGTAAGTTCATGACTCATAATAATATGGTATATTTTGAACCCCTCGGCGAATGGGCGCCTTGGTCCGATTGACTACCAGACAAGTTCTTAAACTCATATTATTGTGGCAAGTTCCTGGATTTCCAATGTGTAGTAAGTTTGATGAACTATACTAGGGATATAGGAGGATTATAAGTTGAAATACAAGAATATTTAGTATAAAGATTGAAATTGATGGAGAAAAATTAGATATTCCAAATCTTCTAGCTTTGCTAGACTTTCAAAATTTATTAACTTCGTGCTGATGTTTGCACTTCTATTTTCTTGAAAAACATTGGATCAAATGATGAAACCAATAAGTTTTAAAAATAATACCGTTATTAGTATGTACATGCTAATTGTTTCACTAGACAAAATGGTTTGAAATATATCAAAATATATTTTTATATATCATCAATGCATCATGGAACTCAGTGCGAGAGATGATAAAAAATGATGGAGTCATCAATGCGATATTACGTAGTGTTGGATGTGATCTAAGGATCGTCAGCCCACTATGGTATGATGTAGTATGATAAAATCACCAAATGACAGAATCCTCAAACGAACTATAAATACAATGCGGTATCATGACGTCATAAAAAGATTTTTGAGATTTCTTTAAGATATGAGAATATATATATATATATATATATATATATTGATTAATGTCCGAATTGTTGTAAAAGTCTATGTTATTTGATTCAGCTGGACGAATATTGAAAGATGTTCATGAAATTCAAGCGTTTCTGGAGAAGTTATGCCAAACCAAATTATTTTGGTGCGGATTCAGATGTTGAAAAGCTGAGATGAACAACCCTTTTTTTTATAGGGGATTATGTGAAAGCGTTTAGATGTTTGTGCACAATACATGGTACGAGGGGCTGATCACCCTAAGTACGGGAGTCTCTACAGTCTAATGACTGTTAAGGTTTAAGTTGAAATAATACTTATAACCGTGGGTAGACTGCACAATACATCGTACGAAGGGCTTAACACCCTAAGTACGGGAGTCCCTATAGTCTAATTACTGTTAAGGTTTAAGTTGAAATAGTACTTATAACCGTGGATGTAGTTCAAGGTCTTATGACCCTCAACATGATTTGGAATCTTTTAAATTCCTGTTATTCATATCGCTTCCCAATTATTGAGCAGTTGTGGAAGATTCTTATTACTCTGAAAGGTGAAAGTGGAAAGGATGAGAAAATTAAGCAAAACATAATAATTTTTTTAAAAAAATAAATTTAAAACTCCAGAAAGAAGAGAAATGTGAAACTCTTAGAAGAGGAAGTGATGAGGAATATGATGATCTTAGAAAGATCCTTAGAGAAAGAATTGGTTGTAGAACCCAATGAATGAATAAAGTATTAACGTAAAATCTATTTTGATAGATTAAATGAATAAAGATTAATAAATAAAATTTCGAGGAAGAAATTCTTAGAAGAAAGGGTGAATGTAATATCCCGAGTGTTTATGATAATGATCCTTAGAAAAGGAAATGAATGGGTTAAAGAATATATAATATTTGATATATGACTATATTTAATTGAAGGTTATGTAATAAAACCTAAGAGTTGTTGAAGAAATTAATGAAGTATATATATATATATATATATATATATATATATATATATGTAAAACTTTTTGCTAAGTTATCGTGTTGAAGTTATTCAACGATAATTGTGAAAGAGTTTTTGTGAAAAGCTTAGTAAGGTAGGATTTCGGTGATTCCGAGGACGGAATCCTTTTAAGGAGGGAAGGATGTGACAACCCGAATTTTTATAAGTTATTAAAATAGGAACTTAATAATTAAAATTCTTATTATGAGATGTTTTGAGTTTGAGTATGTATATATACGTGCTATATATATTTTAAAATATGTGATCTGGTATGAAGAGAAATATAATCATATATTGGGAAAGTGAGGTTTAATAATTAAGTTAACTATTGAAGAAATTAAATGAATTTTGTAGTTTATTTTAAATATTTATTGAATTAAATAAATATTTTAAATAAATTATTTATTAAGAAAAATAAATAATTTATGAAAGTGTGGTATAATAATTTAGTTACGTGTGTATGATAATTAAATTAAAGCAAAGGTAAATTTTATTCTTTGAAGATTCAATTTAATGAATTAATTAAATTAAATGAATTGTTTAATATTAAAGAAAATAAATAAATTAAATAAAGTAATGTTTAAATATAATTTATTAATTAAATTAGATATATGTAATTATTTATTAATTATAAGTATAATTACAATGAGATTATAATTATTATTAATTACTATTATTATGTGTTATTCAAATTAACTAAAGGTGTGACACATGAAACTATATAATATAATATTATTAAAAAATCTAGTTTGGGGGAGTTGGTGTGTGGCCAAACAAGGCCTTGTGGCCTTTGGTCTAATTTAACTGATGAAGGCATATTATTTTATAAGCTCAAATGCACGGGTAGCTTAAGTTTATTTTTACGCCGTTCTTTTCTTCCTAAGGCTATAATCGAGAGTTTTGGAAGAGAGGACATATAGTGAAACATATAGAGTTTGGAGAGAGAGCAAGAGAGGAATCATTGTGATTGAAGGGGAATTTCTAAACCTAATCATCATCTCTTTGCTAGCAAATAATCAAAGGAACAAGGTATAACCTACTCTAATGTTAACCCTTGTTTTTGAAATTTCTATTGATAATTGTGTTGAATTGATACATATATATGTATGAAGGGTTTTTATTCAATTAATTATCACATGTGAGTGTTGTTTGATGATAAAAATTCATGTAATTTGGTTTGTAGGAAGAAAAGTATATAACAGTGTTTTTACATAAAAATTGGCTTTAGAAAGTACAAAATTTCATGGTCAATACTTGTTATAATCTGTAAACTGATGTTGGATTGTGTTAGTATGTTAAGAAACGAAAGCGGCGAGTTTAAATCGTGTTAATTGTTTAAGAAACGAAGCTGTGGCGATCGAATTCGCTAAATGTGTTTAAAACATAAAAATAGAGTATGGACATGTGTTTTGGGTCAAATTTTAGGTTGGTTAATGTTTTTATAAATTGTTAGAATTCTAGTATATTGTAGTCCTATGAATTACGAATCCATAGAATCAAAAACGGACTAATTTGGATATGTATAACTCAAGTTATGAAGATTAGTAGGAGAAAAGGATCAAAAAATCGCGAGAACGGTAGCTTGGTCTGCACTGTTTCTACGCTAAACCATAATGCTGCGTTGTGCCCTAAGTCATTTGGGGCGAAATTGTACTTGAGGGCACAAAGACCTGTTGCATTGTGCCCAAGGCTTAATTGGGTGCAGTTGCGCCCAAAGTATGTCAGGTGTGACTGTTTTGACCTATTTTAGTAAAATAGGCATAACCTTTTCATACGAACTCCGATTGAGGTGATTCAAGATGATCCGGAATGAGAACGAATAGAACTACAACTTTTATTCTTTAAGTGTTTCAATTTTGCTGGGCTGTCGAGCTCAACCTTACAAATAACCATTTTTGCATGTTAAGGATTAAAGGTAACACTATGTGCTACTTGAATGACGTGGATCAGAAATAATACACGAAGATTAATATTTTAGCTAAAGTTGTTATTTCTTTATGCCATGATTAAGATTCATGAAATGTACTAAATGTTTTATGATGTATAGTTTTATGTTGAGTTATAAAGCTAATGTTAGAGTTATCTGATATGTAAAGGTTATCGGATTGAAATGTAAAATCTTATATAATAAAAGTGATAAAGCGGATCATAAAATAATATTGATTCAAAGACATGTAGATGATAAAGGTTTTGATTCAGGGAATTAAAGTAAGAAGACATAAAAGTTTAAATTATTCCGCATTATATAAAGTTTAACATCGAATAATGATGCAAAATCAAAAGGTAGATGTGTTATTAATGATCAAAGTTAATAATTAAATTGTATGAATTTTGGGGTCATTATAGTAAGGGGCTATGAGCCTACAAGCATCAGAAGACTGCAGTTATGTGTTGTATGGGTCACTTTAGTGCATAGTAGCAAATTGCTTAGCAGCCTTATATGACACAACGCAGATTATGCTGAAATAGTTTGCCCAGATCCTCAGACACAACAGTAAATTGCGCCCTCTACAAAGCCTATCACAACACAGCTGCGCCGGTCCATTCCTGCAGATGACTTTTTAATTGAGTTGTCCAGTAGGGTATAGCTTGGAGAAGGGGCATATGAACGAGATTTTTATATAATTAGAAATAGATCAGTATGTAGAGGGATTCCACCCTTTGGGGGATCAATTAGCTATTGTTACTTTCTTTATTTTCAATAATAGATTAGGGTAGATGAGTGTAGTTACTTTATAGATTTGATTAGATCAGAATACTTGAAGCAATTGGAAAGCATTAAAGATTCCATCTTAGAGCAGGAGAACAGATTTGCACTTCAATTCTCTACTATTATCCTATCTTTGATTCCTATTTATAATCTTATGATGTTTATTCAATATGTGGATGATAGATTTGATTCAGCTATGATTTAAACTCTATTCCGGGATTGCAATAGATTCTATTGATTAGTTATATTGATATACTTCATTGTTAGCCTTTTTGCTTGTTATGGGATTGTCTATTAAGATTCACGCTTATTTGCTTAGTTGGTTGGCCATCAGTTACTATGATAATCTGTATGAACTTGAGAGATGCAGTATGGGTTTAGATCTGATCTTATTAGCTTGTTATTGTAAGTTCTATATTGTGATGGGATGTATGATTTGTGCTTAGGATAGACATATACCGAAGCACTACTCGTAGTCAATTGAGAACTTGGGCTAAAACCCTAATTATTTGTAAATCACATAGACATGTAGTGGTTTAGGTAATGTGGGTGTTCATGTGTATTCTATCAATTATGGATTGTGTATGATATGGGTATGGTACATTGAGAGAAGGCTATACTTTACTTTCATGTTCTCGACTAACAATCCGGTATAATTAATTTGGCTTAGCAGGAAGTGTGTTGATTTAAATGAGTCAATAGGTGAAATTGTGATCTCAGGTCTTCATTATCTAGTCTCACTCTAGGAGTAGTTAGGTTTATTTAATTTCACAGTTTAGATTTATAGATAGCAAATCAATCATTTAAATAAGACTGAAATGGTTACGTGTTAGTGCTTATTGAACTTTATTAGTTAATTCTCTGTGGGAACGATACTTTACTTACTCTTTATTACTTCTTGACCGTGTATACTTGCACGCATATATTGATCAGTAAAACGATCAATAAGTTTTTGGCGCCGTTGTCAGGGAATTAGTTTAATAATTTTTGCCAACATTAATTTCAATCAACTTGGTCTTAATTTGAACATTTTTATTTTGTTTTAATTATCTTTTTATATTTCTCTCTTTTCAGGTACCATGGGTGATTTTGTTTATTAATGGCCTTATGAAAATATGACTCAACCAAAGGACACAAGAACTGAAGGACTCAATGTACTGTCTACATTGTCAGCACAAATTCTAACACTTTCGGAGAGGTTGGATGTTGTTCCAGCCCAACGTACTCAAGAGATAGCAGTTACATTTGAATATTGTGCTGGCGACATCCGAGTTATCAATGCAACATCAGGGTTGGACAAGTATAGTTTGGGGGTGATTACCTCAACAACTATATTTATCCCAGTTATCATCAAGGTTGGGGGTATTACCCAAATTTTGAATGGAGTTATAACTATCGAGACTAATATTGTGTTCCAAGTCCAACATATCCATCAGATTTCTCATATCCACCTCCAATGTGACAAGAAGAAAATTTAGAGTTGAAGGAGTTCATGTCAAAGATCATAGCAGGCCAAGAAGAGATGATAATGAGTCAGGAGTTATCAACCCAAAATCTTAATAGACAGATGGAACAACTCATTAACTCCTCAATGAATGGTCCTCAATACATGGATTTCAAAACTGAAAAAGATAATTCAAGAGTGGAGGATTTGTGGTTCAAGTTTATAGCGTCAACTGAGGAGAAGATGATTGAGCAAGAGAGGTCAATTCGGAATCTTCAGAATCAGATGGATCAAATGTTCGAAGCCTTGAACAATTTCCCTCAAAACAATTGGTGCTATGTCATGGATGATGAAACTTATGGAGACCCAGAAGTGTACATGCCACTGGATGAGCACAAAGAAGTTGTCATTGAGGAGACAACTGGGGAATTAGATAATGTAGAACATGAACTTGAATTGGATAATATAGAACATGAACTGACTTGTATAATACCCCAAGTGCCTTTTCAGTCAGAGTTGAAAAATTCAGTGAACTTTGCACACCCATGTCCCCTTGGTAGTCATATCCAAGGCAATGATCAGTATGATAATGAGGCCTCTTATACACCATGGTGGGTTGAGGAAGAGAAAATAGAAGAGGAAAAGTCTGTTGTATTTTTCATGCCTCAATGCAATAATTTATTCACAAATACAACAGACGAAGCACCTAGTTATGTAATGGAACTGGGGACATCATGTCCAAGAAATATGTTAGGTGGCTTCAATCCAAAGACTCTCATGATGGGGAACCTACCAAAGCACATAACAGTTCTAATGGATGGAGGGTTCCTAGCTTATCGTAGAGGAATTGGATAGCGGTGTCAAGAACAGAGTCCAGCTAACGGACTATAAACCGAGCGCTTGATGGGAGGCACCCCATCAATTTTCTTTCCATCCCTATTTGTTTAATTCTCCATTATCTATAGTCTATCACTTTCCTTTATCGTTGTTTAATTCTATCTATTTAATTAATTAGTTCATTATTATTATAGTTAATTAAATTTTAATAGTAAGTGTTAGTTATGATTAAATAAAATCTAATAGTTCCTTTTAATCCTTTCTAGGGATAATCAATTGGACAGTAAAGTTAGAAGTCCAAGGGTTAGGTCATAGCAGTGCAAAGCATGACAATGGGAACAATTAGCGAATCGGGCTCGAGGCAACGAGGTCATGCGCCCTAGCATATAAGCTAATGCTAAGCCTTGTGCTTCCACTGACACAGTGAGAGGCAGACAACACACAACATAGCTTTGCTCCCTCTTCAAGCCAAATATAGTGCAGCTGTGCCTGGGCATTAAGTCAGATTTTAAAAATGCACATGAAGTCGGATCAGAATACATCTTCTATTTCATTATTTTTGAAACCTCCAAACTCTCACCTTCCTTACTCTCTAAAAATCGAACCTCATATGCTACTTATCATCTTCTGAATTCAACCTCGAATCCTTCAGATTTCATCCCACACCACTCTCTCTCTCTCTCTCCACATTAAACTCTAATTCTTCATCCCTTTAGCAAGTACCTAATTCGTATGCACAGTCAAGGTACCTTCAGTGGTGCATACAAGTTGCTCTATTAAAGTTCAAGGAGAGGTTAGGGTTTTGTTGCCAGTAACAGTCATACCTCTTATTCTATTCTTGCCGAAACCTCAACCTAACCCTCCATCATCACCATATCTATTTGTATCTGAAAGTCTAAGCATCTAAGGCAGTTAGGGTAGCATATCAGAGAGGCATGTGGGTTTGCATTGGAGGACATTGTGACAGAAAAAGGCAGAGTAGGATTGCTATTGGGTACACTTCAGTAGGTTGATACAGAGTTTGATAGAGTGTAGGTCAATTGAAGAGTTCAAAGCATCCAAGACAGAATTCTCTTATCAGATAGTACCTTCATCAACATCATGGCGCCCAAACGAATTAGAACCTCATCTCCCTCATCAAGCAGTGAGCATGAGAGCGAAGGAAATAGCAGAGATGTGTTGGACACTTCCAGATTCGTGAACCTCTCTGCCCAACACTACTATATTGACGTTTTAGTGGGCAAATAGTTTATACCAGAGAGGGGTTTCAGACCTGGGAGAGAATATAGAAAACTGAAGCAACATATTGTGGGGCATGGATGGATTTTAGTGGTGGCAAACCGGTGGCTTCCCCAATGGCTATAGTAAGGGAATTCTACGCCAGCGCTCACGAGACTCAGAATGGTATCTCTTTTGTGCGAGGAAGGCAAGTACAGTACACCAAGCAATCAATCAATGACATATTTCATGTGGACACACCGCCATCGGGTGCTGAAAATTGGGCTGGGTCACAAAGGTTTGAGACGGACTTAGACAAGTTGGTGAAGGAACTGTGCAAGCCAGGCACAAAATGGACTACTAAATCAGTCACTAACAAAAAAGTGAATTTCCCACAGACTTCGCTCAGTCGATATGCCAAGGTATGGTATAGCTTCATATGTGCGAACATACTCCCAACCAGTCATCATGCCGATGTCACGACTGACTGAGCTACATTGCTATATGGTATTCTGAAGATGAAAGCAATTGACATTGGGCATGTCATAAATCAATCGATGTTGCAATATATGAGGGGTAGTACTTCAGGGGGCATACCACATGTTTCTCTTATCACTAGATTGTGCTTGGTTGTGGGGGTTAAATGGGACATTGAGGCTCTACAAATGCCGATGAGGGATATAAACCACACCACCATTCAGAAGTACACCATTTGGAATGGTGCAGAGTCTTACCCCGGGGCTTGGGATTCATTATGCCTGAAGATGAGTCAGAAAGTGAAGAATATGGAGAAGACAATGAAGAAGAACAGGACATTGTTGCCCCTCATTCAGCTTGGCCACCTCCAGGCAGGCAGGACCGTGACATTCGCCGCCTCCAGAGAAGGATGGATGCGATGCACATGAATTTCCAAGCTTTCACTGTCGAGTTCTCTTGAGTCCTATTAAATGCCTTCAGCCATCTAGGAGCACAGGTCCAGTTTCTGACATATGGGACAGCTACTCCTTATCCACCTCCAGACTCTCCACCTAAGTAAAAGGAGGATGGTGATGATGAGGACAGCTAGGGGAGTTTCCTTATACCTTTTATCTCCAATGAGGACATTGTAGTTTTTAAGTTTGGGGGTATTAGGTTTATTTGTTGCATTTAGTATTATTCATGTCGTGTTGCATTTTGCTTTGTTTTAGTTGATTGTGTTAGGAATTGTTGCATTCTGTTTTGTTGATTGTGTTAGGAAATGTTGCATTTTTTAATTGCATGAATCCAGTTGTCAGTTGATTTGTTATTTAGTTGGCCTATGAGGAAATTAAAACTACTTGATTTTTGAACTGATTTGAGACTTAAGCTTGGTTGTGATGTCATATCATAATTTAAATCCTTATCTGTCTGATACTAATATAACCGGTTAGCACTCTTAAGTAACCATTATGATGTGCTTAGTTTAAATTTTCACATACTTATCTTCTGGTGGGAATTCTGTGTTTTAAAGAAAGAGTGTCAATACTCAGGTAGGTAATAACTAAGGCTGTAAAAAGCTTATGTTTGGGGGAATTCAGTGGTATGCATGCCCCTCTAAAAAAATATATCTAAAAAAAATAAAAATAAAATAAAAATAATAATAGAGAAAAAATGAATAAACCATGGCTAGTCTTGTTTCGGGGCCTTTGTTACTTAAGCAAATACGCCCGAGGGGATTGTCTTTATGGTCTGGGAGTCGTTGGTCGAAAGCTCGCTGAGGGGTAACACTGTTAACCTAATGGAATAAGACATTGCACAGTCATGGAAAATAAATTAAAAAAATTAATAAACACCGCGGGAAAGTGAGAAAATTGCCCTCGTGAGTAAATAAAGGCATAAATCTCCCTATTGACTCTTAACTTAAGTAATGCATGGTCTTGGTTAGAACTTGTTTGATTTATTGCTTCTCTTGAGTTAAAACTGGTTCTTTCCCTCTAAGAAGCATATTATGTGAAAAATTTGTTCAATAACATGTTTAGCGGTTGCTTCACATTTACACACTGATAGGTATATTTTATTTTATATATTTTGATGATAAAAATTATGTTTTAATTAAATATGTAATTATTTAATTATTTTTTCTTATTATTTTATTTAACTATTTTTTGTTTTTAACTTGAATAAATTTTTATTGACCTTGATAAATTATATGTCAAATGTTAAATAAATTAATTCATATAATATTCATGGCAAGAAAATCCTATTTCTTTTTCAAAATCAAAGTTGGGCAAAAATACTATTGCATGCATACATCATTATATTAAACATATGGAATAATATATACCAAGTGTATTAAATAATTTATCTAATATATCAATATGTTTTAAAAAATCGTATATATATATATATATATAAAAAGTTACAAATGCATTTATTATATATATATATAGTATACTAACATACATATGTAATATCTAAAATGCATGCATGTGCTTTAATAATATATATATAAATATAATATCATACACATATACTAAGCGTGTGTATGATATGTTGGCATGTTGAGACCTTCATTATGGGACATCAATAAACCGCATGAATATGCTTGAAATTTTTTTTGGCTTCAAAACACGTGGTTAACTTGAACAAATAAATGCAGTACTTTGAAAAAGGCCCGGGCAAATTTTTAAGTTCTTACGCGCAAAAATCTGGTCTGCTAAATGTTCTTCATCTAAACCGTGCATTCATATCAGATTCCAAAATATTACAGTTTTGCCCAAACTTTAAAAATTCTATAAATAGGCACTATTTCATTCATTTGGTTTTTACCAATTCAGTGAAAAGAAAAGCATACTCTCCTTGCCTACATTCTCTCTAAAAACTTCATATCTCTTCTTATAAAAGTTCTATTTTTTGAAGAGAAAAATTGGTCCAAGTATTGAGATAAGTTTAATTTCTATTGAATTATTTCTTACTTGTATTATATCTATAGATATACAAATACATATTGTTCTACACAAATTTATATATCTATATTTCATGTATTTGTCAAATAAAAGGATACTTGGGCGCCGCAAGGCTACGGAGATACACCTCTACGGAGAGGAATTCGAACTGTACGATTCCTTATAGTCTTCAGTAACCTTTTATCGACATTATTTATATAAATATCGTAAAATAGATACGACACTTGATAGCTCAAAATGACACTGAGATACTGCTCCAAAAAGAGTAGTCATCCGAACTGGATTTGAGAATTGTAGTGATCTATTGAAAATATTTATATAAATATCAATTGTGAAAATTATAAATTTTGTCGTACTTAGATGCCGCAAGGCTACAGAGATACATCTCTACCAAGAGGAATTTGAACCGTACGATTCCTTATAGTACTAAGTGACATTATCTATAAAAGTTCACATAATAGATAAAATATTCTTATATATTATTTGAGTTAAATAAGAATATTTGTTATATCAACAGGTGCTTAATCGATTTAAATATTACACTTGATAAATATTGTTTAATTTGATTTATTCTTTTATACAAGTATTGATTCATAAAAATAATTCATATAATACTTGGTAAAGACTATCTAAGAAAAAATTCTATATTATCCATAGAAAAACACTCTTTATTTTATAGAATTGCTAATTCTTTATAATACTTGAAATATTGCTTGCCCTCAAGCAATGCATACAACATAAAACACTAAAAATGCAACTACATGTTATCCAACTAGATTATGATGCAAATGAGTCTCACATTCTTCCAGCTAGAATAGAATTTCAGTCCAAAAATGCCTCAGTGAATTATCAAGATTCAAGAAAGAAACTTCAAACTAAGCCATAGACATAATATCATACACTCAAGTAATCCATACATGCTATAAAAATGTTGTATGTGTGGGTTATGTTCACCAAAACTTGACTAAAGCACAAAATACACATGCTAAACTGCTCAACATAGAAAATTGCAGTCTAAACCAAGATTTATGTATACTAATGCAACAAGTAATACTCTAACATATCAAAACCAACTATGGTTCAATAATGGGTTTAGACTGCTTTCTTTTTACTCACGAGGGCAATTTTCGCTCTTTCCCGCGGTGTTTATTTATTATTTTTTTTATACAGCGAGTGCGTTTTACGCTCCATCTCGTCCCTTCCAAAGAGTCAATGATTCAGCTCAAGAAGGTTTCAAGATAGCTTTTTCTTTTTATTTTTCTTTTTATTTTTTTTATTTTTTATAAATAACGTACCCATTTGTCCCCAAAGTTTGATTATCAATGTTTTTCATAGTCCAAATCCATTTTCCACATAATTCTCTTTTTAAAACTACATTTCCTATCAAGCAATACAACATATAACTCTTATGCCTACAAGCATTTATGAACACGTCAGTGCAAACCGAAAGCATCTAAACAGCATCATGGATTACATCATGTAAAACGTTATATCTAAGCTTATGATATCCATTAAACACAACAAACCTTCAAGATTCAAATTCATCATTGGTTAGACATAACTTCCACAAAGCTAGAATTTGTGAGACATGCACTAAACATCAATGCAACTAAACATATACTAACACAAATAATAATAATGACTAAAAATAGAAAAAAATTTGCAATTATTATCTAACACATAAACATGCAAAATTTAAACTAATCATGCAAACACTATATGCAACTACCCTACTACCCAATACCCCCAAACTTAAAATATTCATTGTCTCAATGAATGAAGGTATAGGGTTAGAGAAACTCCCCTATTGATCAGCTGCACCACCCTCTTCGGGTGGTGAATTCGGTGGTGGAAATGGCACGGCAGTCCCAAACTGTGGCCACTCAAGCATAGTCCCCTGCTGTCCTAACGCCTCCGCTAGCAACCTTGTCAACCCCGTAGGAAACGCTGCAAAATTATCATATATAGCGTCGACCTTCCGCTCCAACCTTCGGAGCTGTTGATCCCCAGTAGCAACATTTGCTTGGGTTGACGTGCCTGCTTCATCTGTCTTGGAGGGATGTGATGAGGGCGTAGATGAGGCGGGATAAAGAATAAACCCCTTTCCTCTTGGATGCAGAGTACCCCCTTGCCAATCTTCAAATCTTGCTATTGTAGCATGCGTAATGTCCTGGCTTGGGAAATGCAATTGCTCATCCGTCCACCTAATTCCTGCCTTGGCACACAAATGGGTCACTATTGAGGCATATGGAATACTTCCCGTGGTACTTCCTCGCATGTATCTTAACATGTTCTGATTCTTCAGGTAACCTATGTCAATATCCCCCATAGTATAATTGCTCGCTCAACTGTAATCTCATGCTGATGAGAAGATGGCATGATTTTTGCACACACAAATAGTTACAGGCCTTTGCATAACGATTGAGAGTGGACGTCGAAAATGTCTTAGGGTGATTAGTGCCCGAAGTACATGTCCACTGAGTCCCTGGAATACACAGATCGGTGATAACAACGTCCAAATCTGTCTCCAAACGGTCAACCTCCACCCAATTTGTTCTTCCAGCTGAAGGGTCAGGTAAATTGAACACTTGATGAATAGCCCTCGGTCTGTAGTCCACTTGAATTCCACAAATGAAAGAGAACCCATTCATCGTTTCCCTCGCATTCGCATAGAACTCCCGCACAACAGCCATAGGTGCAGCCAATGGCGTAGAGCACACACCATGCCAACACCTTTCTCTAATCATCTGCACTGATTGTCCATCATGTGCATCTGGCTTGAACCCTCGCTCGCGAACAAATGACTTCCCCACAATTTGATAGTATTCAATTTGAGCATCCAAGTTGACGAATTTAGAGAAATCAACATTGTCACCACTTTTATTGCTTGCAGATGATGATTCAAGAGTGCGAGATCGAGCATGCTTAGGACCCATTTGAAACTGATAAAGAAGAAGCCTTGCCTGATATAACCGTGAGTGATAGCCGATGACTGAATACCCCCAAACTTATGTTGCACAAACCCACTGAAACCCTAGTTTTACCAGTGTAGATGTTGATTGTGGGTAGGAGATTTGATGCGACAATCATGTAGTGGAGAGGAGACGTTACAAATTCACTTGGGAATGGTTCGGAATGGAGGAGTCGTGCGTGTTGTGGAGAATAAGGGACTATGACTCTCTGTTATGTCAACTGATGGAAATATGTGTTAAAACACGTCTTTAAAAACCCAAAAAAAATTTCAAAGTCCGATGTCAAATGCTAATAAGCAGGCTTTTCAATGGAGACATGGTAGAAAGGCCATGAAAGCACTTTTTTTTCTTACTTACATGACATGCATGCTGTGGTATAGCGATTTTTAAAGTAATTCTTGCGGGGTGCGCATCCTCGCTTTCTTTGACCGCCAATTTTCATTCCCAATACTTCAAGATAGTAGCAAATTCAATCCAATACACCTACATAAACACCAAGAGACACTGTCAAAGCATGAATTACTGAATACGCATGAGTGTCTATCTTAACATCATAATTTCTATGCTATGCACAAACAAAATCATATGAACATTCAGCTTCTAAGATATTTATGAAAAGCTATCAAACTATCACAACTAAGTATGAGAATGAACTAACACAAAAATAATCTAAAAAAATAACTAAGATAAAGATAGAAATAATGGGTTGCATCCCATCAAGCGCTAAGTTATAGTCAATTAGCTTGACTGTCTCTGATTCAATTACGTCGAAGAAAGAATTGAGGTGACTTTTTGTCTGTCAACCTCGCCGCCAAAGTAATGCTTTAGCCGCTGTCCATTCACTTTAAACGGCTTATCCGGGAACTTATCGAACACTTATACCGCTCCATGTGGGAAAACTGTCTTCATTGTGAATGGCCCTAACCACCTTAACTTGAGCTTCCCAGGAAAAAGTTTAAGTCTGGAATTAAAAAGCAAAACTCTTTGCCCCAGCTCAAATGTTCTCTCTATGATCTTGCGATCATGCCATTTCTTCACCTTTTTCTTGTACAGCTTTTTGTTTTCATATGCCTATAATCGGAATTCGTCCAACTCATTGAGTAGGAGTAGGCGTTTCTCTCCTACAGCTTTCAAATCAAAATTGAGCTTCCGAATCGCCCAATATGCCTTATGCTCTAGCTCAATACGAAGATGACACACTTTGCCATAAACTAGCTGAAAAGGTGACATGCCCAACGGAGTCTTGTATGTAGTCCTATATGCCCAAACAGCATCATCAAGCTTTAAGGACCAATCTTTTCTTGTGGGATTCACAACTTTTTCCAGAATTCTCTTGACTTCACAATTTGAAACTTCTGCTTGGCCATTAGTTTGAGGATGATAAGTTGTAGCAATGCGATGATTCACCCCATACTTAACCAACAAAGCTGTGAACTGCCTATTGTAAAAGTGACTGCCTTCATCACTAATGATGGCCCTTGGAGTCCCAAACCTCGTGAAGATACTTCTTTGTAAAAACCTGAGAACTACTTTGGCATCATTTATAGGAAGAGTTGCCACTTCTACCCACTTCAACACATAATCCACTGCGAGCAAGATGTATAGATTTTAGGAACCCATGAAATCTATTCCCCACACATCAAAATTTTCCACTTCGAGGATTGTGTTCAATGGCATTTCATTTCTTTTCGAAATGTTCCCGACTCTTTGACATCTGTCACATCTCTGGACGAAACTGTAAGCATCCTTGAAAATTGTTGGCCAGTAGAATCCTACTTGTAGCACTCTAGCCGTTGTTCGCTCTCCACCATAGTGACCCCCATACAAAGAAGCATGACAATCCTGCAAAATCCCCTCTATCTCGTTATATGGGATACACCTTCTTATCATCTGATCAGCACATTGTTTGAACAAATATGGTTCATCCCATATAAACCATTTAACATCATGCAGGAATTTCTTCTTTTGATGACCAACCAAGTCAGAAGGTACCATCTTACTCACCAAGTAGTTCGCGTAGTCTACAAACCATATCACTTCCCCTTTCACCACAAACAACTGTTCATCTGGAAAAGATTCATTAATTACAATTTTTTCATCTGTTTCCCTTTCCGGATTCTCTAGTCGAGATAAGTGGTTCGCCATTTGGTTCTCAGTTCCCTTTCTGTCCTTAATCTCTAAATCAAATTCCTGCAACAATAATATCCATCTGATCAAACAGGGCTTTGCATCCTTCTTTGCCACTAATTTTTGAATTGCCGCGTGATCCATGTACACTATCACCTTCATACCAATCAGATACGCTCGGAATTTATCAAAAGCATACACAACTGCCAATAATTCTTTCTCTGTGGTGGTGTAGTTCAATCACAAGATCCGTAAGTGGTCTTCTTCGGCATAGAGATCACATGAAAAATCTTTCCTTTCACGACCCAAGACAAATTTCTACAAAGATAATCAATCACGGCATCACACATTAATTCGAATGGCAAATCCCAATCTGGTGTAGTAATAACTGGTGCTGAAGTTAATTTCCCCTTCAAGTGCTCAAATGGCGACACGCAAGCCTCATCAAATTTGAACTGTGCATCCTTCTCTAATAAACTACATAGTGGTTTATTTATCTTGGAGAAGACTTTTATGAATCTGCGATAAAAGCCTGTATGTTCAAGAAAACTGCGAACACCTTTTACTGAAGTAGGTGGTGGCAAATTCACAATAGTCTCTAGTTTCTCTCTGTCTGTGACACCCCCAAATCCAGGTACTTCATTCCCACAGGATTTGGTGCTGACGTATTAAAACTATTACATCTAACTACCGGTCAATAAAGGATAAAGACATAATTTAAATAACTTAAACAATAATCTTCCCCCATTAAAGGGTTACATCATCATCTCTAGATAAATCACAGGTAATCTAACCTTAAAATTATTACATCAGTTTGCAGAAAACATCATATATTAGAACAAGCCTTGTAACATGAAACATTTAAATTAACTTCATTAATTCTTCAGCTCTTAGGCATCTTGCCCTTCCCTTTGCTGGTAGATGGCTCATCGACTCTTTAAACTTTAGCTGCAGTGTTAATTGCAAGAGTGAGCAAACAATTGCTCACTGATATAGAAAGTAATAATGATAAAAATATAAGAGTGAACAACGAACGCTGAACAATAATGAACTTGTTCTGAGAATTAAGAATAGCACATAAGTTCGAAATCAATGTCTGAGGGTCTTAAAAACAAGAACTATGTCTCCGGTATATAGGTATTATTACCTTAACCTTAATAGTCTTTAAACTGTACAGACCCTTCTTAGCGTACTTAGGGGGATCAGCCCTTTGTACAATGTATTGTGCACAAACATCTAAAACGTTACACGTTCAAAAATCTCCTAAATTAGGGTTGTTCGTCTCAGTTTGAATTTAGAATTTCCGCACTAAAGAAAGTTTAGTTTGGAACTAGCTTATCAATGTTTGTAGAATTTTAGAACACTATTCAATTTCCCTCAATAAAGGTTTAACACAAGAATGTGTAACTATACAAGGCTATCAAAGTCAAAGATCAGATATCAACAATATAAAATTGAATAAACATGATGTACATGCAAAATGCTATAACCAAAAGAGTTAGAACAAACTCATTTGAATCGATGTATTAAAACAATATGTGCTTTGAATAATAATTAGGAAAGTAAAACGTGCTCGATATAACGAATTAGGTTATAAGAGCTTGTACAAACATATTCAAGATAGATTAGGCTTGCTCAATTTTTAACAATAATAATATGGGAATGGAAACTTGCATTCAATATGAAAAGAACGAAGTTCGAAAGCTTGCTCAATGTAAAGAGTTAAGGTTTAGGAACTTGCCTTTCTTGTAAGCTACACAAACGTAAAATAATCTCCAATTACCCTACATATATCATTGAAATCGCAACAACAATTAATTATTTGAACATTAGCTTTATGGGTTTAACCCATCATTTAGGTCATAACCTTGACTTAGCATCTAACCATGTTGGTTAACATACTTAACGAATCTGAAATCTCATTACGAGCCAACATAGCCTAACCGTTCAACTCTAACCTTTGAAAACATCACATTTGGTGTCATTTTATAACTTATTTAAATAATTAGTTCAAATCTTTACACTTTTCATTAAAACACATGACAATCTGTTACTGTAATTCACTTAATGTTTTAGTATCCTTAACATGCATGTTAAACTAACCCAAGTCCGTTATGCATGACCTGCAACTAAGTAGATTTCACCGTTCAGGATAAGCCACCACGCTACCACCGCTGAGTATTATATCGACTATCTCACACGACGTCACGCTACCAAAAGTCATACACCATACATGACAACCACGCCACCAGCCAGCAAAGCGCTCCACAAGAACACACCGAGACTCGCACTTGCGTAACTCTCAAAATGACTCTACTTTAGGCATAAAATCCCAATTCTAACGAATTACACCAAATTACAACATCTACACTTTGTCACATTATAGTTACACATACTAAACATTATTCTATATACAAAACATTATATAAACACCATTTTGAAGAATCAAAACCATGATTTTTCCAAATTTTTCCATTTTTTTATACTTTTAACGAATTTGATCGCCACGAACTCGTTTATTAATCAATTGTCATGATTTAAACTACGCCATATTCGTTTCTTAATATATTATCACAATTCACCAACAAATTATAGATTACATCATATATTGAACAAGAAATTTGGTGCTTTCTATGGCCATATTATAAGAACACAAACATGTTGATTTTCATTTTCTTTCTCAACCCAATTTCTCATGAATTTGATAATAAATAACATGTTTAAATGATAATTAACAGAGTTTTGCAAATCCATATGAACATATATACATCACAATTCACGTGATTTCCAAATCATACCAAGGAGATATATACATATACTACCAAAACTAAAAAAAAAATATAAGAATAGTTTATACCTTGAACCCTTGATTTTGTTAGCAAAAGATGATAATCTCTTCTTTCTCTTGGCAACTCACAGAGACTACTCTCTCAACATCATCTATTATTTTTTTCCTTCTCACTTTAATTCTCCTTTTAACTTAGCCTTAGAAAATAAACGCGTTGAAATATACTAAATAACTCCCCTCCAACGTCGTAAAAAAAAACCAACATGTAGCGTCATTGAAAAATGCCAAAGGCCACAAGGCCCTATTTCACAACCAAATTCCCCAAATCAAATTATTATTATATTATTTATATTATATAGTTTCCAATTGTCACACTTTTTTAACCCATTTAATAACTTATAATTTATAATTATAATTACTATATTCTTATTACAATTATGCTTATAATGAATAATTAAATAATTACATATCTAATTTAATTAATAAATTAGAAAAATCACCTTATTTAATTTATTCATTTAATATTATACAATTCACTTAATTTAATTATTTTCTTAAATATTAAGCAATTGATTTAATTTAATTATTTCCTTAAATTAAATCCTTCAAATAAAATTATCATTACTCAATTTAATTAACATTAATCAATTTAGTTACTAAATTAATTCACCACAATTCATCAATTATTTATTTTCCTCAATAAATAAATTATTTAAAATATTTATTTAATTCTATAAATATTTAAATTAAATTACAATTTCTCGATCGTTACATCCTTCCATCCTTAAAAGGATTCTGTCCCCAGAATCACAACTCAAAAAATTTATTCGTTACATTCTTCCCTCCTTAACAAGATTTTGTCCCCATAATTACTATACAAAATCAAGCAAACAACTGAGGATAATTCTTCATCATAACGCTTTCAAGTTCCCACGTAGCTTCCTCAGCATTGTGGTTTCTCCAGATTACCTTAACAGAAGGTATCACCTTATTCCTCAGTACTTGCTCTTTTTTGTCAACAATTTGAACAGGGACTTCTTCATATAACAAATCTTTCTCAAACTGTAAGGGCTTATATTCTATAACATGCTTATAATCAGGCTTATATGGCCTCAATACCGATACATGGAAAACATTATGAATATGCTCCAACTCTGGAGGTAAAGCTACCTCGTACGCCACTTCGCCAACTCGTCGAAGCACTTCGAAAGGTCCTATAAACCTAGGGCTTAATTTCCCCTTCTTACCAAATTGAATTTTTCCCTTCCAGGGAGACTTTCAGGAAAACATAACTACCGATATCGAATTCCCGATTTTGTCGATGTTGATCAAAGATATTTCTTCCGCTCATCTTGTCTTTGCTATTAATCTCGCTCGAATCACTTTAATGACCTCAATAAATCATTGTACCAATTTTGACCCATATAGTGACGCTCACCTACCTCATCCCAAAGATAACGGAGTTCTCAGATTTCCTCGTCAGATAACGCTTCGTAAGGCGGCATGCCAATACTCGTGATAACTATTATTATAAGCAAATTCCACCAATGGTAGATGATCATCCCAATTTCCCTGGAAATCCATGATACATACTCTGAGCATATCTTCTAGGGTTTGGATGGTTCTCTCACTTTGTCCGTCGATCTGAGGATGGTATGTTGTGCTCATTCTCAGCTGTGTTCCCAAACATTCTTGTAACTGTTTCCAGAAATTAGATGTGAAACGTGGATCTCTGTCTGATACAATAGACACTGGTACACCGTGCCTTGAAACAATTTCCTTCATGTACAGTTTTGCTAACCGATCTAGTATAAACTGAATCTTAATTGGCAAAAAGTGTGCCGACTTCGTCAATCGATCGACAATCACCCAAATGGCATCATAACCTTGCTGAGTCGTTGGAAGATCTACCAAAAAATCCATTGTGATATGTTCCCATTTCCATTCTCGTATCTCCAACGGTTGTAAAAATTCGGTTGGCCTTTGATGTTTAGCTATGACTTTCTGACACGTTAAGCATTTCGCCACATACTCAGCCACATCCCTCTTCGTATTCGGCCACCAAAAATGATGTTTAAGATCTTGGTACATCTTTGTACTCCCAGGGTGAATCGAATATCGCGAGTTGTGAGCTTCATTCAGAATTTCTTCTTTAATTTCTGGTACTTACGGAACCCAAAATCTCCCTTTGAATCAAAGTAAACCTTCCGAATCGATTTTGAATTTGCTTTCCTCACCTTCAGATATCCTCTGTTTTATCTTTTCGCAGTCTCCATCCTGAAGTTGTGCATTTTCACCTTATCCACCAACGTTGAACTGCTTTCCCATCTGAATAACTTTTCATCGAATTCTCGCGATATTTAATTTCCAACTCCATGTTAGCCATTTCTGACACTAGCTTCTCTTGATCAGTTAACAACATTAACTTCTCATGTCCTTCCTACTTAAGGCATCAAGAATAACATTCGCTTTTCCGATGATATAAAAATCTCGCAATCATAATCTTTGATCACCCCAACCATCTTCTTTTTGTCGCATGTTCAAATCTTTTTGTGTAAAGATATACTTCAGACTTTTATGGTCAGATATATCTCTCACACCTTTCTCCATAAAGATAATGTCTCCAAATTTTCGTGGCAAACACCATCGCCGCTAACTCTAAGTCATGAGTCGATACCCTTTCTCATAATCTTTCAATCGACGTGATGCATACGCAATAACTCTCGCCATTTCTGCATAAAGCACACAAATTAGTCCTTTATGCGATGCGATGCGCCACTATACACCATAAAATTTCTCGTATCATTATTAGCAACGACAACACAAAAATCAAACTCAACCACTTTTTCAATTCTTGAAAACTTTTCTCACACTTCTCTCATCCAAACAAACTTAACCGCTTTCCTAGTTAAATTTGTCAACGGAGTCGCGATCTTGGAAAAGTCTTGAATAAAACGCCTGTAGTAACCCGCCAATCCTAAGAAACTCCTTACTTCTGACGGTGTCTTCGACTGATCCCAGTTTATTACAACTTCAACTTTTGATGGATCTACCAAAATTCTGTCCTTATCAATAACGTGTCCGAGAAACTGTACACATTCCAACCAAAATTCACATTTTGAGAACTTAGCGTACAACTTCTCTTTTCTCAACGTCTCCAACGTCAATCTCAAGTGTTCCACATGCTCCTCCTTGGTTTTGGAATATACCAATATATCATCAATAAACACCACCACAAATTTATCTAAGAATGGTTTAAACACCCTGTTCATCAAGTCCATGAACGCTGCAGGTGCATTAGTTAAACCAAAAGACATAACCAGAAACTCATAATGACCGTACCGAGTTCTGAACGCTGTCTTTGGTACATCCTCCGGCCTCACCTTCAACTGATGATAACCACTTCTCAAGTCTATCTTAGAGAAATACCTTGCTCCCTTCAAATGATCGAACAGGTCATTGATTCTAGGTAATGGATACTTGTTTTTAATCGTGACCTTATTCAATTCTCTCAGAATCAATGCAGAGCCGCATTGATCCGCTTTTCTTCTTAACAAACAACACCAAAGGTTCTCATGGCGAAACACTCTATCGAATATATTTCTTATCGAAGCAATTCTTGCAATTGCACCATCAACTCCTTCATCTCTACCGGGGCCATTCTATATGGTGCCTTAGATATCGGGTCGCTCTCGGTAGTAAGTCAATCACGAACTCGATTTGTCGATCCGGGTGGAAGACCCGAAAATCGTCTCGAAATACGCCCGCAAAATCTCTTATAATCGGTATCTCTTCTAGCTTCAAGACTCTTCTTCTTCACAGATCGACTATGTAGGCTAAATATCCTACACATCCTTGTCTCAACAACTTTTTGGCTTGCATCATCGCCGACAACTTGCTTGTCGAGGTGACTTGTCGCCAAAGAACACAACCTTTAATGGAGTCATAAGGTTAACACACTTTCTTTGGCAATCAATTATCGCCTCATAATTGAATAACCAATCCATTCCCGTATAACATCAAACTCACCAAGTCTAATTGGTATCAAATTTACCATCATCTCGTGACCTTTTATAACCACTCTACAATTCCTATATATGAATCTAACAGAACCACTTCTCGATTCGCAATCTCTATACTTAAGGGAAATTCTAATTCTTCCCGAGGCAAATCTAAGTTCGAAAGCAAATTCATCTGATATAAATGAACAAGTAGCACCCAAATCAAATAAGACATAAACATTAATACCATTAATCTGGAATGATACCCGACACCACATCCTTAGATCAGATAAAGATCCCGCGCATTTGGCCATATTGAAAGTCCTCGCAGAGGTCGGCTTGATTGAAATGGGTCCAAAGATAGTCAATGCACCACCACCGTTGTTGTTTCCTTTTCCACCACTTGCACTTCCTCACCGGCTTTTTAGGGAAATCACGAGCCATGTGATCCTTCAACCACATGTAAAACATGCTCCTTTTCTTCGACTAAAATAGTTTCGGTCCAATGTGTCCCTCCCGACCACAAATTGAAACACACTCTCTTTCCCTTCAAACATACCCCAAAGATGGTTCTTCCCGCAAGTTGTGCAAGCCTCAAACTTTTTCTTCTCATCGATTTCCTTGTCCTCCTCCCGCAATGAATTCTCGCCCACTTCCTTTTCTCATTATTACTTCCAACATTACTTCCACCAAATTTTTTCTCATTCTCATTCTCATTCTCATTCTTCCTCTTCTTCTATTTTTGGTTTTACTTGGTCAAGGCATCGCTTCCACCTTCCGCGATAATTTTTCTCCAAAGACAAACAAGAAGAAATGTGTTCAAATGGAACATTGAAACCTTTGTCAGAAAGCCGTGGCTTTAATCCTTGTTCGAATCTTCTCGCTTTTGCTCATCAAGATTTCACTTGATATGTGGCAAACCTTGCCAACTCGTTAAACTTCGCAAAGATATTTCGAAGATCGCCATCGTTCCTCGCTTCAACTCCAGAATTGCACTTCCAAATGATTTTGAGAACTCACTGAAAGTACATTTCAAAAACATTTCCTTGAATCTATCCCATGCTATCACCCTTGTCCTCCACGAACCTTATTTTCTTGCCACCAAGCTTAGCTTCAGATTTCAAAGATAAAAGTTGCGAACGCAGCTTTCCGATCTTCATTAACTCTAGCAACGCTCGAACACCTTCTCCATTTCCATGATCCAGTTTGGGCTTCCACCGGATTCATAGACCCTTGAAATTCAAGGTCCAACCGCTTTGAATTCCTTAAAGTCGTGACTTGAGCTTGCATGGTTGATTCGCAAGTGCACCCGCCAATAAAGCTACCAACCACTAACAACCGGATTAGCGTTGGTCTCGTTGTTATTATTAGTAGACCCCTCTGGAGGTGCTTGTTGAAGTGGTTGTCTTCTTCTAATAGGCATTTTCTGTTAAAATATACGCTTATTAGCTCATTACTCAACTTCTTGGGTATTTGAAGTTTAACTTAAATATTCCAAGATTAAAGCTTTAACACATAACATTTCAAACAAACTTTAATATTTTATTCATTCATAACATTTTAAAACATACTCAAAATAGCATAACCGCTATAATCATTCACTTTCCTAAACTAAACAAGTTCCAGGATTACATACTCATACTATCCCTTTATTCATCTGAAAATAAGGGATTCACAGTTTATTTATTCACATAATTGACCACATATTATTATCTATCTTATTCTATCTAGGCATATTAAGACGTCGCAAGGCTTCCCGACGCTCTTCCTCCATGATACGATATGCCGTTCTGCGATCCATCACAAACCACGGTGAATTCTCAAACTGAGGTGGGTAATAATAGACTCGATCCTGGACTCTATCAATCGCCGAATTAAAAGCATAATCCATCTCTTTCATCTTAGCTTTCTTCACTTGACCTTAGCCTCAAAGACGGCCTCACGCGCTGAGTTGCCTTCATCCATGCATCCTCTGCTCTTGCAGGCTTAGCTGATTCCTCCTTGAAATTATCTTTCAATTTCTCCATTTCAGTCTTCATCTTCTTGTGTACTGCCAACAAGTCTTCATGCTGACCCTTTGTATGAACCAGATCCCACTCCGTGTTTCCAAGTTTCGAATCAACTTCTTGAATCTCTGCATCCTTCTGCTCCATCGAAGCGTGATGCATCTCAACCATTTCCTTCAGCTCCTCAACCTCGTCCTGTAACTCTATGTTACAGTCATACAAAGCATCATACATCTATGCTCATATGGAGTTTAGTGGAAACTCCTCATGATCCTCTTCCTCATCCTCCTCCTTTATCTCTCCTCGTAACTATCCTCCTGGGATCTGGCCATAGCACATCCTCCTGGATCAATCGCCCCCCACTACGTGAATATCTCGGGATTCATCATCTCTAGGTACCTGAGGTGTCACCCCTCTAGCTGGACTGGATCTTCCTTTGGTAAACATCCTGATAACAAAATGTTTTAAGTTTTAATTAATATTTTCGATACTAGCGAGCACATAAGTTATTAACACATAGCACATAATGTCTTTTATTATTTAACTTCAATGGATACCTTAATCCATTCCTTAAAACTCGGTAAGAGTTAAACACCTCTATGTTTTCTATTTCCTTAAAGGTTACTTCCAAAGGTTTCCCCACCTAAGGTTCATAACCTAAAGCTTTGATACCAACCTGTGACACCCCCAAATCCAGGTACTTCATTCTCATAAGATTTGATGCTCACTTATCAAAACTATTACATCTAACTACCCATCAATAAAGGATAAAGACATAATTTAAATAACTTAAACAATAATCTTCCCCATTAAAGGGTTACATCATCATCTCTAGATAAATCTCAGGTAATCTAACCTTAAAATTATTACATCAGTTTGCAGAAAACATCATATATTAAAACAAGTCTTGTAACATGAAACATTTAAATTAACTTCATTAATTCTTCAGCTCTTAGGCATCTTGCCTTTCCTTTTCATTGGTAGATGGCTCATCGACTTTTTCAACCTTAGTCATAGAAGTTAATTGCAAGAGTGAGCAAACAATTGCTCACCGATATAGAAAGTAATAATGATAAAAATATAAGAGTGAACAACGAATGCTGAACAATAATGAACTTGTTCTGAGAATTAAGAATAGCACACAAGTTCGAAATCAATGTCTGAGGGTCTTAAGACCACGAACTATGTCTCTGGTATATAGGTATTATTACCTTAACCTTAATAAATCATTAAACTGCATGCACCCTTCTTAGCGCATTTTAAGGGGATCAGCCCTTTGTACCATGTATTGTGCACAAACATCTAAACGTTACACATAAAAAAATCCCCTAAATTAGGGTTGTTCGTCTCAGTTTGAATTTAGAATTTCCGCAATAAAGAAAGTTTAGTTTGGAACTAGATTATCAGTGTTTCTAGAATTTTAGAACACTATTCAATTTCCCTCAATAAAGGTTTAACACAAGAATGTGTAACTATACAAGGCTATCAAAGTCAAAGATCGGATATCAACAATATCTAATTGAATAAACATGATGGACATGCAAAATGCTATAACCAAAAGAGTTAGAACAAACTCATTTGAATCGATGTATTAAAACAATATGTGCTTTGAATAATAATTAGGAAAGTAAAACTTGCTCGATATAACGAATTAGGTTATAAGAGCTTGTACAAACATATTCAAGATAGATTAGGCTTGCTCAATTTTTAACAATAATAATATGGGAATGGAAACTTGCATTCAATATGAAAAGAACGAAGTTCGAAAGCTTGCTCAATGTAAAGAGTTAAGGTTTAGGAACTTGCCTTTCTTGTAAGCTACACAAACGTAAAATAATCTCCAATTACCCTACACATATCATTGAAATCGCAACAACAATTAATTGTTTAAACATTAGCTTTATGGGTTTAACCCATCATTTAGGTCATAACCTTAACTTAGCATCTAACCATGTTGGTTAACATACTTAATGAATCAAATCTCATTACAGCCAACATAACCCTAACTGCTCATCTCTAACCTTTGAAAACATCACATTTGGTTTCATTTTATAACTTATTTAAATAATTAGTTCAAATCTTTACACTTTTCATTACAACACATGACAATCATATTGTAATTCACTTAATGTTTTAGTATCCTTAACATGCATGTTAAACAAACCCAAGTCCATTACACACAACCTCGCAATTAAGCGTACTTCACTCGTCATGATAGCCACTGCCATGCAACATGAGTATTATATCAATTATCATACCACAGTTACCACCCAAAAAGTTGCAAGTCTGCATGCATGAACAGCAATGCCTGCGCGACACTCGACGACTTCAGACTTCAACGGAACCTCGAAAATGACTCGCTTTGGCCATAAAATCCCAATTCTACCGAATTACACCAAATTACAACATCTACACTTTGTCACATTATAGTTACACATACTAAACACTATTCTATATACAAAACATTATATAAACACCATTTTGAAGAATCAAAACCATGGTTTTTCCAAAGTTTTCCCATTTTTTAATACTTTTAACGAATTTGATCGCCATGAACTCGTTTCTTGATCAATTGTCATGATTTAAACTACGTCACTTTCGTTTTTTAATATATTATCACAATTCACTAACAAATTACAAATTACATCATATATTGAACAAGAAATTTGGTACTTTCTATGGCCATATTATAAGAACACAAACACTGTGATTTTCCTTTTCTTCTTCAACCTAATTTCTCATGAATTTGATAACAAATAACATGTTTACATGATAATTAACAGAGTTTTGCAAATCCATATGAACATATTTACATCACAATTCACATGATTTCCAAATCATACCAAAGAGATATATACATATACTACAATAAGAATAGTTTATACCTTGAACCCTTGATTTTGCTAGCAAAAGATGATAATCTCTCCTTTCTCTTGGCAACTCACAGAGACTACTCTCTCAACACTCTGTTATTTTTTTCCTTCTCACTAGACCCTTCTCTCTAACTTAGCCTTAGAAAATAAATAAATTGAAATAAACTAACTCCCACCTCCAACGCTGTAAAAAAAAACAAAAGGTAGCGTCATTGAAATAATGCCAAAGGCCACAAGGCCCTTGTTTGGCAACCAAAATTCCCCCAAATCAAATTATTATTATATTATTTTATATTATATAGTTTCCAATTGTCACACTTTTTAACCCATTAAATAACTTATAATTTATAATTATAATTACTATATTCTTATTATAATTATGCTTATAATGAATAATTAAATAATTATATATATAATTTAATTAATAAATTAGAAACATCACCTCATTTAATTTATTCATTTACTATTAAACAATTCACTTAATTTAATTATTTTCTTAAATTTTAAGCAATTGATTTAATTTAATTATTTCCTTAAATTAAATCCTTCAAATAAAATTATCATTACTCAATTTAATTAACATTAGTCAATTTAGTTACTAAATTAATTCACCACAATTCATCAATTATTTATTTTCCTCAATAAATAAATTATTTAAAATATTTATTTAATTTTATAAATAATTAAATTAAATTACAATTTCTCGATCGTTACACTGTCTACCTCAAGTCCCTTCTTCAAAACCTTGTGTCCCAGAATTATTCTTTCTTGTACCATAAAATGGCACTTTTCCCAATTCAATACCAAATTTGTTTCAACGCATCTTTTCAAGACCATCACCAAATTATCAAGACATAAATCAAAAGAATCCCCAAATACCGAGAAATCATCCATGAATACCTCCACATTTTGTTCCACCATATCCAAAAAATATCCATCATGCATCTCTGAAAGGTGGCTGGAGCATTGCACAGACCAAAAGACATCCTTCTGAAAGCAAAAGTTCCATATGGACATGTAAAGGTTGTCTTTTCTTGATCCTCTAGAGCTATCACAATCAGATTGTAGCCTGGATAACCATCCAGAAGGCAATAATACTCATGACCCGCCAGTATATCCAACATCTGATCGATAAATGGCAGTGGGAAGTGATCTTTCCTTATAGCTTTGTTAAGCCTGCGATAGTCCATGCATACTCTCCACCCCGTCAATGTCCTAGTTGGAATCAACTCATTATTCTCATTTGAAACCACGGTCATACCACCCTTCTTTGGTACACATTGCACTGGGCTCACCCATGAACTATCTGAAATCGGATAAATTATGCCTGCATCCAGCCATTTCAATACTTCTTTCTTGACCACTTCCTTTATGATCGGATTAAGTCTTCTTTGTTGCTCCACCGACGGCTTACTATCATCTTCCAACAGGATCTTATGCATACAAAAAGAAGGGCTAATCCCTTTAATATCTGTTATAGTCCATCCAATAGCTGACTTGAACTCTCTAAGAACTCGTAGCAATTTTTCTTCCTAAAAAGATGTTAGTGCAGAAGAAATAATCACAGGTAGCTTTGAATCTTTATTTAAAAAGCATACCTCAAATGGTCTGGAAGTGGTTTCAATTCGAGTTTTGGAGGTGTCTCAAGAGATGGCTTCAATTTTACTGACATCTCTCCAGCTTTCTTCAATGGCTCAGCATGAGTTTTGAATTTTCTGAATTGTGGAGTAGTATCAAGAAATTGCACAAGTTCTTCAAATTCCTCATCCTCTAATTCTGAATTTCCAGCAATAACACTTCTCAATGGTTCATGATCCATCAAACTCTCTACTTCATCATTTAAGACCTGGTCCACCAAATCAACCCGGAAGCATTCCTCTTCATCTGTCGAAAACTTCATTGCCTTGAATAAGTTAAAGGTAACCTCCTGATCAATAACACGCATAGTGAGTTCCCCTTTTTGAACATCTATCAAGGTCCTTCATGTGGCTAGGAATGGTCTTCCCAGTATGATTGGTATACTCCTATCTTCTTCATAATCTAAAATGATGAAATCAGCTGGAAAGATGAATTTATCCACTTTTACCAATACATCTTCAACAATTCCCCATGGATAAGTGATGGATCTGTCAGCTAGCTGTAAAGAAATATTTCTCGGCCTTGGAGCCGACAATCCCAACTGATTGAACACTAACAAGGGCATCAAATTGATACTTTCCCCAAGATCACACAAACATTTACTAAAGCTCATCTTTTTGCTTGTGCATGGAATTGCGAAACTACCCGGATCCTTCAGCTTTGGAGGTAATTTGCGTTGAAGCATTGCACTGCATTCTTCTGTCAAGGCCACTGTCTCAAAATCTTCTAATCTCTTCTTCCTTGACAGGATACCCTTCATGAACTTTGCATAACTCGGCATCTGTTCCTATGCCTCAACGAAAGGTATGTTAATATGTAGCTTTTTAAAGACCTCCAAGAACATGCTAAACTGTTTGTCTTCCCTCTGCTTATGCAATCTCTGTGAACTAGTGGTATTTTACTCACGGGCTTCTCAACTGAACCTGCTTTATTCTTCTCTTCCTGCTGTAACTTAGAATCTTCATTATTTTTTTTCTTCTCAAACAACTTTTTCACTTTCATAGCGACCGCTAGCGTCTTCCCTTATAAAATAATAGCCTTGCCGCACGCCATGCTCATTCTTCTTTAACTGCTTCCCAGGACCTAAGTGTGATTTCCTGACATTGTTCCTTCCCTTCTCTTCTTGGATTTGCCTCTGTGGTATTTGGCAATGAATGTAACGTCCCAAAAAATCGAACCTTTTGTAAATACTTTTAATAATGAATAAAATAATATTATTTATTATTATTATGTATTCGTAATATGAATGTCGTTCTATAACCTAGAAACCCCAAAACGTCGTAGTATTTTAACTACGTGAATGAATTAAAGTGTTTGAATTTCTAAGACCAAAATAAAAGCTTTCCGAGAAATTTTCCGAAAAATACTATTCATCGATTTCTGCTCAGAAATTATTTTTGAACTTTTGAGAAATACATAATGTTATAATATTAAGGTGAGATTGATTATGTAATAATAATCTAAGTATGGAAAATGTAATATTTCGCATGCGGACCTAATTTGGGAACGTTAGGTTTATTAAGCGTTAAGGAAAGAAAGTATTAATCAAAGGATGTGTATGCATTGTACGAGGTAATGAACGTAAGTATAATACGACGTATTATACTATTAAGAATGGAGAATGAAATAACGTATATTACGAATAAATATATGAGCTAGCATACGAGAATTATACGTGGTGTATATATGTTAAGTTGTTAATTAAATGTAATGGACTTGTAGAATTATTAGCTTAATGATAGAAGTCCAATAGAATGTGATACTCAAGCCCAAGTGTTTGTTAAATCATAAGTCCAAACTTTTGTAATGGAAGCCCAATAAGGAATTAGATAGATTAACTAGCAAGCCCAATGATAAGCCATGATCCATGGAACAAACCATGTTAATGTGGGTAGACTTGATGGGCAAGAACTTTGTGTGGTGATCAAGTGTTGTGCTAGCCAAGTTTACTTAGTTGTAAAGTGATGAACAGTAAGGAGGTGGAGTTAAGGAGGTTAGTTAAGGAGGTGGGATGTCTTAATGACCATTCTACCCTAACTTAGCCAAGCTTATAAATACCAAGCTTCACAATTCATTTATTGTTTGATAAATTTCTCCCAACTCCTCTCAAGATTAAGCAACTTATTTGGTAGAGAGAATAAGCCACATAAGCACTTATAAGCCACTTCAACCTTTGCTAGATTTTTCAAAGTGAAGTGAAGTAATAGTCTTCAAAAGTAAGACTCATATCTATTATCTTCATCTCTTCTATTATAGGATTGATAGAGAAGGGGAATTGTTTGTTAAGAACATGTAATAAGTTATTAATTAATGAATTTAAGCCGAATAAGTTGAATAAGCAACTTGAACCTAAATAAGTTGATAAACTCATGAAGAACTTGTCATAAGTTTGTCATATGATGTTAGTATGTTCAATATAGTATGAGAACATTGATTGATGAACTTATGTTCATAGTAAGTCATAAGCATGAGAATTTGTAGTTCATAAGTTGATTAAGTCATTGACTTATGAGAATAAGTCAAAACCTACTTTGTCTAAAAGTTGGTGTAATAAGTAACTTGTTATGTTCATATGTTGGTTAAAATCCATTTAGAATCATTAGGAATGAATTTTTCTTTAATTCACACGATTGATTTATAATCGTCAATTAAGTGAAATTCTCGAATGGAAGTCATATTTTGTGTTTGAAGTCGGAAACATTGGTTTTCGATGGAGACAAGTCATATTTGGCATTATAGAGTTGCAGACTCGAAAATGACCGAATTCTGACTTAGAACGAAGAAACGAGCGTTGAACGTTCACGAACGTTTATCATTTTCGTTAAAATGAACTAATAGGTGAAATTTTAGCAAACGAAGTCAAATAGATAAAATTCTTGCATGAACGCATAAAGTATGAAATTTGTGAACCGTAGGCTTTTGAACAAGCCAATTCGGACTTATAACGAAGAAGTTATGCGTCCGGGAAGTTCACAAAATTTAAAATCTGCAAAATTTTTCTAAGGCACAAAGTTGGCGCCGCGGCGCCAACCCAAGGCCAATGAGTGACACCGCAGCACCGAGTCCGGGGCTTGCCTACTGCTAACTTGTGCCGCGGCCCGAGATGAAGAGTTAAGTGTGAAATACCGCACATTCCAGTCAGTTTTGACAGACAAGAATGTTTACAAGTATAGAATTAAAGATAATTCATTAGTAATGAACTAAGGTGTTAATATAACATTATTAAGGAATTGTTAGACACTTAATGTATGATGATTAAAGGTTAATAATCAATTGAAAGTGAACGTAATGTGAATGACGTCATGAAAAGCTTGAAACCATAATAACAGATCTAAGTCAGAATTTAGATTGAGATGAAGGGTAAGATATAATAATATACTTAATTAATTATATAAGACCTGATGTGGTATGTTATATGATCATGTATTATAGAAACTTAGAGACTTAAAAAGTACGTGTGATAATCAGTAAGCAAACGCTGAAGGCATGTATTCTAACCCTTGTTCTAGTTTAGTCTGGACAAGCTTTGTAATTCATGTATTCTTTCACATGAAGTCTTGAATGAGGAAGTCAAAGCCAATTCTTTCGGCTAGACTTAGATTATGTTTCTATCAAAGCATTTACAATGTTCACCAAGTTATATTGGCGTAGTTTTCAATCGAAGACAAGGTATGCTAAAATGTTTTCGTCGTTTAACGACAGGCACGTGAGGTTGCCACAACTTAAACGTATACACATTTAATGAATGTAGTGTTGATCAACATACAGTACTATAGGCTGATCACCTAGAAGTGCTCGTAAGTAATGTCGGACTTACGGACTTAGTGTCTGGTCGTCCTTTTCAAAAGAACTTATGAAATGCTCAAGGTCTTGAACCGGAACTGATGTTTTACTAAATATTGTTGTTGTAAAACGTTTTGAATGAAAAGAAGTGCTATTTTGAATTATCAATAATACTTCGTAACTATTGTTCAGTTACTGAAGATATATGAGTTCTATGTTTCAAGCATGTTATTTATTAGAATTGTAGTACTTGCTGAGCTAGTCATGCTCACTCTTGCTTGAACCATATGAACACAGCTAAGATTGAACAGACCGAAGGCTCCGGCAAGGATAAAGGCAAGGCGAAGACGAACCCTTAGAATTCTTATGTAATAGTATAGGTGAATGTTTGTAATATATTGAATATTATGACAAGAACGAATGAATGGGTTATAAAGAACCTGGGGAAATGTAATATTATTTTGAATATATAGAAGACATATCCGTTCATTGGAGACTTTTTAATTGAATGTATGTGTGAATGGTAGTACCGTGTAGCACCATCTGTCGGGTTGTAAGAGACCCAAATTTGGGGGCGTCACAATGAACCCTGGGGTCTGTTGTTAAGCATGCTCGCCATCTGACCCATTTGAGTTTCCAGATTTTTAATAGTCATTGCTTGGCTTTTAATCATCACCTCTATATTCGCCATGTACTTCATCATCATCTCCTCCATTTCTAATTTCTTTTCTTGCAGAGGTGCAGATGGAGTATGATGATGTTGTTGAGAAAATCCCGGTGGGTAAGGTGGTCTTGGTGTAAACTGTTCTTTGAAATGAATGTGATCGAATTGATTATTCAAATAAACCGATTTTGTTGATTTCCTTGATTATTTGACCAACTGAAGTTTGGATGATTGCGGTTGTTGGAGTTGTATGTGTTCTGAAATTGTCCTTGATCCTTTCTATAATTGCTCACATACTGTACAGACTCCGAACTGATAGCACATTGGTACGTTGAATGTGACCCTGTACAAATCTCATATACAAAGGCAATTGTCTTCGCCTTGGTCTCTGTCAACGAATCAATCTTCTTCGCTATGGATGTCATCTGTGCTGACAATTGAGTGATAGCATCCACTTCTAACAAACCTGCAACTCTGGGCAGTGGCATCCTGGCTGTAGGGTTTTGAAAATCATTTGCTGCCATTGTCTCAATAAGGTTATAGGCTTCTTCATAACTCTTCGCCCATAAAGCTCCTCCTGCAGCTGCATCTACAATCGGCCTTGACAGTCATCCCAATCCATTATAGAATGTGTTGATAACCATCCAATCTGGCATGCCATGGTGTGGACATTTCCTTAGCATCTCTTTGTATCTCTCCCAGGCTTCATATAGTGATTCACCCTGTTGCTGCTCAAACTGGGAAATTGTTGTCCTCATCTTCGCAATCTTAGCCATTGGAAAAAACTTGGCTAAGAATTTCTGTGCTAGGTCCTCCCATGTGGTTATAGATCCCGAAGGTAAAGAGTGAAGCCAACTTCTTGCTTTATCCCGTAATGAGAATGGAAATAGCCTTAGTCTGATTGCATCCTCTGTCACCCCATTATATCTGAAAGTATCACATATTTCGATGAAGATCAACAGATGTTCATTAGGATCATCTGTAGCAGCACCCCCAAACTGTACTGAATTATGCACCATTTGAATAGTGTCCGACTTTATCTCAAAGGTGTTGGCTGCTATTACTGGTCTGACTATACTTGACTGCAATCCATTAATATTTGGCATTGAATAGTCTCTCAAAGTCCTATGTTCCTCTCTTTGCTCTTCTCTTTGTCCTTCGGCGGCCATATTAGATGTTATCCCCTCTAACTCTTCTTGTATATTTCTACGCGCTCTCGATTTCCAACCTCTACCGTTGATGTTGTCATCTGCAGGTATCAACTCGGAATTGGATGATCGCGTGTGCATAAAAATATACAAGAACCTGAAACAAAAACAAAAATAAAAATAGAAATGAGATAAGATAAGATTAGATTTGTCTAAGTCATACAATATAGCTTCAAACTGATGATACTAATACAATTAAACGCCTTTCCCCAGCAACGGTGCCAAAAACTTGTTGCCTCCTTTTTAATCTTAATAAAAGGACTCTAACTCATGCAAGAATACATGGGTCAACAAGTAGTACAGAGTAAGAACAGTATCGATCCACGGAGAAAAGTTTCAAATTAAATTATTATGCATCAATTGTATCACTATTTCTTATATGCTTAAACTAAGGCTTACAATTTTGAATTAATCTAAATCGAATAACGAATGAAATAGTATTAAGAGAATAATTAATCAAAGATGGAAATAATGGGATTCTAACTTCATTTTATATTTCATCTAAATATTACCCTCATGCAAGATTATACATGTATCATGGAAAATTAGCCAAGAGCACACAAGTAGACATAACCAATTTTCAATGCATTATGACATGCTTACATGACCTCCACATGCAATAGAAATCATGTAATCATCAATAAAACCAAAATTACTATATTTCTATGTGAAATTGCACTAATATTGAATTGAAGCACAAGCTCTTATGTTACTACACACGGTGAAACAGTATATTTCTATCTGTTTCACGAAATATAAAGCTAAGCATTTCAGCCTCATACACGCATGCTATCATGATTACAACCATATTCACATGTCATTTTTCAATTCCATACAAGTATATAATATGAATGGTGATCAAGCATTCATGCAATCTAACCAATCATAATAGAAATTCCGACGATACACAAACAATCAAGCAATCAAGCCATCAATTTTAGACTACATATAAAAATCCGTTAGAATCCCATAATGGAATTTAGTTCATTTCTGAACCGAAAGCCATTATGGGATTATAGCAATACATGAAAAATAAATAAAACAATTGAGAGAGAAGATAGAATTGATCAAACTCAATTGCAGATTATATTCCAAAAGTGATGTTCAAATCTCCAATATTATCCAGCAAAATTAAAGTAGTTCTTATCCAATGAATCAATCCAAAAGAAGACGAAGAAAATATTCAATGTATGCTCAACCCTCTCTGAAATTGTATTCAACGCTTGGAACCCTAGTTCTCTAATATCAAAAAGCGATAAAAATAATAATAATTGGCGTTACGTACCAACCAACCGTAGTAGTTTAGACCCACTCAAACACTTCAAATTTCTAAATTAAAATAAAGTCAAACAACAAGATTAGATGGCGCACATGCACACACATGCGATCCCCATACAAAAGCAAAGCGGCGTGTATGCAATTTAAGCTTCACATCGGTTGATGGCGCGGCGCGGCGTGTTCCAGACTTGTCTGCATTGCAGCATTGGCAGCCTCTCGTGGCTCTGCATCCTTGAGTTCTACTGTTGTTGCTTCCTTGTCGTGCTGCTATTGTTCCTTTGACAAGTTGCTATTGCTTCTTTTTCCATCAATGCTCAGTTCCTTTTGTCCACTCATTCCTCGTGTCATGCTTCCATTAGTCTCGTGCCACCTACCAATGCCGAACTATGCCATTTCCTGCACTTTCATACCATAGGAGTTCTCATTACACGTAATGCAAAATAACACAAAATGCATCTAAAAGCATACTAAAATGTACTTGAGATGGGCATAGTTCTCGTGAATTGATCTCCAATAAGTAAGTATAAAACCTACTTATCAGTTTCTACTGTAACCTTTAACAGTCTAAACGACTATATGGACCATCATCTCGTACTCCAGGTGATCAGCCCTTTGTACTATGTATTGCGCAAACATTTTAACGTTATTGTGTAGCTCTAAAATAATCTCCTGATATAGGGTTGTTCATCTCAGCTTAGATTATCAGGTTTCGAACCAAAGGAAGTTTGGTTAGGAATTAACTTCAAAGAAATTCTAGATTTTTAGAACGTTCATCAACCAAGTACTGGTTGAATCAGATAGGGACCAATAACTATTCAAGAGTTTGATTATAACATTTTCATGATCAAGGTATATCGATGAATCAATAAGAGCTAGAGTATTAATAATTTCTAAATTGAATAAATGTTATCATCGACAACATGCTTTCAAAATTGCGTGAGTACATAAGCAAACCAAAGGGAGTTTGGTTTGGGTTGACTTCAAGGGTAATTTAGAGTTTAGAACATTCATCAACTAAGGATTAGTTGAATTGGTAAAGAATCTCTAGCAACTTAGAGTTCTAAGACAATAATGTAAGATAAAGACAATGACATTGGAGAACGAAGATCGAACAATGCTTTATTAGTAATTTGAATAAACACATTTCTTACAATAAAATTACAGACTTTGAATAACCAAAGTAATCTCGTTTGAAATAAAGAAACAAAGATTAACTAACTTGCTCAACAATAAATGAGAGTTAAAGAACTTGCATAACAATAAATTGCTCAACAAGAGATTAGAAATAGAGAACTTGCATAAGTATAACATGACAGTGAAAAGTAACCTTGCTGAATAATAAAGTAGCAAAGGTTAGGAAACTTGCCTCTTGCGTAAGCTATACAATTACAACTCACGTACTCTAATGTCCTACACATACCATTAGGATTAACACATCAATTAGCTACACACATTAACCTTATAGATTCACTTCTCCTCCTAGTTAAGTTATAACCTTTAGTTTAAGGTCTAACCATATTAATAAATCACATAACACGAATCTGAAAACTCACTAACACATACATAAGACTTTTAGCATCCAAATCACATTTTCAACTCTTATTAATCAATACTACATTTCTCCTTAATCGAACTTGAAGTTAATTCAAGTGTTTAAGTCTTCCTAAGACTTATTGGTTTTATATTAATCACCTTCCATATCTTATAATTTTCATCTCAGAAACCACAAGTGTTAGCTTCATAACACCCATTCACTATTCATTGTGTTCACTAAGTTCTAACATATCACATTCATAACTTATAAATTCTTTTACAACTTTAAAATTATCAATGACATGACACGGTTCTGTTTTAACCTCCTTATTACATGTTTATTCCATTAACACATCATTAAATCAAGGTATATTTGTGAGATCTCAAAGTTTATGAATAAAAATTTAAATTTCTCGAAATATTTTTTTTGAATATTATGGTGTGGATTTGATATAATGTTATAGTTATGGGTAATATTTATAAATTTTGCAAAGTACGCAAGTTGTTATATAATATTCGATTGGTCGGGGAATATTCGTTTTAACAGGGAATATTCGTACAACGACACAATCATTGGTGGACCCCACAACGAAATTATTGTCGGATTGAGAAAACGACAAAAATATTTTATGAAAATAACGGCGGAAGTTTTACCGTTAACTATTAAAACACCCGATGTTAAAAATACAGGAATATGCGTGGTTGCATAGTAGCACACGGTATTGATTATTGATGCTTACGTGAGAAGTCACTCAGTTTTGTTCAATTATTGCTTCAGTAATTGTTGCATAGTATCTCACGTTATTTGATTCAATAATTGTCGATATTTTATATATTATTAAATCAATAATTGAGATAACAAAGTTATTAATATTATTATTTGCAATATTAACGATGTCTAGAAGTTCTGCCAAAGAGAGGTTTAGTCACCTAATTGCGTGCCTATAGGGAGAAATCCTTATTGAAAAGCCCCCTCTTTCCTGGGAACAACCTGGTCGATTAATAGTGTGAATTATAATAATGATGATGAAGTTTTGTTTTATTAGTATTATTAATGTAATAAAACAGAAAAACTTTTTATATAAAACAGAATATTTTTATAAAGTTATTCGTTTTATTAGACTATAAATAGAATATATTATATTCTATTATGCATAGTGTTTTGCATAGTAAAATCTTATTATATAAAATGTAATACTTTTATAAAGTTATTTATTTTATTAGACAATAATTAGAATATATTATATTTTATTATGCATAGTATTTGCATAGTGCTGCATAGTATTTGCAGATAGTAAAATCTTTTTATATAAAAATGAATACTTTTATAAAGTTATTCGTTTTATTAGATTATAAATAGAATATATTATATTTTATTTAAAAGATGTTGTTTTATTAGAATATTTTATAGTAAACCAATGCGGATCGTCTGCTTAAAAAGTAAATCAATCGGACCGCTTCGAAATTAGTTACTATTCACCCATTTTTCTATAAATAGAAGTTCATTCCTTCATTATTTTTTACGAATTCACTGAAACTCTAGAGAGAGAAACTATAGAGAAAATTCTTCTTCTATAATTTTGAGCATATTTCTTTAGAGTTTAAGAAAGCTTTGAAGCGTAGTCTGCAAGTTTTCTTTAAGTATACCCCGCCTCTACCCGCTAGAATACTCTTCTTTTATAAGGTAAGGGATATTATTTGTTGTACTCGTAAGGGTATTATTTTTCTTTCGTATTCATGAAGAGAACTTCATTATTCCATTCTTTATTATTTTGTTGGAATAACCAAAGATATATCGTGAACTACCCTATACTTGGTGAAATTCTTACATTATTTCATTCTTTATTATTCCGTTGGAATAACCTGTATATGCAAAGTACCGCATACATGGTGAAATTCTTCTGTTATTCCATTCTTTATCATTATGTTGAAATAACTCCGTCTGCATGCGGCACCGCATACACGGTGAAATTCTTACATTATTCCGTTATTTATTATTACATTTGGAACATCACAGCTTGTAATTTACTTTGACACGGTTCCGTTATTTATTATTCTGTTGGAATATCCATGCTACATGCGTTTATGCATGACTGAGTTCCGTTATTTATTATTACATTGGAATAACACATGCATGCGATCTATCACATGCCCGGTGATTTTTTTTTTGTTATTCCATTCTTTATTATACTCGGTTGGTTAAAGTTTTGACTTCTATATTCCATGAAATTAGTGGAATATCCTTGATATGTGAGCTTCATCCAGTATCTTTTCATGAAAATATTCTTCTGAACATTCTTGAATTTTACTCTGCAAAGAAGTATCATGTTGACAATTTGGACATTATTAGTTCCTGGATAAATTAATTCTTGAACTTGTTTTATTGAATTCTTATATCATTGTCATCATCCTCATGTTTATATTATGTTGAAAGTCATCATGGCCTGTAGTGCATAGATGGACTTGATATGATTATGACCAGGATTAATCGGTATAATCATGGCCGTAATGTTACAAATGATGTGGTAAAAGTCCTCGTTGGCCCGTGGTAGTGCATTGATGGACGATTGTTGGCATGATCATGACCATTGATGAATACACGAATATCCTTGGCCCGTGCATGGATAATTTGTGGTTGTGATACTAATGAATATCCTCGGCGTAGTCTTGGGGATGATGTGGATTATTTATTAAGCTGAGTCCCAGCGATAAAAGTGATGAAAAACCTTTTAAATCATAAAAGATAGTAAATTTTATTCTCTACTTGACTCTTTTAATGGATTGTTTATTCTGCTGCAGTTAAACTTGATGTTTGTTATATTGTATCAGTTTAACACTGTTGAAGGCTAACGATAATTTGTTCTGCATTATCTTAGTCATAATATTTCTTACTAGGCTAGTTGAGCTCACCCTTTTGCTTTCATTGTTCTCTTGAGCAAATGAGAACGTATACGGGACTAGTCGGGGAACGGAGTGACGATCCAGATAATAGCATTAGTAGTCCTCACTATTCTGTTAAATAGTGTGATAATAAATGTAATGAAGATTTAATTGAGTGTGGATATTGTCTAAATGACAATATTTGTATTAAAACTCATAGTATATGTTTTGTCGTATTTACACGACTGTTGTATAATTAAGTTGTATTTGAATTTTGAACCATGTATTTGACGACTCAAGATAGGTGATGTATACCTATTTTGGGGGCGTCACAATATTGCTATCTCGAATCAAGAAGAAGAAGAATAAAGAAAAAGTCACTGTCTCAGGGGATTAAGGTATGGCGGCAATTGCGCCATACACAAACTTGGGATCGGCCAATTGTGCTTGTTCCTTCAAACCTTACAAGAATCATTACAAAGCGGATTATGACAAACAGAACAAGGTCGTGAATAATGGCCAACTTTTAGCCCAACTAACACGAATTTCACCCACAAAACAGTGAATTTAACACAAACAATTGATATAGAACTATTACAAACATGTTTCCTCACATATTCATCAACGTAGAACAATTTAATAACTTTAGCTAATTTAAATCCTTAAATTTCATATTTTCATATAAAAACTCCATTTTTGACATTCTTCATAAAAATCATCACTGTGATCTCAGTTTTATACCAAATTACTTCGTTCAAACTACATTCTCTTTGTTTCTTAACGAACTAGCATAAACAAAACTCAATTAACAGTTTAACATACGAATTGACCACTAAAATTGATGTTTTCATAAGCCATATGCAAAATATTCACTGTAATTTACTTTTCTTCCTTTTAACCAAAATTAGCATACCAATTCATGCCTAACTACATACTCTAACATCATAATTATATACAATCACCATAAACAGGTTATATAACAATAATTTACAAAAACTGGAATTCACAGAATATAATAATTTTGTCGTGAAACACACACACACACACACACACACACACATATATATATATATATATATATGGGTCTCCATCCACAGCAACCGGTTGTTGGGGAGCAACCCATTTTGGCCACCGCTGAGTTCTACTGGCTACTGGACAATTTTTTTTTTTTTAATTTATAGACTTGTGGCGGTACACCAAAATGGATCGCTCTCCCCAACAACCTATTGTTGTGGATGGAGACTCTATATATATATATATATATATATATATATATATATATATATTAAGGTTATGAATAATACCTTCACTTAGCTTGAACAACCTTGCTAAACACAAAATTTTTCTTTCGAAAATTCAAGATTTCTCTCCCAACTCCCTCTCAATTCTCTGTATTCTCTCTCTGAATTTCTCAGTTTTCACCTCTTAAGATTAAGCCAAAAACTAAACTGATGACAAGTATACGTTAAATAAAGTAACCGATATGGCCTTAATTAATACGCCTACTAAATATATCAGTTATACTATTATAAACGTATCCCAATTATAAATACTTTTTATATTGTTTATTTTATTTAAAATTCAAAAAAAAATCCAAAAGCCATAAGGCTCCGTTTGGCAAAACCCTTTAAAAATTAAACACTTAATATTTTAAGCCTTGTTTGGCAAAAACTAAATTAAACTCCTTTACTTTATTTTAATAAACAATTCAGTTTATAATTTATAATCCTATATTATTTATTTAGATTTCCATATACAACATTAATCAAATAAATTAATTATACATACTATGTTTTAAATAAAGAATTCACTTTAACAAATATCACAAAATTATAATTTCATTATAATTTTATTTAATAATTTAATATACCATTTTAAATTATTAAATTAAAACAACAATATAACATCTCATGTTATATTACACTCTAAATTATAAATTACATTAATTTAGAATATTATCTAATAAATTTAATTCATAAATATTTACTAATAATTCACATCAATAAAATATTTATTTCATTTAATAAATATTTTAAATTACAATAAACACCTTAAATAAATATTTATATAATTCAATAAATATTTAAAATTACAATTTGAAATTCCGGATTATTACAAATACAACACTTTTATCGGCCTGAGATAAATTTAATTTATTACCTACCACATACAAATTTAAATTAAAGGCGGTATCTGTACTTCTAACAGAAAACAGTTAAAGATGGTGCATTTATAACAATTAAACGGTTAAATTTTTTTTTCCCTTATTGCTTGTGAGGGAAAAGTGAAGATTCGAGGTCTCAACCCACCCACAGTGCAGGACTTCTGCCCGTGTGCTATAATGGCTTTGACAAAAAAGAATACATTCTTAAATTTTCTAAATAATAGTGTGAGGTGCAAAAAGGAGAAACAATACCTCTTGAGGAAGTTCATGGGTAAGCAAAAAAAGAGTTCTTGACCATCCACCAACAGATCCATAAAGGAGAAAAGAACTTCCCAAAGCCATCCCATCAGTAAAATTGTGTTGCAGGGTCACATATATTACTTCCAAATATATCATTTTGGAAGTCAAATTTATCATTTATGATTCTTATAACAAAAATAATTGAAGAATGATAGATTGCAGGGACATAAAGTAACAAAAATAAGTAAAATTGTGCTGCAAGGTAGAACCATTTGCAGCATCTACATTTGGTTTGTCTTCTCCAGCACTGGTGGTAGTGCTTCTCTAGAAAACATAACCACGTTATAAGTTCAAACAATGTGAAGAATGATAGATTGCAGGGACATAAAGTTCTACTGTTCAGTGCAATCAAGTTGTCTTGATATCCATATTAAATATTGCTAAATCTGGAATATGAATTAGCATACCAGTATGAGAAACAGGAACTAGTACAGTACATGGTATATTAGGGCGGGTATATATAAAACATACCTACTTATGATGTGCTTAGGAAGTTATACGTACACTACTTCACCCACTTGATGATTTTACAGCAAACAATCTGATAACTTTGATGGCCTAGAGATATATTTTATGTTGAACAGTTGTTCAAGCATAGATTGTCTCTTAATGTTTTGGAGTTACATAAAGACAAAGAAATTTTGGATCACAAAATTTTTGTTTACAAAGAATGTACCTGAAGATTTTCATTGACAGAGAGATCCTGAAGATTGTCATTAGCATCATTGCCATCCTTCAATTTTTTGCTATTCTTATGATGATGGTGATGATGACAGTGACTCCATGAATTAACTTTTCCAGATATATCATCAACAAACCTTACAACCTTCTCTACAAGAAGAAAAAGCATGATTCCAGCTGCAATAACAAAAATATATACAACCACAAAAATTAAGACATTCGTTTTTCACAAAAGCACAAGACTAATGATTTCAAGCCCCCTATACACATGTTCCAGCGGAAACTCAGATTAGAAGTAAGCCAAAAACAATCTTTACGACCACAAAATTGGGACTTCACTCATAAATAAAGCATTTTCCAAGAAAAACATCAAACGATGATGCTATCACTACGCATAGTTTTTGATGAAACTCCTCTATGCAATTTTTTGTTTTTAAGTAAATGGACAAGAAATATTATATCGTCAACCTTCTGGAAAGTTGTATGTCACATGTCTAACTTGCTAGTTCTAACTATAAAAATCAATAGTGTAGTATCAAAAGGATAACATGCACTAAGATGGTTGAGGCAGTAATACAAATGCAAGTACACATCCTGCTGAGATTGAATAGAAAGAGCACAGGTGTGTTGTTTAGACTTACCCAATATGGACAGTCCAACATAAAGATCTCTTAAAGAATGTGAATGCCCCAAATGAACTTGATGAGCATGGTCTATATGATGATCTTGTGAATGGATGTGTTCGGCACCTGAAAAAATATAATTTTATCTTCTTAACAATTTATGGCAACTGCCATAACTTAAAATTTTTCAAAAGATATAATCATAAAGAAAATTTGTATCGAGAACCAAGGAAATACAACTGCTTTAATCATACCAAATGCATTTGGTAACTGATGAAGAAAAGCATCTCCTAGCATAGCACCTGCCTGAAAACGAAAAACCATAGAGGACCTCTATCAGTTCAAAACCTTAGGTGCATATATAAAAAGAAAGTAAAAGCCTGGCAACTAAGAAAAGTCAATGACTACAAGATCTTTGACAGAAGAATAAACCACTGAAAATCTGAAGAGAATAGTATTACTGCAAGGAGTGAGGAACAGATACTGATCGTAAGATTTACTACTCCACTTCCAAGAAAAACATGAAGGTTTTAAAATAACAAAAAGAAGCATGATTCTTAACTTTATACATGGAAAGACTCTGCAGTAGTAAATAAAATTATGTGTCCCGTGTTTATATTAGTAATGGACATTCTAAATTCACAGAAGCTAAATTAGTTAATCCATCAGTCAACATGGACAACCAAAAGTCACCAAGTCAGAAACTGATGAATTACAAGGTGCTTGTAGAAGTGACATGTGTAATTCTTCATAAAGTTTCAACATTAATATATAACAAACATGATGCATATAATAGATGTATCCACTGTATAGTTAAAAGCATAAACTCACACAGATAAAAGTAATTCTACATCAATCCAAAAAGAGGAAATACTGGATGAAGAATCTAACCCCAAATACAGCCAAAGAGTCAACAATTGCCTTTGATGGCTTTCCTTGTCCTACAATAAATCATAGTTCAGATTTTGTCTATTGGCGAGGGCATATGAAATGACAATACTGAATTTAGCCAAAGCAAATACTAGTGCTAAGAATAACAGCATATGCAAGTCCTGACACTCAAGCTACTTACTCAATACTAATGGCAATATAATCAGGCAAATAAGGGAAGCCAAGCTCACCAACAGTGAGCATCCTATTGCATGAATCCAAAGACCGTGTAATCGCACCAAAAGAAAGGGTGAATAAGAGACAGTCATAAGGATATAAAATCCAATCTAAAATCTCCATCTAAAGGAAGGACTAATAGTTTCTCAGTTTCTCAGTGATATACTGAAAAATTAGTTAGAATTAACAACTTGACAATACACCCACATTAAAAAGAAATACAGAATAAGACTACCATGCAATTTCGAAAGATTCAGCTCATTCAGACAACTTATCCAGTATAGAACATACATATTTAACAATCATTGATTTACCTGAATGCAGGACATTGAACAAATATAAATGGAATGAGCAAAATCAAGCAAGTAGTGTGCACATTCATCATAAGAAAATATTGTACTAAGCTTAAGAGTCAAAAAGAAGTTGAAAGGATCAGTCAACAATCACAAAATGACATGTTAGTACCAAAGACATAAGTAGGACTGAGCAAAAAACAGATATAACCGAATTACCGAACCGAACCGAAATAAATTAACCAAAATTTTTTGATAAATAAGTTATTTTTAGCATTTCGGTTATATCCGAAATTATATATGGTTTTCGGTTAGTTTATATGGGTATTATTTTTGAATTATTCGGTTTAGTCGAATAACCGAATAAATCACTTAAAATAAATAAAGTACTACTAAATACTAATTACTGGCTCACCTCAGCATCAGCGCATTAGGCATTACTAGCCCTAGCCGACTCTGAAGTCGAACAACTCTCGTCTCATCTGAAGTCTCAAACTCTCAATCTGAATCTCTCAAGTGACAAGTCTCATCCCTAACCCAGAATCCAGATCTCGAAGACTCGAACTCTGAATCGGAAGTCGGTGAGTCCTCCTTTTTTTAATTTCTTCTTGTCTTCTTTCTCTTCTTTTCCTGCAACTTCTTCGTCTCTTTTCTCTCGATCTCTCAATATCTCATCCTGTCTTATCTGAGTCTGTAGATGTATGTGTAGATCCGGTCTTTTCTCTTTTCTCTCGATCTCTCATCCGGTCGATCTTTGTAGATGTGTGTGTATATATCTTTATAATTCTGTTTGGTTGCCATAGATTGGGATTGATTATATTTTAATAATTTTTAAGTTGGAATTTACAATGTTGAGTTTGGTTGCTGATTGTTTTAGTACGAAAAGAAGGGATATAGGAATTCATGTATTTAGGAGTTTTCATTGTTGGGTCATTTATTTTTATTGAATCATTTTTCAAACAGATTATTGCTTTAAGCTGACAATTCTGTAATATTAATTGATAATCAGAAGAACAATCTGCTAAAAATTAGTATCAGTGGGTAACAATGTTAGCACTATACAAGTCATTATTGGCACTCACACTAAGCATTTTATGGCAAAGGCAAAGACAACATGATTTGGTGGTCTAATGAATTTGACTCAACTTCTTGGGACTCTGCTAATTGTGTGCAAGCTTCATCAATCTGATCATGTAGTGTACCAAGATTTTGAATTACGATAAGATATATATGGCGCATTGACATGATAGTATTAAGGAGTACACATTTAAGATTGATAACAAATTATGAGTTTGGCTGCTGATTGTTTTAGTACGAAAAGAAGGGATATAGGAATTTATGTATTTAGGAGTTTTCATTGCTGGGTCATTTATTTTTATTGAATCATTTTTCAAACAGATTATTGCTTTAAGCTGACAATTCTGTAATATTAATTGATAATCAGAAGAACAATCTGCTAAAAATTAGTATCAGTGAGTAACAATGTTAGCACTATACAAGTCATTATTGGCACTCACACTAAGCATTTTATGGAAAAGGCAAACACAACATGATTTGGTGGTCTAATGAATTTGACTCAACTTCTTGGGACTCTGCTAATTGTGTGCAAGCTTCATCAATCCGATCATGTAGTGTACCAAGATTTTGAATAAGATATATATGGCGCATTGACATGATAGTATTAAGGAGTACAAAGTCTCTAGCCAGAACACTATTATTTTCGGTACAAGATATGGCCATGAGTCATCATGTGTGGTAATGGAAGCTTTTGATCTTTGTCAGGCTGGAACTTGCAAAGTGCATTGCAAACCCATCATGTGCAGCCAATGTTGCTTATCTCCAAACATGCAACAATAGACCTGATGAGACTGAATGCCAGGTTAGTTCCACATATTTCTGTCTGCAGCAATGGGCTAAGCACTTCCAGTGTACCACATACTCTATATGATACATTTCTCTAAACAGCTTTGACAACCATCTCTTATTTACTTGTCGTTGGACCAATATTCTGGTTATCTTTCTACTAGTCCTTGTTGTGCCGTTTATTTAAAGATATGATTTTATACTTGTACAATTTGATGTAATATGTTTTTCTTGCAGCTGTAGATTGAACATCAGTTCTGGAAATGGATCATTCAGCTATTCAAGTAGTTTGGCAAATATAGCTCACATTATTAATTTCTTTCTTTTTATTCATTGCAGTTTAGCAAATAATGCAAGAACTTTTTTTGGCTGTTGTTGTTTGGGCTCGACTCAGTTGGCTGGCGGCTGCATCATGCATGTTGTGGATTGATGTTAATCATGTAGTGTAGGAACTGCAGTCACTGTCTCACACAACTTAATCATGTTATTGATATTAATCATGTAGGAACAGACTGTTGTTGCTATTATCTGTTGTTGTTGTTCTGTTGTTATGTTTTTGTAATATGTAAACTGTAGTTGCTGATTTCTTTGTTTCTTTTGTAAATGTAATATACAGGCTTACTCACCTGTTCAATTCACTGTACTTGCCAAGTCTTTTAAATTCGGTTGTCATAAAATTCGGTTAATTGTTCGGATACCCAAAACAGTGTTAGCTCGGTTTTCGGTTATAACCAAAATTCCTATTCGGTTCGGATAATAACCGAATGCTCACCCCTAGACATAAGGTAGCATCTGTGGATGACCTCTTGAAATGGGTGTTCAGGAATCCTTCAATGCTTGCAGCCTCCCTTTAGTTTAGAAGTCTTGAGGAGTTTGAAAGCAACCTACAAAGCTAATTCTTGGTCAACAACAGTCCTTCAAACCTTTCTTTTAAACAAAAACAGAGATGGAATGTTTGGTAAAGTGAGGGAGACAAAGGAGACATGGAGAAAACTGGACTTAATGTACAGGATACAGGCAAAAACTCCATTTGATAAGTGTGACATATCCAAAATAAATTTAAAACTCAAATATGTGTAGGCCATGTGGAGAATTGGGTAATGGCTTGTGAATTTACTGATAAACTACACTTAATGGAGATCAAGGGCTAAAAAAAAGAGGTAATGGATTAAATAACTTTTAAAAAAAATGCACCCACACCTTCATTTCAGTATTCATTTTCTGTCTTTAATATTCACAAAATTACAGATCAAACAAACTATTCACCATTGGAAACACAAAATATAAATCTTATTACATTTCTAACATACGTTTAGCGAGAGAGAAACAGAGTTGTATGATTGACCTGCTTATTGACTTCAACGCCGATGGCACGCTTGGTGACGTTCCAGACCTGACTGGTGCGGCCATGGTAGAACTTGTGGGGTAGAACTTGTGGGGCATACCCTTATGGATGGCGCCGTTAACCCTGATGTCGACATAATCACCGATGTGGTAGGTCCTCAGGTAGGTCGAGAGATGGATATTACCCTTCTTTCTGAAGGTCCGAGAGAAGGAATCCCTCGTTCTAGACCTCAAACCATGTCCGGCAGGCATTTTTACTGTATCTTCTCTCCCTAACTCTTACTCAGTCTCTCTAAAACACAGAGAAAGAAATAAGCCCTATTGTGAAAACACGGAAAAAGAGTATCTTTTAATTTTAAGTTTTCACTTGAGCGCATTTTCTGCTCCGTATTTTTTACATACATAACGTTTTTTTTTAAAAAAAACGTTATCTAGTTAAAATCAAAAAATGTTCTTTTAAATAGATAACATTTTTTTATATATATCTACAATATTTTATTAAAAAAAACGTTGTGAAAAAAAAATACCACAATGTTTTTTATAAAAATATTGTGGTTTAAGTGTTGTCTATTTATTACTTTGTACTAGTGACTGCTAATTAATAACTAAAAATTTAAAAAGGCCTAAATCTAATTTTTAACTTGTAATAATCTATTCAACCCCCCTTCTAGATTATTATTGACCTTTCAATTAGTATCAGAGCGGTGTTCTTTAACTTATTTGTTAAGTATATACAGGCATACCTAAGAGTAGATCCATGGCTTATAATGCTACTGGTTGCAGGGAAGGACTGTCTATGTCTAGACCTCCACTATTTGATGGTACCAACTTTGCCACCTAGAAAAACAGATTCAAAATCTATGCCAAATCCCAAGGAATCAAAATTTGGTGTGCCATCAAACGATGTGTACAAATTCCAACCAAAATCCAAGGAGAAAATACTGTCGAGAAAGACATATATGAATTCACCACTGAAGAAGAAGAAATCATGAATATTGCATCACAAGCGGAACAAGTGCTAACCAGTGCTTTGATTGAAAAAGAATACAAAAGAGTTAGTAACTGTAAAAATGCAAAAGAAATTTGGGAAAAATTGATTGTAACCTATGAAGATAGCAATCACATCAAAGAAACCAGAAAAGATGCTCTAATTCAAGAGTATGAAAGTTTCAAACTTGAAGAATGAGAAATGATCATTGATATGGAAACTCGATTTTACAGAATCATTGATGAGCTAGAGCAATTAGGAAAAGCATACACTACAAATGAGAAAAATAGAAGAATTCTCAAAGCACTTCTATCCATTTGGAAAATGAAAGTTACAGCAATAAAAAAAATGCAAGATCTAACCACAAATCCTATGGATAATCTCATTGGAAATCTTTGTGCCCACGAAGTCGATATGTTTGTCGAAAAGCTGGATCAGACACAGATCTCAAAAAGAAAGGAATCGCCTTCAAAGCTCTTCTGGTGGATCAAGAAAGTGACGATGAAGAATTAAATGAAGAACTCCTCAATCTAGATAACAATGAAGTTGCTCTACTGTCCAGACAACTAAGGAGGGTAATTTAAAGCAAGGCAAGAAAATATGGCAAAGGCTTCAAGAAAACAAATAACAACTTCAAAGGCAAACAATTTTTCAAACCAAAGACGCAAGGAGGAAATTTCAAAGCAATCAACAACTTCAGAAGTACCAACCCAAATGAAAATTCAAACACATATTTTGAATGAAAGCAGCCTGGACACTTCAAAAAGGATTGTCCAAAACTAGCCAACAACAAAGTTCTTGTAGCTAAAGAAGGATGGGATCTAAGTGACGAGGAAGAAACTGCTGAACAAACCAAAGAAATTGCAAATCTCTGTTTAATGGTAGATAATGACTCATCACCAAGATCTGAGGTAAGTTCTGAACACCAAATACCTAGCATGTAAAGCCCCCAAATTCAGGTACTTGAAACCCGAACTCGGTGCTTCACGATACCATTTCCAAAGCGGAATAATACTAATAATAATAACAATAATATAAATACCAAAATTAATTTACATATACCAGAGTCTAATTCCAGGTACGCGACCTTTACTACAATTCATTACATGATAGATAATAAATATCATTGTCTTAATAATGTCTAACTATTACAAAAGATACCATTAAACTTATTCTGTTTGCTTTCCTTTTCTCTTGTTCTTGTTTGAACCTTCAGATTGATCACGCTTAGCTGAAAGCATTTAAATTTAAAGCCAGAATGAGCATTTGAGTGCCCCGCAAGTAATAGCAACAATAAATATTAGCTGAAAGGATTAAATGTTCTCTTTGAATGACACTTCTACAACGAATTAATAGTTATGAAGTAAGCTCAACCAATAATAACAACATAACAATTCTATATCAAAATTTTGAAACTACGTACTGACTATAAATGGAAAGAAGTCGACAGACTATGAACTTTGTTTTCGATTTTCGATAAGGTTTAGCAGAACTTCATCCGCAAATCGTCATAACTTACTGGCGCGTGGGTGATCTGTCCAATGTGCCCTGTATTGACCAATACTGCATACGAGAACGATATTATCGTTCATTTATCCGCCTTAGGCGCACAAAAATTATTCCCATGTTCGGGATGTTCATACTTAGTCGGAAATCTGAACCAAAATAATTCGGTTGGATACAATAAAGTTCTATCATGTTCAACGATATTTTTAAATCTATGTCTGGCTGGGTCAAATAACTTAGACGGCTTTTAATTAATGTATACATACCGAAAATTAATAGGTATGTATCAACATGTGACTAAATACTATGATTATCCAAGTGAAGACACTTGTATAACCATATTTAGAAATTAATAAACAGAATAAATATTTGAATTATACAATAATACTGTGCTAATAAACAATGTTTGGATAATTTAAGAACTTGTATGATTATGAATGATTGGATACATAATTGATAACAATAGAGTTAATAATCTGACACAATGATAATATAATTCTGAAACTTTCTTACTCATGTCCATTGCATAAAGTAAATGCAAAGGTAGGATACTTTTCGGATCTCGCATTGCTTACGATTCTGAAACATAGTTTTATCTTTTATATCAAGACCTATCATTAATAAGATCATTCGTTCGATTAGAATAACATACTATAACACATAACACTGTTATTTGCAATCAGCACATAACCTAATCACATTGTCACATAATTATATCAATCATTGGTTCACAAACAAACATTAATACAGTCAAACTATCTAAGTCCAGATCAATTTCTAAAATATGTCGGTGTACCTACGGCTTTATCGGGTAATTATCGAGTTTAAAACTCTGTTTTGTAATTCAATAACTGTAAATATCAGTTATATTATTTTTAAATAACGTATAATAATTTTTAAATAATTATTATAATTTATCATGATTTTTCAAACACTCGAATCATTATTAAATGATTTAAATATTAAATAATTCTATTATCATTAATATTTAATTAATTTTAAACTATTAATAAAACCATTGCCAAAATATTAAAGTTATTTATAATAACTCAAAATATTTTTAAAGTATTAATATTACCTAAATAATTTTTTAAATATTTAAAATCATTTTTAATTAATTACCATTAATATTTAAATATTAATGTACCATTTATCCAAATATTAAAAGTCATTTATTATAACTTAAAATATTTTTAACTCATTTATATACTTTTTAAATGATTTTTAAATTGATAAAACCATTTTTAATTTATTTATTAAATACAAAAATATCATTTAATATTAAATGATTAATGAAATTTACTTTTAAATATTGAAAGCATTATTTTATAACTTAGAATATTTTTAAACACCTTAGTTTCATTTAAAATGATTTTTATAATATTAAAATTATTTTTAAATTAATTTATTTAATATAATTATTAAATAACTCTAATATCATTAATAGTAAATAATTAATGAAATTTACCTTTAAATATTAAAACTTATATTTTATAACTTCAAATATTTTTAAAATCTTTATTTTCATTAAAATAATTTTTCTAATATTAAAATCATTTTTAAATTAATATATTTAATATATTTATTAAATAAATCTAATATCATTAATATTAAATAATTAATGAAATTTGCTTTAAAATATTAAAATTTATATTTTATAACTTAAAATATTTTAAATACCTTATTATCATTTAAAATGATTTTTAATATAATAAAATCATTTTTAATTAATTTATTTATTAAATAAATTAAATATCATTAATATTCAAATAAATACTAATATTTATGAAAAATATGTGAAACTATTAAAAGTTAAGTTATAAATAATTTTTAAAACTAATTTTGTAATTTTTCAGAAATTAATTTCTATTTTTAAATAAATTTTTTTGAAATTAAATTAATTAAAATTATTAAATCTGTCGCTATAGTCTTTGGCGACAGAAAGTGTCGCCTTAGGTGTTCTTGAGCACCAAGAACACTGACAGCCAGTGTTCAAGGGTCTCACTTTGACCATCCACAATTCTCAGCCTAAGCATTTTATGGGCGAACTAAGACACTGATATTGTAGTATTGTTGTAATACTACAATATCCAACCATCAGTTAAGCCATACAACATAACAAGGAGATCTGTCCCTTTAAACTCACTGTCAGAGCTTTCTGGGTTTTCTGGGTTACCCAAAAACCCAGTCAGCTTCGAGTAGGCATTTTGAGGCTCATTAATCTTAGGGTTTTGGTAATTGTTAATGTGTTCTAATGGTTCAGGTTTGTAGTTCACATGTCATAGTACATATATCAATCATCAGGTCAGTCAAACTACCTCATAATCATAAGATAGAACCCGGTCAAACCATGTCAGACGACATGTTCTTGATTTTTTGGAAATTCCAGAAAACAGATTTCGTGAACTTTTATACAACTTTGACCAGCAACTACCTTCACCCTATTTGTTATTTAGGTGATATAAAAGCTTTAATTTGTAGACCATATACTATATTACAACTGTATTACAACAACCATAACAAATCATCAAACACAAGCATGATCTGGGCTAATGGATATGCTGTCAGAGCGATCTGGAAAAAATCTGGGTTACCCAGATTCGTTCTTCAAGCAGATTGGTCAACCTACTTTGACCATCATTAAATTCGATTTCGTTAAGTATCTTGGTAATCTAGAGGCATGGATATGTAGTACTCATGCCCGTTTACACAAATCAAACACTAACTTGGCCAAACTACTTAATACTTGCAAGATCTAGGGTCTTAAAAGTCACTGTCAGACCATTATGGGTTTTTGGGCTGCCCAGAAACCAGCTGGTTAACGCTCTTTGACTACTCATATCTTGAGTTTTAGACACGATCTAAACCTATTTCCAGTTCCAGATCATAGTCCACATGACAAAGAACATATCCATAACATAAAACACACATAACACTTATCACAGAAAGATCTAGAGGCTCTGACATTCGTTGTCAGACCACAGTTTTAAAATTTTTCCAGAATTTGTAAATCTTTCATTTCGAGCATCTAGATGTTATAGATCCACTTTCTATCAACCCAGATCATTGGTTAACACTATATACTACATGTTATAACACAAAAATCTATCATCTAACAAAGTAAACAAGATCGGATTGTACGTTAGTTTTATACCTTTACTTTGGCCAATCTTGATCCTAGGGTTCTTGATCCATTTTGGTTGAACTAAGGACTAAATTTGGGACTGAAATACTAATGTATTTCGTAGGGTTAGAGAGAGAGAGAGACTTGGTTGGGTGTTTGGAGAGAAATGAGGTAAAATATGAGACTTTTCTCTCTTATAATCTATATATATGATGTTGTAATGTATATAACTGAGATATACAGCTGATTTGCTGGAGATTTTTAGTCACATGGGCAATCTTGTTTGGTCACCAACTATATATTTGGCAAGATACACAAGTTATCTTCAATTATACAAGAAGGGTAAAATAGTCAATTGGTTTGGGATTTTAATGGCACTAATATAACTTGGCAAACCCTTAGGGTTTAGCCCTTAGGGTTTAACACAAAGATTTGTAGGATTTCAATTTAGGGTTTAAAATAAAAAATTTAGTTTCTAAAAATGAAGATTATGGTTTCTTAATTAGTTTAGTTTTTCTAATAACATTATACTTGAACATTAGGTTAAGAATTTACTAATTATAATTAAGCTTGCTAATTTAGCAATTAGGGCTTACAATTTGATTATTAGGGTTCCTAATTAGGGTTTTAATTAGTAGTTAGAGTTTCTAATTACTAATTAGGGTTTTCAAAAAATTAGGGTTTCCCTAATTAACAATTATAATTCTAACACTTGTTATTAATCACATTAAAACAGTATCTCAGCTAAACTTAAAGTCCTATCTGACTTCCAAATTAGGGTTTATTAAAATAATATTAGGGTTTAAAATTCCAGAATTTATGGGTTTTAATTACTAATTAGGGTTTTCCATAATTAGCGTTAAAACCTTCGATACAAATCATATATCTCACAACATAGTGACTTAACAAATATTAAAGTCGTATTTGACTCTCATATTAGGGTTTCACAAAGCAAATGCTAGGGTTTTCTACTATCATACCATAATTGGCCAACATTATCAGTCCACACATACAGTACATATTTATAGCACTGAAATATAAATAATATGATATTATTATTCTCCTTCATTGTTCAAAATCCAAAATTAGGGTTTGGATTCCATATCTAATTTATCTTTCATATACATACCATTATTAATTAAGTTATAATAATTAACTTACTTAATCTGAAATAAATTCATATAACAAAATAATTATTATAATAATTACGTAATCATTTCATATATTATTTAAATAATATAATAATCATATTTTCATGGAAAATAAATAATAAAAACATTTCTACTATAAAATTAATTATTATAAGAATATACTTTATAATGATCAATAATTCTTAATAAATTATTTACAATAATTAATGTAATAAATAAATTTTATTTATCACACACACACACATATATATATACACACACACATTACCTGGCACATATTTCTACCTTTATAAATAATAAAAAAAATAAAAAATTATACGCAAAATTTCTTATTTAATTATATAGAAAATACCGGGTTATTACATAGCACCTCATTTTCCTCATACACACTAGAAAATATAAATGAAGAACATTATGAATTACAAGAAGCTTATAGTCATTTATACGGAAGTAATAAATTGTTAAAAGAAGATTTAGAAAGATTAAGAAAAGTAAATAAAAGTCTTGAAATTGAAAATGCTAATTTAATTATCACTAAAGAAAGTTTAAATGAAATAAACTTAGAAAATAAAGAAGAATTAGAACAACTTAAGAAAATTACTAAAAATCTTGAAATAGAAAATTCCTCACTTATTATCCCAATTGAAAATCTTGAAATTGAAAATTCAACACTTGTTGTAATCAATGAAGATAATCAAGTACAAGATCAAGCAGTAATTGAAGAAATCAAAAATGAAAATTCAAGTTTAAAATTAGAAATAGAAAACCATAATTCCATAATTGAAAACTTAACCAAAGAACGTGAAGATTTAAATACTATAATTTATAAATTTATAAAAAGAAAGGAAAATCTTGATGTCATGTTAAATCAACAAAAATGTAGCTTTAATAAAGAAGGTTTAGGATATACTGGAGAAATAAGTGAATCAAAAGATAAAGGATTATATCTCGTTAAAATTAAAGAAAAAGAAAGTCATATATCTCCCTTCACAAAATGTTCCTATTGCAACAGAAATGGTCATTCCTTTTATATGTGCAATGCTAGAAATGGAGACTATAAAGGAAAAATGATTTGGGTTCCCATAGGAACATATACTGTACCAATCATCACAAGAAGAGAATTTCATAAACAGCATTATCATACTTCTCACAATCCAGCTACTCATAGAATACTTTTTTCTACTAAAATTGATTATCCTATGCCGAGTTTTGTAAAGGAAACTTCAAATGCTCCTTATATAAAATGGAAAACTCACCCTAAGGACCCTTCAATTTAAAAGGGTACCAACTTGTAAAATTAGTACATATATTGCAGGTATGTCTTGCAGCTGATAAGAATAAAAGCAAATGGTATCTTGATAGTGGATGATCAAGATATATGACTAGAGACACATCCAAATTAAGAAATCTGCAAGCTACAGACTTTGGTGAGGTATCTTTCGGTGATAACAATAAAGGTAAAATAATTGGAGTTGGATGTGTTGGTAATAAACACATAACCATTTTCAATGTTCAGTTAGTCACTGGACTCAGGTATATCTTCTATCTATCTGTCAACTATGTGATAGTGGTTTTAAAATATCCTTTTAGTACATATAACTGCTCTATTTTTGATCAAACTGGTAAATTGATCTTAGTTTGTCCTAGATATCAAAACGTGTATACTTGTGACTTAGATGCATACTCTCATTTAGATAACATATGTCTTGTATCTGCAAATGAGGATCCTTGGCTATGGCATCACAGACTAGGATACATCAACATGAAACTCATAAATAACATTTCTTCTAAAGAACATGTTCGTGGTCTTCCTAAATTAAAATTTTTTAAAGACCACATCTGTGAAGCTTGTGAATTAGGAAAACAAATTCATGCATCACATAAACCTAAATTTATTGTGTCAACCTCTCGACCATTAGAATTGTTACACACGGACCTTATCGGACCTATTCCTAAACACAGCATGGGTGGTGCTGTATACATTCTAGTTTTGGTTGATGATTATTCACGATTTACATGGGTTGATTTTCTAAAATTTAAAAATGAGGCTATCAATTCTTTCTCTACCTTGTGTAAAAAGATTCAAAATCAACAGGGGAGTTCTATTGTTTATATTCGATCTGATCATGGAAAAGAATTGATAATTCTGATTTCATTATGTTCTGTGATGAGAACGGTATAAGTCATAACTTCTCTGCTCCTTATACACCTCAGTAAAATGGTGTAGTTGAAAGGAAAAATCGTTCTTTGCAAGAAATGGCTAATACCATGTTAAATGAATTCCGTCTTCCAAAGTATTTCTGGGCTGAAGTTGTGGCAACATCATGTTACATATTAAACAGAGTTTTATTAAGACCCATTTTGCTCAAAGCTCTCTATGAGCTTTATTATAAAAGAACTTCAAAAATAAACTATTTTCGTGTTTTTGGGAGCAAATGTTTTATTTTAAACACCAAAGGACACTTATTGAAATTTGATCCTAAATCTGATGAAGGAATATTTCTTGGATACTCTCTTAATAGTAAAGCATACAGAGTTTTCAATAAAAGAAGTCTAGCTGTGGAAGAATCAATGAATGTGACTTTTGATGAAACTCAACCTCTTCCTAAATACAAAGAACTGACTGATAATGATGTTGTCATTGAAGATATTCTCAAAAACATGGAAGAACCAAAAATATAATGCATTTCCACCTATTGTTGAGAATCCCCTTGAAAATCCAAACCCTCAGTTGAATGATTTGCCCAAAGAGTCTCATGTTATTAAAAATCATCCTATAGAAAATGTTATTGCTAATATTAAAAAAGGGGTTATCACTAGATCACAAGCACATAATCTAGCTGGTCATTTGTCTTTCTTGTCTCAAATTGAACCTAAATTGATAAAAGATGCCTTACTAGATGAAGACTGGATAATGGATATGCAAGACGAACTTGAATAATTCACTAGAAACAAAGTATAGGAGTTAGTCCCACAACCCGAGGATGTTTCAATCATTGGAACTCGATGGGTATTTCATAATAAACTTAATGAAAATAGAACTGTTGTACGTAATAAGGCAAGATTAGTTGCACAAGGTTAAAATCAAATGGAAGGAATTGACTATGATGAAACATATGCTCATGTTGCTAGAATTGAATTTATTCGTATGTTATTAGCATTTGCATGCTATAAGAATTTTAAACTGTTTCAAATAGATATGAAATCTGCATTCTTAAATGGTGTTATAGAAAAGGAAGTTTATGTTAAACAACATCCTGAATTTGAAGATTTTAGTCATTCTGGATATGTTTATAAATTACATAAAGATCTATATGGTTTAAAACAGGCCCCTAGAGCTTGGTATGAAAGATTGAGTAAATTTTTGTTGAAAAATGGTTGTAAACGAGGAACTGTTGATACTACCTTATTTACTAAAAATAAAAATGATGATATTCTGGTAATTCAAATATATGTTGACGATATTATTTTTGGTTATACTGACATAACTATGTGCAATGATTTTTCTAAAAGTATGAGTAAAGAATTTGAAATGAGTATGATGAGAGAATTAAACTTCTTCCTCGGACTGCAGATCAAACAAGGAGAAAAAGGTATTCATATATCTCAGTCTAAATACTGTAAAGAAATGATCAAGAAATTTGGCTTAAAATTAGCAAAACCTCTTAACACTCCTAAGTCAACGACGGATAAATTAATTATTGATGAAAATGGAAAATCTGTTGACTCAAAGAAATATAGAGGAATGATCGGAAGTCTATTATACATAACTGCTAGTAGACCTGACATCATGTTTAGTGTTTGTAAATGTTCCAGGTTTCAAGCTGATCCTATAGAATCTCACCTGACTGCAGTGAAAAAGATTTTTCGATATCTTAAAGGAACCATTGAATTGGGTCTATGGTATGCTAAGGATCAACCATTTAATCTTGTATATTTTTCAGACTCTGACTATGCAGGTCATCATGTCGATCAAAAAAGTACCAGTGGTACCTGCCAATTTCTAGGAGTGTTTTTGGTTTCTTGGTTCTCTAAGAAACAAAACTCGGTATCTATTTCAACCACCGAAGTTGAATATGTTGCAGTTGCACGATGTTGTGCTCAAATACTGTGGATGAAACAGACCCTTGCTGATTATAACTTAAAATTTGATTGTGTGTCAATTTTATGTGATAATACTAGTACTATAAATCTCAGCAAAAATACAGTCTTGCATGCTAGGTCAAAACATATAGACATTAGGAATCATTTTTTATGTGATCATGTTAATAACGGAAGTATTAAGCTAGACCACATTGATACTGAATTAAATATAGTCGATATATTTACTAAACCACTAAGTTCGGAAAGATTCTGCAAATTAAGAATTGAGTTAGGCATGCTAAATATTTCCTCTTAATTTTTTTGTTTAAACAAATTTTAATTTATCTTCCACTTAATTATTTTTATATATTTATATAGTATTTTTGATAAAAAATTTTTATATAAATACATATTTTTATTCTTTTAATGTTTAAATAGAATTATTTATTTTATCGTTACTAAGACAATATATATATATATATATATATATATATATATATATATATATATATGTATTAAATCTACACCATTAACAATTTTGTAAATCCAAGGAACAAAATAGCCCCATCAGTGTATCCAATTTGGCCAATCAAATTCAAGCATTATTAAGCACACGGATCATCATCACCACCCTTCGATCAAAACAAGGATCTACTCTCCACTGTTGGATCCAAAAAGTAAGTCAAACTATATATATATATATAATGATACCATTTGGGGGCGGAAGAAGAGATATACAAGAGAAGAAGAACAAGTGCGCATACAAAACACAATTAAATTACTAAATAAAAACAATTTTATTGATTAATACAAACTATTTACAAGATAGATAACTAAAATGGACTTACAAGATTACTGAAATAAGAACATTAGATGAAGGGGGGTTAAGTAGGCTAAACAGCGGTAGAGGCTAAAGATTTGTCAGAGAAGGATCTCTGAGTCTTTCTAAGTCTGCCTAAACCAAATGAATCCGATTTCCTTTTATAGAACAAGGAAACGAACTGTTACAAGATTACTATTACAATAACTGAGGTAAAATAAAAGTAAGAAACATTTTACTAAAGTAAAAGGAAAAAGAATCACTTTGGTGGAAAAGCGACGTCTTCTTTGACTAATGCTTGATTAAATGGGACCGGATGCTTGACTGAAAGCTGCTTTGATGAAAAAGCGTAAGATCTTCTTGACAATCTTTGCTGAAAGCAGGTGGCCGAGGTTTCTTGGGAGTAGGTGATCGAAATTGCCGGAGCGAGGTGCTTGATGATTAAGGTTTGCTGAGTAGGTCTTTGGTGGTGGAAATAGAGAATCACATCTTCACTTTGATTGATTAGAGATGGGCTCAAGAAAATGGATCTTGAGCATCTCAAGAACAATTGTGCCATAGGGGTCACAATCGCCTTCATAATCGAAATCATGACTAGAATTATCTCCTCCGGATGAGAAGAAGCTTTATCGACTCTTCACGTGGCCATCAAGTCTTAAATGAATAGCATCGATAAGACGCCTTAACTTCGAATTAGAATAATCGAAACATCTCATGGATCAAGGGTGATGTAACCGATTTTGCTAATTCATTGTTTTTGATTTACTAGAGGATGCAAATTACAGATGCCGTAGTAATCTATATTGACGTTAAGCGGAGGAGGTAATGAGAGGAGAAGGCGGAATTCTTTTTGAACTTGGCCTACTATTCTCATCGAACTCCAAATTTATCCCACCATTTAATTGAAAAAAACGGCGAGAGACACGAGAAATAGGAGAAAGAAAAGTCCGAGCCGTCCCCGATTCCTATGGACGACGGAGACCTAAAAATAAAGGACTTCTTGAGTGGTCAGAACTATATATTGCCATTTCAAAATCCAAGGATTTTATATTTACTACAAAATATAAGGAAGACCGGAATTTCCTCATATTTGGAATGATAGTTACTGTGATGACAAAAATGCTCTAATTGGGCAAGGAGAGGTTTAGGGAAAATGTCATGACTCAAACCATACCTTGTCCACCAAAGAATGAACCATTTAGGGAATTGACTTTTAAATTTGTGGTCGAACTGAAAGAACCACGAGTGACTATGATCATCATTTTGATGAAGCATGATTTTATGCCATGCTTCAATATAATCATAATAGCAAAAGGAACTAGATTGATTAGAAAGAGATCTCGAGATCGATGGATGACTACTCCAATCGATGAATTAAGGACTTGTTTAATATACAATGAATGATAAAGGAGTTTTGATTTATCATCATTGGCATAGATTAGTTTTATGAAAACCGACTGCTTTTGAATAAGAATATCTCTATAATAAACAAGTGACTTATATGGAGTCAAGGAGTAAAATGCCATCCAGAAGGAAAATCTTTGGTCGCTAATCTGAATAGGGTCATTTTTAGGTTTCATATTTAACTCAACATGAAATAAGTGATGATCATAAACACGAAGATAATCGATACATTTGGATGACTAGGTTTTTGACGAGTAAATGGAGTTTGACTAGCAAAAATATCAAATGGCTTTGGTTGACTAGCAAGAATCGAGGAGTAAGGCTTGGGGACCGTACCAAGCACAGAAATTTATTATGTATCTGGGGTGATCGGGTGAGGAACAACAGTTCCCTTTGGTTGATTAATCTTGGTTGATTAATCGGACCAAATAGAGCGGCCATGACTACGAGAAGATGAACCTCCTCGAACACTCATTTTCTTTGTGATTGTACTGTGTTAATAAATTCACGAGTGAAAAAATGGACCGAAGTTGTTATTCGCTTTTAATATATTCAATATCAAAATCAAAAATACTTAAAATTGCTTGCCATCTAGCGAATGAATGTTTAGAGGGACGTTTTCAACGTCTTTTTCCGAATAAATTTTCATTTGACTTACAATCTATTCTAACTAAGAATTTCGATTTAATAAATCTCTCTCGAATTTTTTAATACATAAAACTAGAGATAAAATCTCCTTTTTAATAATCTTCAGTATTTTAATTGTGTAGAATTCCATGCGCCAAATGGAAACGAACAATTTGTTCATTAGAAATAAGTCAATTTACATTTGAGTATGCCTCCGAATCCAATGTCGAGGCGCCGCTTTCAATTATTTTGAATCTTTGAATCATTAGAGATGCCAAGGCGAGGCAAAACCTTAACATATTTTTTAACTTGGCGGACGACGTAAGTATGAATGTCGATCCAGGAGGAGGAGATTGCTTTATGGCCCGGCGAAAGAGAGAGGCTTACAAATCTTCCCGAGGTCCTTGTAAATCGGCCAATATAATTGAAATGAGCCAAGAAACCTCAGAGGTGATTCTTGTCTTTAATCTTATCTCGGGAACCGGTTTACGAATTGAATAGCTCATCAATTGGCGCGTGAGTCCATGATAGAGGATTAAACCGAGAAATCGACTTTAGTCAAAAAGCAGATTACACTTGGAAGGAGAAAGGACAAGACCATTGGTTTTAAGCTGCTTTGAAGAATGAATTCAAATGTTTAATATGTTCTTCAATAGTCTTGGAGAATACAAGGATGTCATCGATGTAAACAATGATAAAATGATGAAGGATTCAAAATATTATTAAGAATATTCGAAATTCACTTTGGGTGCATTCTTAAGTCCAAATGATCGAACATTCCATTCGTAGTGTCCGAACGAATTGGTAAATGCGATTTTGTACCTATCATCCGGGTGAATGGCAACTTGCCAAAATCCTCGACTTGAGGTCAAATTTACTAAAGATTGTGGAGACGCTTAACCTACCAAGGAGATCATCCTTGTTGGGCAAAAGGGTACCTAATCCACTCTAAAACTTTGTTTAATGGTTTATAATTAATGACTAAGCGAGGGACACCTCGTTCTTTCTCGACTTCATTATTAACATAGAAGGTTTGGACAAGACCATGGGGACTTACTATGTCTAATTAGCCCTTTTCTTGAGGAGATCATTGATTTCAATTTTACATAACTCCATTTGTTCATGACTCATTTGAATAGGCCTAGCCTTAGTAGGAATTAAATGCTCTTTAAATTCTTTAGCATAGGGTAATCTAACTGTGTGCTTCTTTACATGCCAAAAAGCATTGGGAGAATCGAAACACAAGTTATTTATTAAATAATCTTTTAATTCTTTTATTTTTTCTTGAACCTCATTACTCTTAAGTTGGTCATCAACTTGTTGGTACTTAATTTCTTCTTTAAGAAAATTTAGGTGAACAACTTTACAATTTATGATTTAATGATTTAGAAATTGATTCTTCCCGAATAAATTTTAAATCTCTTTCTTTTAGTTTAATTAAGAATTTAAATATAATTTTCTTTCCTAAATGTTCACAACTTAAACCTTTATTACTAGTGGTAAATGGATAAAGCAAATATATGAATGGTAAACCTAAAATAATTTTGTCAAGAAGATTGCGAACTAAGACAAACGAGGTCTTGAAACACATGTTGTCCCAGCGAGATATGTACTTTAGGTAATTTGTACTTTATTTCCATTTGACTACCAAGTTAATAATTGAATTTAATTTTTCACTAGTTTTCTTATAATATCTAGTGGGGATAATACCTTCTTGAATACAATTCAAGTCTGTGCCGATAGATCTACTAGAAAGCGGGGAGTTGTCTTTGAAAAGGTTTTATCAATGACTAAATTAATGGAAATATACCATTTTGAATAGTAATATCTTTAATTCTTTTAAGAGAGAGACCTTGAATAAAGAGATCGAGAATCTTTGGCAATAGATGACTCGGATCCTCGTGACATTCATCACTGAAGAAGAATCATTAATTTGAAGATCCGATTTTTATTGTCAATCTCTTTTCTTAAACTAGAAATCTCAATCTTTAAATTAGAAATCTCCTTTTTAAGTTTATTAACCTCTTGATTTAATTCGTGAAGTGTAATTTCTTTAACTGGAGATTTGAATCTTTCAAGAGTCTTATTTAAACTGAATATGGGTTTTTCTTTAGCTCTAAGAACCTTGTCAGTGACCTTTTTATCTTTAGTTAATAAATCTTTTAATTGCTTTAGATATTGAGTTTTTAATTCCGGATCAGTAATTTTACTGATTAGATCAACTAATAAGGAGCTTTCTTCTTCATCTTTTGTAATTACACTAACCCTTTTACAGCAGTTTTTATTACAATCTTCTGTACATATAGTGACTTCATTTTCACTATCAGAATTTACGTTGGATGAGTTGTTACTAGAAGATTCTGGAACATCAGAAGCTTCTTCATTACTGCTACTACTCTTATTATCAATTCTCATTAATTCTAATAATTGTTCCGTATCTTCAGTTGAAATATTTAACTGAGCTAATTTTTGTTTAACTCTGCATTCACTTTTGTAATGACCTTTCTGTCCACAATTGTGACAGACAATTTTACTTTTATCAAATATTTTTGATTTTTTATAAGATTTTTTCTTTGATGACTTAGGTTTATTATAATAATTATCTTGATTATTGTTCTTATTTTTGTTGTGAGTATATCTCTTCTTACGGCGTTTATGATTTTTGTGTGACTCGATATGTTTATCTTTATGCCTGTGCTTCCTTCGGGAGGGAGCCACCGGCGGTAAACCATACTGTTCACAAAATGTTCCTAACTCGTATTTAGCTTTATTTTTGTCTTTTCTAGCTTGTTTCGCTAATTTAAAATCAATGCACATTTTTAATCCAATTTTTTGGATATGACTAATAATATCTCCATAAGTTAAATTATCATAATCAATATATCCTAGGTTTTTGCTTAATTCTTCCCTAACTTTGTGAGCAAATAAAGATGGCAAACCATTAACGAATTTTTCTTTCCAAAATGGTTTATTACTGTCATTTCTCATCATAACTCTAGAGGTAAATACATCTTTGTACCATCTAAAATCACTTAGAGTGGGACAAGTAAGATTACTTAGCTGATCATGAATTCTTTCTGTAATATTGCTAGGGGTTCCAACAAAATGTTTAATTATGGTGAATATTAAAGTGTTAACTCCATCAGGAAGACCAATACCAAAGATCTTCATCAAAGATGGGATTGCCTTCTTTATCTCTTTGAATAGCATGAATTATGGATATTCTAATGTCTTCTGTGAGATGTTTTTCCCACCAAGACCTAAGAATGCCAGTGAATCCACTAGCTAATAATTCAACAATGTCCGGTTGAGACAAAGTGTTGAATTTAGTGATGTAATTTATTAGCTACCATAGAAATATGATTTAGTTTATTAAGAATTTCTTGTTCACTAAATCCATCTATATTCCATTCATAAATTTTATTAGAGGATACCGAAAACCTGTTTATCTAGATTTCTTTCTTCTATTGTAAATCCGGAGGAGTTGGTCTGGAATACCAATTTCGGTGATACTTGTGTTATTAATGCTAATTTATTTAATTGATCATTAAGGTTTGAATAGAAGAGTGGTCGGAAGAACTTTCATTATTATCATCGATTCTACCCGATCAATAATGTTAAATAGTTCCACTTGGACCGTTCTGCTTTTGAGTTTTTAAATAATTTTTCAATGGATTGGACCAATTCATCATCTTTATTAGGTAAACTTAAATTATATCTGCTTTACAGTAAATTTAGTAAAGGTTGTTCTATCTTTGAATCGGGTTTTTGATAATACCTTCTTCAAATTTTTCTTCAATTCTATCTAGTCATTTTTCCTACCGTTGCTAGATATTGATTGCTAAAGTTTAATTGTTCAATTATTTTTTGTCGTTATTAGTTCCGGCTGTATTTTGAAGGGACCGCAATAATGAAGTGTTTTTAACTGGAATTAGAACTGTTTCTAATGGGGGATGACTGGCTGATACTTTGGATCTGTCTTCTTTAATCCATTGAGTTTTACTAATAACATTGCATTTACCTTGATCATCGTATATACCACCATAAAAAAGTGATGTTAATTTCTTCATTTTTGATAAATCTTTTCCATCTATTTACTATCTTATCTCTTTCCTTTTCAGTTGGATGGGCAGATCTAAATAGATGTCTTTTTTCTTTATTAGATTTTGAATTAAAATCTTTAACTAAGTTATCCCAATTTAACGTGAAATCCTTTTTAATGACTCTTAGTTGATTATGAATAGGGGCATTAAAATCAGACTGTGTGGGATAAACAGAGGATGCCGGGGAAGAAGAATCTTCATCTTCGACGGTATCGTTCTGAGTATAACAGGGATGACTAACTTGTCCTTCATTAAGAATACCTTTAAGTTTGATATCTTTAACAAGAGGATTACTTAGGACCTCAGTATCTCTTCTAGTGTGGATAATCAAAGGATCAAGAACTAGAAATATCTTCAATGATAATCGGTGATCTAATACGTTCAAAACTAATTTTAACAGCCCATCTCAAAAATTGTTGGATATTTTCAATATTCAATAAATTGTTGACTATGGGTTGCTGTGGTAATTCATTTGGTAAAGTCCATTGATTAGGTAAGTTAATATCCTTCCAAAGAATTGTTCTTGGGATCTGGATATTAGCATCACTAGTTGAACTTTGAATTAAAACTGTTTGATCTTTTGGGCTTTTATTAAGAGCATGAACGTTCAAATTTGACTTCATCGTCTTATAATAAATCCTCAGAAATCAAAGCAATGGGTTGAGATCCTTCAATCATTTGAGTAATCTCTCCATCGGTTTTAATATTTAATGATAAGGCTTTAAATAAGTTTTGATCATCGAGACTCGAGGTGAAATCGAGAAAGCGCTTGAAATGGATAGGTCCATTATGCAAACTTGCTTCCATTGCACCAATAATGCTTGGATAGTAATTTAAAAATCTAGCATCTCTAAGGCGAGGTAGATTGATGAATTAATTCCTTTTCTATTAAGAGGTTTAATCGCAACTTGAACAAGACCTATATGTATAAAATTATAACCCTTTTTCTATGTTTTTTAATAACTTCGGTGATAAAAGACTACAATTTTCGTATTCTTTGTTAATTGCATAAACTCTCTCAACAGCTTTGACATTATAATCGGTTTTAAAATGTTGATGATAAATTTCTTTGGGAGATACCTTAGGTATATTCCAGTTGTTTAAAACTTGATTAATGTTTTCATAATTATGTTCTTCTTGGTTCACTATATATACGAACAGAGGCAAAGTCGACTGTTACTAACTGAGGAGCTAGATCTGAATAACCTACTCATCTTGACTGTTTCAAAAATCAAATCTTACTCAAAGCTCATTCATGCATACCCCGTTTACCCAAAGCAGACTCATACCTATGTTCTATAACCCGACACTGCTCACACCCTGGAGACTTACAAAGGTTAGACGCGAACTAGGTGGACTACAGGTAAGTAAGGTGACTTCAGAACTTTGATGAAGAAGATATATATATATATATATATATATATTTGCAATTTTTAATTCATTTTTTTTCTTCTCCTCTCTTACGCGTCCGGCTGACTCTCTCTTCTCTCTCATATTCTCCGGCATCTTCTTCACCTTCTCTAATTTCTAATCTCCGGTGTCGTTCTATCTCCTGTGTCGGTCTCTTCTTCTTCTCTAATCATGAATCTCAACATTTTACTAAAAACCTTATTTCTGATATGATTAATCGATCCATTTGTGAGTCTTAAGACTTTTAGGGTTTCAGTCAAAAGAATTTTTTTTAATTTGTTTTGGTTTAGATCCGAGAATGCTTGTTCTAGAGTTTTCGGACACTTGCATTTTTCTTCAAAAGATCATCAGTTTTGATAAAATACTCAAAATACCCCCTGTTTTAGTTTTCGTAATCAATATATATATATATATATATATATATATATATATATATATATATTTTGTTTAAAATCAATATTCCGCTTAAGCAATAAATTTTTGGGTTTTTTGAGTATTGAAACCTCGATGATCAACTATCTACAAATTTTTGTCTAAAATTTGACAGATCTATGGTTAAGGTTTATCAGTTGAAACCAACTGCAAATTTTTTTTGGTCGTTTCATTTTTCTTTCTCGAATTCATCATATATCTAGGGTTTCGGTCAAAGACCAATTTTTTAAATCGTTCTATTTAATCTACTGGATTTTTATTCTAGGATTTTCAGCCACTCAAATGTGTTCATCAAGATCATCAAATCTATGCAGTTTAAGTTCTATTCTAAAGTTTCTCCTCAAAATTATTCTATTCTTAAAAACCATTTTTTTGGATAAAACTTTTACATATCATCTCTGTCTTCCTTTTGTCTAACCCTAAAAATGATAACTCTATGATTCATCGGGATTTTATATACATAATTTTTTTCCCACTTTAAATTATTTCTGACTCGATTTCTGACTCAGTTTTCACAACCCAATTTTTTTTTTACTCTGATGTTCAACTATATACAAAATCTGTGGTAAGTTCTGTTTGATTTTTTTTTTTAAATCCAGCTACTTTCTTATATTTTTTAATTTTTTTAAAACCTCCAACTGCTTTCCTTAAAAAAAAAATTGGGTGTCGTATTTTTCCAACAATCATTTTTTAAACCTTTCTTTTAAAACACCCATTTTTTATCACTCACCTTTATCCTTTAATCTTATATATATATATATATATATATATATATATATATATATATATATATATATATATATACTATCTATATAAATGTATACTTATATGACTGTGCACCTTTGCTGGACTCACTGATATTTTCATTGAGAAATCTGTACAACGAAGAGCTTGTCATACTGAAATTGTTATATTGTTGCTATCAACTCAGGTATAAACTCTCTATCTCTCTGTATATTACTACTTGCATGGATACTGATGTCCACTGGGTTTATTTTTATCTGTCTTATATATTGTGTGGATACTGAGGTCCACTGGATTAATTTATTGAATTTATGCTATCTGCTTTTTTCTTAAGATTTGCTATAAATGATAAAAATCTTTCAAATTACCTGCCTTTTTGAAAATTACTTTCTTAAATGATAATTTCTTGTCGTGTTTTATCAAGATTTTTTTAAATGATTCATCTTTTTAGTTTTGGTAATCATTCTAATGTTGACTGCAATCTTTCCTTCCCTGTGTTCTTCACATGACATGTGGATATCTTGTTTTAAATGCTCTCTCTACCTTCTTAAATGACAAATCTTAAACAATTTTTACTCTACTGTTTAACTTCAATACTTTCTGTTTCTTGTTACTGTTTTTAGTGTAATCTTATTACTTGCTCGAACTTCAGTTTATTAACTGCTACCTTTACTTGACCTTTTTGACTGTATATTACCTGCCATATATCATATTTTCTCTATCTGTTAACGCCAGTTTTCGCAAGGCCGTCCAATCACGTAATCCACGCTACTTGAACTCAAGCATAATAATAGATCACACACGAAGCTTGACGACTTGTGCCGCCGGGGGATAGCTCCATTGTGAGAATAAGTACAGGTTGTTCACAAGGTTTAACAATGGAGGCTAAGTGTTTAGTGCTCAAAGAAAGTATTACCTGTTAATTGTAACCCTGACCTTGTATTTATAGTACTCTCATCTCCCTAGAATCTTTCTCCGAGTCAGTTTAGGACTCTTAATTATGGTAGCTACCATAATTTGGGTCCAACACAATCTTTTTAAAAGGTGGAAGTGGAATCCAATCCAAACACTACCTTTGGAGTTACCATATTCAAATATGATTAGGACTCTAGACTCTGCACAGAGGATAGTCCACTACACAGACCCAACCCAACCGAACTCACCATCGGGTCTGAGCCTCGGCCCAAAGGACTCGAGGGCCCGACCTCGAACACCATACACTAAGGTAAGGCTCCAGCCCAAAGGACTCAGATGCCGAACCCGAATACCTTTAGCTTCTCTATGGGCTTCGGCCCAATGGGCTCATAAACCCCTTCCAGTGTCAGGCCTTCGGCCCACATGAGGGTCGGTAAAATGCTCCCAAACATTGCCCCCCCAATCTCTTGTTATAATCTATTTATAATTAGAGACTTGAAAGGTCAGGGATTCGATGAGTCACGACAGCTAATGATGAGTTACCTGGGGAATTTAAGCGATTTTTCCTCGTTCCTTGAAATGCTGCACGTCTTCCCAAACCTGGGCCCACTTTGAACATTTAATAGCCGCCCTTGGGTTTCGTGCAACTCGGCTTATAAAAACCCCCCCTCCGTCCATCACTGTCACTTTTCCCAGATTTCTTCATTTCGAAATCTCTGTTCAAATTTTCTGGCAAAGGCGATTTCCGGCAAGCTCATTCCTCCCCAAACTTCACTGATTTCAGTTATTCTGGAAATTCTTGGTCTGAATCTTCAAATTTCCAACTTCCTTTTGTTCATTTTAGCTTCTGAAACTCTACATTCCTATCTCCTCCACTTCAAATGGCAGATTCTAACATTCTTGCCACCACCGAGCAAATCTCACTCTCCGTCACCACGGGCGACCTGATTCCGGTCGAACTCCCAGTAGCCTCTACTGATATTCCCACTGGAAATGCCGAAGATAAGCTTCAAAGCGTCTATGCTTCCGTTACTAACTTTTCGCGTATCAACACTCGTTCGACTGTTCTCCCCTCCCAAATTTTAGACATACGTGCCCTGTTCAACATACCAAAGGAATATAAGCTTCGGGTACCATCATCGGAGGAAAGGATGTTCTGGAGACCCGAGGGCGAGTGGGTCGTCGTTCCCCTGTACGTTCTAAAGTACGGGGTTCGGTTCCCACTTCACGAATTCATCTCATCCTTTCTCTATTTTGTGGGAATCGGGTTCGCACAACTTGTGCTAAACTCGTATATCCACTTGATTTCCTTCATAGCCTTATGTCATGAGATTGGGATCACTCCCGGCCTTGATTTTTTTTTCTCTTTATTCACCATCGGTCGATCCAAAGAGCCTGGCCTTCGGCAACTAAACAAGCAACCAAATCAAAACATTCTTATCAAAACTCCCTCAAGCAACAAAGGTTGGCATCCGCAATGGATCTTCATGAAGGGGACCGACCTCAAGCTCCTCCCAAACTGGGCCCACCCCGAAGATCCTATCGCCAAGGTATCCAAATTCCCGAAGGACCGGGCTGGTGCCTTCAAAGAGTTCTACAAGAATTGGAGTAAGACCGAATGGAATCTGAGAGTTTCGTCTAATGAAAGTTGGTTGTACCAACATGGGTGTAAGTGTCTTACTCCGAATCTCTCCACACCTCCATTTCCCCTCTTCTTATTGTCATGACCCATTTTCTAACACGTTCCTTTTTATGCAGTGACAATTTTCAAGCCCAAAGGGGTCGTTGAATCCTTAGCTCCTCTTCCTATCACGATCGAGCCGATTCATCTTCCAATTACAGATGAGACAACCGAGGAAGAGACCATCCCGATCGCGGAACTCTCCACTGGTTCTGTGTCGGATCCTGCACCCCCGAACTCCAATGCCGATACTTCCACCAAGAATGTGCTAAAGATGAATCGGTCGGAGAAGATGGTTTTGCTCAAGCAGAGTAAGAAGAAGCCTTCTGCCAAGCCCCCCCCCCAAGCCATCATCTCTGTGAGGATTCAGAGGAAACCGAGGAAGTTCCTCTTGATCACCGCGCAAAGAGACCCCACTTGGATGAAGGGCCCGATCTCCAAGTTGTGGAAGCTGATCCATCGCCAGCCTCGACTCCTACTTCGAGGCCGAACCCTGAAGCGAGTTCCTCTCATAGGATGCCGACTACGTTCTGGTCGAGGAGTCCTTCTGAGGTGTTCCCCTACCACCAGCTCGATCACTTCAAACTTTCGGGTGATGACGAGCGATTTAGAGGAATGACCTCGGAGGAATTTTTGGTGGCCTATGTCAAGGCCCAATGTCAGGTAATCCTATTAATTTGAAATGTCTGCTTCATTAATGTTGAGTTTTTTACAACTGATGCAAGTTTTTGCTGTGTGTTAGGCCAATGCCATTCTCGCCCGAGTAGTGTCACCTCTGGCCTTTGCCACCAAAAGGGAAACTAAGATGAGGACTGATGTGGAACTGCTCAGGGCTGAGGTCCGGGGTCTTCGGTTAGAATTGAAGAAAGAAAAAGACCTTCACGCTGAGACCTAGAATAAGGCAACCAAGGCTGAACGTCAGGTCGGTGAACTCAGGACACAATATTCTCTGCTTCAAGAAGAGTTCGTCGGCCTGGACAATCACACCAAGAAGCTTCTCGAGGAGAAGGAGCATCTAACAGGAGAGGTCAAGGACCAGGAAAAGACCATCAATGCTATTACTGAGAAGTTCACTAAAGCGATCGATAGGATGTGGCACGCGATTCGAGAAAATAATTCTTTGAAGGAGGAATGTGCCAAGGTCAGACAATGTGCGATCGAAGAATATGAGGAATCTCCTGCCTTAACCGACAAGGTCATGGCTCAGTTCGCTGAAGGCTATGAGACCTATCGGGAGAAGGCTCGGGCCAAGTTGATTGCAGCTGGTCTTGACGCTTCCGTACTAGACTCCTCGGACAGAGAATTCGAAGCTGGGGAAGAGGCTCCTCAGGATTAGCTTTGATGAGGAATGTAATTTCTTTTGTAGTCTTCATTTGTTTTTGTATTTGTACTTTGCCCGAATCTTATACGATCGGGTTTTGTAAAAATTTGAAAATATGAATGAAGTACAAAATTTTTGTATTTGTAAATTCGGTTGTACCCGTGACTTTTACCGAACAGTTATGTCGTCTCCGAATTTCTGACTGGTTTAAGTCCGAAGTTTATCTGTCTCGATCTAATAGTTTTCTGATCAGTTATACTTGTGAATTTTACCGATCAGATATGTCCTTTCTGACTTTCTGATTGGTTTAATCCAGAAGCTTATCTGATCGGGTATATAAAAGCATATAAATATAAATGGAGTATGAATGCATCCGAAGAAAGATCTCATTTATTTCATCAATAAATAGAATGACTTACATAAGTAAAGGAAAGAATGACATAGCTTTTACTGGTAATATTTTATAAGTCTTTCAACATGCCATGTATTTTTACTTACAATCAGTCCATTGCTCGGCTTCAGATGTATGTGCTTTCTAGACTTCTATCACTTCGTAGGGTCCCTCCCAGTTAGGCATCAACTTGTCGGTGTTCTAGGGGGTTAAGGCCTCCAACTCCCGAAGGACCAAATCTCCAACCTCAAATCTCCTTTGTTTCACCTTTCGATTATAGTGTCGAGCTGTTCGCTTCTGGTAAATAGCTAACCTTAGTAGAGCTGAATCCCGAACTTCCTCCAAAAGGTCCAGATTTAACTGTAGCCCTTGGTCATTGTACAACTCCTTATACTGACTGACCCAAAGGGTAAGAGACCCGATCTCAACAGGTATGAGTGCATCGGTCCCATATGCCAATCGAATCGGTGAATCCCTATTTGTTGTTCTCGGAGTAGTCCGATACGCCCACAAAACACCGAGTAATTCTTTGGGCCACCGACCCTTTAATTCGTCCAACCTTCTTTTGATGCCATTACGCAGAGTTCGGTTGGTGACCTCCACTTGACCGTTCGACTGGGGGTGGGCAACTGAGGTCTTTCGATGCTGAATTCCAAATTCTTTCAGAAAGGCTTCGAATTTCGACCCCATAAATTGCCTCCCATTATCTGAGACCACCGCCATTGGGATGCCAAAGCGATAGACGACTCCCTCCTTAAAAAACTTCAGACATTCTTGTTCGGTGATCTTCTGCAGAGGTTTAGCTTCCACCCACTTCGTCATGTAGTCGATAGCCACGATCACGAAACTTACTTGTCCCTTGGCCTTCGGTAGAGGCCCCAAGATGTCGATTCCCCATACAGCAAAGGGAATCAGAGATAAAACCGAATACAATTCTTTGGGAGGCTGATGTGGGATGGTGTTGTTCAGCTGACACTTGGGACATTTTCTGACGAATTCTTTGGCCTCCGTATAGATAGTCGGCCAATAGTACCCCTGCCTTAAAATCTTGTGCGCCAATGACTTGGCCCCCATGTGATCCCCACAAATCCCTTCATGTACTTCCCGAAGTATGTAATCTGCTTCCGATGGAGTTAGGCATTTGAGCAAGGGAGAATTAAAAGCCCTTCGGTAGAGATCTCCGTCAATGAGGACAAAATTTGAGCTTCGATGCTTGATTTTCCTTGCCAAGATACGGTCCGAAGGTAGAACCCCATCGTCCAGATATGAGATATAAGGTATGAGCCAGCAGTCAAGCCGGTCCAAAGTTAGCACATCCGTCTTCGGGACACTTGGTTGTTCTAAGACCTCTAGATACACCGACCCGTTGAAGGAGCTTGCTTTTAGAGTCGCCAACTCAAGCTAGAAAGTCTCGCCATCAGTATTATCGACCGATCGACTTCTGGCAAATGTAATGTGAGTCAAGTATACGAGCTTATCTTTCACTTCGGCCAGATATTTTGACATCCTTGCCCCCCGAGCCTCATAGTCCCCCGATAACTACTTGACCACCAGCTGTGAATCACTATAGATGACCAACTTCTGCACTTCCAGGCTTCGGGCCAACCGTAGTCTGGCTAGAATGGCTTCATATTCTACTTCTTTGTTTGTGGCCTTGAACTGAAACCGAATCGCCTGTTAAACTTTGAAACCTTCGGGACTTGTCAGAATAACTCCTGCCCCGCTGACGTTCGAAGTCAATGATCCATCCACGTATAGAGTCCATGAGGTCGACCCTCGCTGAGTTTGATCAGTGTGTCACGCGTCGCCTCTGTGAAGGAACACTCTACCACAAAATCACAAAAGCTCATCCTTTGATTCCCGTCGGGATGATATTCCAAGGACTAATCGTCGACTCCATGGCCCATGCAATGAAATGACCGGACCGACCCATGCATACGTTCTTTCAAAAATGATGCATTCATATGTGCAGTCTCTCCTTAGCTTGCTATTTTCTCCTATATTTCCTGCATCCCTCCTCATCATGTCTAGTTTATTTTCATCCAAAAGAAAAAATCTTCCTCTAAATTCTGAGTTACAATTCTCCAATGTTGTCCCTCACCTCATTACTCCCTCTATCCAATCAAAGTATAGGTCTATGAGACACAACATGTGTCCCGAAAATGTCATCACATTTCACAGCTTTCCAAAATTGTTTGAAATTTTTAAAAATGTTGGGTGAGAATGCTTGGTTTCCTTCTATGATAAATCAATTTATCCTAGTCTTGTAGCAGAATTTTATGCTCATATGGAGTTTTCAACCAATTCCTCTAGTTTATTAAAGAGTATTAGCACTTGCATCCAAGGACAAACTTACATCATTGATGAATTATTTCTTGTTCATGCACTTCAATTGCATCCTTCCACTCTAGAATTACCTAGGATAAATTCATATCTTCATCCATATGGTATATCTGTAGAAGAATGCATGCTATTCAAGTTTAATCTGGCTATGGTAACTGATCAAATGGTGTCAGCTCTTTTATTTGACTATCCCTGCAAAATTGGTCTGGAATTTCTAACTACTGAGTGCCCGTCACTACAAAAAATGGGCCTTTAGCAACGATTTTTCGGGCTAAAAGTATATGTTTAGCAACGAAATTTGTCCTTCGTTGCAGATTGTGTCAGACTTTCACTTTTTGCAACGAAATTCATAAGTCGTTGCAAAATTTTGTTAACTAATTCATTGGAGGGAAAAATTTTCGTTAGAAATTGCTTTGCAAAAATTTTCTACCACTTGCTTTCCCGTCATCGCTGGCAACGAAAGTTTTTTTTGTTACTAAAAATGGGGCTTTAAAGAACGATTTTTCAGCAACGACTTTATAAGTCGTTGCTAAAAGTGTATATTTAGCAAACTAAACTTGTCCTTCATTGCAGATTGTGTCGCTTTCACTTTTTTTTTGCAACGAATTCAAAAGTAGTAAAAATTTGGAAACAAAATTTGTTAGAAATTCGTTGCAAAATTTTTAACCACTTGATTTCTCCTCATCGTGGGCAACGAAAGGTTTTTTTTTGCTATATTTCGTTGCCTAATATGGACCACATTCATTGGCAACAATTTTTATTTTTGTTGCATATTTTATACAACTTTTTGCAACGACTAATAATACTAAATCTTGCAAAATAATAGCAACTAGGCCCAGGTGCTGGGGTGATCATTGGATCAATATTCCAAACTGGAGGTCTTAGGTTCAAATTTGTTCATCAACATATTTTTTGGGATAAAGTTCAATATTCGTCACGTCAGCCCATCCACATATGATATGTATATATGTATGTATGTATATATATATATATATATATATATATATATATATATTCTTTTCAAAATTTCTTATCAAACTAAATAAAATACTAAACAAATCTCAACATTAAACTAAATATATATAAAGTAACTATGAATATTTTTATATATAAATATATATATATATATATATGTAAACAAATATTCATATAAATATTTATAAATTAATCTCTAAATATTCATATAAATATTTATAACAAATATTCATATCTAAATTTTATAAATTTTAGATGAAATATTTATAAATTTATAAATAAATATTTGTTTATAATTTTAAAGATAAATTTATATGAATATTTATTTATAAATATTTATATGAATATTTAGAGATAAATTTATAAATATATATATATACATTTATATATATATATATATATGAAAATATTCATAGTTACGTTATATAAATATTCATAGTTACTTTATATATATTTAGTTTAATGTGGAGATTTAAGATGGGTATATATATAGATGGTAATAGAATTTATCTAATACAGAAAAAAAATATAACATAAGAAGCAAAAATATCACAGCTAGGTTTTGAACCTAAGACCTATGGGTTATTGGGTCATTAAGCTACCACTGAGCCATTCTAATTAATTAGTTAACTAAACTACCGCCATAACTTGTAGCGGTAGACAGTGTAGCACATGAGCAAATGAGTAATTTCTCATGTCACTATAGCCTGTAGCGGCAGGGGGAAATCCATTTCAATCTGTGCCATCCAATGTTGCGAACAACGGTATAGATTATGGTTGTTGAAATAGTACCCGTGACAACCGATTGCCAAGCATGTTAGTTCTGGGACTCCGACCCAAATAAACCCAACCTCATCAAACCTTATTATTATACCTATGCTTCCCAATGTTTCCTATTTCTAGATAGAAGTAGGATATACTTACAAGTACTCCCTCACTCCGAGAATGAGAGAAGCTATTTTTTAATAAATAAAAAACAAATCTACCAAAACGACATAGTTTTGGCAGACTATGCACAATTAAATAAATTATACACAGCTGTTAAATGACCATATTGCTCTATATATTAACTTACCAAACTATAATTATTAACTTGTTACAATTTTTTTACTTAAAAAATATAATTGCGATGTCGAGAGGCGGGAGGAATAGACAATATAATTTTGAAAAAAGGAATTAAATATTCAATGTAAACATTTGAATCTAATTATAGATTATAAATATTGCAAATTTTAATGTGTATATATATATGGTTCTAATTCATGGCAACCGGTTGTTAGGAGTACTATTCCAGCAACCATCATCTCTATCGTTAATTAATATAATTAATGGCTGAGATTGAAAAACTAAAAATCTTGCCGCTAAAATTGTAGTGACAGTAATTACATTTACTAATCTACTAAAATAACTGTTACTTAGAAAACTAGAGGGGATGCAAGTGTTATTATGGTTATCTAGAAGGGGTGTCACTGCATTTTACTCTATATAACAATTAGTTTTACTATCATATGCAAATTATTTTAAAGTATGAAATAACACTTAATATAATATGAATACATTAAAATGGATTCATTTAATTTTAATTAATGTATTTTTACGATTGTAAAGTGTAAAATATCTAAAATGTTAATTTATTGAGAAAATGATATACTAAAGAACGAAACTATAGTTATTAGTTTTTTACAAATATTTTATTTTCAAAACTTGCGTGCAAGAACAAGAGTGAATGATTAATTAGTATTATCTTTCATTGAAAATGTTGTTAATTGATACTTTCTATAGGATGTTTAAATTTTGATTGATTCTTATGATCATCAATGATTGATGATGATGTACTTTACATTTTCTTTTCCTATGTTTAATTAATATGTATTGTTTAAATATTAAATGGTGATCAGTAATTATTCAATTTTTTTTCTAAATAATTTGAAAGAATTGTTTATGAGGTAATTGATAAACGAATTCGGATACCCGAATAATCAAATAATCTGTTCGTTTGAATAAAATAAATAGAAACAGATATTCTCCATAATCGGATATTATTTCAAATACTGAATACTGATAGTATTTTTAATGTGACACCCCCAAATCTAGGTACTTCATTCCCATAAGATTTAGTGCTCACTATCCATACATTCATACTATCTACCCAAATAAAATAATATTTAAACCACAATCCTCCCTTTAAGTAGGGTTACATCATTAAATTCAAAAACATCCCAGGTTGTCTAACCTTTAAACATCATTTAAGTGCGGAAATAAAATTATTACATTACATCATTATTAAAAAAATATATGACCATCACAATAAACAAAATTACAAGTCTGCATCACTTGTACATTTTTCCCTTTCCTTTGCTAGTTGAAGGCTCGTCTACCTACTCAACTTTGGCTGCAATGAGTATATAAATATGCAAGAGTGAGCAAAACAATTGCTCACTGGATATAACAATGAATCAACAGAAGAAGAATAATAATAATTGCCAACCATAGGCTCATCAAAACTGAATAGTACTCTAACGATGATAATCAAAAACTGGAATCCAAAATATGGAAGATATCTAACTGAGGGTCATAAGACCATGAACTATGTCCACAATTGCGAGTAATCTTTCAACTCCAACTTTAACAATCATAAGACTATAAGGACTCCTCGTACTTAGGGGATCACCCTTTTCAGCACAATGTATTGTGCACAAACATTTTAACACTAAGCGTAATTTATCCCCTAATAATAATAGGGTTGTTCATCTCAGTATTTAGAGTACAAGTCCGCACCAAAGAAAGTTTGGTTTGGATAAGCTTTCAAGGGTAATTTGAAGTTTAACGAACATCAACTAGAGGACTAGTTGAATCAATAGAGTTTGATAACACAACAGTTGATCAATAGTAACATAATGTAGAACAATGAATAATTGTAAGCTAACTAACTAACTATATTCCAAACTCATGCTTAGAAACAACTACAATGCATAAGTATTGAATGACAATAAACCTTGCTTAAACAATATTAAGCTAGGACTATGAATTTTTGAATATACATTAATTAATAGCAAACTAAAAATAAAGCTTGCTCAATATGAGAATAACTTGTGTCAAGTATACGAAATAAAATAATTCAATATTTGAATAAGAATTCAATAAAATCTCATTCACAATTCACGAATGATAATAACGAAACTTGTCTAACAATAAACAAGTTAGAATACATCAATAAATATTGGAATTCAAAGCTTGTATGAATGAAGTTAAAGTATAGCTAGCTTGCTTAAATAATGATTAGGAATACAAAAGTACGCTTAAATGAAAGTTTAAAATAAGAAACTTGCTTAATGTAAAAAGATAAGGTTTAGAAAGCTTGCCTCGAGCGTAAGCTATAAAATTAAACTCACGTTCACCTACACATAAGTTTAGAAACACAACACCTATTAGTTATGCTAACATACCGTAACATGTATATTTCTAGCTAAACATACCATTTTAGCACAAGTCTTTCTTTACCATTTACATTTCAGAAATTCCAAGTGTTTACTTTGTAACACTTGCCTAACATTCATTGTGTATACTAAGTTATCACATAATGCGTTCGAAATTTACTAATCATTTTTACCACTTTAAATTCACTAACCACGTAAACACAACTCTGTTTTAGCCTTGTTGTTACATGTTGGACACATTACCACAACCTTAAGCTAAGCTACATTGAACGACCAAAGTCTGTAGAATTAGCAGACTTCATTGTCTGAAATTGAGCACCATACCACATGCAATTCTATTGCCCTTGCATGTGTCTGCATGATTCCATTCAGAGCAACGTAGCTACGACACTTTTCTTAAGCCAACTAACACGAATTTCATCCACCAAACAGTGATAATAACATGTAAAAATGGTATAGAACTATCACAAACATATTTGTGAACATATTCCACCAATTAAAACAATTTAAGCTAGGTTAATTTCTCAAATTCCATGTTTTTCATATAAAACTCAATTTTTTTTTTGATATTCATCCCAAAGATCAACACTGTGAATTCAATACTTGGCCAAATCACTCCATTCAAATTACGTTATGCTCGTTTCTTAATGAACTATCATATACAAGCGTCAATTTACAGTTTCACATACGAATTGGCCACTAAAATTGACAATTACTCAAGCAATATGAAGAACACAAACACTGTAAAAATTTTCTACTGTCAAAACAAAATTAGCATACAAATTTCTTGTTTTAAACATAACTCTAGCATCATAAACATGTATCATTAGAATTTACCAAGTATATATCCACAATTCACCAATTGATTTTTACAGAACATGAGAAAATTTTTGTCGTCCAACACATATACATATATATTATCAAAGTTATGAATATACCTTCAAGTTAGCTTGCACAACCTTGCAATTGCAGACAATTTCCTCAGGTTTCACTCTCAAACTCTCTCAATTCTCAATTCTCTGAACTCTCAATTCTTCTCTTCTCTCTCAGACTTAGCCAATATAGACACATAATGCGTAAAAGAAAAACTGACACCTTAATACGCATACTAATTTTATTAACAGTTACAACATAAACGTATATAATATAAATATATTATATTTATTGTTTTATTTATTTTATTTATATTATTTATTTTATTTAAATTCAAAATTAGAAATTCAAAAGCCATAAGGTTTTATTTGGCAAAATCCTTTAAATTTTAAAGAATTAATATATTAAGCCTTGTTTGGTAAAAAAAACTAAATTAAACCCTTTTTAATTTATTTTAATAAACACTTTAGTTAATAATTTATAATCATATATTAATTATTTGAATTTCCATATCCAACATTAACCCATTAAATTAATCACATACTATATTTTAATTAAATATAGCATTTTAGCAATTATCGCAAAATTATAATTTTTATTATAACTTTATTTAATAATCTAATATACCATCTAAATTATTAAATCAAAATAACAATATAACATCTCATGTTATACTACAATTCTCTAAATTATAAATTAATTTAATTCGAATGTTATCTAATAAATTTAGATTCATAAATATTTACTAACAACCATCACATCAATAAAGTATTTATTTCATCAATTCAACAATAGACACATCAAATAAATATTTATTTTATTCGATAAATATTTAATGTTACAATTTGAAATTTTGGATCGTTACCTTTAAAATCATTTTAATATTGGATATAAATACGAATATGATATTATGACTTGAAATATTTTTTTAAATATTAATTTTTACATAATCATAGTTAATATATTGATATATACATTAGTTTATTAGAAATATTTTTAAATAGCAAAGGTATATAATTTTTTTTATAAAATAATATATTATATGCTATAATAAATTCTATAAGTATATGTATGTGTTATACTAATTAAATATTACAGTACAAAGATAATAATTGGTAAAATAATTAATTATACAAATAAATTAAAAGTTAGTTTTAAAATATTATCTTAATTTTTTAAATTAAAATTTTATATTAGTTATGCTTAAAATAAATATGGTCCTTTATAGGTAAAAACATAAATTAAAAACATAAATTAATCGGATAAAAAGTTAGTTGATGACAACTATCCTCAAAGACCGATCAGAAGCAAGCACATGGACTACGAGCGAAGTGATTATGGCCTTCAGATCAAATAGACTTAAAACGGACGACGCTTATTAGGTTTTTCCGTTTTTGTATAGGGTGGAGGCTGGTAACCTTCGAGCGACGAGAGTTTGGGATATTGACCAACAAGAGAGATTAGAGAAGTGAAATCAATCAAAGATGGTGCTTTCATCATGGTTGTTAATCCATCAAAGAACTTTCTCGCATCTATGCAGAAAAATTCTGTCTCTTAAAGTCTCCGCAAATTCGGTAATTAACCTTCCTTTTCCCTATTTATGTCTCTATATATTTTTATAGATTTACAGTAATGACAAATTTTAGTAATGATTTTTGTGTTTGGATGTTGAATTTGGTAAAAATTAGGGTTGAGATTTGAGGATCTGTACGATCCGTATGAAGATTTGGACATCAAGGAAACGCTTAAACGCTTACCTCATGAAATCGTTGATGCTAGAAACCGACGGTTGTTGCGTGCCATGGATCTCTCCATGAAACACAGTATCTTCCCGAAGATCTGTAGGTGTTCTCTTTATATATGTATTGATTACCTTAGTTTATGTATGCATATTTGTGTTTAGGTTTTAGAGTGATGAAGCGAAACCTTTTCGGGTTCAAATTATAATTTTGGAATTTGAAACTGAAATCTTATCACTGCTTACATAGCAGAGTCAGAAATTTATTGATGTCAGTCACGTCCAAATTTATGGTACCTTTGTTGTCTTTTCAGGAAAAGAGTATATATATAAAAAAAATGTTGCGCAATATTTGACTGGGCTTAAGGTTTGATGGTCAGGAATAAGTTTCTTGATTACCTGGAGTTGAGTTTCAGTTTTGGTTCGGTAAATAATTATTATATACTTAAGAACCAAGGTCAAGCTATTAGTATATAATGTTGTATGTTTGTACTGCTTTTCCCCTACAGTTGTCTTTGCATTGGTATGATTTGTGCTCACACATCTTATTTGTTTTTTGGGTGTGCAGGGGGGGACACTGTTGAATGAATATTGATTGGCTTATCTGCCAACATGCACAAGTGAGTCTTTAGTTTTTATTTATTATTTTTTTTACGTGCTGAGAAATTAATTTTAGATCAACACTTTCTCTGCCTTTTGTGTATTTGTTTATGCCTCTTCACATTAGCCAATTGGAAAATAAATTGTACTCCTAGATCTTGTACTTCAAACATCCACTAAAAGTAAATGAGTTGTTCCGTTATTGACTTCAAGTAGAAGAATTATCTTGATCTAACGATAGTCTGTTTTGGCAATGAAATTGGTACTATATACATTGTTGTACTATTTGATTTGTGCTTTAATTTTCTTAAAAAACTTTTTTGAGGTTGAAACTATTGAAGGGATGCATAGTTATATTTAATTTCGGATTTTAGAACGTCGTAGTTGTTAACTCAAGTCTTCTAATGCCTTTTGATTGGAATCGAGTGTTTACTCATCGAGCAAGTTATTGCTGAAAGTTAATATCTGCTTTAGTATACCAAGTTATTGCTGAAAGTTGACATCTGCTCTAGTATACACTATACAACAAACAAATGGAGAGAGGCTCAGGTTGATGGAACACAAGTGTGTTTTTATCATGATCATTTCTAGACTTGTTCACCCCGTGATTCTAGTTTTGAATTTGGTGGTGGTTCTGATCATGTGATGTAATAATAGTATAAAGGCAACAAAATCGAAGTGGTGCAGGAACATTACCTTGTGGTGAATCAGATTTGGAGTTGGTCCAAACATTGTGCAACAGAATCATTAACTTCTTTGAGGGGAAACCTTAGTGCAAATGAGTTTCCCATGGTAGAACTATTAGCACATAACACATGACAACCCTTTTATGTGAAGAACTGTTGTAACCTACTTTGACTGAGATTATGTTTACCTGCTTGCATGATACTGCCATAATTCTGATGATAGTTGATATCTTTGTCTCTGTCTCTATCGTATGGAAAACTGAAAAATAAGATAATTTCTGTAATGCATATTCCTTTTGTGAAGAAAGATGGATACATTAAACGTGTTGCATGTCTATATGACTGTTCCTTTTATTTGATAATCCTTTAGATGTATGGTACATGTATAAAAGCCTCCCTCTTTGAACCCTTTGAAGGCTAGTGAATCTATGGTCCAGTCTATTTTGGGCTAAAAAACTCGATCTTGAAAACAGTATTTGTTTGTATTTTTTTTTTTTTTGTGAATTGTGGTGTCCATGACAAAATAGCTTGTTTTTAAATATACGGAATAGTAGATTTCTTTGAATTGCTTAGCTATTAGGAATCCTAATACATGTATGGGAGACGTGGTACACTAGTAATAATTAGTTAAAACTTGTTAAGATATAATTAAAATTGATTAAGTTATTTCCAAGGGTCATTACTCTCTTCTTTTACGTATTAAGATTTGTACTTGTGTTTTAGATTTACTCATGTAATTATTATATTTTTAAATTATACTAATATTTTAGAAAATGATTCTACGTACATGGTGGATCCTATCCTATAATTATATTTGATCTTAGCTATTATTGGTTGTATGGCATCTTCCTCATTTGTAAATCATAAAACAAAGTTGTAATTATGTTTTTGCAATATAAGTGTAAGTAAATAGGAGAATTTTTTATTTGAATGGTCATATTTAATATTTCAAAACAAAATTATAGCATGTTTTGGAACATTCATATCAAAACGCTATTCTCTACCATGTTATTGTTCAAGTACCATTCTTTTTGATTACAAATATTAAGGTGAAAACTGGTATGTTTTGGTCGAACAATTTACCTGAACTGTATTCTATTTAAAAATGTAAATGAAAGATAAAAAGATTCTATTTTGGTGCTTGATCCTAAAAATAATACAAGTAATCAAACTATATAGAAATAAATAAACAATTATGTCTGTTGCAAAAATAATAAAAAAAAATCTTAACCTTAATTAATTTGTGAATTCTAAATTTAGATTTTATGTGAATCTATTTTACAATAGTTAATAACAAAGAACACTTAGAAATGATCAAAATCAAATAAAACTTTTTGCAAAATCGTGATAATCACAATAAAGGGTGAACAACTATTGCTTGCTAGGCTAGCAGCATAAACGTACATCCAACAGACTGGTGTTCAGTACATGCATAGAATTGGTGACTTGGAGATGTGTCAATATTACATATATTACACAACAAATTTATTGTATTGTCTATCTCCCTTGTCTGTTTTCTTATTCAAATGTTGCCCATCAAGCATGATTTTAAATTCATTGAAATGTAATTTCTCTCCATCCAGATTCTATTTGGTTGCTGGTCATGGAATTTCTGTTGGTTTCGAAATGCAGGTGTTGAGTTTTATCCGGCCCGAGTCTGTAATATTTATGTTAAACGATGAATGTTGCCGGGGAAACGAGGGTCTGGACATTCTATAGAGGTGGCTAGATTAGTGAAATTGGATTGCGATTTGATATATTCCGGATTTAGGGTATGATATTATTTATTCTTCTGCATCGTGAACACTTAGATGTGTTCCTTCAGCGTATAATTTTCTAAGCTGAAAAGATTCAACTTTGGCAGGTACCTATATAAGTCTGCTTATTTTTGCAAGGCCAAAATTATATATATATATATATATATATATATATAGATGTCAAATTATACATGTCTGTTGACATTATCTCAACATTGAACATGTTTTTACCAGCTAAATCGATAGACTTGTCTATTGATTTCCATATGGCTTCACTATCATATATGATGGTTCTCTGAAAATGATAAATGGTTTATCCAACATTTTCATATGACTAGCATATGCTTTGTAAATCACACTTTTTTTACTGTTATGTGTGTTTCATAGTTTAATTTGGTGAAGTTTCACAATATATGTTTTAGAGAAGGTGAATTGAGCAAAAGAGCCACAACATGATTCACAACGATAATTACAGCAACAACAGCCAAATATATTAAAACAAGACATGTTGCTAAGGCACCAAACATCAGACTCATTCCAAAAATATCATGCAATTAAGCAGGAAAAGCAGTTATCGCAATCAGAAATTTCCTTTCCAGCAGAATCATCAAGTATGTTTCTGACTTTAGCTACACGCACGAACATATTTATCAAGTTGTACTGTAATTATTATAAGTTTGTAAAATGTCTGTTCACTTGTAGCATTATTTATGAACACCAATTATTATCTCGATCCGTGTGTTAATGTATACCCATCAGGACGAGGTTCACGAAGTACATGCTTGTCTTCTTCAGGATATTTGATTTAAATATTAATTTGGTAGTCAATAAAAAGGGTATTACCTTCTTTCATGTCCCTTGATTAGTAAGAAAATAATACAACATTGTTGTCTTTGTGTATTGATTTTGGCACTAAGTGCCTCTGGTGACCTATTTGCTTCATTTTTTTGACTTGCTATTATTTTTAAATATGTGCAGGAAGACTGTTTCTACGACCTGCCTTACAATCTCAGGTATCAAATTTTCGCTTACTCGTTTACGGAAGACAAGGGACGAAATTATGAAGTGTGCTCTCTCTATATATGTAGATATATACTTTGATTGAAGAATTGTGGTAGCTTTAGATGGTTAATTGTAAAGATAATGAATGATTATGTAGTGGATGATTTTATTAAGTAAATAATATTTTAGTTTTTTATATTTTTGTCATTATTTGCTATGGGACATTAAGCCAGTCAGGTACACAAAAAGAATGTCAAATTTTGATTTGGCAATAATATAATCCGTTACCAAAGCATTGAACAAATTTTAATATAGTAACAATTTTTTATACATTTAACAAGAAGTTTTCGTTGCTAATGGCATTAAAATATAATATTTGGCAACGAAAAATTAACCTAATAACAACGGAGAGGATATTGTTGCTAATACTAAATTAAAAAACAACGTTTTTTATCGTTGCAAATCATATCAACTTTTGTTGCACATATAAAGAAACGACAACATATAATGTCATTGCTAATCGACGACTTTCGTTTATTGAAAAATAACCAAGAATAAACATTTTTGTTCATTGATTCAAAGATAATGTCGCTTTGCCAAATAATATAATCAAGAACGAAAATCGTTAAAAAAAGTTTACATTCATAGCGAACGAAAAACAAGCTTAGGCAACAATTTTCATAATTTATCGCAACAAAAATATCGTTGCAAAATGGTGTCAATTGCAACGAAAATGCATGGTCGTTGCAAAAAAAAAGAGTTCATTTCGTTGTCAATTAGCAAGTTTTTGCAACGAAATGGGGTTTTTAGCAATGAAATTTTAATTATTCTGCAATAATATATTTTGTTGCTAAAGGATCGATGTATCTGTACGAAAGCCAAATTTTGTTGCAAAATGTATTACTTTTGACAACGAAAAAAATACGTTCATTGCGAAACAATTAGCAACGTTCATTGCGCAACGAAAGACGCAACGACAGTAAAGTCATTGCCAAAAACTTTTTGCAACGAAATTTGGCACCTTTAGCAACGAAAATCGGTTGTTGCTGAAGCCCCATTTTTTTGAAGTGCGTTTTTGGGCAAAATTTTAAGAAATAATTTCATGCCTGTACGAGATGATCACAAAATGCTACCCTTTGATCTAGAAATTATCAAAAGTCTCTTAAATGAATGCATGCCCTTCAATCTGGCCTACTTCTTGCTGTCATCGTTTGAATTCTGTTTTCAAAATAATTGTCTTGGTTTTGGTTTACTTCTCACACATGTATTCCATTATTTGAACATTCCTTTGTCAAATCATCAGTCTCAACTCGTTCCCACCAGCAACATTGTATCCCACTTAAATCTGCCACCTCAGCCCCTCATCATTTTTAAACTCCTTGATCATGAGATTCTTGAAACCGACATCAACATGGCTATAAAAATTGACTCACTTAATAGTATGAACCAACTTCTGTTGCAAAATCAAACTCTAATTTTGGAAAAATTAGAAGATGTTCAATTCTCTTTACATACTGTTAAATCTGTGGTATGCTTGTTAATAGAGAACAACAACCTGTTAATGGATCCCTTCACTGTCAATACCACTGCTGACTTCACTGCTCTTGTTCTCCCACAAGAAGATCCTGAAGGCAACATTCCTGACATTTTTCACTTATCTCCTCTAAATTTAGAGGACATCTAACTATTTGTTTAACTTGTCTAACTAACTATTCGGATAAACTGTAACCTTAATCCCACACCCCCCCTCCTACAACACTACTACTACTACTAAGTACATCTCTATACTGGTTTTATATATTGTTGGTTACTAACTATTTTTGCAGGTTCTCTAAACTCTTTTCTACAGGTTTAACATTTTCTTTTACCCCGTCATTTTTTATGATGACAAAGGGAGAGAAGAAAAATATTAACTGTTATATCAACTGATATACACACTGCCATGAGATTGGATATAAACTGCTATGAATGGATATAAATTGTTATATCAACTTCTATGAGATTGAATATAAACTGCTATGAATGGATATGAATTGTTATATCAACTACTATGAGATTGAATATAAAATGCTATGAATGGATATAAACTGTTATAAAGTGTTCATAGTTTAAGGGGGAGTTTTCTTAAAAACTAAAAATATTTTTATATAATTGTCATCATCAAAAAGGGGGAGATTGATAGGTATATTTTATTTTATATATTTTGATGATAACAATTATGTTTTAATTAAATATGTAATTATTTAATTATTTTTTCTTATTATTTTATTTAACTATTTTTTGTTTTAACTTGAATTAATTTTTATTGACCTTGATAAATTATATGTCAAGTATTAAATAAATTAATTCATATAATATTCATGGTAAGGAAATCCTATTTCTTTTCAAAATCAAAGTTGGGCAAAAATACTATCAGATGCATACATCATTATATTAAACATATGAAATTATATATACCAAGTGTATTAAATAATTTATCTAATATATCAATATGTTTTAAAAAAAAAGATATATATATATATATATATAAAGTTACAAATGCATTTATTATTTATTATATATTTATAAAGTATACTAACATACATATGTAGTATCTAAAATGCATGCATGTGCTTTAATAATATATATATATATATATATATATATATATATATATATATATAATATCATACACATATACTAAGCGTGTGTATGATATGCTGGCATGTTGAGACCTTCATTACGGGACATCAATAAATCGCATGAGTATGCTGACTGTGACGCCCCCAAAATAGGTCCATTCCACCCAACCCATTTTGAGTTGCCAAATACATGGTACAGAAATAACTACAACTTCAATAATACAAATGTCGTGTGAAATACGACAATACATACTGTGAGTTTAAATACGATATTGTCGTCCTGCACAATATCCACACGCAAATAAATCCCCATCATAATTATTGATACATTATTTTACAAAATGGTGAGGACTACTAAACAACTCTCTCTAGAACCTTCATTCCATACCCCGACTCGATCCTGCTATGTTCTCACCTCCTGAGAAGAAAATGGAACAACAAGGAAAAGGGTGAGCTCAACTAGCCCAAAGAAAGAATATTATGACTAAGATAATATACAACAAATTATCGTTAGTCTTCAACAGGAAAAATCGATAAAATATAATAGACAACAAGTTTTAGATCAACAAATGCAATGGAAACAACAATCCATTAGAAGAGTCACGTAGAGAATGAATTCTCACCGCTTCTAAGATTTAAAAGTCCATCATCAATATTTCATCCCTGTAATAACAATTAATATAAATCTTTAATCATCTTTGCACTACAGGCCAAAGATATTCATTTGTATCACCAGTTGGTCATGTTCATCTCAACACCTGTTCATCTTTGCACTACGGGCCAAAGAGATTCATCAGTTTAATCATTCATCTTTGCACTACAGGCCAAAGATATTCATCAAGTATCACCATTAAGGACTGAGGATGATAAAAAACATTTTAGAGAACGAATCCAGTAAGACAGAAGGACAAATATTAGGGATTCGTATTTCGGTTTATCCAAATTCAATAATACTTCATAATAACCAAGTGTGAAGTAGAATTCACAAATAAAGATCAAAACATGGATACAATCAAGGATAGTAGCCAAAATAGACATCTTGGACAAAAAGAAAAATTTTCATTTTTCTATGAATAGTCTTAAAATGATTCGTGAATAGTGCCGTATCGTGAATAGTCCAGAGTATCGTGAATAGTAACCCCGACACAAAAAGATAGAAATTTCACAAAAAACATCTTCACGCTTCATGAATAGTACTCGTGAATAGTAACTCGTGAATAATAGCCGGGGACTAGTTTTGATTTTAGTATTTTTCAATATCAGTTTAATTACTTTAGTTTTAATTAAACAATTTTTCTTTTATTTTTGCTTTTTCTTATTTCAGGTTCTCTGAATTAGTTTATGCAAACTCGGTCTAAGAAGCCAGACTTGCTTCCTTTCGAGGACGATGTCGAGAAAAGGTTTCAAAGGCTCAGTAAGTAGATTAAGGATACTAAGGAGAATTTGGATAAACAGGAAGAAACAATGGTTGTAGAGGATCAGAAAGCGCTAAGGGATTATGCTAATCCTAGGATGACTAAGCTTCAGTCGAGCATTACCAGGCCTGCGACAGCTGTAAATAATTTTTAGATCAAGCCTATGATGATAAAAATGATACAGAACTCAGTGTAGTTTGGGGGATTAGCCAACGACGATCCGAATGAGCACTTAGTCAACTTTCTGGAAATTTGCGACACTTTCAGATACAATGGGGTGCCGGATGATGCAGTCAGACTTTGATTTTTTTTTGTTTACATTGATGGACAAGGCGAAAAGTTGGTTACACTCACTACCGCCAGGCTCGATTACAACATGGGAAGACCTTGCTCAAAAATTTTTAGCCTAGTTTTTTCCACCGACAAAGTCTGCGAAAAGATGAGGAACGAGATCACTATGTTTGAGCAGCAACATGGGGAGTCTTTGTATGAAGTAGATGGGAACTACTTAGGAAGTGCCCACATCATGGACTACCGAAATGGCTGCAGATGAACACTTTTTAAAATGGGTTGAGTGGTAATCTCCGAACGAGTATTGATGCAGCTTCTGGGGGAGCTTTCATGGCTAAGAGTTATGAGAAAGCATACGATCTGATTGAGACGACGGCGGCTAATAACTACCAGTGGCCCAAAGCGAGAATGACACAGCCCAAGGTAGCTGCGATGTTAGAAGTAGATGGGGTAACAGCGTTAGTGACATAGATTTCAGCCTTATTAAAGAAGATGGATGCTCTGACAGGTGCACAAACTCAGCAGGTTGCTTATGTTTGCGAATTGTGTGCGGGGGAACATCCTACAGAATAGTGTGCCATTAACCTAGTAGCGGTACAATTTGTGGCCAACTACAATAGCTTTTTGCAGAATCAGTATCAAAATGCCTACAATCCAGGGAATAGGAATCAACTAAATTTTTCGTGGAGTAACAACCAAAATCAGCAGGCTCCACGACCATCTTATCCTCCTGGATTTCAAAACTAGCATCAACAAGCAGTACCGCATTAAGAGAAAAGGACGGATTTGGAAGAGCTGTTATTGAAGTACATATCAGACAATGAGGCAGCCATGAAAACGCAAGAGGCAGTAATGAAATCACAAGCAGTAGCAATCAAAAACTTAGAAAATTAGATGGGACAACTTGCATTAGCGTTGAATGACAGGCCTAATGGGACTTTACCTAGTGACACTGAGAAAAATCCGAAGGGGAATCATGAACAATGTTAAGAAATAACTTTGAGAAGTGGAAAACATTTAGAGAGACAGAATGCAGAAAATTCAGTGAAGAAATATGTTAAACAATGTGAAGACAAAGTGGTTGAAGAGAAATGGGGTGAGGATAGGGAAGTGGACAAGATTCAGACAGATGTTAAGCCAGTTATTTAGCCTCCACCACCATTCCAGTAGAGGGTTCAGAAACAAAAGTTGGATAAGCAATTTTCAAAGTTTTTAGAGGTTTTCAAGAAAATTCAGATCAACATCCTTTCGTAGAAGCTCTAGAGAAAATGCCTAGCTATGAAAAATTTATGAAGGGTATTCTATCGAGGAAAAAGGAGTTAGAAGATTATGAGACTGTGGCGTTAACGGAGGTATGCAGTGCAGTTTTACAGAGAAAGTTGCCTCCGAAGTTGAAGGATCCAGGGAGTTTCATTATTCCTTGCACAATCGGTAACATGGCCTTCAACAAGTGTTTGTGCGATTTGGGGGTAAGTGTGAACATCATGATTTTGTCAGTTTATACTCAGTTGGGTTTTCCAGCTCCGAAGCCTACAAATATATCACTTCAGTTAGCAGATAGATCAGTGACTTATCCAAGAGGAATTGTGGAAGACATTTTAGTTAAGGTGGATAAGTTTATTTTCTGGCAGATTTTATAATTTTGGATTATGAAAAAGATAAAAACATCCCAATCATCTTAGGGAGACCATTTTTGGCTACCGGGAGAACTCTCATCGATGTTCAGAACGGGGAATTAACAATAAGGGTACAAGACTAAGAAGTAAAATTCAATTTGTTCAAAGCCATGAAGTTTCCTACAGATGAGGAGTAGTGTTTCTGATTGGATGTGATTAACAGAATAGTAAACAAAAACTTGGTTAGAGGGTTGGTCATAGATCCTTTAGAAAATACTCTACTGGGAGATGAGGAATTGGATGATCCAGAGTTCTTAGACTACTTGCATATGCTAGATTCTTTGCCTAGATTTAGCAGGTTCAAGGTACCATTTGAGCCATTACACACAGAAGAAAAAGCTTTGGCAAGAATGAAACCATCACTCGAGGAGCTACCCACTCTTGAGCTTAAGCCTCTTCCTAAACACCTTAGGTATGCATTTTTGGGTAATTCTAATACTTTACCTATTATTATTGCATCCGCGCTTAACGAATTGTAGGAAAGTAAATTGCTGAGGATACTTAGAGAATACAAGTCTGCGATAGGGTGGACAATTGCCGACATAAAGGGGATAAGCCCTTCTTTTTGCATGCATAAGATTCTCTTGGAAGAGGACTCAAAGCCAACAGTGGAACAACAAAGAAGATTAAATCCAATTATGAAAGAAGTGGTGAAGAAAGAAATATTGAAGTGGTTGGATGCTGGGATAATTTACCCAATTTCAGCACATGGGTAAGTCCAGTTTAAAGTGTCCCGAAAAAGGGTGGAATGATAGTTGTGACGAACGACGATAATGAACTGATTCCGACTAGGACAGTGATCGGATGGAGAGTTTGTATGGACTACAAAAAATTTAATAAGGCAACCCGAAAGGATAACTTTCCTCTACCCTTTATCGATCAGATGTTGGACCGGTTGGCTAGGCATGAGTACTACTTCTTGCTGGACGGATATTCGGGGTATAACCAGATAGTCATAGCTCCTGAGGACCAAGAAAATACCACCTTCCCATGCCAATACGACACCTTTGCTTTCAGGAGGATGTCCTTTGGGTTATATAACGCACAAGCGACTTTTTTAAAGATGTATGATGGCCAACTTTTTAGACATGGTGGAGAGGAATGTTGAAGTCTTCATGGATGACTTCTCAATCTACGGGAACGCTTTTGATACGTGTCTTTAAAATCTGGTCATGGTTCTAAAACGATGTGTGGAAACTAACTTAGTACTGAATTGGGAGAAGTGTCACTGTATGGTTGAAGAAGGAATTATTCTGGGGCACAAAGTCTCTGCAAAGTGTTTGGAAGTTGATAGGGCAAATCTTTTCCCACTATCGAGAATCTCCCACCGCCGACGTCAGTAAAGGGAATCCGCAGTTTTCTTGGACACGCCAAATTCTACCGAAGGTTCATTAAGGATTTCTCTAAGATTACAAAACCACTATGTAGTCTCTTAGAGAAAGATATAGTTTTTTGTTTTGATGAAGAATGTAAGTCAGTGTTTAAGTAGTTGAAGAAGAAATTGACTACATCTCTCGTGATCGTAGCACCGGATTGGACTATGTCGTTTGAGTTAATGTGCGATGCTAGTGACTACGCGGTAGGGGCTGTTTTGGGTCAACGCCAAAAGAAAATATTCCATGCCATATACTACGCAAGTAAAACCCTCATAGATGCTCAATTGAACTACACAACTATCGAGAAGGAGTTACTTACAGTAGTATATGCCTTTCACAAATTCAGAGCTTATTTGATAGGAACAGAGGTGGTGGTATACACGGATCGTCCGACGATTCGTTATCGAATCACAAAGAAGGATGTTAAGCCTAGGCTCATCAGATGGATTCTACTCTTTCCAAAATTTGACTTGGAAATAAAAGATAGGAAGGGGACAAAAAATTAAGTGGCGGATCATCTTTCCAGACTGGAAAATCTGGATAAGGACATGGCAGATAAGTGTTTAATCAATGAGTCATTTCTGGATGAACAATTATTTGGAGTAAACACTGAATTTCCATGGTATGTGGATTTTACTAATTACTTGGTGAGCAATATCCTTCCCCCTGATCTGACACATCAGTAGAATAGAAAGTTCCTATATGATGTCAAATGGTATATGTGGGATGAGCCCTATCTCTTCAGACAGTGTGTAGCGAAGTGAAGAATATCTTGCACGAATGTCATTCATCTACACACGGGGGACATTATAGGAGTAAGCGGACATCGGCCAAAATAATTCAAGCAGGATTCTATTGGCCTAATGTATTCAAGGATGCTCACCAGTTCATGAAAAACTGTGATAAATGCCAAAGGGTAGGAAATATCTCAAAAAGGAATGAGATGACACTCAACACGATCATGGAAGTCGAGGTTTTTTATGTATGGGGGATGGATTTCATGGGATCTTTTCCACCTTCATTCAACAACTTATGTATTCTACTAGCTGTGGATTACATGTCAAAGTGGGTTGAAGCCGTAGCACTCCCTATAAATGATGCCAATATAGCTCTGAAATTTCTACAGAAGAATACTTTTACAAGGTTTGGCACGCTGAGAGCAATCATAAGTGACGAGGGAAGTTACATCTCTCTTGGCAAAATATGGAGTCAATCATATGGATGCCACGACTTATCATCCCCAAACTAGTGGTCAAGCGAAGGTTTCCAACTGAAAGGTGAAGCAAATTTTAGAGAAGGTGGTAAATCCAAGCAGAAAAGATTGGTCTCTAAAGTTAGATGAAGCGTTATGGGCATATAGGACAACATACAAGACACCAATTGGGATGTCTCCGTATCAGTTGGTCTACGGGAAAGTGTGTCACCTCCTAATGAAACCTCAACACAAGGCATAGTGAAACTTTAAAAACTTAACATTGATCAAACAGCTGCATGAAAGAAGAGATTACTCCAATTGAATAAACTCAACGAATTCTGACTGTAAGCCTATTAGAACTCAAAATTGTACAAAGAAAAGGTTAAGAAGTGGCACGATTAAAAGATTATGCAGAGAAAGTTCGAACCGAGACAATCTGTGTTACTATTTAACTCAAGACTAAGGCTGTTCCCCAAAAAGATCAAATCCTGATGGTCGGGGCCATTTATGATCAAGACTGTTTTACCACATGGCGCCGTTGAACGGTACAACAGAAATCCACCCGAGACATTTATAGTCAACGGTTAGCGGTTAAAGCATTATTGGGGTGGCGACATCGACAATGAAACAATTGCAATCACACTTGCCAATGCACCATGAATCAAGAGTCATCGTCAGGCTGATGACGTTAAAACAAGCGTTACTTGGGAGGCAACCCAAGCTCTAAACATTTTTTTAAGACCCCAACTTTTATGAATAAAAATAAATTTTCTATAAATATCATTTTTGAATATTATGGAATAAATTTGATATAATGTTATAGTTGTGGGTAGTATTTATAAATCCTGCAAAGTATGCAAGTTGTTATATTATATTCGATTGGTCGGAGAATATTCATTTTAGCAGAGAATATCCATACAACGGCGCAATCATTGGTGGACCCCACAATAGAATTATTGTCGGATTGAAAAAATGACAAAAATATTTTATGAAAATAACGACGGAAGTTTTCTTTCATTATCTTTGTTGAACTACTTTCAGTAGTAAAAGTACGATGTCTGGCGTGGTTGCATAGTAGAGGACACGGTATTGATTATTGATGCTTACGTAAAGTCACTCGGTTTTTGTTTAATTATTACCACAGTAATTGTTGCATAGTATCTCACATTATTTGATTCAATTATTGTCGATATTTTTATATATTATTAAATCAATAATTGAGACAACGAGGTTATTAATATTATTATTTGCAATATTAACGATGTCTAGAAGTTCTGTTAAGGAGAGGTTTGGTCACCTAATTGCGCGCCAATAGGGAAAAATCCTTATTGGAAAGCCCCCTCCTTCCTGGGAACGACCTGGTCGATTAATATTGTGAATTATAATATTGATGATAAATGTTGTTAAAAATATTCAGAAATTTTTTTATGAAGTATTTGTTGTAAAGTTTGGCGTATTATTGATTGGACCCCCACTTTCTCATTTTTCTAAATCGTCGGAGAAAGTAATCTCAAATTTCCTTTTATATTGTATCACAGTGTGAATGAATATATATATATATATATATATATATATATATATATATTTATTGTTAGTGGAAATGTGGTGGGGAATTAGTGTGTGTGTGTTTGTGTGTCATAGGAATAAGAAAAGTAGAGAAAATTGGTGGTGTCACGGAAGGAGTAGTATTATTTATTAATTATATATATATATATATATATATATATATATATATATATATATAGGTTTGACAAAATTAAGCGTAAGGGAGGCAATTAATTCACGGGGGGTGCTCTTTTTCAACAACATGTGATGATTATATATATATATATATATGTATATTATAAGTTTTGTTTTTTTATAAAAAAATAGAATATATTATATTTGATTGAATATTATACTAATAAGTTGAAAAATGGGATGAAGCGTCTGAAATTTTTCTGCTCGTGAATGATTTAGCACATGCCAGTTATATATATATTTAATATATATAATATATATATATATATATATATATATATATTATTTCATTTAAAAGATTTTGCTTTAAATATAGACCGTTCGATTAAAGTAAATCAATCTGGACCGTTCATGGATTGGTTATTATTCAGTCCATTCTTCTGTAAATAGAAGCTCATTCCTTCATTATTTCTTACGAATTCACTGAAACTCCATAGAGAGAAATTATAGAGAAACTATAGAAAAGTATTCTGTTACTTCCCTACTCTTATATCTAGTTCCTTTTATGGTTAGGGGTGTTATTTGTTCTTATTCATGAAGAGAACTGTTGTTATTCTATTTCTTATTATTCTGTTGGAATAACCTGTATACGCGGTCTACCCTATACTTGGTGACATTCTTCTATTATTCTGTCTTTATTATTCTGTTGGAATATCCTGTCTGTGTGTTTTACACCGGACCTGGTTCCGTTATTATTATTCTATTGTAATAACCTGTCTATGCGAAGTACCGCATGCGTGGTGATTTCTTTTGTTATTCCATTCTTTATTATACTCAGTTAGTTAAAGTTTTGACTTCTATACTCCATGAAATTAGTGGAATATTCTTGATATTTGCTCTTCATCCAAATCTTTTTCATGAAAATATTCTTCTAAGCATTCGTAATTTTTACTCTACAAAAGATTATCATGTTGACAATTTGGGCGTTATTGGTTCTGGATAAATTAATTAAGTGAACTTGTTTTATTGAATTCTTATATCATTGTCATCATCCTCATGTTTATATTATGTGGAAAGTCATCTGTGGCTTCGAGGTGCATAGATGGACTTGGTATGATTATGACCGAGGATTATTCGGTATAATCATGACCGTAATGTTACAAATGATGTGGTAAAAGTCCTTATTGGCCCGTAGTGCATTGATGGACAGTTGTTGGCATGATCATGACCATTGATGAATACACGAATATCCTTGGCCCGTAGTGCATGGATAATTTGTGGTCGTAACCCTCATGAATATCCTTGGCCGTAGTGCAAGGATGATGTGGATTATTATTAAGCTGAGTCTCAGCGGTAAAAGTGATGAAAAACTTTTTAAATCATAAAAGATAGTAGATTTTATTCTCTACTTGACTCTTTTAATGGATTGCTTGATCCGCTGCAGTTAAACTTGATGTCTATTATATTTTATCAGTTTAACATTGTTGAAGACTAATGATAATTTATTCTGCATTATCTTAGTCATAATATTTCTTACTGGGCTAGTTGAGCTAACCCTTTCTTTCACTGTTCTCTTCAGGAAATGAGAATATAGCTGGGACGAGTCGGGGAACGGAGTGATGAACCAGATGATAGTTTTAGTAGTCCTCACTATTCTGTTAAATAGCGTGATAATAAATGTAATGAGGACTTATTCTGAGAGTGGATATTGTCTAGAAGACATTATTTGTATTAAACTCACAGCTTTCTTGTTGTATATTAAAGATTGTATTTGTATTCCGTACCATGTATTTGGCGACTCAGAATAGGTGATGTCACAGTTGGTATAAAAGCTTAGGGATATGATCCTTGGCTAAGATGTGAGATAAGAACTAGGAGGGGAGAGACAAGGAATTCCTTCGCTAGTATGACCTACTTAAGTTTATTTGGTATTTAATTGGTTGGTCAGAGTATAGGGATTATATGTGATATGTTAATTAACCCTTGTTTTGAGGCAGTATTTGAAAATGGCATCCGAGAATGTTGAGATCATCAATGGAGCACAGGAGACCATTGAGTCTCCACAGATCAATAATCAGGATAATATGCATCAGGAAGGAGACATTCCCCAGGAAAACAACAACACTGACCAAATGATGAACGATGAAATGTTCAGAGGCTTTATGCAATTCATGCAACATCAGGCGAGAGCGGCTCCTGTCCAAAATGCAGGTGGAAACACTGGAAACTCTCTGACGGTCATCGCGAAACAGTTTAAGGAACTGGGACCACCGGAGTTCATTAGAGAGCCAAAACCACTTAAGGTGGAGACGTGGATTAAGCAGATCAATAAGATATTTGATATATTGGGATGCTCTGAGGAGCAAAAGGTTCCCTTTGCCACCTTCATGTTCTTGAGCGAGAGGCGATTCTTGGTGGGAATTTGTAAAGCGTACTCAACCTGCCGCACTGAAGATGTCTTGGGAGAAGTTCCAGGAACTGTTCAACGACAAGTACTTTCCTGAAAGTATTCGTCACATGAAAGAGGTAGAGTTCATCAAGTTTGGAACAAAACAACATGATACGCATCGCAGCGATCTGAAGCCAAAGTTCTTTGAGTTGTCCCGTTTATCCCCATTGGTTGATAATGAGGAAAGAATGACACGAATGTTTTTAAGAGGTTTGAAACCTGAGATACGTCAATATCTTATCTCTCATAAACTGTGTTTGTATTTAGATGATGTTAATAGGGCTCAGTTATTGGAATGTGATAATGAGTCATCCCCCGACAAAATGATAATACTAGTGAGAGCAGTCATCGAAGCGGTGACAACAAGCGTGGAGGGAATCAACAGGCCAGAAATGGTAACCACTTCGGTGGTAATCATGGCCAAAATAATAAGAATGGACATTTCAAGAAAAGGAGATTCAACAATGATGGAAAGACGCGTCGACATCATTTTGACGTTAAGGAAGGAGAATGACCACCTATCATATGCTTCAAGTGTGGAGGAGAGGGACACATCAGTCCCAACTATGCGATGCCATCCAAAGCATGTTATAACTGTGGAAGAGAAGGTCACCTAGCCCGATTTTGTCGTTCACCGAAGATAAGTTCAACTAGGATGGAGGCACCAAACGCCGTCCCAGAAAAGTCAAAGTCAGTAGTACAAGGGAGAGCATTTGTTGTGACCACCCAGAAAGAAAGGAACCCGAACGAGGTCATCACGGGTAAGCTTATCATAAACTCTAGTGAAGTTTATACCTTATTTGATACTGGTTCTACCCATTCTTTTATTTCTCCTACTTGCGCTCAACGTTTAAATTTGACTCCAGAGAAATTGGACTTTGACTTATCTGTTGAAACTCCGTTGGGAGAAACCTTCATTACATCCACTTTTTATAAGTCTTGTTTGGTTCAAATCGGTATCCTCACATTACCTGTCGATCTTATTTCATTGAAAATACTTTCATTTGATGTAATTCTAGGGATTGATTGGTTAACTACTCATCATACAAAAAATTGATTGTTTTCGTAAGGTTGTTAGCTTTCATATTCCTAACCAACCTATTATGCGAATTCAAGCAACCAAACCATTAAAATCAATCACTGTCATCTCAAGCCATAAAGCTATTCATTTATTGAAAAACGGATGTCAAGCTTTCTTTGCTCATCTCACGGATCTAAACAAAAATACATCAGTTTTGAATGATATTTCTATTGTTAATGAATTTCCTGATGTATTCCCTGAAGAACTTCCTGGCCTACCCCCAGAGCATGAAATTGAATTTGTATCGACCTTAAACCTGGTACAAAACCTATTTCCAAAGCCCCATATCGAATGGCTCCTATTGAACTTCAGGAGTTAAAGACCCAACTGCAGGAATTGTTAGACATTGGCTTTATTCGTCCTAGTACTTCTCCTTGGGGTGCTCCTGTTCTATTCGTGAAGAAGAAAGATGGGAGTATGCGAATTTGTATTGATTATCGGGAGTTGAATCATGTCACCATCAAAAATAGGTACCCGTTGCCACGTATTGATGACCTGTTTGACCAGTTGTAAGGAGCCAAATTCTTTTCAAAGATTGATCTTTGTTCCGGATATCACCAGTTGAAGATTAGAATCGATGACATTCCAAAGAAGGCTTTCAGAACTCGGTACGGGCATTATGAATTCCTAGTCATGTCTTTTGGATTGACTAATGCTCCTGCTGCCTTCATGGATATGATGAACCGAGTATTCAAGGAATATTTGGATCACTTTATGGTCGTCTTTATTGATGACATCCTCATATATTCCAAAACCCGTGAAGATCATGAGCAACACTTGAGACTGATACTCCAAAAGCTTCGTGAATATAAGCTTTATGCCAAGTTGAAGAAATGCGAGTTCTGGCTTGAGGAAGTAGCATTCCTTGGGCATGTGGTATCAAGTCATGGAATATCTATTAACCCGACAAAGATTGAAGTTATTCAAAGCTGGGAGAAACCTAAATCAGTGACCGAAGTACGTAGCTTTCTCGGTTTAGCTGGTTATTATCGGAGATCTGTGGAAGGTTTTTCTCGAATCGCTACTCCACTAACTCAGCTGACTCGGAAAGATATAAAATTCGGTTGAAACGAGGAATGTGAGAAGAGTTTTCAAGAACTCAAGAGGAGACTCATTTCATTTTGACCTGCTCGACAATACCATCCGGCTCGGAGGATTTGTCATCTACAAAGTGATGCTTGAGGCAAAAGGGTTAGGATGTGTTCTCATGCAACATGGGAAAGTCATAGCCTATGCCTCTCGACAACTCAAAGAATATGAGAGGAATTATCCTACTCATGATCTAGAGTTGGCAGCTGTTGTCTTTGTACTTAAAATTTGGAGGCATTACTTGTATGGGGAGAAAGTGGAGATCTTTACGGATCATAAAAGCCTCAAATATTTCTTCACTCAAAAGGAACTCAACATGCGACAATGACGTTGGCTTGAACTGTTAAAAGATTATGATCATACCATCTAATACCATCCTAGAAAAGCGAACGTGGTAGCTGACGCATTGAGTAGAAGATCATATGCAGGTACGACTGCGATATTGTCTACGCAAAGGCCCATTTTGTGTGACTTGCAAAAGATGGAGATAGAGATAAAGACTCCAGGGACCCACGTGATGATGGCGAATATACGAGTAGAACCAACTTTAATTGATAAAGTTAAAGCTGCTCAAACTACAGACCTGGAGCTGATGCGTATGAGGAAGAAAGTGCAAGAAGGTGTTATGCCGGAAGAAAGAATCGATGATGAAGGAATACTTTGAGTCAACTCCAGACTTTGTGTTCCTAACGATCCTGATTTAAAGTATAAAATCATGATGGAGGCGCACAACACACCGCTTGAAATCCATCCTGGGAGTACCAAAATGTGTCATGATCTTCGACATACATTTTGGTGGAACAATATGAAGAGAGAAATAGCGCTCTTTATCTCAAGGTGTCTAACTTGTCAACGAGTCAAGATGAAGCATCAAGTACCAAAAGGTCCATTGCAACCACTTGAAATTCCAGAATGGAAGTGGGAGCACATTACCATGGATTTCGTTACTGGTCTTCCCAAGGTTTCTCAAGGCATTGATGTAATTTGGGTCATTGTTGATAGATTGACCAAGTCTGCTCATTTCTTACCAATACGAGAAACTTATACACTTGAACGTCTTGCTCGTATGTACATAAACGAGATTGTAAGACTGCATGGTATGCCAATATCCATAGTTTCTGATCGAGACCCAAGATTCAGTTCACGATTTTAATCCTCGATCGAGTAGGGACTGTAGCCTATAGACTCACTTTACCGCCATGTATGTCTCGTGTTCATAACGTTTTTTATATATCCATGTTATGTAAATATGTGGAAGACCCGAACCACATTATTGAGTTAGAACCAGACAAAATAGCGGAAGATTTAACGTATGAAGAGGTTCCTGTTCAAATCTTGGATAAGAAGGAACATATTCTACGCTCCAAGGTTATACCTCAAGTCAAAGTTTTATGGAGGAACCACGATGTTGAGGAAATGACTTGGGAGTTAGAATCTGAAATGAAATTAAGGTATCCTTATCTCTTCGACATACCAAGTATGTACCCTAATTTCGAGGGCGAAATTTCATAAGAATGGGAGATTGTAAGACCCCAACTTTTATGAATAAAAATGAATTTTCTATAAATATCATTTTTGAATATTATGGAATAAATTTGATATAATGTTATAGTTGTGGGTAGTATTTATAAATTCTCGCAAAGTATGCAAGTTGTTATATTATATTCGATTGGTTGGAAAATATTCGTTTTAGCGAGAGAATATTAAATGCAATGGCAAATCATTAGTGGACCTACATAGAATTATTGTCGGATTGAGAAAACGACAAAAATATTTTATGAAAATAACGGCGGAAGTTTTACCGTTAATCTTTGTTGAACTACTCGAGAGTAAAATCTTTAATACTGGCGTGGTTGCATAGTAGCACCTGTATTGATTATTGATGCTTACGTAAAAGTGACTCGGTTTTGTTTAATTATTACCACGGTAATTGTTGCATAGTATCTCACGTTATTTGATTCAATTATTGTCGATATTTTTATATATTATTAAATCAATAATTGAGACAATGAGGTTTTTAATATTATTATTTGCAATATTAACGATGTCTAGAAGTTACATCGAGGAGGAGAGGTTTGGTCACCTAATTGCGGCATGATAGGGAGAAATCATTATTGAAAGCCCCTCTTTCACAGGAGCGACACAGTCGATTAATGTTGTGAATTATAATATTGATGATAAATGTTGTTAAAAATATTCGAGAATTTTTTATGAAGTATTTATTGTAAAGTTTGGCGTATTATTGATTTGGACCCCACTTTCTCATTTTTCTAAATCGTCGGGAAAGTAATCTCAAATTTACTTATATATTGTATTTGTAGGCGGTGAATATATATATATATATATATATATATATATATATATATATATATATATATATATATTTATTTATTTATTTATTTTAGTGGAATGTGGTGGGGAATTAGTGTGTATGTGTGTGTGTGTATAGGAATAAAAAAGTGGAGAAAATTGGTGGTGTACGGAAGGAGTAATATTATTTATTATATATATATATATATATATATATATATATATATATATATATATATATATATATATATAGGTTTGACAAAATTATGTAGGAGGAGGCAATTAATTCACGGGAGGTGCTCTTTTTTTCAACAACATGTGATGATTATATATATATATATATATATATATATATATATAAGTTTTGTTTTTTATAAAAAAATAGAATATATTATATTTTATAGAATATTATATTAATAAGTTGGAAAATGGGATGAAGCGTCTGAAATTTTTCTGCCCGTGAATGATTTAGCGCATGCCAGTTATATATATTTAATATATATATAATATATATATATTTATTATATTTTATTTAAAAGATTTTGCTTTAAATATGGACCGTTCGATTAAAGTAAATCAATCTGGACCGTTCATGGATTGGTTACTATTCAGTCCATTCTTCTATAAATAGAAGCTCATTCCTTCATTATTTCTTACGAATTCACTGAAACTCCAGAGAGAGAAATTATAGAGAAACTATAGAAAAGTATTCTGCTACTTCCCTACTCTTATATCTAGTTCCTTTTACGGTAAGGGGTGTTATTCTTTCTTATTCATGAAGAGAACTGTTGTTATTCCATTTCTTATTATTCTATTGGAATAACCTATATACGCGGTCTACCCTATACTTGGTGACATTCTTCTATTATTACATCTTTATTATTACATTTAGAATATCCCGAATGCATGTGTTTTACACCGGACCTGGTTCCGTCTTTATTATTCAATTGGAATATCCTGTCTGTGTGTTTTACACCGGACCTGATTCCGTCTTTATTATTCTGTTGGAATATCCTGTTTGTGTGTTTTACACCGGACCTGATTCCGTCTTTATTATTTTGTTGGAATATCACATGCGTGTGTTTTACACACTTTGGTTCCGTTATTATTATTCTGTTGTAATAACCTGTCTATGCGAAGTACCGCATGCATGGTGATTTCTTTTGTTATTCCATTCTTTATTATACTAAGTTAGATAAAGTTTTGACTTCTATACTTCATGAAATTAGTGGAATATTCTTGATATTTGCGCTTCATCTAGTATCTTTTCATGGAAATATTCTTCTGAGCATTCTTAAATTTTACTCTACAAAGCAGTATCATGTTGACAATTTGGACGTTATTGGTTCCTAGACAAATTAATTCGTGAACTGGTTTTATTAAATTCTTATATCATTGTCATCATCCTCATGTTTATATTATGTTGAAAGTCATACGTGGCACGTGGTGCATAGATGGACTTGGTATGATTATGACCGAGGATTATTCGGTATAATCATGGTAGTAATGTTACAAATGATGTGGTAAAAGTCCTTATTGGCCCGTAGTGCATTGATGGACAGTTGTTGGCATGATCATGACCATTGATGAATACACGAATATCCTTGGCCCGTAGTGCATGGATAATTTGTGGTCGTGACCCTAATGAATATCCTTGGCCGTAGTGCAGGGATGATGTGGATTATTATTAAGCCGAGTCTCAGCGATTAAAGTGATGAAAAACTTTTTAAATCATAAAAGATAGTAGATTTTATTCTCTACTTGACTCTTTTAATGGATTGCTTGATCTGCTGCAGTTAAACTTGATGTCTATTATATTTTATCAGTTTAACATTGTTGAAGACTAATGATAATTTATTCTGCATTATCATAGTCATAATATTTCTTACTAGGCTAGTTGAGCTCACCCTTTCTTTCACTGTTCTCTTCAGGAAATGAGAAATATAGCTGGGACGAGTCGGGGAATGGAGTGATGAACCAGATGATAGTTTTAGTAGTCCTCACTATTCTGTTAAATAGTGTGATAATAAATGTACTGAGGACTTATTCTGAGAGTGGATATTGTCTAGAAGACAGTATTTGTATTAAAACTCAGCTTTCTTGTTGTATATTAAAGATTGTATTTGTATTCCGTACCATGTATTTAGCGACTCAGAATAGGTGATGTATACCTATTTTGGGGGCGTCACAATTTTCTCTTTCATTTGTTCACAAATTTTAGATCATATCATATACTAGTTAGTTAGTTTTCAATATAATATAGTAGTAATGACTTAATTGTGGCTTATCTGTAGGGAATCAAGGAAAAAGTTCACCAACTTAGACACTGCTCCCATAGCGTGAGCCGCGCCAGGAGCCTATGCAACAAAGCACGGGATGCGCTACTTCATCAGTCAGACACTGCCATACCAGCGCTGGCCGTGCCACCTTAAGTAAAGACACATCGCGGGGCATGCTATGTTGAGTTTAATTTCTAACTGCACAGCGCAGGGCCCGCCAGGCTACACTATCATACATCATAGGGTGCGCTATCCTAAGCTTCCACACTGCCATACCAGCGTGGGGTGTGCCTCCATACGTGAAGATATAGTGCGGAGCGCGCCGGTCGGGATCTTCAATTTTTAAATCAGGTTGTTGTGCCATTTCCCAATTCTAAACCCACATATACCACTTCATCCTGAATTCTTGCCCAACACAAACTCTCCCACTCACCCATAACTCCTATAACGTGAGAATTCAAAACTCCATCAACCTCAACCTCTTCCACTACTTACCTTCTCATCTCCCTTCCAAAATTAATTTACATCTCAACTTCTTTCACTCACCTATAACCCTTCTAACAGATAAGCCCCAAAAATTCCAGTCCCAGTCCACCTATTTCCAATTCCTCCTCCTAAATCCATTCCTACACATTCACTATCAAGGCTTTCTCTCACCGATTGGGCATCACTCTAGACGTATTCAAGGTGTGGAGACTGATTTTCATATATAAGGTATTTCCAAATTGGTGCAATCTAATTCTCTTATGTAGTATTCTCTTTTTTTTCACCATATTCGTTGGAAATCCTTGGGATACTATTGCCCAAGGAGTGTATTGGATTGTCTCATATTGTGACCTACTGCATGTCATAAGGAGTTAAGTTTGGGGGTGTTAGCCTTGACGCTCACTAAATGTTCGACAAATTGCCTAAACCAAGCTTAGACACTCTATTACTTCAAACGAACCATGTCTTTCAACAAGAGACCACGTGCATCCACCTCTAGTGCTAGGGCCCAATTCGACAGCACCAAATTCGTAAGTGAGGGTGCCGAGGCAAGGTTCAAAATAATTATTGATAAGAAGCTTTTTGTATAGAACGGAGCTTGAAGCCGGATGAAAATTTAGACGGGGATATAGCACTAATGATTGTGGAACGCATCTGGTTACAACTAGTGGAGCAGCCATAACCCGCGGTGATCAACATCATTAAGGATTTTTATGCCAAATTAATTGAGCATGTTGGTCATACAGTCATGGTACGGGCAAAACTGGTGTCGTTCCATGCCAATGCCATCAACGAGTAGTTTAGGCTGGAGACACCGACAGATGCACGCTATGAAGACCGCTTGCCTGGTCTGGATGAACTGATTGTAAGATTGTGTAAGCCAGGAACGCAATGGGTTACTCGAGCCAGAACTAATGAAAAAAGTAAGCTTTCCCCACTCAGCCTTAAGTCGTTATGGCAAAGCATGGTACACATTCATATGTGCCCGATTGATGCCCACACGCTATTAGAATGATGTGACTAAGTAACAAGCGCGACTGTTGTATAACATTGTCCACCACCACTTTCGGGCTAATAATGCAGTTGTGTTCTACAATGTGGATGTGGGTGCATGCATTCAAGAGTCGATCGACAGGTTGCTACGGGGTAGTACCACGGGGGGCCTTCTCCATGAATTTTTCATCACCGATTTGTGCCGTAAAGCTGGAGTGCAATGGCATTCCTCTGAACCGATTCAGCAACCAATGGCCATAACCAACCATGCTACCATTGAAAAGTACAAAGCATGGGATGGGGTGCAATCACATCAAAGAGGAGAAGGTTATATCACGTTTTGACAAACCTCACCCCCGGTCGCGGCTGATTCGATGGAAGAACAACCTGAACCTGCTACCTCTTCGCGATTTCCACAAAATAAATTCTTGTGGTTAGCTCAATGTCAGGATATGCTACTTCAGTACCATGTAAATGCTTTCAATACTCTTACTGAAGCTTTTTCTTGCTGTAACCCAAATGTCGGTCCGGTACACATGCATGTTCCCCCTAATCTTCCAGCATACCCTCCTTCGGATGACGACGAGCAGTGACTCGTCTTTCAGGGAAGTCCTCGCGCTTTTATTTTCTTTATATTATCGTAATGGGACATTACTTATGTTAAGTTTGGGGGGGGAGTTTTCTTAGTTAATTAATTCTGATTCTGATTATATATTCATGTTAGTTTTATTTTTTGATAAAGTGTTAATAATTGTCTTATTACTATTTTGTTGGTGATAGCAATTAGTATCATGCATATATACACACATAAAAAAAATTAGTTTACTTTATTATTTTTATTGCATTTAGTGCAAATATTTGCTTGAATCCAGTTGTTAGATAGTAAGAGTCTATTTTGGCCAATGATGAGACTGGAATTGTGTAGACAAGTATGATATTTATTATTAGAGACTGTGATATGATTTCTTGGCAAAAAATTTAAATCTTTATCTGTTTGAAACTGATGTAATCAGGTTAGCACCTTAGAAATAATCTTGTTTACTGATTAAGTTTAAATTAATACATAATGGAATTCTTAAGGATAATGCTAGTTTGAATGAAAGAAAGACATGAATAGGCAGTGATGGCTAAAATTAGACAAGAACCTAAGTTTGAGGGAAAATTTGGGGTATATAAGCTAAAAAAATAAAGTAAGAATAAACACCGTGGCTAGTCTAGTTTTATGGCCTTTGTTACTTGAGTAAGTAAGCCCAAGGGGATGTCTTAACATCTAGCGCCCTAAGGCCTTAATGGTTTAGGAGCCTTTAGTCGAAAGCTCGTTAAGGGGTAGCACTGAAAAGCCTACAATGACTACACATTTCACAACCATGAGTATATAAAAAAGAGTGAAGAACGAGAAATAAGAGCAAAGAACCCCCGAGAATGAGATATATATATATATATATATATATATATAAACCATAAGTATCCCGTTTGGACTCTTGAACATGGTAAATGTTTGACTTTAGTTGGATCTAACCTGTTCTTGGATTTCGTGAGTTTACAGTGTATGATACCTTTAAATAAGCCTATTATGTCTTGTATTTGACTGTATACCAGTTAGCATTGTTATTGAGCACACACGCACTATATCAGTAATAACAGTTTAAGATTTGATGATTGATTGGGAAGTTATTGATTGTCTTGATATGATATACTATCATGTTTGCTTAATTTCTTTGAGGCTGTATGATTAGACTTTGTTCTTTCTTATTGCTGGATTCATTGGTATATAGTAGATGCATTTGCATTGCATATCATTTTGCTTAAGAACAAGCACTGTTTCATGTTTGGGGGAATTTGATGAGTAGGTTTTTAACCTACAATTTGATCTAGTTTAACTTGATATATTGTTAGTTTTTGGGTACATCATGTTACTTTTGATGGGTTTCGTTTAATTTACAGGTTAATAGGGTGAAAACCTCTAAGAGCCAACATTTAAAGAAATTATGAGGATTTAGACATTTTGCACTACTAGCGTGGGGCGCGCCATGGTTGTATAGGAAATGGCTCGGGGCATGCTACATGAGATGACATACTGATGGGACTGGTGCAATTTGCACTATATATCTTTTGAAGAGACACTACATGGGGGCATGCTTACTTCGGACGGAGTAACTGTATACAATTTTGTTTCTCAAGTATGGAAGTTGTGTTTTAAATGGATTGATGATTTCTTTATGTAATAGAGTTAAGTTAGGAGTTTAAAAAGGAAGTTATTTCTTAGTATTTGGGATTCTTAGGACTGTTAACAGTTAGGGGCCAAAAATGAGTTTAGTTTTGAGTCAAATTCTGAAGAGGCTTAGATTGGATGACTTTGGTATGGATTTGGATTGGATTTGGTTCAGTTATGAATATTACTTATGTCAATTAAGGGAGATACGATTAACTATCTGACAATCAATTACACTTTTGGGAGTCATAATTGAGAGAAGAACATTGGAGGAGCAAAGCAATGAAGGAGATTCATGAAGATTGCAAATTGAAAGCTAAGAAGGATGATGTATTACTATTCTTCTTTTTAAATTCAGTTCTTATAATTGGGATGATGATTTCTTTACTTTATTCTATTTTTATTTCATTGATTATGAATTATGACACCTCTAAATCCGGGCTACCTAACTCCCGAGTTTGGTGCTCACGATCCATCATATAAATAATATCTAACTACCCATTCCATTATAAATATAAACATACATCTTGCGCTCCCAAATCCGAATACTTAAAACCCGAACTTGGTGCTACACGATATCATTTCTTTGAGCGGAATAATATAAATAACAAACTTAATATACATATCAGAGTTGTCTATTCCTAGGTACATAACCTTTAAAGCATCTCATTACATGATAGCAAATAAATATTATCGTCTTAATAAAGTCTAACTATTACATAAGATACTATAAAACTTATTATGTCAACTTTCCATTTCCTTTGTCCTTGTCAGAACCATCAGGTCGATCACACTTAGCTGAAAACATTTAAATTAAAGCAAGAATGACCATTTAATTGACCAGTAAGTAATAGAAAACAATAAATATTAGCTGAAAGAATTAAATATTTTCTTCGAACTGCACTTCTACAATGAGACAACAGTTGTGAAGTAAATTGAAACAATACTGAACAACATATCAATTTTATTTCATTTTTAAAACTACGTACTGATTATACATGGTGAGAAGTCGACATACTATAAACTTTTATTTTCAATTTTCGAAAAGGTTTTACAAAACTTCATCCATAAACCGCCATAACTTACGGGCATGGAGGGTGATCAGCCAGTTATGCCCTGTATTGATCAATACTACGTGTTAGAACGATATTTTCGTTCATCATAACCGCCTTTGGTGCACAAAAGTTTCCCAGATTCGGGATATTCATACTTAGTTTGGAATCTGAACCAAAATAATTCGGTTAGCTAACAATAATGTTCTATCATGTTCAATAATATTTTTAAATCTATGTCTAGCCAAGTCAAATAGCTTACACGGCTTTTAATTAACATAAACATACCAGGATTCAATAAGTATGTATCAACAAGTACAACCATTATCGAAGTGAGGACACTTGCATAACCAAACTTAGCCATTAACTAACAACATATATATCTTGATCATATAGTAATATTGCATTGGTAAATAATGAACGAATAGAGTTCAAGAACATGCATGAATACAAAGGTTTAGATACATAATTAATAACAGTAGAGTTCAGAAACTTGTATAACAAGAATATTGTTTAGAAACTTGCTTACACATGTCAATTGCATAAAGTAAATGCAAAGGGTAGGATACTTGCCTGATCTGCTGCTTACACATCTTAGTTCTGTATTTTATATAGAGAGCTATAATTCATGAGATTATTCTTTTGATTAGAATAGTACATCGTAACACATAATACTACTATTTTCAGTCATTACATAGCTTAAGCACATTGTCACATATGTATAACAATCATTAGGATATAAAAAGACACTTATCAAGTCAACCTATATAGGTCCGGATTAATTTCGGAATCAATTCGGTGTACCGACGATTTCATCAGAAAATTATCGAGTGTATTTTCAATTAAACTCTATTTTGTATTTTGAATATTATTTTAGATAATTTAAATATTAATCATATTATTTTTCAGGGACTTATCATAATTTTCAAATAATTATTATCATTTATCATGATTTTTCAAACACTAGAATCATTTTTAAATGGTTTAAATACTAAATAATTCTATTATCATTAATATTAAAATAATACTAAAATATTAATGAAACCATTGCCAAAATATTAAAGTTATTTATAATAACTCAAAATATTTTTAAAACATTGTTATTACCACTTAAATGATTTTTAAAACATTTAAAATTATTTTTAAATAATTACCATTAATATTTACATATTAATTTATTATTCATCAAAATTTTAAAAGTCATTTATTATAAATTAAAATATTTTTAAATCATTTATATCCTTTTTAAATGATTTTAAATCAATAAAACCATTTTTAAATCATTTATTTAATATAATTATTAAATAAATATAATATCATTAATATTAAATTATTAATGAAATTTACCTTAAAATATTAAAAGTCACATTTTATAACTTAAATATTTTTAACTCTTTATTCTCATTTAAAATGATTTTATAATATTTAAATCATTTTTAACCAATTTATTTAATACATTTATTAAATAAATTAAATATCATTAATATTCAAATAAATAATAATATGAATGAAAAATATGTTAAATTATCAAAAGTTAATTTTTATAACTTCAAATATATTTTAAAATAATTTTGGAATTTTTAGAAATTAATTTCTATTTTTAATGAATTTTGAAAATTAATCTAATTAATATTAATAAAACTGTCGCTAAAGCCTTTATCGATAGAAACTGTCGCCTTTGATGTTCTTGAGCTTCAAGAACATTCAAAGTCAGTTCTTTGATGCCTACTTTGACCAATAATAATTGTCAGTTCATGATGTTTTTGGGCAAGCTAAGGGATAGATCATGTAGTATTGATGTAATACTACATGTATCAACAACAATCATGGCCCAATTGCATCACATAAGCAAGATCTAGGCTTGCAAACTACCTATCAGACGTGTTCTGGATTTTCTGGGTTACCCAGAAATCCAGACAGTCTTAAGTGGTCACTTTTGGGCTTCCACAACTTGATTTCAATGTAATGATTTGGTGTTTTAATGGTTCAAGATTGTAGTCCACATGTCAAAGAACAAATCTATTACACTAAGTCAATTTAACTACATTATCATCACCAGATCTAAGCCGGTCAAACCATGTCAGAAGTCATGTTTTTGAGTTTTTTGGAATTTCCAGAAAACGTATTTCATGTTCATACTGCCTTCTTTGACCGTCCACTAAATTCATCTTGTTTGTTGTCTACGTAATCTAGAGGCATGACTTTGTAATTCATATACCATATTATAACACTGATACAACAACACAAACAAATCACATAGCACCTACAAGATCAGAGCTCATGAACTCGTTGTCAGACCTTTCTAGGAAAAATCTGGGTTACCCAGAAACAGAAAGTCATGGCCGGTCAATGCACTTTGACCAACCAAAACTTTTAATCTATACATGGTATGACCTTGATTCCAGTTGTAATGCCCGAGAAAATCGGATTTTTTTGTGAATTAAATTTTTATTTGATTATTTGAATTAAATGAATTTAATTGTTTATTTATGTGAGTAAGTTGTTTGAAGGTCGTTCTATGACCTAGAATGTGCGGATGTGGTTAGGATTCTAGCTATGTGCTATGATTAATTATTTTGAATTTCCAAGTCAAAAATAAAAGTTTTTCGAGAAATTTCCATAAAAGCACTATTCATCCGTTTCTGCTCGGGAATTAAGTTTGAAATTCTGAAAAACGCGTAATGATAGAATTCTAAGACAAGATGGAATATCTAATAATATTTCAGTTATGGCAAACGAAGTTTTCGCCTGTGAACTTAAAACCTAAGGGTTAGGGAAAGTGAGTTCCGAGAATGTAATGATTTCGTATAATGATTAAGGTTATTATACGTGCGAAATATGAGTATGATACTAGTTATTATACAAGTATAGTATGAAGATTATTATGGCGTATAATACGAATATCGTACGAATAGTATACGAAGAGAATACATTTGTTATACGATTAGTTCTTAATGGACTCTTACTAATTGGACTTTGTCAAATCCAATTGGACTTTAATTATATTAAGCCCAAAGTTTAGTAAATGAAGCCCTAGATTTAGTAACGTTAAAGCCCAATGATAGGTTAAATCAAGCCCGATCCAAGAAATCGAACCGAAGATTGACTCGATGGATCACCACATGGGTAAAACCCATGAGGGCAACCCGTATCGGACTCAATTTATCATGTGGGCTGGCCACTTGGTGGCCAAGTAAACTTCCTTTACTTGGTTGCAAAGTAATGAATAGTAAGGAGGTGCACCAAAAGACCATTTTGCCCTCTATTTGATTTTCTATATAAGGAAAGCTAGCTTGGTTCATTTGTTTATTTTACAAACTTTGACCAACATATTTGAGAGAGAGAGAAGTGCTATAATAAGTAATCAAGTGAGCTTTAAGCAAAACATCCAAGTTTTAAGCAAGAATACGAAGAACGTTAAAGTAATAATTCGTAAAACCTTAGTCTTCGATCCTTTTATATTTATTTTTCGTAGAGAATCATGAATTGGTGGAGCATGTCTCTTCCGAAGTAATAAGGATGGCTATTAGTAAATTAAAAATTGATAGGCTATGTATACGTAGGAATCTTAAACGTAGTATCCTAAATGTTGAATGGCTATTAGTAAATTAAACATTGATAGGCCATGCCCAAGAGGAATACTGGAGTGAAACAAGGTGATCCTAAACCTATGATCTAATCATGCAAGACATGCAAGAAGACTCATTTAGGAGTTTGTCTGAAAGGGAAGTTGGTTTGTTATAACTGTGGGCAGGAGGGTCATATATCACCCAATTGTCCTAATCCCAAGAAGAACCAGGGTTGTTTTGTTTGTGGGTTGATGGACCACATGGAAAGAAATTGCCCAAAGAAGGGGTCATAGGGTAGCAATGGTACTGGTAGTGGTAAGTTAGCCATTATTGGACCAACACCATCGTCGGGTAGACCCACGACCTGTACTTTTAATATGACTGTCCAAGATGTGGTTGCATCAGCGGATGTAGTAACAGGTATCATTCCAGTCAATGAAATAAATGTTTATGTGTTATTTGACTCAGGTGCTACTTGTTCTTTTATAGCATGTGAATTTGCTAAGCGATTAAGTTTACTCCCGGAAAGATTAGAAATACGTTTAGACGTTAAGGTAGCAAACGAAGAGATAATTCCCATTGAACACATTCATATGAATTGTTGTGTAGACATTATGGGTAACAAATTATCGATAGATTTAGTACCGATAAGGTTGAGAGAATTTGATGTAATTCTCGGTATGGATTGGTTGATTAACCATAAGGCTATAATAGATTGTCATAGGGAAAGTGTGAACCTTTGGCTTTCTAAGAAAACCAAGGTAATGTTCTACGGTAGTAAATCACCGAGACACTCTTGTTGTCTAACAATGACACAAGCTAGGAAAATGTTGAGGAAGGGGTGTATAGGATACCTGTGCCATGTTGCGGATACTCAAAGAGTGGGAGCATCATTGGAATAGATACCTATAGTACAAGAGTTTTCAGATGTATTTCTAGATGAATTACCAGGTCTTCCTCCGGATAGAGAGGTCAAGTTTGTAATTGATTTGTTGCCAGGAACGGCACCAGTTTTAAGGGCACCATATAGGATGGCACCAGTAGAGATGAAGGAGTTAATGGTTTAATTACAAGAACTATTAGACAAGAAGTACATTCAATCGAGTGTATCTTCGTGGGGAGCACCGGTACTGTTTGTAAAGAAGAAAGATGGGTTGTTAAGACTTTGTATCGACTATTGAGAGTTGAACAAGTTAACGATTAAGAATAAATACCCATTACCCAAGATCGATGATCTATTTGATCAGTTGAAAGGGAAAAAGTATTTTCCAAAGATAGATTTGTGTACGGGGTACCATCAGTTGAAAGTAAGGAAGGAGGATGTACCTAAGACGACGTTCAGTACTCGTTATAGCAATTATCAGTTTTCGGTTATATCATTTGGGTTAACTAATGCGCCAGCCGCATTTAAGGATATGATGAACAGAGTGTACAAACAATATTTTGACAAGTTTGTCGTCGTGTTCATTAATGATATTCTAGTCTATTCTAAGATGCCAGAAGATCATGCTGAACATTTAAGGATAGTGTTGGAAACACTACGGAAGGAGAAATTGTATGTAAAATTCACTTAACGTATGAAGAATTTCCAGTTCAGATTGTTGATAGGAAGGAACAAGTTTTGAGAAATAAGATAATACCTTCGGTGAAGGTGATTTGGAGGAACCACAATGCCGAAGAAGCAATGTGGGAACTCGAGAGTAAAATGAAGGAAAATTTTCCTCATTTGTTTATGTAAATGTGGCGAGATTCTGGGGACTGAATCCTTATAAGGGAGGCAGAATGTAACGCCTGAGAAAATTGAATTTTTTTGTGAATTAATTTTTTTTTTGATTATTTGAATTAAATGAATTTAATTGTTTATTTATGTGAGTAAGCTATTTGAAGGTTGTTCTATGACCTAGAATGTGTGGATGTGGTTAGGATTCTGGCTATATGCTAGGATTAATTGGTTTGAATTTCCAAGATGAAAAAAAAAGTTTTTCGAGAAATTTCTGTAAAAACACTATTCATCCATTTCTGCTCGGGAATTAAGTTTGAAATTTTGAGAAACGCGTAATGATATAATTCTATTACGAGATGGAATATCCAATAATATTTCAGTTATGGCAAACAAAGTTTTTGCCTGCGGACTTAAAACCTAAGGGTTAGGGAAAGTGAGTTCCGAGAATGTAATGATTTCGTTTAATGATTAGGGTTATTATACGTGTGAAATACAAGTATGATACTAGTTATTACACGAGTATAGTATGAAGATTATTACGACGTATATTACGAATATCGTACGAATATTATAAGAAGAGAATACATGAGTTATACGAGTAGAATACGATTAGTTCTTAATGGACTCTTAGCATGTGGGACCCAATAGAGCATGTGGGCAAGCCACTTGGTGGCCAAGTAAAGTAGCTTTATTTGGTTGCAAAGTAATTAATAGTAAGGAGGTGCACCAAAAGACCATTTTGCCCTCCATTTGATTTTCTATATAAGGAAAGCTAGCTTGATTCATTTGTTTATTTTACAAACTTTGACCAACATATTTGAGAGAGAGAGAAGTGCTATAACAAGTAATCAAGTGAGCTTGAAGCAAAACATCCAAGTTTTAAGCAAGAACGCGAAAAACGTTAAGGTAATAATTCATAAAACCATAGTCTTCGATCCTTTAATATTTATTTTTTGTAAAGAATCATGAATTGGTGGAGCATGTCTCTTCCGGAGTAAAAAGGATGGCTATTAGTAAATTAAACATTAATAGGCCATGTATACGTAGGAATCTTAAGCGTTTAAGTAAGTTTAAATCGATGAAACCATTAAACGTTTATTTGGTTGTTGATGGACAAATGTAAAATCATCATTTATAGGGTATGTGCACATTGCTTAGTTAGGATATAGACAATGAATCAATGGATTAGTTACATTTGATTTGGCATATAAAACACGAGTAACAAAGTTATGGCGAAATTTATGAAACTAGACATTAAACGTTGAAATCGTATAATTCCGGATTAGAAGTTAAAACTCGTTGTTTAATTCGAAAACCCTAGTTTTCAATGGCGTAGCATAGAACAATGTATTCAAGAGTCGTGGACTCAATAATGTTCGAATTCTGACTTAGAACGAAGAAAATGAGCTACGAACGCTCACGAGCGTTAAACAAACGCATTTTAGACGTTAAATAGTGAATTCATTGTTAACGGATTTAAAAACTACTTTTTGTCTGGATGGAATCGAAGTATATGGTACGTGTGAGAAAACGACTTTTGAACGAGCCAATTCTGACTTAAACGACTAAGTTATGAGTCTGGGAAGAATCATAGTGGAAAATGTAAAAAAAATTTAATGGCTCAGGGCAAGCGCCGCAGCGCCGCGCTAAGCTCTAAACCTCGCACCGCAGCGCCGAGTAAGGGGAGTTAGCTATTGGAGAATGGCACCACAGCGCCACTAGTATAAGGGAGTCCCGCGCTGCAGCGCCGAGACCGAGGTTGGCACAATGTTAGTTGGTGCCACAGTACCAATGGTGTACTAAAGGCTGGCGCCGCAACGTCGGTAAGGAAGATTTGTTGACCAAGTTGTTTTCCAAACCCAATTATTGCAAGGCAATTAGGGGACATATATATACATAATATATATGAGAAGATTAATCTTAAATTACATATATAGTGATAACTTTAGGAATTTGAACATTGTTTGATAGTAATTAAGCGAAGAACACGATGTATAAGGAAATAAATTTTATTCAACGTTGGTAATTAACCAATGATAGTTGAGTATTGGTTTAGTGACGTAAGAACGTTAATAAGCCATAAGGAAGAATAGTAAGTCAAAATGACTTTTATTAATGAAATAATTTCAATTAAGATATAGAAGAGAAAGAAGTTGGTAAAAATAATGTGATTAGATTGTTTGGTAGCTAATTAAAGAGTGCTATGTGAATATATCATGTAGAGACTATAAAGACCAAGAACTGTTGAATAATTATTTGAAGTCACTTGAAGGCAAGTTTTCTTAACGCTTGTCTAACCTTCGTGTTAGTCAAGTTTTCTGTGATTCATGTTATGAAATGCATGAATTGTTTTATGAAAGAGTCGATGCCAGTTTTAATTCGGCTAGATGAATCTTAAGAGTTAGATTGATTTGTTTACAAGTCTTTCGATATAGTATTGTTAACGTTATCCTATGCCAATTATTTGGTACGGATTAAAAGGCAAGCTTATGTATAAACAAACAAATGTATTTTACATCGATTATTCGATGGGCACGTGAGGTTGCCAAAACTTAAATGTAAATACGTTTAATGGATGAATTTTGATCAACATAAAGTACTATAGGCTGATCACCTAGTAGTGCTCCTAAGATATATCGGACTTACGGACTTAGTGCCGGGTTGTTTTTTTTCATGAATAAAAACCAAAAGAGAATGTTCATGGTCATTTGACCAGCTCAGAATTCCTAAGTTACTATATATACTATGGAATTATCTTTACGAAGTGAAAAGTGTTATTTAATGTTTCATAGTACTTCATAGCTATTTGTTCAGTTATTGAAGATAATCATATAATTCTCGACGTGGTATTTGTATTATCTTTTGCTAGACTTGCTGAGCTAGTTATGCTCACTTCTTGCTTGAATTATATGATTGCAGATAAGGCCGAAAGAACTGAGGATCCCAATAGGGATAAAGGCAAAGCTAAGATGGATAAATAGATTATTCTGTAATAGATTAGTATGTTTGTAAGAATCATATTATGATAAACAATGAATGTATCAGTTTCAGAACCTGGGAAAGGATTTGTTATTATTATTGTAATAAGAATGTAGTAAATAAAATCATTTTGATGTTGTCTCAATGGAATGAATGTATAGTTAAAAGTACCGTGTAGCACCATATCTGTGGGTTGAAAGTACCCGAATTTCGGGGCGTCACACCAGTTTCAGAACACTCCCCTCATAACATACTACAAGTACAATACATTAAATAAGCAAAATCATAAATATATCTTGATCTATGGTCTCTGACATTCGGTGGTTAGGCCATAAATCTAGGGTTCTTGACAGTTTTGAAAAACATGATTTTCGAACACTTTTATGTTATGGATCTATGATGTAACATCATAGATCACTAAATAACATCTAATAACACATGTTTAAACACAAAAACACAAGATCTAACATAGCATACAAGATTAAAGTTTAGGTTTAGGGTTATACCTCACTTTGATCTAACTTGAATCTTGAGATTCTTAACTGATAATGGGGTGCTAGGAACTTGTTTAAGGACTGATCCACTAAAGGATTTTGTAGGTTTAGAGAGAGAGAGAGGGTCTTGGTTAAGTGTTTGTGAACAAAAATCTTGGTTTATGAATTTTTCTCTCTTTAATCACCCTATCCTTGATGCAATGTACCTAGATGTTGCAAGGTGTCACTTGAGGGCTGAGATTGCTGAGATTTAAGGCACATAAGATATCTTAGAGTTGGTCACCAACTAATATATGGCAAGATCTATACTCCATCTTATAAAAAGAATGTGAAAAAGGACATTTTGGTCCATTTGCTTACCATTTTAATGGCAATCTTGTAAACTTATCCCAACCCTTAGCTTTTAACCCTTAGGTTTTGCTAAGTAATTTTTAAGATTTTCTAATTGTGGTTTAAAAATGGAAATTTAAGCTTCTAATTTAGAAATTAGGTTTTCTTAATCATACTAGGTTTCCTAATTATATTAGGGCTTGCAAATTAGAATTAGGGTTTCCTAATTATCATTACAAATATCTAAATTAATAATTAGGTTTTACCTAATTAAGCCTTAGGGTATTTAACCATTAGGGTTTTAAACTTAGAAATTAGGGCTTCTAATTATTCATTAGGGTTTCCCTAATGAGGATTATAATCAATAATACTTGTCATTAATCATAACAACAAAATTACTAATCAGTTTTGTAGACACTCAAAATTTTCTGCACTCTTATTACTAACATTGCAGGCGGGCAGATTTGTCTTTTGGAGATAACCCTGAAAGACAGCTTACATCCATTCTAGATACTACCGAAATTTTAGCTCCAACCCGGAACACAAACCTGGAACATCATCTCTGTGATAACCCAAAAATTTCTAAAATCTTAAATGATTAGAATAAAGGTTAAAGAATAAAACCTATATGAAAATTTGATGATTTATTTAAAATTTTCAAGTAAAACCTATATGGTTTGCTATTCGAATGAGAATAGAGAAAATATGGGATTACAAAATTCCTAAACCCTAGAAATGAATTAATATGTACTTGGAGGAATATCAAGAATAAGGTATTACGATACCTGTAAATTCGATGTGAATTGAATAGTCTAAGAAATGTTATATAAGTACATATGGAAATTTTATTATTGGAGATAAGATTTCACGGGAAGAGATGCTATATGTCTATATATATATATATATATATATATATATATATATATATATATATATTAGCAAGAGGAATGATGAATCAAGTTAATGATCAAGATAAAACTATGTTAGTAATTAACATAGCTTGAGTGTTAGCCTTGATTGGCAAATTAGAATTTAAATAAGTATAAAGTCGTTAGTTAATACGATTAGCAATGAGAAGTGAAATATGTTATGATTATATGAATTATGTGTATGATTAAATAAATATACATTATATAATGTGAATACATTTATTTTGTATATAAAAGTGAAGTAAGAATTAAGTTATGTAACCTAATATATATATTAGGTGTGATAATTAAATAACCTAAATGGTTATCTTTATTTAGTGGTCCTAATATTTTATTTTTATATTAGTGACCTAATTTAAGAGAATGGTGGAACATGTCACAATTTATTAAATTATTTTGTTCGAATAGGTGAGTAAAGGAATATGAAGATTATGTGATGGTTTATATTGTTTATTATATAAACAAATAAAAGAAACTAATGTGATCCTAATTATAAATTAGGAATGAAAGATTTAATAACTTAAGGGTTATGGGAAAAGAGAATTATGGTATTTAGAATATATACCAATTATGAGAGATTTATTTTATACATCTCAGTTAATTAATTTTATAGCCTAATTATAGCAAGTCTAATTAGGTTAAGATATTAAATGTACTTAAGTAAAAATTTTTATTTCACTTGAGTGCATGTAAACCCTAATATAATGATAAGGGTAGAATGGAATAGAATTAAAATAATGGACTATAATAAGGTCATAGCCCAATTAATTTTAAATAGAGTCCAAGAGAAGTGGATTTAATGGACTAAAGAGGTTATATTGTTTAAACAAGTCCAATTAATTTATTTAAGCACTTGACTTGTAGATATTATGGTTTAAGGGCGATTAAATTAATAATCTAGCCTAGCATATTATGTATGTGACTAGTTTTATAATGACCCAATTAAATTTTGGGAGGAAGCCCAAGTTAGTTTGTTAGTAAGTAAGCAAGTAAAAAGGGCTAGCTCAATGGAATTATTAAAGGTCCAAGCTAAGCCACTTGTGGGAGAATAGTAAATTATTTTAAATTAAGAGATATATATTTTTATTATCTCAAGAGTTTTAATTTTATAACTTAATTAAAATAAGTTTAATTGGGTTATAGAATTTAGTGTACTAGAGTAATGATTTAAATTCTAAATATTTGGAATGGGTACCCTAATTAAATATTTAGGGTGGGACAAGTTGAAAATGATTGGACTAAGTAAATATATTAATGGCCCAAAGAATTTAATGTGATAATCCAAAAGATTTTATAAGTGGCCAATTGTTTTTAAAACCCAATTATTGAGGGCATGATGGTCATTTAAATTAACAATTAAATGAAATTAGAGTTGGAGAAGTCTAGAAGAAGAGGCCACTTGTCAAATAAGAAGAGGAAAGAAACAATTAAATGAAGCTAACATGTAGCATATAAGGCCAAGTGGCCGGAATATATATAAAAAAAAGATAAGAAAAGAAAGAAGATAAGAAAGAAGAAAGAGGAGAAATAGAAAGAGAAAGAAAAGATCGGTAGAAAGAGAAAGAGAAAGAGAGCACGGGAAGAAGAAACCGTGAGTTAGGGAGAGAGAAGGAGAAGTGCCGAAGCCAAGGGAGAAAGGAGTGGGGTGGCAGCTCCCATGGGAAAGAAGAAGATGAAGGAAAAAGGATCCACCATAAAGAAGAAGAAGCAAAAAGGTATAATCCCTCTAAATTTTTTTATATAATTGATGAAAGGGGTTTTTGATTTGGGTGTTTAAAACCCTAAGATCTATGTGATATATATGGATTCATGTATGGATTTACTCATTTTTTTTTTATGTTGATTTGGGTGGAATCAAAAGAATAAAGAAAATTTATTTTCTAGTTTTGAATCAAAATTTCCTAGTACTTTGAAATTTCACCGTTTTAAATCTATGACTTCTTTTGCGATCCGTCAAAAGGGATGTTAGATATATGTGTTTAGTAGTTAACCCAAGTGGTAGTACTCAAAAATGTTGAGTTTACATGGGGTAGTGACTGATTTGATGAAAACAGTTCCGTTTTATAACCAAAATGGGCAGATTCAGGGCAGTCAGTGGCGAGGGCAATTTCGTCCAGTTTTTTGTGCTTTAAAAATTCTGGGCTTTTGATATGTTGTAGTACACTGTTTTAGCTTTCCATAGACTCCGGAACGGACTAATTCCGACTCCGGATGGGGTAGTTACGGCATTCGGAAGGTGCGTAGTCAAAACTGTCCACCAATCCCGAACAGCCACCTTTGTGTAAATTTCTGGACTGATGTGTTATGATTTTGGAAAAATGTCGTGAGACAAAAGTTGTAGCCCTGGAAGTTATCTTCGTGTGGGCTCAAGAATCACTCAAAAATGTTTTAAAACGCAAGAGTTATGGCCGTTTTAGTGAGGCTGGGTAAAATATTTCGAAAATCAAATTGTCCAAAAATAGGAAAAATGTAATTTATGACGTGAGACCCTTGAGCATGGTTTATGCAAGTTTGTGATGAAGTTTTGGGTCGGGTTTAAGGTGTTGTGATGTTTATGACATTTTAAAATGTTTAAACAAGTTTATTAATTCGGGAAGGAAAACAATTGAAATAATTGTTTATTTAAGTGATTAATGACATAAATTATTTTTATGTGACTAATAATATGGTATTGAGATATTATTAGTAGTATGTGACTGGAATGTTATTAAAAGGTTAGTAACCTTAGTGTAAAATATTATTACATAATTAATAATATTTGACGGGAGATTTAATAAGAGATTTATGATATTTTGAGGTTTTCGGTGCTCAAAATGAAGTTTTTGAGCTGAGATTTACGTAACGAAGCAAAAATGCGAATAATCGTAAAATGAAAAATAAAGCGAATGTGCTAGTGAGATAAAATGTTTATATATGAGGCAATAGTCAGTGTTGACTCATGAACGGACAAACTGAAGTAAAAGTTATTTAAAGTGAAGAAATAATATAGTAAATTGATTTTTACTATAAAAGCTATACATTAAATTTATTTAAACTCCGAATTTGCGAGTAGAGGTAAAAGATATTTCTAAAATGAAATTTAAATGGTTTAAGTTCAAGGTGTAAAATATTTGCATCTTAAAATGTGTGAGACCTTTACTATTTATGAAATAAGTAAAATATTATTACATGATTAATAATATTAGAAGGTGATTACAATATTATTAAATGATTAATAATATTAGTAAAGGATTTAAATATTATTAAATGATTAATAATATTTGTAAATGATAAATATTCTATAAAAAAGAATATTAGGCAAAAGTTTAAGATAATGGATAAGTGATAGTAATATTATTAAGGGATAATAATATTACTAATGAGTTAAAGAATTATTTAATGTTTAATTATGTGGCTAAATGTTAGCTAATTTATTATTTGAGTAATAGTGTTGTGGGATAAAATGTATTATGCTAATTGGAGGATCGATCTTTATTAATGATAGGTCTTTTATAAGAGATTAAATTGATTGCTTAGCGGTAATCAATCAGTTCGAGCAAGTTCCTAAACTTGAACTTCTAATTATTGTGCAAGTTTCCTAACTCAACTTGAGTTGTTAATTCAAAGCATGTTAGTGGTTAATCATTGTTGATTTTACCACGTTAATAAATTATTGATTAAGACATTTATTGCATGTTGTATATGTTCATCGGTATGAAAGGTTTGATCACCTTCATTACCATATGTTTCAGTTAAACTTGTTCATGTTAATTGTTGACATCCATTATTATTGGTTCAGTCATTCAATCGTTGAAAAATTGATTCATGTTATTTCACAATTATTATATTGTTGAAAACTTGAAAGCTTATCCATTCTTTTCAATCATGATATATCTCCTTTGTATGTAAAACTTCTTTGGGCAAATTTGTTGCTCACCCTTGCTATATCATGATAAAATTTTCGATTAAGATGAAGGCTTGAATAAGGATGAGAGGCAAAGACAAAGTGCAAAGTTTCTTTATGTTGTAGTTAAATTTATTAAATTTTCTGATGAAAATAGTATTGTAAATCTTCTAAGATATTGAAGGTATGTATTAAGTTAAGGTTGTAGACCTTGGGAATGATGTGTAAAAGTTTAATGTATAAACAATTTATGTTTATATCTTCCACAATAGTGATAGAAATAGTATCTACCGGATCAAGTGGCGATTTGGGACCCGGATTCGGGATGCTACTGATTGGTATCAAAAGTCATGGGTTATAAACCTTAGGTAGGTGTACCTTAGGCTATAACCATAAAGATGATAAGTAATAAACTCGAATAGAGTTTAGCGATAAGAGATGAAATTATGGAAATTCATCATTAAGTAAAGAAGAAGATAAAGAAGATTCAAAGAAGAATCTTAAAGAGCTATAAGGATAAGAATGCAGAGTTACGACTCGATAATAGAGATGAAAAGTGATACTAAATAGGCGATGTCTATAAGAGGAAAAGTGCTAATAAAATCATAATATAATATGATTAAGGAGAAGAATAAGAAGATCGTAAAATAAAAGCGATCGTAAGCATAAGGAGAAATGATTACAAAAATAAGATCACCACGTGATCGATTAAATCATTGAATAACGTATGATTTGTTAAGTGATTGGAATGATATAGCATGATGCTATAGAGAGAAGGTACTATGAAATGGTACTATGTAAACTCGAAAAAGAGTGGAAAATGTTAAGATACCTTGATTAAAGAAAATTAAGATTAAGAAAAGAAAAGTTAAGACTATGTGGGTTTTCAACTGAGGACTCATGTCAGTAGCTGAGTTGTATGATTCCTTGTATGGGCGGGGAATTTATACTTGGTTTTAGAATCACTTAGCTTCATGATCGATATAGTGGTTAGGTTGACCAATTCTTTGTATGGGCGGGGAATTGTCCGCTTAGCTTCCTATGTTGATTAGTGGCCGAGTTTGGTTTGACAACCACTTAGCTTCTTACATTGATAATCATTGGAACCTAATGTCGCGCTATTTGATATATGCATGTTGAGAAGGTGATTCTTTTCTTATGTGTATAACGAATAGGTAAAGAATATAAGGTTAATTGCGAGTTCTTAAAACTCATACTTATGGTAAGTTCATGACTCATAATCATATGATATGTTTTGAACCCCTTAGCGAATGGACGTCTATGGTCTGACTAGGATAAGTTCTTAAACCCATATTATTGTGGAAAGTTCCTGAACCCATAATGATATTAGCACACACTGTTATACACATTGAGAGTCGTGTTGTGTGCATTTTCCCGGACTTCGGTCCATGGTTTTCATTTATGTCTGTATATATATACTTATATATGTATATATTTCATATATGGACTAACATTATCGAGTTATGCCTCGATTGAGCATAGACTTCGGTCTGGAGCGTTTAATTGCTTTTATATATATATATATATATACTTATATATATAAAGCGTGTGGTCGACTTTGTCCGATGAGTCTGGATTTTATATCCTATGCGTTTAATTGCTTATATATATATATATATATATATATATATATATATATATATAATGTTATCGGACATATCGAGATGAGCTGGATTTACATCCGGTCGTTTAATCGCTTATATATATATATATATATATATATATATATATATATATATATATATTTGTCATGACATATCGATGAGCACAGATTCATCATCCAAATTTTTCGCTTTTATATATATATATATATATATATATTTGTACATATATATATATTTACATTTCTGTCAAGCCTGGAGTTCACTTCGTGGCCTTTTACAGCTTTATTTACATTCCGTCATGCCTGGAGTTTAGTTCGTGGTAGTTGATCGCTTTTACAACTTTATTTACATTTTATCCCACCTGGAGTTTACTTCGTGACGGTTGATCATGTTTATATATATATATATATATATATATATTTATAGCTTTTATGTATATATATATAACTGCTTACTGCTTTCCATACAAATTACAGTATCATGTGAGCCTAGGAATCATGTGATCACAGGTTCAGTCTACTGAATCTAGATTCGGTTCCCATGATGGACATTTTCCAGCTATAAGCAGCTTGCATATTATTTTACAGTGTCTGAATTTCCTTGGATGGCTGTCATGCCCATGAGGAGCTCGGCACTGCTGTATATTATTTTCTTGAGAATGCTTCGCATCTCAAAAATAAAAGCAAACAAGTCAAACATTTAATAATAAAATGGAAGTATGAAAAGGTCTCAATTCTTATTGAGCACATGGTTTGAAAAACCACTTTTACAAAACGTCATTGCTATATCTTGGTTATAACTAAATTTTTCCATAAAATTCAAACCTTGTGTATATAGGTGCGAACGAGGCCTCGCACTACTTTCAAATAACTGCACATTAATCCACGCACACAAACAAGCACACATTTATATAACAATTTCTTTGAAAAGTGGCGGTCACCGTGGTAACACGGATGTCGGGGGGTGCCTAACACCTTCCCTCCACATTGACCTAAAATGAATCTCGGTTTCACAGACCCGTCTAGCAGTGTCAAATCACTGGGTCAATGTGCAAACCTTTTTTGGTTATGTTGGTGAAACCAGTTAAATACACCAACTGGCGACTCTTAAAGTCAAATCGTTGACATTATACATGTCGGACCTTTTTCACTTGTTTTTTCAAATCTCACATTAACATGAGAACACCAAAGAACAAGTAACGAAAAGGGACACTCAAAAATCCCAACGTTGGCAGGTGGCGACTCCGCTGGGGACTCCAGTAAGAGGGCTTAAGCCGCTATTACAATCTTTTCAAAATTATTATATGCTTGTGTGTGAATCTTGCATTTACATTTATGATGAATGTGTATGAATGCATCTTTATTTACTGCACTGTTAAATATCTATCTGTGATATTAGTGCTTCGCACATGTCATCATTTTTCATAAACGGTGAGACACGTTGTATGTGAATGTATGTGGTGTGGTCCCTCCACCAGGAGCCTATACTGTTGGTGTTTAATTACTGGACTCGTGGGAAGAATGATTCCCCGGGGCTCAGGAAAGGCACCACTCAGATTCATTCCAGTTGAATGACCGGATTAATTTCCCGTCAAGTAGATTGCGATGATCTGGGAACCTTCATGCCAAAAAGCCGCGAGAGTAACCCTAAGATAGGTCAGCCTCTGATAAACCAAACGTGAAGGAAAGTCTCTTCATGCTTTCCATTTTCAAATTACCTGTAAAAACATTTACTTGTAATTCTATTCCATGCTCATTCATATGTAATGGAAAATATGAAGAATATCTGTGCATACATGACATGTTATCAATTAACAATCGGTTTTGCAGGAAAAAATTACTAAAACGGACATGTTATAACATTTATATTACCCTGAGACTAAACTATGTAAGTCTTTTGTAGCGAAGTAATTGGGCCTGTTACCCGCTCAAAATCAAAAAAGGCCGTGAGACTACAGCAAATCATGTCTTCTTCTGACCAGTCTAATACTGTCTCCCGAGAAGAATTTGACGAATTGAGTAAACAAATCATAGACTTTGCTGTTCTACTAAAAGAATTTCACCAGTCTACTCAGGGTACGAAGATACCTACACATACAGAATCCTCTACACAAGGAGGAGTTCAAGGTCTGGAAAAAACAATTCCAGAACCTCAGTTGGATACAACCAACAAAGACCCTGAAAGCACCCATCTCAAAGGAGATCTAGACACCAGTGATATCAGGAAGAAGGTCCTTCAAATGGAGGAAACTATTCGTGTTATCAAAGGGATTGGAACACATGGTAGTGTTTCATATACAGACCTTTGCATATTTCCTGGTGTTCATTATCCAGAGAAATTCAAGACCCCTGATTTTGAGAAATATGATGGATTAGGGGATCCTTATACACATTTAAAGGTGTTCATTGGAGAACTTGGATCTTATGCGAAAAATGAAAAGCTCAAATGTAAATGTTTAGAAAAAAGTCATTTGGAGAAGCCCGTTCATGGTATACCAGATTAGACAACTCTAAGATCCATAGTTGGGAAAAGCTAGCTCACGCCTTCCTTACTCAATACAGTTTTCAATCTCAGATGGCTCCTGACCGGTACCAAATTACCAAGGTCAAGAAACAGTCTAATGAGTCATTTACAGAGTATGCCCAAAGGTGGAGGCGCCTTAATACCCAAGTTATTCCTTCCATGACAGAATCAGAAATGGTCATGACCTTCATAGATGTACAGGAAGCTCCTTTATATGAAAGAGTTCTAGCTGGTATTGGCAAACCATTCTCTGAAATGATCAAACATGGAGAGATGGCTAAAATGGGATTGAAGTCCGGTAAAATTCAAGACCTAGCCGCTATTAAAGCTGTTGCTGAGCACATCCAGTCCAGATCTTATGGAAACAACCCCCGGAGGGTCCATAAAAAGAAAGAAAAGGATGTTTCCTTAATATTACAAGGACAGAAAGGCAATCCAAGCATGGCTATGCAGAGGAGAAACTACTCCCCTTTTCCAACACAATCTTCAAACCCTCCATTGCCTAAAAGTGGAGAAGTAAAGCGACCTCGAACGTTCACACCCTTAGGGGACTCACTCGAGAATATTCTTGCTCTTATAACTGCTTAGAAGAAAACTACACATCTTCTTCCACCAGCTAACCCTAATGGGAGGGGTTTTAATGCTACTCGGAAGTGTGCTTATCATGTCGGAGCACCTGGACATGATACTCAAGATTGTTGGGCCTTGAAACATCAGATTCATGATATAATAGACAACGGTGAGATCGTGGTCACTAAACCAGATCAACCTCATGTGCAAGACAACCTTCTTCCTTAACACAAAGAAAAAGAGGTCAACATGATTAGTTGGAGCACTATATAAGGTTCCAATTCTAATGGCGAATCATCCCAATCCATCATAGACTGTGTTGACAAATGGGATTATGTACAGTTCCAGTTCACCATGGAACGAAAAATGAAAGATCTTTACAAACAAATTGAACAATTGGCAGAACTGGTGACCCACCAGCATCAAGTCACACCCCAATTAATTAGGCAGGAGCATGCCTATCTCCTTCCATTTGTTGTGAATGATCCATCAACGCCTTCAGAAAGCGAAGCTATGGAGGATAAGGTTGCAAAGCGAGCAAATGCTAAAGCCCGTCGAGATTTTGCCAATAAGAGGGAATTCACCTATTTGGGCCAATCCATGGAGGAGATACTACAGATGTTGATCAACGAATGAAGAATTACCTTCATTCTCCCTCCAATCAATCCCCGTTCAAGATGATTCAATCATGATGAAATGTGTCAATATCATTCACATTCTCACGGTCACAGCACAGTAGAATGCTGGGCACTCTGGCATCTTATTCAAAATCTTATTGATAGTGGTGTCCTGCAAATAGCAGATGACTACACTGTGCAACTCAAGGGTGGGAATGCATATCCTACCAGATTGAAGGGATCAGTAGCAGTTATATCCGAAATGGATGATGAGACTATCAAAGTATTTCCCATACAACCAATTCAACTCAAAGGAGCTGACAATCCTTTGAAAGTGGATGCACCAGAGCCAATTCCTTTACCTTTTAGACCACAACATCTTGTTGTCAGCTTACACAAAGTTCCATGGAATTATGGAGAAGCTGAGGATCCACGTCTCATACTACTGCTACAGTGTTGAAAGAAAATCCACTGTATCTTCCTCAACGGGTTATTAAACCTACTTGCAAAGCAAAGGGGAAGTTTCCCGTAGAGAAGATTGAAAAATTCCTCCGTACTATGGGTCACAATGAAGCCAAAGTGGTTTTAAGCTTGCGAGAAGCTCCATAACAGATTTCGATACTGGATTTTGTTTTCTCTTTTGAGGATCATCGGAAGATCTTGTTGAAGGTTTTAGAAGAAGCCTACTTGCCAAAGTCAGTGGATGTGGAAAATATTCAACATTTGGTTGATCACATTTTCAATAACAATGTGATATCCTTCACTGATGATGACATACCTCCCGAAGGGACCGGTCATTGCAAGCCTTTGCATATTGCAGTTTTGTCTTCTGGGTACATGCTAGCAGGAGTATTGATAGATGGAGGCTCATCTCTAAATATCTGTCCTTATGCCACCTTGGCAAAGATGAATATCAATCTCAAGCGGATACAAAGCAGCTATACGGTCATCAGAGCTTTTAATGGATCCCGGCGAAATTCCGTTGGAAAGATTTAATTGCCAATTGAGATTGGTCCCAATACATTCAATGTACCTTTCCACGTCCTCAAGATAGACTCAGGATACAACCTGCTATTGGGGAGACCATGGATACACATGGCTGAAGTTGTTCCCTCCACCTTACATTAACAACTCAAATACATTATCGACAACAGTCTAGTCACTGTCAACGCTGAGCCGGATTGTCCTGAACAAGGAGCTCTACCAATTATCAGCTTCAATTCAGAAGTTTAACCGACCAGTTTCCATACTCTGGAAGTGAGTAACACGCAATACCATTATATTGGAGCTCCACTTCCCGTACCGAAGATTTCTGCCGAGGTTATGTCGGCCACTCAAGAAATGATGTTATTGGGTCATCAACCTGGACAAGGGCTTGGTAAGGATAAGCAGGCTATTAAGCACCCTATCCAAATGTCCATCAATCAAAACAAATGGACTAGGCTATTACGCGATTCGATCCACGGGAATCCTCATAAGCACAAGCAGGTTCCTCAAGCTTCCGCCGCACGGAGATTTTCTATACCTTTACCTCATGAGTTGATGCAATCTCCAGTAAAGGTTCCAGCCCATGTTGTGGCTATTCTGTTTCCAAAACCAGTGCCAATCAAAGCAAAAGAGGTGCTGATTCCTGATCCCCAGGCGGAAGAAAAGGAACAGAAACGTAAACATGACCTTGCCTTGATGATGGCAGGTATTCGCGTCATTGTTAATGATGAACATACAAACAGATACACCCCAGACGATGATTGATAAGATGTCATGGTTATCATTTGGGAGAAGGAAGACAATGACGATCCTTCCATTACTGCAGTCCATCAGGACTTTTCGCTCGACAATTAGAGCAGCACTCCATGCATTGGTCGACGAGGGTAAAATGGACAGAAAACCCCTCTGCCCTGTAGATAACTTTAATTATTTTCTTTCCTTTACAACACTAGCAGTTATTTTATCAAGTACATGCTAACAATTTTGTATGATTGAACAATTGCATATATTAAGTGAAAGCATCTTTTGTTTCAGGACTCTGAATTTAGATGTGTCTGTCCTTGCTGATGACATGCCTTCTCTCCGCAAGGGCTGTAACTTTGATGCAAAGTTGGACTCAGACTTTATGGACATCCAAGAGGACATTGAGACACCTCAAGAGATTAAGGAATGGGTCGCAGACAAACCCAAACCCAATCTTGATCAAACCACTCCTTTCAATCTCGGAACCTTAGATAACCCTAAGCTAATCCAGATTCGTACAGACATTACCACAAATCAATGGAATGACATGGTTTCACTGTTAACCCAATTCTAGGATGTGTTTGCATGGTCTCATGAAGACATGGTGGGTTTGTCCACTGACATTGTTCTTCATCGCCTGCCCATTAAAGAAGGATTTAAGCCAGTTAGGCAAAAACTCAGGCGATTGAAACCTGAGTGGAGTTTAAAGGTTAAAGAAGAAATTGTGAAACAATTTCAAGCTGGCATCATCATGGTGTCTACATATCCGGAGTGGATATCTAACATTGTTCTCGTGCCTAAACCAGGGGGAAAGGTGCGAGTCTGCGTGGATTACCAGGATTTGAACAAAGCTTGCCTTAAAGATAGCTTTCCCGTGCCCTTTATCCACATTATTATTGACAATAATGCTCAATATGACATGTACTCCTTTGCTGATTGCTTTGCGGGGTACCATCAGATTATGGTTGCTGAGGTATATCGTGAGAAAAATTCTTTCATCATGCCTTGGGGAACCTTTTGCTACAGACGGTTGTCATTCGGCGTCATTAACGCCGGGGAAACTTATCAGCGAGCTATGATGGCTCTTTTCCATGATTTAATGCACAAGGAGATAGAGATCTACGTGGATGACATCATTGTTAAATCCCGGAAGGAGGATGACCATTTAGAGCATCTCAAAAAGCTTTTCAATAGGTTGCGTAAGTATAACTTGAAGTTGAATCCCGCCAAGTGCGCTTTTGGTGTTAAGTCAGGCAAGTTGCTAGGTTTCCTAATCAGCCACAAAGGGATTGAACTGGATCCTACCAAAATCTAGGCCTTCAAGGAAATGTACGTTCCTCAGATAGAGAAGGAAATACGAGGATTTTTGGGAAGAATCAATTTCATTAGCAGATTCATTTCTCAACTCACAGCAACCTATGAGCCTATCTTCAAGATGTTAAGGAAGAACTCATCCATGAAATGTAATGATGAGTGTCAGAAAGCTTTCCTTACCATTAAAGAGCAACTGATTAACGCTCCTATTTTGGTACCTCCCAGGGATGATGTTCCCTTGTTCATGTACTTGTCCATAAATGACAATGCCATGGGCTACATGCTGGGGCAGAAAGACAATAGAGGCCAAGAACGAGCTATCTATTACCTCAGCAAAAGATTCAGCATCAGTGAACACAAGTACACTCTGATTGAGAAGACTTGTTGTGCTTTAGCATGGTCTTCCATGAGGTTACAACATTACCTCCATGATCGCACAACCCATCTCATATCCCGAATGGATCCTCTCAAGTATGTGTTCAGTAAGCCAATACTGAATTGTTAACTGTCCAGATGGCAGTTGATCCTACATCAATTTGACATCGTCTATGTGACGCAAAAGTCTGTCAAAGGTCAAGAAATTGCGGATCAACTAGCCGCCGCACCTGCAGGGGATTACAAACCCTATAAAACATACTTTCCTGATAAAGGAGTAATGACAATTCAGCTACAACATCAGTACGATACATGCCGTACGTGGAGAATGTATTTTAATGGAGCTGTTAATTCAGAAGGCTCTGGAGCTGGAACAGTTTTAATATCCGGTATGGGGGAGCAATATCCCGTCGCCATCAAATTGTAGTTTGTCAGCACCAATAACACAGCTGAGTATGAAGGTTGTATCATGGGGATAAAACTTCCCCGTTCAATGGGCATCAAACGGTTAACTATCTTTGGGGATTTCGAATTGGTAATTAAGCAATCCACAAGAATCTATCAAACCAAAGAATTACATTTGCTACCTTACCATCGACAAGTTCTACAAATGGCTTTGGAGTTCGAAGGAATCTCCTTTCTACACGTTCCTCGTAATAGGAATGATTTTGCAGATGCATTAGCAACGTTGGCCTCCTTTGTTTATATACCTGACAAGGAAAACATGCCAAGCATCACGTTTGCTCTGCAAAAAGCCCCAGTCTATGGGAATTATATTGGAGAAGTATTAGATGAGCTACCTCCCATCTACAACCCTTGGTATCAGCACATCAAGGAGTATCTACAAGATGGATCTACACTCGCTGAGGTGAGCCTAATTGAGAAGAGGCGCATTCATCGACTTGTTATGAAATTCTTCCTGAGCGGAGATGCACTCTACAAAAGAGATACAGGATTAGGTCTCCTCAAATGTCTGGATAAAGACCAATCTCAGAGACTCATGGATGAAATCCATGGTGGAGTATGCGGCCCTCACATGAGCGGACCCCTACTTGTAAAGAAAATTCTCAGAACGGGACATTATTGGTTTACACTCAAAGCTGACTGTGATGATCACGTCAAGAGGTGCTATCAATGCCAGATTCATGGGAATGCTATCCACGCCCCTCCAAGGGAACTCCACACTATGAGTTCACCATGGCCCTTCTCAATGTGGGGAATGGACGTGATCGGGCCCATCGAGCCCAAAGCCAGTAATGGACATCGATTCATATTCACCATGATCGACTACTTCACCAAATGGGTAGAAGCAACATCCTTCCCCAGGTTTACTAAAGAAGTTATCATTGCTTTCATCAGAAACAATGTCGTGTGTCGATATGGACAACCAGAGGTCATTATGTTAGACAATGCTAAGAACCTCAACAACAAAATGATGGAGAAGAAACTTCCACATCAAACATCTCAACTCCGTCATCTACCGTCCAAAGATGAATGGTGATATTGAAGTGGCTTATAAAAACATCAAAAAGATCATGCAAAAAATGTCCGCCAATCACAAAGGATGGCCTGACCTCTTGCCACTTACTTTATTAGCCTACAGAACTTCCATGCGAACTTCCACTAGGGTAACCCCCTACTCATTAGTCTATGGGATGGAAGCAATGCTCCCCATAGAAGTGGAAATGGAATCCCTTAGAGTATTGATGGATGTTCAGTTGGGTGAAGACCAATGGGTACAAGACAGGTATAACCAATTGTCTCTAATAGACGAAAGGCGATCCACGGCTATCTTCCATGGTCAGTTATATCAGCAAAGGATCGTACGATCCTACAGTAGAAAAGTCTGACTACGGAAATTCAGAAAACATGACTTCATTTTGAAGAAGATCATTGACAACCAAGATCAATCTAAGGGAAAATTCGCTTCTAACTGGGAGGGCCCATTTGTTGTCAAGGAAGTATTGATAGGAGGTGCTCTCAGAATGCAGGAAATGGATGCCAATGAATTTCCACAACTTATCAATTCGGACACAGTGAAACGGTACTATGTCTGAAGTTACCTTCAAACAAACATCATGGTTTTTATCATCAAATCACCAGTCATTCCGATTTTGAACCCTTTCCTTTTTGAGTATTCTTCTGCCCCTAAGGGAAACATACACTTCAAGCCAGTAACCTGGCATCACTTCATTTCAAGCCTTTCACAATTTTGGTTATCCTGAAGATGGGATTAAACCTTTCACACTTGCAGTTTATCCTGAAGAAGGGATTAAACTTTTCTACGCCTGCAGTCTATCTTGAAGACGAGATTAAACTTTTCTACGCTTGCAGTTTATCCTGAGGACGGGATCAAACTTTTTCACACCTGTAGTTTGTCCCTATTATTGGATCAAACTTTCTTCTCCCCGCATTATAGCCTGCACATGGGATTCACATTTCTCTTCGCCTTCAATTCATCCTGAGGGGTGAACTACGTCGACCTGATCTCCCTGATACCCGGGGGTACGTAGGCAACCATATTCTATATGGCCCGGTCGCAATAAAGAAAAAAACAAAACATTTCTACCCTTTCTCTACAAAATAACAAAAAAAAAACAAAAATACTTCTACATCCATCCGCATACGCATTCAAATATTGAACCTCTTACACGTGTTCGAACTACACACGCACTTGCATCTCCTCTTCAATAGAGTACGTGAAGCCATTCATGGTGCGATCCTAACCCCTAGCGAACAACATATTTGTCACACTTGCATCGGATCTACCTTCAATTTTCCCCATTTCATCAGTTTCAGATCAAAGGGATGGAATTACCCAACCTCTTCTCACAAATAGAAGATTCGGTGACCATATAAGCTGCAATCGTGCTTCAAAGAGCAATACCAACCCATAAGAGATGGAATTAACTAGCCTTCTCACAAATAGAAGTACTGGCGACCATTTGTGGTGCGGTCAATCTCAGAGAGAAAGAAACCACCCTCCTCTCAACTTTTCCATACAGATACCAGTCCCAAGACACCAAAGATGGTAGGGATTTATAGAAATCAGTGATCCGTTCTGAGACATCTTGCGATGTCTCAATGTCCATCTATCAAGGATAAGTTCAGAATGCATCAAGATCACAAGGCCCTGGAGAAACAGGCAAACATCAAGCAAGTATCAAGGCATAACTAAAAGGGAAGTGAATCAAAATATATTTCCCTGCCATATATAATACTGTTTGATATATACATCTGTGTTGTACATAAAAAAATGACTAAGCTAGTCTGTGCAGGAAAATACAAAGCTATCTACAGATCTGTGTGTATGCGGACTATCAGATCTAACATAGCATCCCTCTCTGAAGACGGAGGAAGCACTGCAAGCTCCTGCCCAAAGGTATCTACACGAGCTAGCAGATTAGAGGCTAACTGCATGGTGACATAATGCTCATCAATGTAAGCACTTATGTCGGCAAGACCGACAGTCATCTGGGATCTCACTGAAGTGCTGTCTGCAATGGCCACATCCCTAGCAGATAAGGCGGCATCCCGCTCCACTATCAATACATCCCTAGCTGATCTAGCTTCATCACTCTCTAACAGAGAGGTGTCTCTCTCATCAAGAGCTGTCAACATCGCGGCCCTATCCTGATCTCTATCATAGGTCATCAAATGTAAGCTCGCTCTCCAAATGTTGTCTTAGAATCTTGAGAGTAACATGGCACTTTCGGGGTGGAGAATCCATCACAAATCTTTGGCGGACCCAAGCCAAATCATCGATGGGAACAACAGCCTCCTCTATAGGCTCCTCATCGTCAGAATCAATCCCGTGCACTATGGATACTGCTGCAGCCGATGCAGTCTCTATCTCCATCCATGCATAATCTCTGAGAACAACCTTGGATGATGAAAAAAATATACGACCAACTCTCACGATCCCAACAGTATACAACTGGATCATCCTCCGTGATAAATTGTGAAGCGAAGCGCTGACCCACTGCTCCCTCAGACGGATGAAAATCTTAAAACTGGTCAAACTGCCACATCACGGCCAATGGGTGGTAAGTGATCATGCCCCTCAATCCAGCTAGTGGGAGATAATCCATGCCCGGAGCATGAGTAATGAAGCTGTAGGGTCAACTAAGCCCTGAACACGACAATATGGCAAACGGATCCCTAATCCCTGCCAGGAAAGCTGACCATGATGCACCATCTATGCACTCTGCAGGCTGAAAGGAGTATGACGTGGCTATCTCCTGGGTGAAACAAAACCCCTCCCGTCTAAATGTGCCAATCGGTCTCAAGTGTGACATAAACCACACATACAACATGACCGAAGCTACTCAGAAACACTCTGCTCACGGATAAGTATGCAGATGATGTAGTCGACCTCATAGTCTCTGCAATGATCATTGGTACAATGGTACGACCCTCCCTGAGAGCTCTCACTGCCATAATGACGCCGATATCCAGCTCATCCATGTACCACGGCATGAAGACGTATGACAATATGCATAAAAGCAGTACATCCACTCTGGCTGAATGCCAATGGTCCTCCGGTGTGGTGAAATCCCCAGAATGCCATGCATAACTATCCTCATAGCCAAACATGTCAAACAGGAAATGCTGGGATATCACATGGTCGAATGTAATCTCGTTGTGGACCACTCTATGTCTCAATCCGGTGAGGGTCATGAACTGTCTGTTCATGTCTCCAATAGCCATATGCATGCAAGGTCTGTCCAGTGGCAGCATCGTTAACCGTGCATACTCCTCCAAAGTAGGAGTCAACTCCTGGGTCCCAAATCTGAAAACTTGCCTCTTCGATACCCAGTGCTCTAGCATACCCTCTACAAATCCTATGGGAACCTGAAACATCAACATGGTCATAGTATGTTGCAACAAGTCATCTACGATCACCATATCTAATGGTGATATACTACCATACAATGAGCGCATACCAGCTACTACCACAAATGGTGGGGTATGATCAATACGGCTAACTGTCGAAGAAGACATATTTACGGGCTGTGTCATAAGACCATCCAGGGGTCAATGTTGAATAGCTCTAGACATACATATGCATAACATAATAACATGCATGGTGCAATAGATGGCAATATGATATAGGGAATGGGAAACTGTACATACATTCCTAAGTATATCATCATCTAATACATCTCTATATAGCTAAAATACAGGGAAATGGGGCGAAGCTAACCAACATACAACAAAGGCCTATCAAAAGATATAGTGAGAATGGGACGAAGCTACCAAGCAGCTAACAGAGGCCTATCAAAAGAGATAGCGAGAAATACATCAGAAAAAGTCAAGAGTGTCGATGTCTACATCATCGATCCTGTCCACCTGATGTAACTCCTCTTGAGTCACTAGATCTCTATCTACAGGGATGTCAGGCTGATACAAGGGAGGATCTGCGCCAGCAAAACCATATGGGTCACCTGAGGGACCAACGCCAAAGTTAGAAGGATCAAAAGTATCTACCTCTGCAGGCTCTCTTCCCAAATGCCGAATGAAAAGATGTGATTGGTCATACTGCCGAGTTAATCTGTCAATCTGTGTCACATGAGTCAGATCTCTGACACAGGCTAGCCAATCCGTCATCATCATAGATCCTGGAACCATATCCCCCATAAACTGTGTGGCGTGGGTCTGAGCTCCAATGGTACGAGGGATCCACCAATGCTGGAACATCTCATAAGAACAGGGACCCTCTGACAATGTAAAACCGTCAATCCCCATCAATGGGATGTCAATGACGGGTGACTGCGAAACATGCCAATAACGCCGGGTAGGAGGCAAGATCGGCATACGAATCTCTCCTATAGTGCTTCTGATTACACGCTCACCTAAGTAAAGCTCCCATCCTCCATCTGTGAAGAGAGGAATCCTGCGGGTGGAAATCACGTGCTCGACGCCAGTCGGGTACACATCCTCAAATCCAATGCTAGAATGCTCCCAGAGTAAGGAATCCACGTGATGATATTCGACGTCAATAACTCCAGCTGTAGGCGACAATGAGTAAAACCCTCAGCAATAGGGACCTCTGCCAGTATGGAATGATGCCATCTCCGTCCTCGTGGTGAGGTGTCTAAACCTAACATGCTCACAGGACGCAAATAAGGAAGACTTTCGTAGGCCCAAAACTGCCAACACAAAGGCAAACATCTGTTGTCAGCCAACACTCTTAACCTATACATGGGAAAAGACAAGATAAACACTCACCAGTAGAAATGGGTAGAATCCTAACCACGCCTCGGTCAAGCCCTACGATCGCATGCACATTCCCCTGAGGAAGTAGGCAAAGGTGTAGGAACCCCAATCATACTCTCCTATACGGTCCATGTGTCGAGTGGCGCTGATCAAAACGAAGGACACCGTAGAAGAGTTATCTGCTATGTAGCAGCCCCTAATGATCATCAGGAACAATCGCCAGAAAATGTGATCCCTAACTCTCACATCATCGGGTATGGGCTTACTCAACATCCCACTCATAGCATCTACGCTCAAAGGACCTGTACGAACAGTCCTGCCCTTGAGCACCTCCGCCGGAACTCCCAACAAGGATCTGACAGCAGTAGGGGTGATATCCGTCGTGCAAGGCACCTGCTCCCCTCCAAACTCTATACCTGTGATAAACCACCAATCCATCAGCGTCATCATCACCTCGCAGTCCAGCAAATTGAGTGACTGAGTCTGGTGAAACCACCGCTCAGACAATGCCCTAAGGTAACCCTAGGGACAGCGAAGGGGTAGAATGGAGAAGAACCTCCCGAATCCCCAGCAATGGATGATCTCTCTGTAGTCATCATGCAAGGTTTGATACATAGAGTGGATGCTAAACCAGTTCCCTCGAGGCTGTTTGAAGTCGGGAACCTACATCAAATGCAGATCAACATCAGACTCCTTGACTCCTCATTAATAAGAAATAAGGAAGATTAAAGATCTAACTTCATACCTCATTTGTGTGCAGGTATACTTAAGGATGCCTACTCAAGTCACCCAGAAGATCTGGGTTCGCCACTTGAATACCTGGAAATTCCCTACGGGGAACACGTACAGCAGGAGACGTATCACCGCCTCCGCCAAATGACGAGGCTGTCTAACAGAACAGTGCTGAGGCTCTTCAAAAGCCCTCCTACGTACACCAGAAGTGGTCCTGCAGGAACTACTCGGCTCATCCGGATCCATGATATCTGGACAACAAGTCTCCAAATCACCTTAGAAAGGGTTTGGTAATTTCTTACATGAAGTCTTTTCAAAATGCATTTTATGATTACATGCATGCATGCATTGTTTTAACAAACATCTATAGTAGAGTGAAAAATGCATGACTACCCAATACCTACATTTTGGGAAAATTTTGCCATAGCCCCTTTGTAAATGGGACTATCCACATGCACATAGGCATGACTAGGTGGCCATTCAGTACCACACCTATACACAGTCATATACATCCTGTATGCATTAATCACATCACAGTAAAAATCCGTAAGTGTAGTCTAATTACCAGGATTATTTTACTTTGTGCCTTTACTCATTTGTCCTCAAATAGAATAAGAAATGACAGTAAAAGGTGTCAATTTAACTATTTCAAAAGTCAAATTTTTTCACATCAATATGTTCAGCATGGTTTAATACTAACATTTACTATGTTGAATATTTTTTATCAAGTCATATCAACATGCATATTCACTACTATGTGTCTAATTGCATTTCATGCAATTAGTCATTTTCCAACGGACAGAAATTGGAAAAAAATATATACATGTGTTACCGGATGCGGTGAAGAGCGGCATATGTGGTGGCGAATATCACGAGAAAGTTGCCCGAACTCAACAGATCTGAAGAATAGCTCTCAGATTTCCTTCGATGCGCAACTTGAAAATGACTTATGAAAGCAACCAACCGCCTATACATAGGCACGGTTGGCCGCAGGCTAACCTATGGCTCCTGCAGGTACACCTGCGGCACTTCTCCATGGGCCCCACACCTCCGACTCGCTCTAGTTAAAGTGGAAAAGGAGGTCTCACAAGCTGAAAAGGCCAAATCAGGAATAAAAGTGCTATGCTATTGAGCGGAATAGCCTAAAATCCTAGTTTCTCGTCGGTCAGAGTTAAACTCTCGTCGTCTTAAAGGTACTCGCCTGAATGCAGGGTATACTATACCAATGAGCCCAGCTTTCACAAATCATGCTCGGCAATACCCCACAAAGGTCTTATGCCATCATTTGCAGGGTCACAACCCTAAACTTCCCCGGCGGGGGTTATAACGCAAAACCACGATATATCAAACCTCCCCGGCGGGGGTTATAATGCCGAAGTTATCAGCATCTACGTATCACCGGCAGGGGTCACAACGCACATCCTTCAAACATCTATGTATCCCCGACGGGGGTTACAACACAATGCAACCATTGATACACACATCAATGAAGGTCAAGCAGGCTTGACGTCATGTCAGCAGATGGTAAGTAAACCATTCGAAGCAGCTTATCCACGTGTCCCTGGCGGGGGTTACAACGTAATGCTAATATTAACACATACATCAATGAAGGTTAAGCAGCCTTGACAATACACCCAACAAGGATTTATCCGGTGATACACACATCAGCGAAGATCAGATAACCTTGATAACAACAAACTGTTGGCAGTAACTCTGACAGAATGAGGGAATATATTATACACATCCTCAAACAGACAAAGATTTATCCCCACAGATCTCTTACACACAAGAGGTACCTCTATGGAATATAAGCCAGTGTCTAGGATTCAAGACTCTGGTGATAGCCCCAACGTCAACATCATTGGAAACTTGGATCGCATGTCCAAGCCATCACTGATAATAGAACCTTCTTTATCAATCCTATCATAGAAGAGATAAAGATAAAAAATATGAGTCTTACCCTTGAAGACTATGACTTCAACTCACTTTGGAAAATATAGCAAAAGTTGAAATGGCTTATAAGTGCTTAAGTGGCTTATTCTCTCTACCAAATAAGTTGTTTATCTTTGAGAGGAGTTGGGAGAAATTGAACAACCAACAAATGACGTGAGACTTATCTATTTATAGGCAACCAAAAGCTAGGGTAAAATGGTCAAAACACCATCCCACCTCCTTATTCCACCTCCTCAATCCTCCACCACCTTACTATTCATTCCTCGTCTAGCACATCACTTGGTCACCACACAAAGTTCTTGCCCATCAATTCTACCCACCTTAACATGGTTTGCTCCATGGATCATGGCTTATCATTGGGCTTGCTAATTAATCTAGCTAATTTCCTTATTGGGCTTATCCTACCATAGTTTGGACTCATGATCCATCAAACACTTAGGCTTGAGTATCACTTCTATTGGGCTTATACTATTAGGTTAATAATCCTACAAGTCCATTACCTTTAATTAATAACTTAACATATATACACCACGTATAATTCTCATATGCTAACTCGTATATTAATTCGTAATATACGTTATTTCATTCTCCATTCTTAATAGTATAATACGTCGTATTATACTTATATTCATTACCTCGTATAATGTATAAACATTATACGATCACAACTTTCTTCCCTTAACGCTTAATAAACCTAACGTTCCCAAATTAAGTCCACATGCGAAATATTACATTTTCCATACTTAGGTTATTATTGCATAATCCATCTCAACTTGATATTATAACGTTACATATTTCTCGGAAGTTCAAAAATAATTCCCGAGCAGAAATCGATGAATAGTGTTTTTTGGAAAATTTCTCGGAAAGATTTTATTTTTGTCTAAGAAATTCAAACAATTTAATTCTCTCACATAGTTAAAATACTACGATATTCCAAGGTCTAGCGCCATGAGGTAAATAGTGTTAAATGTCAGCCAGCAAACCGACACGATAAAAGTTGAGTCTTTGCTAAATGGTACGTAGTATGACCATCCATCATTCATATATTGCATTATGACCGAGGCCTGAACAACGCTAAGCGCGACGCGGCCTACGCATCTAATCTAACATAAAGTAGTGCCACAATATGAGTTCAAAAATGTTGTTAGTGACTTAGGTTTTGAACTTCATTTGTTCAAGAACCTAAAGGGGTAATGTTTGTACATTTCATAAGTGTATTAAAGCTATTCCTATACTACCTATACTTAAGTATATGGTATTGAACTTAGGAGCTGAATGCATGTTAATAAGCTATGAACGATGAACAAAGTTGATACTTTATCAACTATGTCCGAGTCCGGTTAATAACGTTAGTTAATTAACAAACCAGGACGAAGGGTAATAAGTCATGTTGACTTTAATAAAGTTATTAAGTTAACTAAGACTTAAAAGAGAAAGAAGCTTGTAGAAGCAATGTGAACATTTGTTTGATAGCTAATTATAGTGTGCTATGTGAATATATCATGTAGATTCTGTAAAGGCTGTGGTCAGTCGATTTAATTATTTGAAGACACTGAAAGGCAAGTTTTTTTAACGCTTGTCTAACTTCCATGTTAGCCATGTTTTATGTGATTCGTTGAACTGAATTGCAAGACTTTGTTTTAAAGAAAGGGTCGATGACAGATTTTAATTCATCTAGACTATTCGTAATATATAGATTGATTATGATTTATATCTTTCTATATAGAAATGTTAACGCTATCCTATGCCAAGTGATTGGTACGGATGTGAAGGTAAGGTTTGTCTATGAACAAACAAAAGTATTTTTCATCAATTATTCGATGGGCACGCGAGTTCGCCAAAAAATATTAAACGTAAATACGTTTAATGAATGAGTGTTGATCAACATAGAGTACTATAGGCTGATCACCTAGAAGTGCTCGTAAGTTATCGGATGAACCGCCTTAGTGCTTTGGACTCCTTTTCATGTATGAAAACTAAAAGTTACTGTTCATGGTCTATCGACTGGTTCAGAATTCCTAATCTATTCTATACTTTAGGAATTGATGTTATGAGCTGTTAAAGTATTATTGATTCATAATACTTCATAACTATTGTTCGATTATATGCTTTAATTGTTATATAATTCACGAATGTGGTATTACTGTTATCCTTTGTTAAAACTTGCTGAGCTGTCATGCTCACTTCTTGAGTGAATTATATAACTGCAGTTAAGGATGAACATATTGTGAATGCCAAGAGAGATAAGGGCAAAGCTAAGATGGATGCTTAGGCATTGTGTAATAGTTTAGTAAGTTTGTGTGTATTATACATTATGAACAATGAACGATGTAACCGGTTTATGAACCTGGGAAGGATTTTTTTTATTTTGATTGTAATAAGAAGATAGTAATTATATTCATTTTGTTGTATTTCAATGGAATGATTATATGGTTGTTAGTATAGTGGAGCACCATATGTTGGGTTAGAAGATACCCAAATTTGGGGGCGTCACAGGTTGGTATTAAAGCCTTAGGTTATAAAACTTAAGGGGGGGAAACCTTAGGCTAATAATATCGTAAGGAAGGTAAAGTCTGAGGAATGAAATTCAAGTCCATTGAATTAATAAGGTATTGAGATAACTCAGTATCGAAAGGATTAAAAGATGGAAATTAATCTTAAAGATATTAAATATGATTTGTGCTTATACTATTGTGTATTATGTACTAATCAACGTGTTATGTGTTTGTAGATATCAACCGATAGCTTGATGTTTAGAAACGTGGAAATGATAAGTGAGGATTCAGTGAATCAAGTTGAGATAGTACCAATGCCAGTGGCGGAGGTACCAATAGTTGTACTACATGACTCATACATTGAGGAGTACATCTCTGAGGAGGAATACTCTAAGGAGACTATGGGTTTAGCATCATACCTTAACGAGATGCTAGACGTGGAGGAGGAAATAGAGGTGACATCGGTTAATACGGTGGTGCCTACTCAGGAGCTGACACCTCCGGATGCAATGAGATCATTGTATCTCATGCATGTGGATGGATAGAATGTGCATCTGCGCATGCGATAGTAGAGACTTCGTTGAGGAGATAACCACCCTTTATGAGGCGAAGGAATCTGCAGGGGCAGACTTTGAGTCAGAGCACGATGAGGTCCTTGAGCTACAAGGATGAGGCTCGTGACTATAAGGATGAGGTCCTTGAGCTACAGAAGAAACTGGTTGAGAAAGACCAAAAGATAGCTAGGATGTCATACATCCACGAATGCGCTCATCAGGATTTCAAGCTGAAAATTGCTCGTTATTCTATTGAGTCAGGGCAGACTTGACATACCATAAGTCGAGATATAATATCGATTCTGGCAAATCAAAAATATGAGAATGTCGTTCTATAGTGTTAGTAGATCGTTAGATCTTTGTGTATATGGTGGTAGTGACGTAAAGCCCTCTTTTGTATAATTAAAGGGTAGTCTTTTTGTAAATCCCAATTTTTGTAGAAGGCAATCGCGAGATAGTATGTAATAGCTTTTGGCTAAGGGAACATGATGTATATAGTTTTGAGTATGAAAGCATATTTATATAATGAAGTTTTTATTAAATGTGCTTATTGTGGTATGAATAGTTGTTATTGATTGAGAATGATAACCGAGTAGTTAAATAGATAATAACTAAGCTTTATTTATTTAATTAGAATTATGCCGCCGAGAAGGAGACAGCGTAACCAAGAGGCCAAGTCTCATAATGAGAATAAGAGGGGTCCTAATAACCCTATGCAAGAGATCATTAATTTATTAATGGCTACATTTAACCAAGTGGGGGGTGGGATTCCTGTAGCTCATGGGGTAGCAAGAACAACTACCTTTAAGGACTTTAAAAGTGTGGGTCCTCCCGAGTTCTGAGGAATGATGGACCCGTTAGAAGCCCAGACGTGGGTAAGAGAGATTGAGAAGGCGTTTGTGATAACAAACATAAGTGAGGCATAAAAGACTTCTTTTGCGACTTATATGATGAAGGGGGAAGCCCACTACTGGTGGGAGGCTCACCAGGGTGGGGCTAGGACAGAGGTTGTTATGTGGGAACAGTTTAAGAAGGTCTTCCTCGAAAGCTATTTCCCTACTAGCATGCAGGGTAGGATGGAAATTAAGTTCCTAGAACTGAAGCAGGGGGATATGACGGTTCCCCAGTATGCCGCCAAGTTTAATGAATTGGTGAGATTTTCTCCACACCAGGTGGATACAGAGGAGAGAAAGGTGCGCAGGTTTGAGTAGGGCTTAAAACCCTGGCTCTACAGTAGTATATCGGTTTTCCAAAGTGCTTCCTACTAGACCATTCTGAAAAAGGCGATAATAGCTGAAGGTGGTGGTGAGGCATTGTCTCAGTACCACAAAGAGCGAAAGATCAAGAGCAAGTTAGAGGGAGGTAGTAAGGCCGAAGTTGCCAGCAGAAGTGGTAACTTGCCAAAGAGAAAGAATTTTAACCCTGGGAATACCGGGGTAAAGTAGGGAGATCCCAAATGGAGGACGGAAGCATGTAAGACATGCAGAAAGCCTCACATTGGAGTCTATTTAAAGGGGAAAGCAGTATGCTACAACTGTGGTCAGGAGGGGCATTTGTAACCCAACTGTCCTAACCCTAAGAAGAACCGGGGATGTTTTGTTTGTGGGTCAGTGGATCACATGGCAAGAAATTGTACGAAGAAGGGTTTAGAGGGGAATACGAGTTCTGGTAGTAGTAAATTAGCCATTACTGGACCAACACCATCGGTGGGTAGACCCTCAGCTCGTACGTTTAATATGACTGTCCAAGATGCGGTTGCATCAACGGATGTGGTAGCAGGTATCATTCCGGTCAATAAGATAAATGCTTATGTGCTATTTGACTCGGGTGCTACTTGTTCTTTTATAGCATGTGAATTTGCTAAGCAATTAGGTTTAATCCCTGAGAAGTTACCTATACCTTTAGACGTTAAGGTAGAAAACGAAGAGATAATCCCCATTGAACATATTTATAAGGATTGTTGCATAGAAATCAGAGGGAAGAAGTTATCGGTAGATTTGGTACCGATAAGGGTAAAAGAATTTGATGTAATTCTTGGTATGGATTGGTTGATTAACCATAAGGCGATAATAGATTTCCATAAGAAAAGTGTAAACCTTCGACTTTCTAGAAAACCAAGGTAGTGTTCTTCGGTAGTAAATCACCGAGACGCTCTTGTTGTCTGTCTATGACACAAGCTAGGAAGATGTTGAGAAAAGGGTGTGTAGGTTATCTATGCCATGTTGTGGAAACCCAAAGAGTGAGAACATCCTTGGACCAGTAACCTATAGTGCAAGAGTTCGCGGATGTATTTCCGGAGGAGTTACCGGGTATTCCACTGGATAAGGAGGTAGAGTTTTTAATTGATCTGTTACAGGGAACGACATTAGTTTCAAGGGCACCATATCGGATGGCGCCAGTTGAGATAAAGGAGTTAATGGTTTAATTACAAGAACTATTAGATAAGAAGTACATTCAACCGAGTGTGTCTCCTTGGGGAGCACCAGTGTTGTTTGTAAAGAAGAAGGATGGGTCGTTAAGACTTTGTATTGACTATCGAGAGTTGAACAAGTTGACGATTAAGAATAAATACCCGTTGCCCGGGATCGATGATCTATTTGATCAGTTGAAAGGGGAAAAGTATTTTTCTAAGATAGATTTGCACACGGGGTATCATCAGTTAAAGGTGAGGAAGGAGGATGTACCTAAGACGGCGTTCAGAACTCGTTATGGACATTACGAGTTTCTGGTAATGTAGTTTGGGTTGACTAATGCGCCAGCCGCATTTATGGATATGATGAACAGAGTGTTCAAAAAATATTTGGACAAGTTCATAGTAGTGTTCATCGATAATATTCTAGTCTATTCTAAGACGTCAAAAGATCATGCAGAACATTTAAGAATAGTGTTGGAAACACTAAGGAAGGAGAAGTTGTATGAGAAATTCATAAAGTGTGAATTTTGGCTTGAGCGAGTGCAGTTTCTAGGTCATGTTATTGATAAGGATGGCATTTCTGTAGATCAGGCAAAAGTAGAAGCAATTAATGAATGGGATCAAACGAAAACGCCAACTGAGGTTCGGAGTTTTCTAGGGTTAGCAGGATACTATAGAAGGTTCATTCCAGACTTTTCTAAAGTAGCTACTCCATTGACAAATCTGACAAGAAAGTCGGTGAAGTATGTGTGGACCTAAAAATGTGAGAACAGTTTTCAGGAGTTGAACAAGAGGTTGAGTGAGGCACCTGTATTGTCCTTACCAGATGATACAGGGAACTTTGTAGTGTATAGCGATGCTTCACATAAGGGACTGGGTTGCGTGCTCATGCAACATGGAAAAGTCATTGCGTATGCGTCACGTCAATTGAAGGATTATGAAAAGGTCTATCCTACTCATGATTTGGAATTGGCAGCTGTAATTTTTGCCTTAAAAATATGGAGACATTATCTTTATGGTGAGAAGTATGAGATAAACACGGACCACAAAAGTCTGAAATATATCTTCACACAGAAGGAGTTGAACATGTGACAGAGAAGGTGGTTAGAGTTAATAAAGGATTATGATTGTGATATCTTATATCATCCGGGGAAAGCAAATGTAGTAGCCGATGCGTTAAGTAGGAAGGGTAGAGAGACACTGTCAATGTTAACAACTCAGAATGAGTTGATAACAACGATGTCAAGCATGGAGCTAGAAGTTAAGTTACCAGAAGAAGCGGGGGAAATGTTATTTTCCATGGAAATCCAACCGACCATAGCGAAACGGGTTAGGGGAGTACAATTGAGTAACGAGGAATGCCAGCAGATACAGAAGAGGATAGAAGATGAAGAGAAAACTAAGTATAACCTCGATAAGGAGGGATTACTTCGTTTTGAAGGAAGAAATTGGGTTCCGAATGATCCCGAATTAAAGGAAGAAATAATGATGGAGGCTCATAGTTCGAGGTATTCGATACATCTCGATAGTACGAAGATGTATCAAGACCTTCGTCAGAACTTGTTAAAAAGTTAAGGCTGAACACCAACGACCTAACGGGTTGTTGCAACCGTTAGAAATTCCAGCGTGGAAGTGGGATCACATCACGATAGACTTTGTGGTGGGACTTCCAACAACCAGAAAAGGATACGATGCTATTTGGGTGATAGTGGATCGATTAACGAAATCGGCTCATTTTCTACCAATAGGAGTCAAGTATAACTTGGATCAGTTAGCTAAGTTGTATGTCAAGGAAATTTTTTCCAGACATGGAGTACCTATTTCAATCGTGTCAGATCATGATCCACGATTCACATCAAACTTTTGGAGGAGTTTGCAAGAGCAAATGGGAACACAGTTAAGATTGAGTACGGCGTATCATCCTGAGATGGATGGTTAGAGTGAGAGGACAATTCAAATGCTAGATGATATGTTAAGATCTTGCGTTATGGATTTCAAAGGGAGTTGGGACGAATATCTGTCGTTGGTGGAATTTTCGTACAACAATAGTTTTCACGCTAGTATAGGCATGCCGCCTTACGAAGCGTTGTCTGGAAGGAAGTGCCGAACTCCATTATGTTGGGATGAGGTGGGTGAACGTTGGATGTTGGGACCTGATGAAATTAATTCGTACTCGATTAGTTTCTGCTCAACATAGGCAGAAGAAGTATGCGGATGCTCATAGAGAAAATAGAGAATTCGATGTAGGATCCTTTATTTTTCTAAAAGTATCGCCTTGGAAGGGGAAGATATGTTTTGGGAAGAAAGGGAAGTTAAGTCCAAGGTTTGTAGGACCTTTTGAGATTTTAAGAAGAGCGGGAGAGGTAGCTTATGAAGTGGCTTTACCTCCTGAGATGGAATGCATTCATAATTTGATTCATGTGTCAGTGTTGCGTCCTTATAAATCAGACTATAAACACGTAATAGAATATGAATCTATTCAGATAGAGAAAGACTTGTCATACGAGGAACTTCCAGTTCAAATTATTGATAGAAAAGAACAAGTTTTAAGAAATAAGGTAATACCTTCAGTGAAGGTGTTATGGAGAAACCACAATGCTAAAGAAGCAACGTGGGAGCTCGAGAGTAAAATGAAGGAAGATTTTCCTCATTTGTTTATATAATTATAAGCTAAGATTCTGGGGACAGAATCCTTATAAGGGGGAGAGAATGTAACGCCCGAGAAAATCGTATTTTTATGACAATTAAATTTTTACTTGATTATGTGAATTAAATGAATTTAATTGATTTATTATGTGAGTAAGCTATGTGAAGGTCGTTCTATGACCTAGAATGTGCTAACCTGGTTAGTAATCTGGCTACGTGCTAGAATTATTTGTTTGGAATTTCCAAGACGAAAATAATTATTTTTCGAGAAATTTCCGTAAAAACACTATTCATCCATTTTTGTTTGGGGAATTATTTTGAAATTCCGAGAAACGTGTAATGTTATGATATTGAGATTAGCTGGAATATCTGATAATATTTCACTAATGGCAAACACAGTTTTTGCCTGCAGACTTAAACCCTAAGGGTTGAGTATATTAATTTTCGAGAAGTAAATAATATGCGTAGAAGGAATTGTGTTAAGGTTAATGCGAGTCTTATACAAGTATGATACTATTTAGTATCTATGTATAATCGTTGAGTAAATCTGATACAATACGATTATTGTACGTGTAGTATACGGAAAGAATACGTGAATTGTACGTGTAGAATACGATTCGTATTATAGGATTAAGATTAAGTCTTAATGAATAAGTCATTTTAGTTGGATTTCTATTAGTCCAATTATTAAATGACCAAGCCCAAGGATATTAGTGAGTTAAGCCCAAGTCAAGGCCCAATTTTTATTTAGTTAAGCCCAATTCATTTAAACCGAACCGTGAATCGAATCGGTGGGTCACCGAATGGGTAAAACCCATGGGGAAACCAATGGGATGACCCATGGCAAGTGGTGGGCCGGCCACCTTGGAGTGGAAGCCAAGCATAAGGCTTGGTCACCAAGTATTTTACTTGGTGACCACACATGAATAGTAAGGAGGTTGAGTGTGTTAAGTCTAAACTACCCTCCATTCTAGTTTCCTATAAATATGAGGCTAGATTGTTTCAATTGAGAGTTTTACAAATTCCAACCTTGATTATTTGAGAGAGAAAGAGAGCTATACTTATAAATCCTACACTTTGGGAGCTTGATCTTATAGTTTTCCAAGGAAGATCATAAGAGTTATTGAGGTAATAATCCTTACCTTTCATCTCCATCTCTTTTAGATTTTCTTTTATCTTAGAGAATCATAGAATGGGTGGTATATGTCTTGTATTAGAGATTAAAGATAACTTATCATAGATTCAATCTTTACAAGTCATGAGATTATAAGAATCATAAGGTTTAATATAGTTTCGAACCATGAAAATATTGTTTGTTAAGATCGATCGTTTATAAACGATTGAACTCCATCAATACGTTAATATATGCATCTTGTTTACTTAGGATGTAGTTATGAAATGCATGGAGTATTCCATGTGATTTGGCTTAGAGAACCCTAGTAACGCAGTTATGGAGAATTTTACGTAATTAGACGTTAAACGTTGAATTTCGGATTAGAGGTTAAAAGTTATTATGAGACATGAAAACGTTGGTTTTCAATGTCAACACGTGAGATAGGGTGATAAAGAGTTGTGGGTTCAAGAATCGTCGGATTCCGACTTAAAATGAAGAAAACGAGCATTGAACGCTCTTTAACGTTTACGAACGTCTAAAAATGAACTCAATAGTTAATTTTGAGTTATCAGATTCGAAAGTGTCGAATTCTTATATGAACGCATAGATTATGTTATATATGATGTGTACACTTTTGAACAAACCAAATCGGGCTTATAACGAAGAAGTTATGGCCCCGGGGATTTCACAAAGTTTTTCAAAATTTGTTGGAATCGCATCGAGGTATATGCGCCGCGTCGCTGGACATAGTGTTAAAATGCTTAACACACAGCCTTGAACACAAAAAAGTTGAGTCTCGCTAAATGAAATGGCGCATATTGTTCATTCAGTGCAAATACCATGCCATGATCGAGGCCCAGAACATCACTAACTGGTATTGCGGCTGAGTTCAAGAATGTTGTTAGTGACTTAGGTTTTGAACTTCATTTGTTTAGGAACCTAAAGGGGTAATGTTTGTACACTTCATAAGTGTATTAAAGCTATTCCTATACTACCTATACTCAGATATATGGTATTGAACTTAGGAGCTGAATGCATGTTAATAAGCTATGAACGATGAACAAAGTTGATACTTTATCAACTATGTCCGAGTCCGGTTAATAACGTTAGTTAATTAACAAACCAGGAGGAAAGGTAGTAAGTCATGTTGACTCTAATAAAGTTATTAAGTTAACTAAGACTCAGAAGAGAAAGAAGCTTGTAGAAGCAATGTTAACATTTTTTTGATAGCTAATTACGATTGTCTTTATGTGAATATATCATGTAGATTCAGCAAAATTTGTGGTTAGTCGATTAAATTATTTGAAGACGCTGAAAGGCAAGTTTTCTTAACGCTTGTCTAACTTCCATGTTAGCCAAGTTTTATGTGATTCGTTGAACTGAATTGCAAGACTTGTTTTAAACAAAGGGTCGATGCCAGATTTTAATTCGGCTAGACTATTCGTAATATATAGATTGATTATGATTTATATCTTTCTATATAGAAATGTTAACACTATCCTATGCCAAGTGATTGATGTTATGAGCTGTTAAAGTATTACTGATTCCTAATACTTCATAACTATTGTTCAGATATATCAAAATTGTTATATAATTCACGAATGTGGTATTACTATTATCCTTTGTTAAAACTTGTTGAGCTGTCATGCTCACTTCTTGCGTGAATTATATAACTACAGTTAAGGATGAACGTACTGTGAATGGCAAGAGAGATAAGGGCAAAGCTAAGATGGATGCTTAGGCATTGTGTAATAGTTTAGTAAGTTTGTATGTATTATACATTATGAACAATGAACGATGTAACCAGTTTATGAACCTGGGAAGGAATTTTTTACTTTGATTGTAATAAGAAGATAGTAATTACATTCATTTTGTTGTATTTCAATGGAATGATTGTATGGATGTTAGTACAGCAGAGCACCATATGTTAGGTTGGAAGATACCCGAATTTGGGGGCATCACACTCACGCTGTGGCGTGGGCCCTAAAGTTGTGAGTCGCGCCGCGGTGCGAACTCTGTGCCTCAGACAATTTTGCAGATTTTGCAATTTTGCAAAACTCCCGGACGCATAACTTCTTCGTTATAAGCCCGAATTGACTCGTTCAAAAGCCTACGGTTCACAAATTATGTACTCTATGCGTTCATGCTATAATTTTATCTATTTGACTTCGTTTGTTCAAATTTTACATATTAGTTCATTTTTAACGAAAATGATAAACGTTCGTGAACGTTCAACGCTTGTTTCTTCGTTCTAAGTCAGAATCCGATCATTTTTGAGTCCGCAACTCTATAATGCCAAATATGACTTGTCTCCATCGAAAACCAACGTTTTCGAGTTCAAACACATAATATGACTTCCATTCTGAGAATTTCACGAATTCGACGATTATCGTCCAATCGTGTGAATTTCGGTAAAAAAACCTCATTACTAATGATTTAATTATCACTCTAAATGGATTTTAATCAACCTATGAACATTTCAAGTTACTTATTACACCAACGTATTATCAAAGTAAGTTTTGACTTATTCTCATAAGTTAATGACTTATTCAACTTAAAAATTACAAATTTCCTTACTTATGACTTAATATGAACTTAAGTCCATAAATCAATGTTCTCATACCATATTGAGCATACTAACATCATATGACAATCATATGATAATTCATCACAATTTTATCAACTTATTTAAGTTCATGTTGCTTATTCAACTTATTTGGCTTAAGCTCATTTATTAATTACTTCTCATATGTTCTTAACATACAATCACACTCCTCTTATCACCCTACAATGATAGAGATAAAAGATATATTAGACTGGAGTCTTACCCTTGAAGACTATTACTTCTCTTCTCTTTGGAAAATCTAGCAAAGGATGAATGACTTATTCTTAACTTATTCTCTCTAACACTTAAGCACTTTATCTTTGATAGAAGTTGAATGAAATTAAACAAGCAACAAATGAATTGTGAGCTCTCTCGTTATAGGCTTCACAAAGTGAGGGCATACTAGTCATTAAGCACTCCACCTCCTCAACTAACCTCCTTAATAATCTCCTTACTATTTCTTACTTTACAACTAAGTAAACTTGCTAGCCAATCCTTTTTCTTGCTTAACACAACACTTGCTCATCACATAAAGTTTTTGCCCATTAATTCTAACCATTTCCCTCTTGGTTTTCTCCATGGATCATGGCTAACCTATTGGGCTTTCTTAATTAATCTTAGTTAATTCATATTGGGCCTGCAGTACATTAGTTTGGACTCATGATTAACAAACACTTAGGCTTGCATATCACTTTCTATTGGACTTCTACCAATATGCTAATAATCCTACACGTCCATTCCATTTAATTAAGTACCTTGACATATATACTCCATGTATAATTCTCGTATGCTAGCTCGTATATTAATTCATAATATACGTTATTCCATTCTCCATACTTAATCGTATAATACTTCATATTATACTTACGTTCAATACCTCGCATAATGCATACGCATCATACGATTAATACAAATTCTTCTTAACAACTAATATTCTTAACGTGCTCAAATTAAGTCTGCATTCGAAATATTGCGTTTTCCATACTTAAATTATAATTACATAATCCATCTCACCTTGATATTACAACGTTACGTATTTCTCAGAAATTCAAAAATAATTCCCAAGCGGAACTCGATGAGTAGTGTTTTTCAGAAAATTTCTCGGAAAGCTTTTATTTTCGTCTTAGAAATTCAAACACTTTAATTCTCTCACGTAGTTAAAATACTACGACGTTCCGACGTTTCTAGGTTATAGAACGACATTCATCTTATCAACTCGTAATAATAATAAATAATATTATTTTATTCATTATTAAAAGGATTTACAAAATATTCAATTTTCCAGGGCGTTAAACTCTCTCCTTGTATTTTAGTTGTACAGAGACGTATTAGATGATGATATACTTAGGAATGTATGTACAGTTTTCCATTCCCTATGTCATATTTCCATCTATTATATCATGCATGTTATTATGTTATGCATATGTATGTATATCAAGAAATATTCAGCATTGACCCTTGGATGGTCTTATGACACGGCCCGTACAGATGTCTTCTTCGATAGTTAACCGTATTGATCATACCCCACCATTTTTGGTGGCATCGGGTATGCGATCGTGGTATGATAGCATGTCACCATCAGACAGGGTGACTATAGATCATTTGTTGAAGCATACTATGACCCTGTTGATGTTTTAGGTTCCCACATGATTCGTGGAGGGCATGCTTGTGAGACCCCAAATTTTATGAATAAAGATTTAAATTTCTCGAAATATTTTTTTGAATATTATGGTGTGGATTTGATATAATGTTATAGTTGTGGATAATATTTATAAATTTGACAAAGTAAACAAGTTGTTATATAATATTCGATTGGTCGGGGAATATTCGTTTTAAGAGGGAATATTCGTACGACGGCACAATCATTAGTGGACCCCACAATGGATGTATTGTCGTAGTAAGAAAACCACAGAATTATCTTTTTATAACGACAAAAGTGTTACCGTTAAAACTGTTGAACTACCTGGTAGTAAAAGTATAGTAATATGCGCGGTTGCATAGTAGCACACAATATTGATTATTGATGTTTACGTAAGAATTCACTCAGTTATACTCAATTATTGCTACAGTAATTGATGCATCATATCTCTCATATTATTGATTCAATTATTGTCACGGTATCATCTATATAATATGTTATATTATTAAATCAATAATTGAGATGACAAAGTTATTCATATTATTATTTGCAATAATGACAATGTCTAGAAGTTCTGTCAAGGAGAGGTTAGATAGTATAATTGCGCGCCAATAGGGAGAAATCCTTATCGGAAAGCCCTCTCTTTCCTAGGAACGACCTGGTTGTTAAATATTATGAGTTATAATATTAATGATGAATAAGTTTGTGTTGATTAAAGATGTAATTGATAGTTCCATTGTGTTGGGATTATTAGTGTTAGTGGAAATCGACATTTATTTCGAGAATAATTGATGTCCGGAAGTTATATTGACCAATCGGGTAATTAATCGGATAAATGAGCAATTAATTGCTAATAATTCACATGCTTATAATTATTTGTTCACATGTGTGTACTACTGATTCACATTCTTATACTATTAGGGGAGTTGGTGCAAGATTGATAATACTTGCATGACTAAATTAAAAATAGAGGTATAGTTGAAGGTACTATACTATAATTAATTTTTTCACATGTTTAGAACTATTGAGTCACATGATTTACTATTGATTCACATGATTTACTATTAGGGGAGGTGGTGCAAGTTTGATAATACTTGCAGGACTAAATTAAAAATGAAGAAAAAGAGGAAGGTATTAAACTGTAATATTTTGAGCCCCAAAACGTGCAATTATCGAAACTATTTTTCTATAAATAGAAGCTCATTCCTTCATTATTTTTCACCAATTCACTAAAGCTATAGAGCAATTATTATAGAAAGAAATTATAGAGAGAAAGAAGAAGAGAAGTCTGCTACCTCACTATTCCAATATCCAGTTTCTTCTAAGGTAAGGGGTATTATTCTTTCGTATTCATGAAGAGAGTTATTTTCTTTCAATACTCATAAGGGTTGTTATTCCATTCTTTATTATTATGTTGGAATAACCTATCTATGTGAAGTACCGCATACATGGTGAAATTCTTCTGTTATTCCATTCTTTATTATTCTGCTGGAATAACTTGTATGTGCGGTCTATCACATGCCTGGTGAATTCTGTTGTTATTCCATTCTTTATTATTCTATTGGAATATCCTGTCTGTGAAGATTACGCATGACCTGGTTCCATTCTTTATTATTCTGTTGGAATAACCTGTTTGTGCGGTCTATCGCATGCCTGGTGAATTCTGCTATTATTCCATTCTTTATTATTTTGTTGGAATATCTTGTCTATGTGGATTACGCATGACCTGGTTCCATTCTTTATTATTCTATTGGAATATTCTGTCTGTGCGGATTACGTAAGACCTGGTTCTATTCTTTATTATTCTGTTGGGAATAACTTGTCTGTGCGGTCTATCGCATGCTTGTTGAATTCTTCTATTATTCCATTCTTTATTATTCTATTGGAATAACCTGTCTATGTGGGTTACCGCATGCATGGTGATTGATCCTTCGTATTCATTCCTTATTAAATTGTGGAAATGATCTGTTTACGTGGATTACCGCATGGCGGGTGAAAATCCATTTGCAGTTTCATATATTCTATTATACTCAGTTGGTTAAAGTTTTGGCTTCTATACTCCATGAAATTAGTAGAATATCATGGATATTTGCGCTTCATCCAGCATCTTTTCATGGAACTATTTTTCTGAGCATTCTTGAATTTTACTCCATAAAGCAGTATCATGTTGACAATTTGGACGTAATTGATTTCAGGATAAATTAACTTATAAATCTTTAAAATTTATTTTTGAAACTTGTTTTATTGAATTATTATGTCATTGTCATCATCCTCATGCTTATATTGTGATGAAAGTCATCTTTGGCTTACATTCATAGATGGACTAGGTATGATTATGACCAGGGATTATTCGGTATAATCATGACCTGTAATGTTATAAATGATGTGGTGTTGAAGTTTGATCCCAATACCGTGTGACAAGCATTTTTGTTCTGGTAGGGGTTAGACTGAACCATAAATAGCTGCCTACGTACTCCTATTGAAGAGGAGATCAAGTCTGCGTAGTTTAAACCTGATGTAAGAGGTTCGACGCTGAATGTGAAAGGCAGATGGGTGTAGAAGCTTTATTGATGAAGAAAGGTGTAGAAGTATTTTTGTTGTTTTTGTTTTTGTAGAGAAAAGGCGGAAATGTTTTTGTTGTTTTTTGTTTATTGCGACCGAGCCATATAGAATATGGTTTCCTACGTACTCCCGGGTATTAGGGAGATAAGGTCAACGTAGTTCGCCCCTCAGGATGAATTGCAGCCAAAGAGAAGTGTGAATCCTATGTGTAGGCAATACTATGGGGAGAAGAAGGTTTGATCCCATGATGGGAAAAAACTGCAGGTGTGGAAAAAGTTTGATCCCGTCTTCAGGACAAACTGCAAGCATAGACAAGTTTAATACCGTCTTCAAGATAAACTGCAGGTGTGAAAGGTTCAATCCCGTCTTCAGGATAACCGAAATTGTATGAACTATTTGAAATGAGGTAAAACCAGGCTGCTGGTTTGAAGTGTATGTTTCCTTGAGGGGCAGAAGAGTTTGTAAAAAGAGAGGGTTCAAAACCGGAATGACTGGTGATTTGATAAATCCAAATCCCAAGATGTTTGCTTGATGGTAACTTCAGACATAGTATCGTTTCACGGTGTCCGAGTTGATAAGCTATGGAAATTCATCGGCATCCATTTCCTGTAGTCGGAGAGAACCTCATGTCAATACCTCCTTGACAAAAAACGTGCCTTCCTAGTTAGGAGCGAATTTTCCCTTAGATTGATCTTGGTTGTCAATGATCTTTTTCAAAACCAAGTCATGTTGTTTGAACTGCCGTAGCCGAACTTTTCTATTGTAGGATCGTGCGATCCTTTGCTGATATAACTGACCATAAAAGATAGCCGTGGTTCGCCTTTCATCTATTAGAGACAATTGGTGATACCTATCTTGTACCCATTGGTCTTCATCCAATTGAGCATCCATCAACACTGTGACGCCCCCAAAATAGGTATACATCACCCATCTTGAGTCGCCAAATACATGGTACAAAATACAAATAAAAACTTAATTATACAATTGTCGTATAAAATACGACAAAACATATGCTGTGAGTTTTAATACAAATATTATCATCTAGACAAATATCACCATACCTGCGATAGACTGCGCAGGCAGGTTATTCCCAACAAAATAATAAATAATGGAACCAGGTCATGCGTAAACGCACTGACAGGATATTCCGACAGAATAATAAATAATGGAACCAGGTCCGGCGTAAATGCGCAGACAGGATATTCTGACAGAATAATAAATGATGGGACCAGGTCTGGCGTAAACGTACAAACAGGATATTCCGACAGAATAATAAAGAGCGGAATAATAGAAGAATTTCACCATGTATGTGGTACTTCGCATAAACAGGTTATTCCAACATAATAATGAAGAATAGAATAACAATAGCTCTCTTCATGAATACGAAAGAAATAATACCCCTTACCTTAGAATAAAGCTGGATACTGGAATAGAGAGGTAGCAGACTTCTCTTCTTCTTTCTCTCTATAATTTCTCTCTATAATAATTGCTCTATAGCTTTAGTGAATTGGTGAGAAATGAAGGAATAATGAGCTTCTATTTATAGAAAAATATAGTTTCGATAATTGCACATTTTGGGGCTCAAAAAATTATAGTACAATACCTCCAACTTTTCTTTCATTTTTAATTTAGTCCTCCAAGTATTATCAAACTTGCATCACCTCCCCTGATAGTAAATAATTTGATTCAATAGTAAGTCATGTGAACAAATAGTTCTAAACATGTGAATATACGAATTATATTATAGTACCTCCATCTATACCTCTATTTTTAACTTAGTCATGCAAGTATTATCAATCTTGCACCAACTCCCCCTAATACTAACAAGAATGTGAATCAATAGTTGTTGATCGATTTCGCAATCAATGAATATGTGCAAGTATACACGGTCAACAAGTAATAAAGTGAAAGTAGAGTATCGTTCCCACGAGGAATTATTTAATAAAAATCACCAAGTACTAATTCTTAACCAAACTAATTTTATTTAAACAATCTCAAATCGTGTTTTTTCTAATTAAGAAAACTAAATTAACTAATTAAAACTAAGATTTTAACGAATGAATTAAAATAAATAAAGATTAAGACTTCAATATCCCCAATTATGAATTATAAATCAATTATCCAATTATCCCAATTATTATGCCTCTTGAATTGTTAACAGAATTCTCAAATGCCAAAAGTCCTTTTCAAGTGATCAATTGCCTTCTATTTAATCCAGTTAATCTTGCTATATTCCTATGCAAAAAAATTGAATTAAACTCTTTCCAATCCCAATTCCTTACGTGTTACATGCGGAAAAAAGATATTTCCATTCTATTCACAAACCTAATTATTCACTTTGTGCAAATAACTTGAGTCACATGATATCATGCCCAGTTCTAACCCTAGAATTCCTCTTCCAATTCCTTCTAGAGTAACAAAGTAATTCTTGATCAAATAATTAAGCAATAAGCACAAGACAAGATAAACAACTCACTTTAACATAAATAATTAGAATATAATGAATAACTAATTCATAGCCATAAAAAGTTCAATTGAAATCTCAAAATAGTTAGTTCATAATTAATGAATTAAAACCAAGAATCCACAACCAATAATAGACATCAAAAGATAAAAGTAAGATGAGAGAAGAGAATAGAATCTATTGTCGAAGAATCGATGTTCCCTCTTGCTTTGCTTCTTGATCTTCAATGGTCTCCAAGTTGCTTCAATCTTCAAAACTAATAAGAACTAGGGTTATTTTCTAATCTAAAGGAGTGTTTAATCTAGGCTAAGCTATGTAATCTCCTTTATTTTATGCCTTACATCATGTATTTATAGGTTACAAGTCCAATTTTTAGTTTAGGAACAAACCCAATCCAATTTGAAGTCAAAAAGGTGTTAAAATTACCCCAAAAGCGTCCGGCCATCACCAAGCCCTTCCCAGCGCCCAGATCTTTGAGCACGGCGGCCGAGTCTCGCCTTATAGCGTCCGACATTGGAAAATGCACTAAGAATAGCGCCCGACTGCCGCCCCAAAATCGACATTTTCTGCTCCCTACGTCCTTTGGGAAAATGGCCATAACTTCTTCGTCCAGAACTCCGATTTTGATGATTCAAGATGTTCCGAAAGAGGAGAAGTAGATCTACAACTTTCATTCTTGAAGTTTGTCGAAATAATGTCAGGAGCTATAGTAAAATTGGCTCCGAAGTGGTTGCTGTGTAAATGGCAAGCCAAAAACGCGAATCTAGCCACCCCAAACATCGATCCATGTAACTTTTGTCCCAATTCCTATAAAATAACACAAAACATGCATGAATAGACACAAACACATAAAAACATCCTAAAAGACTTAAGAACAACAATAAATTAAGCCCGAATGTATCCAATTCATGGGTATAAAACTCACTCATCAAATACCCCCAAACTTAAATCTTTGCTTGTCCTCAAGCAAAAACACAAAAATGTTATGCAATGCAATGTAATGTAATGAAACTAATCTATATGCCTCTGAATCCAACAATAATGATGTAAACAAGTCTATTCAACCTACCTTAGAGAAATCAAGTAAACATGATAATACATCATATTAAAACAAATCGGTAATTTTCCAATCAATCATCAAATCTTAGATCATTATCAACGATATAATGCGTGTGTGCTCCACAACAATGTTAAGCGATATAAAATCAAATTTAAGACATAATAGATATCTTTGAAGGCATCATACGATACAAATTCACAAAATTCACGAACAAGCTATATCCAACTAAAGTCAAACATCCACCAAGTTCAAGAGTCCAATCTGGGATACTTATGCTTTACTTTTCATTACGGGGCTTTTTGCTCTTTTCCGTTTTATTGTTTTTTTTAACCATAAGCGTGCAATGTCTCATTCCATTAGGCTAACAATTGTCACCCCTTAGCGAGCTTTTCACCAACGACTCCCGCACCATATAAGACCTTAGGGCGCTAGGTTTTAAGATACCCCTTGAGCGTGCTTACTCAAGTAACAAAGGCCCCAAACAAAACTAGCCACGATAAATTTTTTTTTTTTTCTTTTTTTTTATAGATGGTTGGTGAGTGCGTTTACGCTCCATCTCACGCTTGTGTTTATGGGGTGTGTTTCTCCTCAACCCACCACAAGACTCAACATGTTTTTATTTTTTTTTTAAAGCTTATATACCCCAAAATTTCCCCCCAAACTTAAGTTTTTTATCAAAATTTAGCCATCTCCGCCTATTCATGTCTTTCATTCCTTCACACTAGTAATATACTTAAGAAATCCATTATGTATCAATTTAAACTTAATAAGTTAACATAGCTGTTATTAACGTGCTAACCTTTATTATACCAGTTTTAAACAGGAAAAGATTCAATTCATAACAAGAAATCACATAGAAGCCTGAATATTCAATACTATACTTATCTACTTAACTCCAGTCTCATCAATGGCCAAAATAGACTTTTACTATCTAACAGTTGGAATCATGCAAATATAAACTAACTGCAACAAACATAGTAAACTAACTACTATTTTTTTGCGATTTTTAAATTTTTATTTTTAAACAAAAAAAAAAAACGAATGCAACAACTAAATGTAAATAACTTGAAAACATAACGAAATACAATGTAAATAACTAACTATATGCAATACGACACTAAAATGCCCCAAACTTAAACTAGACATTGTCCTCAATGATGAAATAGAAAAAATTAAAGCGGAGGACTTCCACGAAAATATAGCAATCTTCCTCCTTGCCCGCTAAGTTTGGTGAATAAAGGCTAAGCACATGGAACAAATTGGGCACCACACTTGAATTTGACTTGAATAACACAGAAAACCATGATAGAAGCAATTTTATTAAATCCTAAATAAATGCAAATTCAAAACTACTAATATAAAACTTAATAAAAACTAAAATAAAAATTAAACTTGGGTTGCCTCCCAATAAGCGCTTGTTTTATAGTCTCATTTGACTTCTTCAATTCTCTATCCAATTCCCCTCGAAAAGTTGAGGAACCCTCCATCCATCGGAAATAATATAGCTTTTGGTAGGTTCCCATTTGTAATAGCCATTGTATTAAAGTCACCTAGAATGCTTTCTTGAGATAAGATCACATTCAAGAACGTCCAAAGCATCTAGGTGTTTTCTCCATTAATGTCGCTAATATATTACGGCGTAGAGGCTTGTCGGACACAACAATTTCTTCTTCTATCTTCTCTAGCTCATCGCACCATGGTTTCAAGGTGTACTTGCTTTTACATCACGAGAGAGTATTGCCGACGACATGACTACCAATCGGACAAGGTTTTGCAAATCTAACCTGGGACTCTTGAACTCGTGGAGGAGAAGGCACTTGAGGCATAAATAACATTGGCTCATCATCATTGGTTCTCACAATTAGTTCTTCACCGAACCTTGTTGTCATTATCCCCACTTGTCTCCTCTTTTTCATCTCGTGGCTCATCCAGGTTGTAGATTTGGCTCTGGCTCACCATCGGGCTCGGAATCCATGTCATAGGGCGTGTGTATTGAGGACGGTTGTTCAACGCATGTGCTATCTCTGTTCCACTTGATTTTCCAAATTCTTGATCAACCCCTTGGCTTTGCAAATTCAAATCTACTTGATTCATTTTCTTGTCTTGTTCCTCATTCCTTTTTTTCGAAGCTTTAATAAATTTTTCCAAGGCTTCCTCCCAATTTGAATGTTCTTCCCGTTGTAGTAGTAGAGGTGGACACAAGAAATCCTGTGGGTATGTTGGACTTGGAGCATAAAATTGATCTTGATTGTTACTCCATGAAAATCCGGGTGATACCCCCAATCCACGATGATAGTTGTTGGGATAGACATAATTATTGGGGTAATCACCACTATATCTTTATGTCGGCTCGAAATCGATGGTGCATTGATGACTCATATGATTTCCAAGACAATAATCACAAGTAACCACCATACTTTGACGATTTGAGCTTAAAAAGCTTCAAACATCCTCGAAAGTGTCTTAATCATGTCGACAATGCGTAAAAGTTTCTCGAGTCTTTCAATCTCCACTCCCCTTGGTTGAGTCATGTTAGTGTATGGCCATTGATACACAAAGTCATCCATGGTACTGAAAAGAGAAATATAGAAGAGAATTAAAATAAAAATAAAAATGTTTAAATTAAGACTAATTTGATTGAAATTAATATTGGTAAATAATTATTAAATTAATTCCCGAATCTACGCCAAAAACTTGTTGATCGATTTACATGATCAATGAATACGTGCAAGTATACACGATCAACAAGTAATAAAGTGAAAGTAGAGTATCGTTCCCACGAGGAATTATTTAATAAAAATCACCAAGTACTAATTCATAACCAAACTAATTTTAGTTAAACAATCTCAAATCGTGTTTTTTCTAATTAAGAAAACTAAATTAACTAATTAAAACTAAGATTTTAACGAATGAATTCAAATAAATAAAGATTAAGACTTCAATATCCCCAATTATGAATTATAAATCAATTATCCAATTATCCCAATTATTATGCCCTCTTGAATTGTTAATAGGAATTCTCAAATGCCAAAAGTCCTTTTCCAAGTGATCAATTGCCTTCTATTTAATCCAGATTAATCTTGCTATATTCCTATGCAAAACAATTGAATTAAACTCTTTCCAATCCCAATTCCTTACGTGTTACGTGCGGCGAAAAGATATTTCCATTCTATTCACAAACCTAATTATTCACATGCAAATAACCAAGTCACATGATATCATGCCCAGCTTCTAACCCTAGAATTCCTCTTCCAATTCCTTCTAGAGTAACAAAGTAATTCTTGATCAAATAATTAAGCAATAAGCACAAGACAAGATAAACAACTCACTTTAACATAAATAATTAGAATATAATGAATAACTAATTCATAGCCATAAAAAGTTCAATTGAAATCTCAAAATAGTTAGTTCATAATTAATGAATTAAAACCAAGAATCCACAACCCCGAATAGACATCAAAAGATAAAAGTAAGATGAGAGAGAGAATAGAATCTATTGTCAAAAATCGATGTTCCCCTCTTGCTCTTGCTCTTGATCTTCAATGGTCTCCAAGTTGCTTCAATCTCCAAAACTAATAAGAACTAGGGTTATTTTCTAATCTAAAGGAGTGTTTAATCTAGGCTAAGCTATGTAATCTCCCTTTATTTTATGCCTTACATCATGTATTTATAGGTTACAAGTCCAATTTTTAGTTTAGGAACAAACCCAATCCAATTTGGAGTCAAAAGGTGTTAAAATTAGCCCAAAACGCGGCGTCCGAGGCCATCACTAAGCCCTTCCCAGTATGCCTTGTACTGGGCACGGATCTTGAGTCAGCTTTATATAGCACCCCGTATTTGGAAAATGCACTAAGAATAGCGCCTTTGGCCGCCCCAAAATCTGACATTTTCTGCTCCGATGTTCTTTGGGAAAATGGCCATAACTTCTTCGTCCGAACTCCGATTTTGATGATTCAAGATGTTCCGGAAAGAGGAGATGTAGATCTACAACTTTTATTCTTAAAGTTTGTCGAAATAATGTCAGGAGCTATAGTCAAATTGGCTTCGAAGTGGCTGCTGTGTAAATGGCAAGCCGAAAACGCGAATCTAGCCACTCCAAACATCGATCCATGTAACTTTTGTCCCAATTCCTATAAAATAACACAAAACATGCACGAATAGACACAAACACATAAAAACATCCTAAAAGACTTAAGAACAACAATAAATTAAGCCCGAATGTATCCAATTCATGGGTATAAAACTCACTCATCAATAGTACACACATGTGAACAAATAGTTCCAATCATATGAATTAAGAGCAATTAATTTCTTATTTATCTGATAAATTACCCGACTGGTCAGTATAACTTCCAGACTTCAATTAATACCGAAATAAATGTCGAGTTCCACTAACACTAATAATTCCAACACAATGGAACTATCAATTTCATCTTAAATCAACACGAACTTATTCATCGTTAATATCATAACTTACAATATTTAACAACCAGGTCGTTCCCAGGACAGAGGGGGCTTTCAGATAAGGATTTCTCCTTATTGGCGCGCAATTAGGTGATCAAACCTCTCCTTGACAGAACTTCTAGACATTGTAAATATTCTAATTTAATAATATGAATAACGTTGTCGTCTTAATTATTGATTTAATAATATATCATATTATGCAGATGATACTGTGACAACAATTGAATCAATAATATGAGAGATATGATTCAACAATTACTGTAGCAATAATTGAGTATAACTGAGTGACTTCTCACGTAAGCAGCATTAACCAATACCGTGTGCTACTATGTAACCATGCATATTACTGTACTTTTACTACCGAGTAGTTCAACAATATTAACGGTAAAACCTCCGCCATTATTTTCATAAAATATTTTTGTCGTTTTCTAATTACGACAGTACTTCCGTTGTGGGGTCTACCAATGATTATGTCGTCATATGAATATTCCCCGGCCCAACGAATATTATATAACAACTTGCGTACTTTGCAAAATTTATAAATATTAGCCACAACTATAACATTATATCAAATCCACACCATAATATTAAAAAAATATTTTGAGAAAATTAAATATTTATTCATAAAATCTGGGGTCTCACAAACACTCTGAGGGATTCCATTTCCACCTCTATGGGGAGCACTACTTCCATCCCATAGGGTAATGAGTAGGGGGTTGACACAATGGAAGTACACATTGAAGTTCTGTAGGCTAATAAAGTCAGAGGCAAGAGGTCAGGCCATCCTTTGTGATTGGCGGACATTTTCTGCATGATATTTTTGATATTTTTATTAGTCGCTTCAACAACACCATTCATCTTTGGATGGTAGATGATGGAGTTAAGGTGTTTGATGTGGAATTTACTGCATAACTCCGTCATTTTGTTGTTGAGGTTTTTAGCATTGTCTGACACAATAACCTCTGGTTGTCCATATCGACAGACGATATTATTTCTGATAAAAACAATGATGACTTATTTAGTAACCCTGGGGAAGGAGGCTTCTTCTACTCATTTGGTGAAGTAGTCAATCATGGTGAATATGAATCGATGTCCATTACTAGCTTTGGGCTCGATGGGCCCGATCACGTCCATTCCCCACATTGAAAAGGGCCATGGCGAACTTATATTGTGGAGTTCCCTTGGAGGGGCGTGGATAGCATTCCCATGAGGATCTTCTTGACAAGTAAGGGTCCACTCATGTGTGGGCCACATACTCCAACATGGATCTCATCCATGAGCCTCTGAGCTTGGTCTTTATCCAGACATCTGAGGAGACCTAATCATGTATCTCTCTTGTAGAGTGCATCTCCGCTCAGGTAAAATTTCATAGAAAGTCGATGGATCCGCCTCTTTTCGGCCAGGCTCGCCTCAGCGGGTGTAGATCCATCCCGCAGATACTCCTTGATATGTTAATACCAAGGGTTGTGGATGGGAGGTAACTCATCCGATACTTCTCCAACATAGTTCCCATAAGTTTGGTGTGACGCCCCCAAAATAGGTATACATCACCCATCTTGGGTCGACATGGTACATAAATCAAATACAAACTTCCTTAATACAACTGTCGTGTAAAAATATGACAAAACATAGCTGAGTTTTTACATGAATAGTATCTCATAGATAGTATACAAACTCAAATGGAGTCCTCATTACAATTATTGTCACACTATTTAACAGAATAGTGAGGACTACTAAAACGACCATCTGGACCGTCAATCCATTCCCCGACTCGTCCCAGATATATTCTCATTTCCTGAAGAGATCAGTGAAAGAAAGGGTGAGCTCAACTAGCCCAGTAAGAAATATTATGACTAAGATAATGCAGAATAAATTATCCTTAGCCTTCAACAGTATAACAACTAATAGAATATAATAGACAACAAGTTTTAGATCAACAACTGCAGCGGGATAAGCAATCCATTAGAAGAGTCAAGTAGAGCATAAAATCTACTATCTTCTATGATTTAAAAAGTTTTTCATCAACTTTGTCGCTGAGACTCAACTTAATAAATAAAATTGAATCATCCCGGCATCACGACCAAGGATATTCGTGTAATCATCAATGGTCATGATTATACCGAATAATCCCTAGTCATAATCATACCAACAACTGTCCATCAATGAACTACAGGCCAATAAGGACTTTCACAACATCATTCGTCACATTACGGTGATGATTATACTAAATAATCCATGGTCATAATCATACCAAGTCCATCTATGCAATTAAGCCAAAGATGACTTTCATCACAATATAAGCATGTGGATAATGACAATGACATAATAATTCAATAAAACAAGTTCAAGAATAAATTTTAAAGATTTATAAGTTAATTTATCCTGAAATCAATAACGTCCAAATTGTCAACATGATACTGCTTTGTGGAGTTAAATTTAAGAATGCTCAGAATAATATTTCCATGAAAAGATACTGGATGAAGCGCAAATATCCAGGATATTCTACTAATTTCATGGAGAATATAAGTCAAAACTTTAACCAACTGAGTATAATAGAATATATGAAACTGTTAATGGATTTTCGCCCGCCATGCGGTAATCCACGTAGACAGATCATTTCTACAATTTAATAAGGAATGAATACGAAGGATCATTCACCATGCATGTGATAATCCACATAGACAGGTAATTTCAACAGAATAATAAAGAATGGAATAACAGAAGAATTCACCAGGCATGCGATAGACCGCACAGACAGGTTATCCCCAATAAAATAATAAAGAATGGAACCAGGTCATGCGTAATCTGCACAGACAGGATATTCCAACAGAATAATAAAGAATGGAACCAGGTCATGCGTAATCCGCACAGACAAGATATTCTAACAGAATAATAAAGAATGGAAAAACAACAGAATTCACCAGACATGCGATAGACCACACAGACAGGTTATTCCAACAGCATAATAAAGAATGGAGCCAGGTCATGGGTAATCCGCACAGACAGGATATTTGTAAGATATACGAAATGGGTTTTTGTGTTAACAACATCGGACTCCTAAACGTATACGATCTTCTACTCAACGCGTCAGCTACCACGTTCGCTCTTCCATGATGATATTGAATGGTATAGTCATAATCTTCAACAGCTCGAGCCAACGTCCTTGGCGCATGATACATTCGTTTTGGTTGAAGAAATATTTAAGGATTTTAGAAATGGGTTTTGTACTGGGGTCAATACAAAATTTGATTTTACGCTCTGGGGTAGGCTAGGAAGTCTTCAGAGAATACGTCAGGAAATTTATTAACAATAGAAATGTCATTCAAAACGGTGACTCTCATCAAAGACTTGGATAGCATGTCACATTGATACCTATCAACTTGCCATTGTTATTCACGACGACCCCTACGGATATTTTGGCTTCGGTGTATTCAGGACTTGGAAGTCACCAGCGAAAGGCTCGGGGCTCTTTACTTATGGCTTGATATGACAATGATTAACTTTAGTGGTTTGGTTGCTTGAATTCATATAATAGGTTCGTTAGGAATATGAAAGCTAACAACCTTACAAAAAGCTTGATGAGTAGTTAACCAATCGATTCCTAAAATCGCATCAAAGACAAATATTTTCAAAGAGATAAGATCGACAGGTAACATGAAAGTGTCGATTTGAATCAACAAGATTTATAAAACAGTGGAGGTAATGAAGGTTTCTACTAACGAAGTTTCAACCAATAAGTCAAAGTCTAACTTCTCTGAGGTAAAATTGAAACGTTAAGCTCAAGCAAGAGAGATAAAAGAATGGGTAGAACCGGTATCTAATAAGGTATAGACTTCGCAAGAATTTATAATTAACTATCCCGTGCTAACTTCGTTCGGGTCACTCGCTTTTGGAGAAGTCACAAAAAATGCTCTTCCTGAAACCACAGACTTTGTTTTGTCTGTATCCGCCTTTGGTGCCACCATCCCAGCTGGACTTGACTTTGGTGCACGACAAAATTGGGCTAGGTGACCTTCTTTTCCACAATTGTAACATGCTTTGGACTGCATCACATAGTTTGGACTGATATGTCCCTCCCCTCCGCATTTGAAGCATAAAATTGGTGGTCGTTCTCCTTCTTTGAAAACGGGTGTTGGTGTTGCTGTCTTTCTATCATTGTTGAACCTTCTCTTCTTGAAATTTCCACTCCTATTATCTTGGCCATGATTACAACTGAAGTGGTTACCATTCTTGGCATGATAATTTCCCCCATGATGGTTATCTTTGTTCCGATGGCCGTTGCCACCGGTATGATTATTATCGTGTTGTTGGCCATTGCCTTTTGGTTGTGCTGACTCATTATCGCACTCCAATAACTGAGCCCTATTCACAACATCTGAATATAAACAAAGTTTATGAGAAATGAGGTATTGACGTATATCAGGTTTCAAACCTCTTAGAAACATTCGCGTCATTCGCTCCTCATTATCGACCAAATGGGATGCAAACCGGGATAACTCCGTAAATTTAGCCTCGTATTGCGACATGGTCATATTGTTTTGCTCCAACTTGATGAATTCCACCTCCTTCATGTGATGAATACTTTCAGGAAAGTACTTGTTGTTGAACAGCTCTTGGAACTTCTCCCAAGACATCTTGAGTGCATCAGGCTTGGTATGTTTTATAGATTCCCACCAGTAATCTTCCTCTTCACGCAACATAAAGGTGGCAAAGGGAACCTTTTGCTCCTCGGAGCATCCCAATACATCAAATATCTTGGTGATCTGCTTTAACCATGTCTATGCCTTAAGTGGTTCTGTTTTTCCCAAAAACTCCGGCGGACCCAGCCCATTAAATTGCTTAGCAGTGACCAGCCGTGGGTTGCCATTATTTCCACCTATATTTTGAGCAGGAGTCTCTCTCGTTTGGTGTTGTATGAATTCTAAAAAGTTCCTAAACATACCATCGTTCGTCATTTGTTCGGTATTGTTGTCTACACAAGGATTATTGCCTTCCTGATGCATATTATCCTGGGTATTGATCGTTGGTGACTAAACGGTCTCATGTGCTTCATTCTTTGATCTCAATATTTTCGGAATGCTGCTTTTCAAACAACATCACAAAACAAGGGTTAATTGACATATCACATATTATCCCTATACTCTAATGTGAGCCAATTAAATACCAAATAAACTTAGGTAGGTCATACTAGCGAAGGAATTCCTGTCTCTCCCCTCCTAGTTCTTATCTCACATCTTAGCGGGGATCATATCCTAAGCTTTGATACCAAGCGTGGCGCCCCAAAATAGGTATACATCACCCATCTTGGGTGCCAGATACATGGTACATAAATCAAATACAAACTTCCTTAATACAACTGTCGTGTAAAAATACGACAAAACATAGCTAAATTTTTACCTGAATATTGTCTCATAGACAGTATACAAACTCAAATGGAGTACTCATTATAATTATTATCACACTATTTAACAGAATAGTGAGGACTACTAAAACAACCATCTGGACCGTCAATCCATTCCCTGACTCGTCCGTTATATTCTCATTTCCTGAAGAGATCAGTGAAAGAAAAGGTGAGCTCAACTAGCCCAGTGAGAAATATTATGACTAAGATAATGCAGAATAAATTATCCTTAGCCTTCAACAGTATAACAACTGATAGAATATAATAGACAACAAGATTTAGATCAACAACTACAATGGAATAAGCAATCCATTAGAAGAGTCAAGTAGAGCATAAAATCTACTATCTTCTATGATTTAAAAAGCTTTTCATCAACTTTATCGCTGAGACTCAGCTTAATAAATAAAATTGAATCATCCCTGTATCACGACAAAGGATATTCATGAAATCATCAATGGTCATGATTATACCGAATAATCCCTGGTCATAATCATACCAACAACTATCCATCAATGAACTACAGGCCAATGAGGACTTTCACCACATCATTAAATCATATTACGGTCATGATTATGTAGAATAATTCCTGATCATAATCATACCAAGTCCATCTATGCACGTAAGCCAAAAATGACTTTCATCACAATATAAGCATGAGGATGATGACAATGACATAATAATTCAATAAAACAAGTTCGAGAATAAATTTTAAAGATTTATAATTTAATTTATCCTGAAATCAATAACGTCCAAATTGTCAACATTATACTGCTTTGTGGAGTAAAATTTAAGAATGCTCAGAAGAATATTTCCTTGAAAAGATACTAGATGAAGTGCAAATATCCAAGATATTCTACTAATTTCATGGAGTATAGAAGTCAAACTTTAACCAACTAAGTATAATAGAATATATGAAACTGTAAATGGATTTTCGCCCGCCATGCGGTAATCCACATAGACAGATCATTTCCACAATTTAATAAGGAATGAATACGAAGGATCATTCACCATGCATGTGATAATCCACATAGAGAGGTTATTCCAACAGAATAATAAAGAATGGAATAACAGAAGAATTCACCAGGCATGCGATAGACCACACAGACAGGTTATTCCCAATAGAATAATAAAGAATGGAACCAGGTCATGTGTAATCCGCACAGATAGGATATTCCAACAGAATAATAAAGAATAGAACCAGGTCATGTGTAATCCGCACATACAGGATATTCCAACAGAATAATAAAGAATGAAATAATAATAGAATTCACTAGGCATGCGATAGACAGCACAGATAGGTTATTCCAACTGAATAATAAAGAATGGAACCAGGTCATGTCTAATACGCACATATAGGATATTCCAACAGAATAATAAAGAATGGAATAACAACAGAATTCACCATGCATGCGATAGACCTCACAGACAGGTTATTCCAATAGAATAATAAAGAATGGAATAACAACAGAATTCACCAGGCATGCGATAGACCGCACAGACAGGTTATTCCAACAAAATAATAAAGAATGGAATAATAGAAGAATTTCACCATGTATGCGGTACTTCGCATAGACAGGTTATTCCAACATAATAATATAGAATGGAATAACAACCCTTACGAGTATTGAAAGAAAATAACTCTCTTTATGAATACGAAAGAATAATACCCCTTACCTTAGAAGAAACTGGATACTGGAATAGTGAGGTAGCAGACTTCTCTTTTTCTTTCTCTCTATAATATTTGCTCTATAACTTTAGTGAATTGGTGAGAAATGAGGGAAGAATGAGCTTCTATTTATAGGAAAATATAGTTTCGATAATTGCACGTTTTGGGCCTCGAAATATTACAATATAATACCTTCCCCTTTTCCTTCATTTTTAATTTAGTCCTGCAAGTATTATCAAACTTGCACCACCTCCCCTAATAGTAAATCATGTGAATCATTAGTAAATCATGTGACTCAATAGTTCTAAACATATGAAAAAATTAATTATAGTATAGTACCTTCATTTATACCTCCATTTTTAACTTAGTCATGCAAGTATTATAAAACTTGCACCAACTCCCCTAATAATAAATGAATGTGATTCAATAGTACACACATGTGAACAAATAGTTATAATCATGTGAATTAATAGCAATTAATTGCTCATTTATCTGATTAATTACCCGATAACTTCCAGACATCAATTATTATCGAAATAAATGTCGATTTCCACTAACACTAAAAATTCTAACACAATGGAACTATCAATTTCATCTTTAATCAACACGAACATATTCATTATTAATATTATAACTCACAATATTTAACAACCAGGTCGTTCTCAGGAAATATGGGGCTTTTCGATAAGGATTTCTCCCTATTGGCGCACAATTAGATTATCTAACCTCTCATTGACAGAACTTCTAGACATTATCAATATTGCAAATAATAATATGAATAACCTTGTCATCTCAACTATTGATTAAATAATATATCATATTATGCGAGATAATCTTTGTGATAATAATTGAATCAATAATATGAGAGATATGATGCAAGCATTCTTGTAGCAATAATTGAGTATAAGCGAGTGACTTCTTACGTAAGCATCAATAATCAATATCGTGTTCTACTATGCAACCACGCGTATTACTGTACTTTTACTACCGGGTAGTTCAACAGTTTTAATGGTAACACTTTTGCCGTTATTTTTACAAATTGATACTTCTGTCCTTTTCTTACTACGACAATACTTCTGTTGTGGGGTCCACCAATGATTGTGCCGTCATACGGATATTCCCCGATAAAAAGAATATTTTATAACAACTGGCTTACTTTGCAAAATTTATAAATATTACCCACAACTATAACATTATATCAAATCCACACCATAATATTCAAAAAAATATTTCGAGAAATTTAAATCTTTATTCATAAAATTTGGGGTCTCACACTGGGGCCTTTTGTAGGGCAAATGTGATGCTTGGCATGTTTTCCTTGTCAGGTATATGAATCAAGGAGGCCAACGTTGCTAGCGCATCCACAAAATCATTCCTATTACGAGGAATGTGTAGAAAGGAGATTTCTTCGAACTCCAAAGCCATCTGTAAAACTTGTTGATGGTAAGGCAGCAAATATAATTCTTTGGTTTGATAGATTCCCGTGAATTTTTTGATTACCAATTCAGAATCCCCAAAGACAGTTAACCGCCTGATGCCCATTGCACGGGCAAGTTTTAGCCCCATGATCGTGACCTTTATACTCACCGTTGTGTTATTGGTCTTTGACAAACTACAATTTGTGGCGATGAGATCTCGCTCCCTGCATCAGGATACTAAAACTGCTCTAGCTCCAAAGCCTTCTGTGTTAACAGCTCCATCAAAATACATTTTCCATGTGTGGCATGCATCGAACTGATGGTATTGCTGAACTATCATTACCCCATCATCGGGGAAGTATGTTTCTAAGGGTTTGTAATCCCCTGTAGGTGCGGCGACCAGTTGATCCATAATTCCTTGACCTTTGACAGACTTTTGCGTCACATAGACGATGTAAAATTGTTGTAAGATCAACTGCCATCTGGACAGTTGACAATTCATTATAGGCTTACTGAACACATACTTGAGAGGATCTACGCGGGATATGAGATGGGTTGTGTGACCATGGAGGTAATGTTGTAACCTCATGGAAGCCCATGCTAAAGCACAATAAGTTTTCTCAATCAAAGTGTACTTGTGTTCACTGATGCTGAATCTTTTGTTGAGGTAATAGATAGCTCGTTCTTGGCCTCTATTATATTTTTGTCCTAGCATACAGCCCATGGGATTGTCATTAATGGACAGGTACATGAATAGGGGAACAGCATCCCAAGGGTGGTACCAAAACAGCTGCTCTTTAATGGTAATGAAGGCTTTCTGACACTCGTAGTTCCATTTTATGGAGGAGTTCTTCCTTAACAACTTGAAGATGGGCTCACAGATTGCTGTGAGTTGAGAGATAAACCTGCTAATGAAGTTGATTCTCCCCAAAAATCCCCGTATTTCCTTCTCTGTCTGAGGAATGGGCATTTCCTTGATGGCCTGGATTTTGGTGGGATCCAGCTCAATCCCTTTGTGGCTGACTAGGAAACCTAGCAACTTGCCTGATTTGACACCAAAGGCGCACTTGGCTGGATTCAACTTCAAGTTGTATTTACGTAACCTGTTGAAATTTGAGATGGTCTAAGTGGTCTTCCTCTTTTTGGGATTTGACGATGATGTCATCCACGTAGATCTCTATCTCCTTGTGCATTAAATTGTGGAAAAGAGCCATTATAGCTCGCTGATAGGTTGCCCCAACATTGATGAGTCCGAATGATAACCGTCTGTAGCAAAAGGTTCCCCAAGGCATGATGAAAGCAGTTTTCTCACAGTCTTCCTCAGCGACCATAATCTGATGGTACCCCGCAAAGGAGTACATGTCGTATTGAGCAGTATTATCAATGAGAATATGGATAAACAGTACGGGAAATCTATCTTTAAGGCATGCTTTGTTCAAATCCCGGTAATCCACACAAACTCGCACCATTCCTCCTGGTTTAGGCACAGGAACAATGTTGGATATCCACTCCGGATATGTAGACACCATGATAATGTCAGCTTGAAATTGTTTCACAATTTCTTCTTTAACCTTTAAACTCCACTCAGGTTTCAATCGCCTGAGTTTCTATCTGATTAGCTTGAATCCTTCTTTAATAGGAAGGCAATGAAGAACAATGTTAGTGGACAAACCCACCATGTCTACATGAGACAATACAAACACATCCTAGAATTGGGTTAATAGTGTAACCATGTCATTCCGTTGGTTTGGGGTGAGGTCTGAACCAATCTGGATTAGCTTATGGTTTTTTAAGGTTCCAAGATTGAAAGAAGTGGTTTTGTCAAGGTTGGATTTAGGTTTTTCTGTGACCCATTCCTTAATCTCCTAGGGTGTCTCAATGTCCTCTTGTATTTCCATTAAGTCTGAGTCCAACTTTGCATCAAAGTTACAGTCCTTGTGGAGAGAAGGCATCTCATCAGCAAGTACATGCACATCTAAATTCAGAGTCCTGAAACAAAATATGCTTTCACTTAATATATGAAACTGTTTAATCATACAAAAGTGTTAGCATATACTGATAAAATAACTGCTAATTCTATATAAAAAAGTAAGCAATTAAAGTTATCTACAGGGCAGAGGGATTTTATGCCCATTTTACCCTCGTCGACCAATGCATGGAGTGTTGCTCCAATTGTCAAGGGCAAAGTCTCGATGGACTATAGTGATAGAGGGATTGTCATTGTCTTCCTTCTCCCGAATGATAACCATGACATCTGGGCAGTTATCATCTAGGGTATATCTATTTGTATGTTCATTATGGACAATGATAGCCATAACATGGACAGGCTCCTTTATTGGAGACTGTATCAGCTCATGCGGTGCAGATGGAAAAAATCACCGTGTGGCGGAAGCTTGAAGAACCTGCATGTGCTTATAATGATTCCTATGACTGGAACTGGCAGAATAGCCTTGTCCGACTTTCCTAATTTGACTGGACATTTGAATAGGGTGCTTTATACCTTGCTGATTTTTACCAAGCCCTTGTCTAGGCTGATGACCCAATGACATCATTTCTTGAGTGGCAGACATAACCTCGGCAGAAATCTTGGGTATGGGAAGTGGCACTTCAATAGGATGGTATTGTATGTTACTCACTTCCAAGGTATAAAAATTGGCCAGCTCAACTTCTGAATTGAAGCTGATGATTAGCAGATCTCCTTGTTCAGGACAATCCGGCTCAGCGTTAACAGTGACTAGACTGTTGTTGATAATGTATTTAAGTTATTGATGTAGTGTAGAGGGAACGGCTCAAGCCATGTGTATCCATGGTCTTCCCAATAGCAGGTTGTATCCTGAATCTATCCTGAGGACATGAAAGGATACATTGAATGTATTTGGACCAATCTCAATTGGCAGCTCAATCTCAAGCATGAATTTCGTTTTGGATCCATTAAAAGCTTTGATAACCGTATGGCTGCTTCGGATCCGTTTGAGATTGACATTCATCTTTACCAAGGTTGCATAAGGATAGATATTCAGAGACGAACCTCCATATATCAAAACTCCAGCTAGCATATATCCGGAGGATAAAACTGCAATGTACAATAGCTTGCAATGACTGGTCTCTTCGGGCGGTATGTCGTCATCAGTGAAGGATATCACATTGTTGTTGAAAATGTGATTAATCATATATTGAAATTTTTACACATCCACTGATTTCGGTAAGTAGGCTTCTTCCAAAACCTTCAATAAGATCTTCCGGTGATCTTTGGAAGAGAAAACCAAGTCCAGTATTGATATCTGATGTGGAGCTTCTCTTAAGCTTAGAACCACCTTGGCTTTATTATGGCCCATAGTGTGGAAGAATTTTTCAATCTTCTCCATGGAAATCTTCCCCTTTGCTTTGATGGCAGGCTTCATCACCCTCTAAGAAAGATACGGTGGATTTTTCTTCGACACTGTAGCAGTAGTATGAGACGTGGATCCTTCAGCTTCTCCATAATTCCATGGAACTTTGTGTAAGATGACAATAGGATATTGTGGTCTGAAAGGTAAATAAATTTGGTATGTTGTGGCCAATTTCAAAGGATTGTCAGCTCCTTTGAGATGAATTACTTGTATGGGAAATGATTTGACAGTCTCATTATCCTCAGCGGATATAACTACTACTGATCCCTTCCATTTTGGTAGCACATGTATTCCCACTCTCAAGTTACACAGTGTCATCTTCTGCCAGAAGCAGGACACCGCTATCAATAAGATTCTGAATAAGATGGTGGAGTGCCCAGCATTCTTCTGTTCTGTAACCACGAGAATGTGAATGATATTGACATACTCCATCGGAGTTGAACTGTCTTGAACGGGGATTGATTGGAGGCAGAAGGGAGGTAATTCTTCCTTCACTGATTAGCATTTGAAATATTTCCTCCATAGATTGGCCCAGATAGGTGAATTCCCTCTGATTGGCAAAATCCCGACGGGCTTTAGCATTTGCTCTTTTTGTAACCTTATCCTCCATAGCTTCGCTTTCTGAAGGTGATGGTGGAGCATTCATAACAAAAAGAAGGAGATAGACATGCTTCTGGCTAATTAACTAGCGTGTGACTTGATGCTGGTGGGTCACCAGTTCTTCCAATTGCTCGATTTGCTTGCAAAGAGCTTTCATCTTTCGTTTCATAGCAAATTAAAACTTTGCGTAATCCCATCTGCCTTTGAGGGTCTGGGATTATTCACTGTTAAAACTGGAACTCTGTCCAGTGCTCTAACTAATCATGTTAACCTCTTCTTCTTTGTGTTGAGGAAGAGGATTGTCTTGCACATTATGTTGATCTAGTTTGGTGACCACGATCTCACCGTTGTCTATTAAATCTTGGATCTTTTGTTTCAAGGCCCAACAATCTTGAGTATCATGTCCAGGTGCCTGGCATGATAAGCACACTTCCGAGTAGCATTGAAACCCCTGCCATTAGGGTTGGCTGGTGGAAGAAGACGTGTGATTTTCTTCTGAGTAGTCAGAAGAGTAAGAATATTCTCGAGCGAGTCCCCTAAGGGTGTGAACGTTCGAAGGAGCTGTGCTCAACAACTGCTTTAATATCGGCTAAGTCTTGAATCTTTCTTGAATTTAACCCCATCTCAGCCATCTCTCCGTGCTTGATCATTTCAGAGAATGGTTTGCCAATACCAGCTAAAACTCTCTCATAGAAAGGAGCATCTTGTATGTCTATGAAAGTCATGACCATTTTTGATTCTGTCATTGAAGGAATAACTTGAGCAGCGAGGCACCTCCACCTTTGAGCATACTCTCTAAAAGACTCGTTAGACTGTTTCTTGACCTTGGTTATCTGGTACCGGTCAGGAGTCATCAGAGATTGAAAACTATATTGAGTGAGGAAGGCGTGAGCTAGCTCTTCCCAGCTATAGATCTTTAAGTTATCTAATCTGGTATACCATGAACGGGCTTCTCCAGTCAGACTCTTCTAGAACAGCTGCATTCTGAGCTTCTCATATTCCGCATAAGATCCAAGTTCTCCAATGAATACCTTCAAATGTGTATAAGGATCCCCTAATCCGTCATACTTTTTAAAATTAGGGGTTTTGAATTTCTCTGGATAATGAACACCAGGAAATATGCAAAGGTCAGCATATAAAACACTTCCATGTGTTCCAATCCCTTTGAGAATATGAATAGTTTCCTCCATTTGGAGGACCTTCTTCCTTATATCACCGGTGTCTGGATCTACTTTGAGATAGGTGTTTTCAAGGTCTTTGTTAGTCGTATCCAACTGAGGTTCTAGAATTATTTTTTCCAAACCTTGAGCTCCTCCTTGTGCAGAGGATTCTGTATGGGTAGGCATCTTTGTACCCTGAGTAGATTGATGCAATTCTCTCAAAAGAACAGCCAAATCCGTGTTTTATTTACTTAATCCGTCAAATTCTTCTTGAGAAACAGGATTAGACTGGTCAGAAGAAGACATGATTGGTTGTAGGCTCGTGGCCTTTTTGGATTTTGAGCGGGTAACATGCCCAATGATTTCCCTACAAAAGACTTGAATAGTTTAGTCTTAAGGATAATGTAAATGCTATTATAATGTGCCCATTTTAGGAATATTGTCCTGCAAAAACGGGTGTTATTTGATAACCTATATGCACAAATATTCATCATATTTTCCATTACATAAAGATGAACATGAAATAAAATTACATGTAAATGTTTTTACAAGTAATTGAAAATGGAAAGCATGAAGAGACTTTCCTCCACACTTGGTTTATTAGAGGTTAACCTATCTTAGGGTTACTCTTGTGGCTTTTTAGCATGAAGGTCCCCAGATCATCGCAATCTACTTGACATGAATTTAATCCAGTCTTTCAACTGGAGCGAATCTGGGTGGTGCCTTTCCTGAGCCTCGTTGGAATTAGTCTCCCTACGAGTCCAGTAATCAAACACAGACATGATAGCCTCCCGGTGGAGGAACCGCACAACATACATTCACATACAACGTGTCTCATCGTTTATGAAAATGATGACATGTGCGAAGAACTAATATCACAGATAGATATTTTGTAGTGCAGTAAATAAAATGCATTCGTACACATTCATTATAAATGTAAATGCAACATTCACACATAAGCATATAACAGCTTTAAAAAGCTTGTAGTAGCGGCTTAAGCCCTCTTACTGGAGTCCCCAGCAGAGTTGCCACCTGTCGACGTCGGGATTTTTAGTTGTCCCTTTTCGTTACTTGTTCTTTGGTGTTCTCATTATTATGTGAGATTTGTTTGAAAAAAAAGTGAAAAAGGTCAGACATGTATAATGTCGACGATGGACTGTTAAGAGTCATCAGTTGGTGTTTTTAACTGATTGCACCAACGCAAACGAAAAAGGTTTGTACATTGACCCAGTGATGTGACACTGCTAAATGGGTCTATGAAACCGAGATTCATTTGGGTTCGGGGGCTTGATTATGCGGAGGTAAGGTGTTAGGCACCCCCCAACATCCGTGTTGCCACGGTGACCGCCACTTTTCAAGAAACTGTTATATGAATGTGTGTGTGTGTGTGTGGATCAATGTGCAATTATTTGAAAGTAGTGCGAGGCCTCGTTCGCACCTATATACAAAGGGTTTGAATTTATAAAAAAATCTAGTTTTAGGAAAGATATAGCAATGATGTTTTGTAAAAGAGGTTTTTCAAACCATGTGCTCAATAGAAATTGAGACCTTTTCATACTTCCATTTTATTATTAAATGTTCGGCTTGTTTGCTTTTATTTTCGAGATGTGAGGCATCTTCAAGAAAATAATATACAGCAGTGCCAAACTCCTCACGGGCATAACAACCATTCAAGGAAATTCAGACACCGTAAATAATGTACAAGCTACTTACAGCTGAAAATGTCCATCACGGGAACCGAATCTAGATTCAGTAGACTAAATCTGTGATCACATGATTCCTAGGCTCACATGATACCGCAGTTTATATGAAAAGCATTAAGCAGTTATATATATAAAAGATATAAATATATATATATGCAGACATGATCAACCACCACGAAGCAACTTCATGGGGGATCGGAAATGTAAATATATAAAAGCGATAAATATATATATATATATATATATGGACATGATCAACCACCACGAAGAAACTCCATGGGGGATCAGAAAAGTAAATAAAGTAGTAAAAGCGATCAACCGCCATGAAGTAAACTCTAGGCGGGACAAATTGTAAATAAAGTAGTAAAATGCCTCGAAGTAAACTCCAGGCCTGACAGAAATATATATATATATATATATATATATATATATATATATATATATATATATAAACGCCTAGATGTAAAATCTAGGCTCATCGATGTAGTCCACAATGATTTATATTATATATATATATATATATATATATATATATATATATATATAAATAATAAGTAAACGCTCCAGACATAAGTCTAGGCTCAATCGAGGCATAACTCGATAATGTTAGTCCATGTATAAATATATACATATATATGTATATATAAACAGATAGAAATGAAAACCACGGACCGAAGTCCGGGCATACGCACACAACACGACTCTCAATGTGTAGAATAGTGTGTGGAAAGATGAAGAGAAAGGCTTTATAGAGTGTGAGAAGGCTTATAGTGGGCTGCCAATGCAGGCTTCTATGACTGTATATGGATAAACACTCAGCTCCCGCTGGTAAAACTATAGCTATATGTGAGCTAATAGGTGTTTAAAATGAGAAAACACTCAATATGGGGTGTGTACAGAGCAAATTGGATAGGGCTTCATCGCCTCCCTTTTTTTCAAATGGCCACCCCAAGCCCTCTATTTATAGAGGGGGGAGCCGCAGGTGTACTTGTTGTAGCCGCAGATGCACCTGAGCCTGCCCGGGGTGCCCCGGGCTCCGCGGGTCCTATTGTCTCGAAGTACGTGCACTCGTGCACTGTAATGTCTGCTCGAACTTGCAGAACTTCAATCCGAGCATCCAAACAAGGTATATAAGACCTTCTTCGGACCGCTTGTGTTGAGAGTTACGCAATGACATGGGATTAGAGGTTGTACGAAGTCAGGAAGATGGGACCATGCCCATGGTCTTCAGGATTCAAATTCTATCCGGTGTGCTGCCACGTGTAATAGTCACTCGGGATTGGAACTCCTTGGTTCTTGTAGGACATTGTTGTATTATGTATGTATGAAATGTTGAGACGACGCGCAAGTGTTGAGGTGGCAAGATGACGTTTGACTCCTCATCGGGGTTATCTCCGGTTTGAGTTGAAAGCAGATGTTGCTCAGGGTTACATCTGAGATTAGACTTCTGCAAGTGTTTGAATGCCGCAAGGTCATCTGTAAGTGTGCATGTCTTCCCGGTGTTAGCTCCGGGTCTGAGGTATGAGTGCCTCGGCAGGAGTTCTGAGATTGAAGCTGATTGCATGCACTTGAAATGAGCCTTTTCGGAGTTATCGCCGGAACTGCAACAGCATTCCTTGGGGTTATCTCCAAGGATAAACCTCGGTGTTATCTCCGAGAGTGGAAATGATACTCCCGGTGTGTGTTCCGGGGTTGAGACTGAACATCTAGTAGTATCCAGTATGGATGTGAGCTGTCTTCCAGGGTTATCTCCGAAAGACAAATCTGCCCTCCTACAATGTTATTAACAGGTATGTAGAAAATTTCGAGTGTCTACACGTATATTTATTATAACATCAGTTACAAACTAAATGTATATGTTATAATTATATTTTATTTATTATTTCATGTATTTTATTTATTATTTCATGTATTTTATTTATAATTCAAAAATCAAAAATCTCAAAAGCCATAAGGTTTTGTTTGGCAAAAAGTCTTTAAAATAAAGACTTAATATTTTAAGCCTTGTTTGGGTAAATCAATTTTAAACTACTTTAATTTTATTTTAATAAATAATTTAGTTTATAATTTATAATCACATATTATTTATTTGGATTTTCATATCCAACATTACTAAAATAAATTAATCATAAATACTATATTTTAAATAAATTTTCCACTTAAATAAATACCATAAAATTATAATTTCATTATAATTTTATTTAATAATTTAACATACCACTTTAAATTATTAAATTAAAACAACAATATAACATCTCATGTTATACTACAACTCTCGAAATTATAAATTAATTTAATTTAGAATATTATCTAATAAATTTAATTCATAAATATTTACTAATAATAACAACATTAATAAAATATTTATTTCATCAATTTCAATAATAAACACATCAAATAAATATTTATATAGTTCAAAAAATATTTAATATTACAATTTAAAATTCTGGATTGTTACATCATTCCCTCCTTACAAGAATTCTATCCCCAAAATCACAACTCAAACGATCAAACCATCACATTCTTCCCTCCTTACAAAGATTATGTCCCCAGAATCGAAGTCACAGACTAAACAAATAACTCAGGGTAATTCTGTATCATTTCGGTTTCGAGTTCCCGCGTAGCATCTTCAACGTTGTGGTTCCTCCATATCACCTGCACAGAAGGTATCACCTCATTCCTGAGCACTTGTTCTTTTCTGTCAACTATCTGGATTGTAATTTCCTAGTAGGACAACCATAACGGTTCATACTTGATCACTTGATTGCAGTTGGGCTTGTTAGACCATATCACTGCAACATTAAAAACATTACGAATGCGCTCTGACTGTAGAGGTAAAGCTACCTCAAAACCATCTTTTCAACTTCATTAATGCTTTCTATACTATAACTATTTTATACCCAATATAGTTCATCAAACTTACCACACTTTGGAAATTTAGGAACTTACCATAATCATATGAGTTTGGGAACTTATCCTAGTCAGACCATGGGCGTCCATTCGCTAAGGGGTTCAGAACATACCATATGATTATGAGTCACGAACTTACCATATGCTTTAGTTTTAAGAACCGAACCTAATCTTAATATCATCTAACTTAATCTTAAAAACCTCTAACTATCCAATATATACATGAGAAAAGAATCACCTTTCCACCACATATAAATTGATAGCGCAATACCAATATTCCAATGATTATCAATGTGATAAACCAAGTATATGCACAAAACCTCTACCCATACAAAGGTTTATACGACTTAGTTACCATATGAGTCCTTAATTGAAAACCCACCTAGCATTACCTTACTCTTAACTTATTCTTAACTTGCCCATAACTTGCTCAATGCGGATTCCTCGTATGACATTATCGAAAACTTCTCGTGCTCTTAGCATGCCTTCCGATGTCTGGATTTCCTTTTAGTTTGCCAATCGATTTGCAAATGATATGACATACTTATTTCTAATTGTGTTCCACGCGTTCTTGCAAACCTTTCTGAATATTCGATGTGAATCGTGAATCTTGGTTCGACACAATTGACACTGAAACACCGTGCCTTGAAACAATTTCGTTAACATATAACTTCACACACTGATCGTTAGGTAATATGCTAACTTTGACATCCCATAAAATCTATCACCATATCTTGCCACCAAAAGTATTGTCAAAGGCGCAATATATATTCGTATTTCCTCTTCAATTCTCGATACTGACGAAACTCTTGGAGCTAATCTTCCTTGTCCAGCAAAGTTGTACGGTTTTCCACCTGAACAGCTTCTTCTCTGACCTAGTCATTTCTATTATGAACCCATCTTGCGCAGTTAACAAAAATAGCTGCTACCTTTTGCTTAAGACATCGACAACCATATTCGTTTAGGCTTTTGCATTCACAATCCTTGATAAACTCCAACTATCACTTCAATGCGTGCTAAAATATCCCTATAAGAGAATATACTTTAGACACTTATGGTCTTTTTATATCTCACACTACCACTCAAAAATAATATCATTAAATCCTCTGTGCAACCACTATTAGCTCTAGTTCTGAATCGTGAGTGGGATATCTTTTTACATAAAATTTTTAACTGACGCGATGCGTATACAATGACCCTGTCATTCCACCTAAACACACAGCCTCATATATTGTATAATGCGTCGCTATACAACACAAAATTTCTTGTATTATCTGGTAGAGACATCACAGGTGCCATACTAAATTCTTCTTCAATTCGTGAAAATTCACTCTATAATTTTCTGCCCATATAAATTCCACCGATTTTCTCGTTAAGTTAGCTAACGAAGTGAATATCTTGATCTTCACATATCCCACAGATTATTTTCTTAATAACTTCTTGATTCACAACATCGATAGATAACTCCACCGTACAGACGTCTTGCAACTAAAAGAATAACATATTACCTTTGACTTCCTCAGAGTCTTAAGATTTATGCACTTTCTTTGACAATGACTTATCACCACATGGTTTAACAACCTCAGAGTTTCATAAATCAAATCGGAAATAAATCCATTGACACCACGTGGCTTTTAATACCAATACAGAAATTCTACACATCCATTTAAAAGGAATCATTATTCACACTTTCTATATTTAGGGAATAGTCTAACTCTTCTCGAAGAGAATCTAGTTTCTAAACAAATTCATCAGACATACATTAACAAGGGGCACTTGAATTAAATAACACGCAACCGTATAGATAACTTGATCGGAACCATACCTTGCATTGGGCCTTGCATCGTCATATTGGTTGATTGTTCGGTTGGTCGACTCGGCGGAGCTGATTCTGCAATAACTAGTTTTCCACTGCCCCCTTTTTTTTCACTTGCTTTTCCTACAAATTTCTTTGGGCACCCTCGAGCCAAGTGTTCTTCCGATCCACACGTGATGCAGGCTCCCTTCCTCGGTCTTGAACATTTTGGTGCAATGTGGCCCTTCAAACCACAATTAAAGTACACCCTTTTTCCCTTCAAACAAACACCTACATGTTTCTTTCTGCAGTTCCTACACGCCTCCACCTTCTTCTTTTCATTCTCTTGCTGATTTTCAGCGTTAATATTATTGTTCCACTTTCTTTTCCGATCGTTACTAGTATGACTATCATCCACCTTATCATCTTCACTCTTTTTCCCCTCTGCACTTGATTGTATACTAGCATATTACCTTCCCCATCAACATCAATTGTTCTCTCCAACCCTGTTGTAAATGAATTTGGTTGGAACTTCGAGATTTGATTATATAGCCAGAAATTCACCTGATTTGCCAGTGCTCCCACCAAAAAATTCACCAATTGTGGCACTAGATTTGCGTTAGTCTCCCTATTGTATGCATATTCCTTGGGGCTCTGTTGACATTGTTGTCTTCTTCTAGGCGGCATCTTACTATTTAAAACTTGAACTATTAGATCATCGCTCATCCACACATTAAAATTTTCAAACTTATCTTAACCACTTTTAAACAACACATGATTTATCTTAATAAATGATAATACTTTATTCATTTATTATACAACACATAACAAAATAGCCTCGCTGCTATTTATATTATTTATCCTATAATAATAAAATTCTAGGATTACTTCATAATATCCCACTATTTATTTCAAAAGTCAGGATTTACATCTTATTAATTTTCATCGTGATTTATATATACTCTTAATATTTTTCTTGCAATCTACAAGAACATTCCACATTGTACAACTGCATTGCGCTCTTGCTCCATGATACGAATCATTGACGATTCATCACATACCAAAGATAAACTCAACCTATACAGAAAATAGAATACTAAATTATAAGTTCCATCATTCGCTTGGCCTTCTTCAACTTGTCTTCAACACGATCTATGTGTTTAGAAGCCTTCACCCATGCGTCTTCAGCTCTCGCACGCTTTGCTGACTTTTTTTTTCTTCAGTCATTCCTGCGCACTCTCATTCCTAGCTAATGATTATCCTCTTTAATATTCTGACTAAGCTAATATCCGCTCTACATCTACAAGTTATGCAGTAAGGTTGTAATAACCTAAGATTTTCTATATAAATAAATCAGAAATTTTGCGTATATTTTTTTATTTATTTATTAAAATAAATATGGGGAATATGTGCCAAGATAATGTGTGTGTGTATATATATATATATATATATATATATATGTGATAAATAAAATATATTTATTACATGAATAATTATAAATAATTTTATTTTAGAATTATTGATCATTATAAATTATATTTTTATAATAATTAATTTTATAGTAGAAATTTTTTTATTAATTATTTTCCATGAAAATATAATTATATATTATTTAAATAATATATGAAATGATTATTAGAATAATTATAATAATTATTTTCTTTTATTATATAAATTTATTTTAGATTAGTTAAGTTAATTATTTTAACTTAATTAATAATGTTATATGGAAGATAAATCAGATATGGAATCCAAACCCTAATTTTGGATTTTGATCAAGGAATGAGAATAATAATATAATAATAATGATATTTAAATACTATAAATATGTATTGTATGTACGTATTGATAATGGTTGGTCAATTATGATGCAATATTTGAAAACCCTTGTTTTACTATGATAAACCATAATTTGAACCCAAATTAGAGTACACGATTATTTGGTATTTGTGTTATATGAATTATGTTGTGTATTATAGAATTTAATGTTAATTAGAGAAACCCTAATGGTTAGAAATCCTAATTTCTAAATTAGTAACCCTAATTTGTTAAAATGAAACCCTAATTGTTAATTATAAGCTCTAATGCTAATTAGTGGACTTTAAACCCTAAATGTTCAAGTGATGTAATTAGAAAACTAATTATAATTAGTAATCTCTAAATTACTTTTTTTAGGAAACTATTATTTATTTTTATTTAAACCCTAAATGAAATCCTAGAAATTCAAATTTTTGTAGAACCTTAGGGTTAAACCCTAAGGGTTTGTTAAGTTTACAAAAATAACATTAAAATTGCTAGCCAAAAGACATTTTTTCCCTTATTGCATAATTGAAGATAACTTGTGTATCTAGCCAAAATATGTAGTAGGTAACCAACCAAGATTGTGCACATGTGAAAAATCTCAGCAAATCAGCCACATATAGCATACAAGTTCATTGCATCTAAATTATATAAATAGATTAAGAGAGAGAAAGATTCACATTTTTGCTCATTCATTCCCAAACACTCAACTCAACTCTCTCAGGCTCAAACCCAGGAATTCTATTAGCATTTCAATCCCTAAAACCAGCCCCACTAACACCCATAACCAAATCAGTAGCCTTAAATCAGAATTTGATCATAGAAGGTATAAACCCTAACTTGAAATCTGATCTCAGTTACTATGTTAGATGTTATGATTTTATGTTAAAATATATTGTTTGTGACACCCCCAAATCCAAGTACTTCATTTCCACAGGATTTGGTGTTCACTTGATAAAAACATTCATATCTAACTACCCAATCATAATAAAATTGAATAATAAAACCATCCCATTAAAGAATTACATTAATAAAAATCTCCCAGGTTGTCTAACCTTTAAATACAATCATTCAAATGTGGAATTTAAATAAGTTTATTACAATCATTAAAATAAAATCTAATAATAAAATATCAACATGTTACAAGTCTTCAATACTTGTTCATCTTTCCTTTTTCCTTACTGGTGCTAGGTACATCGACCTTCTCATCTTTAGCTGTAATAGTTATATAAGCAAGAGTGAGCAAACAAAGCTCACTTGAAACAACAATGAATGAAAATCTTTACAACAACTGCCAAATAAGAGGCTCAATAGAAATGAACAATATGTTCTATCAACATTCTGAAATATATAACCGAGGGTCCTAAGACCATGAACTATGTCCATAGTTATAAGTAATCTTTCAACTTAAACTTTAACAGTCATAAGACTATGGGGACTCCTCATACTTTGGGGGATCAGCCCTTCGTACAATGTATTGTGCACAAACATTTTAACGCAAAGCGTAAATTATCCCCTAATATTAGGGTTGTTCATCTCAGTATTTAGAGTACAAGTCCGCACCAAAGTAAGTTTGGTTTGGATACATTTCAAGGTAATTTAGGTTTAACGAACATCAACTAAGGATTAGTTGAATAAAAATTTCATAACTGAATACTAAGGTCATGCTTTAGGGATAAGCTAAAAGCATAAACATTGAATAATTATAATGTACCTTGCTTGAACAGTATTAAGCCAATGTTATTTAAAATTGAGTACTAAGCATGCATAAAAAATGGTAAATTGAACGATAAAACTTGTTCAACATTTGTATAGTAGAATATATAAACTTACATCCTAAATAACAAGTTAAAGACAAGAATAACTTGTTCAATATAAAAATAAAATCTAGACAACTTGCATCGTCATAAACAAATTAGATACAAGATCTTGCACAATCGTAAGAATAAAATTGCACAATGTAAAAATAGGCTAAACTGTAACAACTCTAATCACAATACCCTATATATATATAACTAAGTACGTTCATCATGTAAGATTTAATTTTTAATCACATAATCAAACTACATTAGTAATAAAACTAATTAATCGTTAATAACATGTTCATTCTTGGTATAGAAATACTGAAATCATAATTTAATAGTCCTACTATTAACACATAACAACTTTTTCAGACTTTGTGTAAATAAATCACACTGTTTGACCATTCTACTAACTTCATACCACTTGACTTCCGCTTATATTGTGGAATCACGTTGCGACGTGGTGTTAAGCGTTATGACGAGAGACACATGCCACTAAGTATCACTTGCGGCGTGGTCTTGCAAAAACGAGAACTATACTACGAGAGGTCGCATCATGGCTACCGAATTGCAATCCTCGACGACTAACTTCGAAAATCACATGAACAAAGCCGATTTTGGCCTACAAGCTACTTTCTAACAACCTAATTAACATGTAATTCATATAGAGACTTCATATAAACATAATTCAAAGACTCTTGACATGATTCTACCCATAAAACAACATAAACATCGAATTTAAAACATTCAATTTCACTATTTTTGATAAAACCTCACTTTTTGACATTTTTAGTAAAAATCATCATTGTAGCTTTGTTTTTTAACCAAAATAATTAATTCAAAGTACCTTGTTTATGTTTATTCATCCTCTTTCAAATTCAATAGTTAATTTATAAATTAAATAACTAATTAAACCTTAATTTTATTTTAAACTAAGCCATATTCATATATATTCATATAAACTCTCTTTAATATGATTATCTTCACAAATTACATACATAACATGAATTCATTGACTATACTCATATATAAACTCATGAAAACAGTTTTAAAACAACTAATTTATCATATAAAACTATACATAACAAATAATTCAACCTCTACAACAATTTTACAGAGAATTTTTTTGGAAGAGAAAAAAAAACTAGAATTTAAAGAAACTTAAAAAGGGTAAGATGATACCTTATTTTTAGAAGATGATGGCTATTCTTTTGATTATCAAGCTTCTTTTCCCCCAATTCCTCTCTCTAAATTTCTCTCAGTTCTCTCTTATTTCTCTATAAGTTTTCTTCTTCTCTTCGTTTTCTTCTTCTGAGTCTTTCTTCCTAATTAATTCTAACTTACGTACTAACAAAATATAACGTATATGATATAATATGTATTAATTAGATAATATAATTATTTTTATAACTGATATCAGTTATAATATTTTTAAAAAATCAAAAGCCATAAGGCTTGTTTGGTTACCCACTTAAAATATAGTCATTTAATCCTTATGCCTCGTTTAGTAAAACATAGTTAAAATAAAGACTTAATATGCATTAAGCCTTGTTTGACAAAATTGAATTAAACTCCTTTAATTTATTTTAATAACTCCTTTATAATAAGGTTATTTGTCACACTTTTATTTAATTAAATTTTTAATAATCAATTTAATTAATTCTAATAAAATTTATTAAATTACTTTAACACATAAATCAATACAACATAATTATAATTTTCTTTATACTTATAACTTTATTTAATCAACTAACACATCATTTTAATTAAATATTCAAATTAAAATATAATAATTCATTTAATCATTATAAACTCTCTAATTTAATTATTATATTAAATTAGTATATTATCTCATAACAATTAATTTTCTTAACTCCATAATTATTTACTTAACAAATAATTAACCAATTAAGTCAAATCAAATTAAATATTTATTCAACACTAACCACATTCATTAAATATTTATATAATTTAATAAATATTTAAAATTACAATTTAAAATTCTGGATTGTTACATTGTATGTAGTCTATTTAAGTGATCTGGGTTGGTATCTTGTAGATCCATAACACCTAAGTGCTCAAAATTGAAATTTTCAAAAATTTGGGATTTTTTTTGTGTCTGACAACGTAATGTCAGACCTTGTAAATCTTTGTATGTTATGTATTTTTTTTTATTTAAGCTTTGATCTTATAGTATACTATGAGCCCTTTAAACTGGAACTTGAATTAAGGTCAGAACATGAACATACTTCATGTTAATCTTGGCCAAACCATGTTGACCGACATTGACCGAGCATTTCTAGGTAACCCAGATTTGCCCAGAAAGGACCTGACACCTTATTTGCAGCCTCGGATCTTGCAGATGTTGTGTGTTATGAGTTTATTGTTGCAACCATGTTATAGTATGTTAGTTTAACTTTCGATCCATGCTTTTAGTACCTCTAGATATCAAATGTACAAGATTTGGTGGCTGGTCAAAGAAGGTCAGACGTTCATGAAATCAGTTTTCTGGGTAACCTAGAAAACTGATGAACATGACGACTGACAGACTTTGACCGGCATATATCTTCATTCGGTGTTGTTGTTATGGTGATGTTTTGTAATGAATCTGTAGTCTTACATGTTGTCTACAACCTAGAACTTTTAAATCACTAAACCATTACATGAACCACAAGTTGTGAAGCCCAAATATGAACAGTCGAACTGTTCTTCATTTATGGGCAAAACCAGGAAAGAAAAATAGCTCTGACAGCCACTATGAATGATCATATCTCCTTTGTTATCTGTTGTATGATCATTTTTGTTGTTGGGTAATGTAAATGCCCATCCTTGCTTAATTTAAATGTTTTCAGCTAAGTGTGAACAACTTGAAGGCTCTACTAATAACAAGGGAAAAGGAAAGGTTGCTGAATGAATTCAATGATATCTTATGTGATAGTTTGATATTATTAAGACAATGATATATATTATCTATCATGTTATGTAATGAATGTATTAAAGGTTATGTACTTGGGAATAAACTCTGATATTTATGTAAATTAAGTTGGGTATTTATATTATTTTTATTATTATTATTAGTATTAGTATCATTTCGCTCATAGAAATGGTATCATGAAGCACCGAGTTCGGGTTTCAAGTACCTGAATTTAGGGGCATCACAGGTTGGTATCAAAGCTTTAGGGTTAGAAACCTTAGGTAGGATAGACCTTAGGCTATAACCTTAGAACAGAGGGAAACGTTGAAAATATAAACAACTCATAAAGAGTTTAAAAGGAGATGAATTGAATAAATTCAACGTCAAACAAAATAAAAGATAACTTATATAAAAACTATTATTTGTTGTGTGTATATACTATATGCTAATCAGGATCTGTGGGACCAGGTTTCCTCTTTGTAAAAGCTGTGGGAAATAGAAAAATTGCTAAATAGTCAATTGCGAAAAGCCTTAATAGAAACAATGGAAGAACAAGATAAGCTTAAAATCCAAATTGATAAGATGGGAGCCATAAGCAACAAATCGTGTGCGGCTCCGAGTAAGAAGGGGAAAAGAAAGATAAAAGACCATGAATTAGGAAAATCCGATAAGAAGAAATGGAAAAGAATATGTTACATTTGCGGCTATGAGGGACATACCTCTCTTTATTGTCCTGACTATAAACCAGGTGCATGTTTTATTTGTGGATTGAAGGGTCATCAGGCGAAAGGTTGTCCAAGAAAAAGGCGTAGTGAATAGGTAGTATAGGTTCTATTGTGTAGGTCTGTTTAATGTAATATATATGAATAGTATGCATTTGTAATGTACTATTCTAAAACTTTTGTACAAGTGGTGTAGCAAATCCCGACTTTTATAGTCACAAAGGGATAGCTGATGTTTAAAGCAGTATGTGTTATGTTATGTAAAGTATTTTGAAATCGTTAAATGAATATGAATCTATGTTCGAGTAATGAAACAAGTTTAAAATATTAAACTTATATGATAAGGTTTAGAATGTAAGTTAATAAAGAATAAATTATGTTTTATTTAATCAGATAATGCCGCCAAGACGAAAAACTCGAAATCAAAGGGCAGAAGAATCTGTCAACAATGCTGAGGGACAACAACAAACAAACCCGATGCGACACTTTGAAAAACATGGTAGCATAAGCTATGCAACAAGGAATGCCAGCTACAGGGAACCAGCTTGATAATCACTTGGCAAACTTTAAAGATTTCAAGGCTGTAGGACCACCCGAATTCAAAGGGACAACTAACCCTGTTGAAGCCCAAACTTAGGTTAAAGAAATTGAAAAGGCATTCGTGATAGCTAGGGTAGATGAGGGGCAAAAGACCGCTTTTTCCACCTACATGATGAAAGGTGAGGCAAACTTTTGGTGGGAGGCAAATCAGGCAAGGGCAAGAGAAGGTGTAGTTACATGGGCTAGGTTTAAAACTTTGTTTTTCAAAAATTAGTTTTCATCTAGTATGCAGGCTAGGATGGAGGTGAAATTTTTGGAATTAAAGTAGGAGAATATAACTGTTGTGGAGTATGCCGCAAAGTTTAATGAGCTTGCTAGGTTCGCTCCACATCAAGTTGATACTGAGGCTAGGAAGGCAAGGAGGTTTGAGCTGGGATTAAAACCCTGACTCTACAACAAGGTGGCAGTGTTGTAGATCCCTACATTTGCAGCACTCATAGAAAAGGCTATCATAGTCGAGGAGGGAAGTGAGGCCATGAGCCTCTGCAACAAGGAGAAGAAGAACAAAGACGAGGTCGTAGGAACTGTGAAGGTGGAAACTAATAGTGGGAAAGGGGTGAAAAGAGTAAGGGGAACAATTTTGGAAATGTCCAGGTGAAATAGGAAGGTGCGAAGAAGCAAGTGATGCCGTGTAAGAATTATGGAAAGAACCATGCTGGGGAATGTCTGAAGGGACAATTTGTATGCTATAAGTGCGGTCAGGAGGGCCATATCTCTGCCAACTGCCTTAATCCAAAGATGAACACTAGTTGTTTTCTATACGGGTCAATGGAGCACAAGGTGAAGGACTGTCCAAAAAGGAGAATGGAGGTAGGAACCGTAAACACGGGCAAGAGCAGCGGAACTCTACCGATCGTGGGACCAACGTCATCCAGCAAGCCAACGAAATCAACCATGTGAGTCTACAACATGATGATCCTGGATACTGTGGCAGCTGGTGATGGAACTCCAAGTATTATTCGAATAACTTTTATTTTCTTATACATGATTTTCCTATATATAGTAAATTATGTTATAAAGAAATTTTGAAGGAGGAATTTGAGTTCTTGTAGAAATAAAATTTCCGTTTAATCAGATAGACAAGCTTTATGGTGAGTAGTTAAAGATCGGTTCGATCAATTATGATCGAGATCTACTTGTAATGATTGTGTATGCTATGTACCCTTTTATGTATGAGTTTTAAAACGGTGATTCCGGGGATGGAATCTTTATAAGGGAGGGTGAATGTAATAACCCAAGATTTTCTATATAAATAAATTAGAAATTTTGCGTATAATTTTTTTATTATTAAAATTAATATGGGAAATATGTGCCAAGATAATGTGTGTATATATATATGTGATAAATAAAATAAATTTATTACATGAATAATTACAAATAATTTTATTTTAGAATTATTGATCATTATAAATTATATTTTTATAATAATTAATTTTATAGTAGAAATGTTTTATTAATGATTTTTCCATGAAAATATAATTATATATTATTTAAATAATATTTGAAATGATTATTAGAATAATTATTTTCTTTTATTATAAGAATTTATTTTAGATTAGATAAGTTAATAATTTTAACTTAATTAACAATGTTATATATGAAAGATAAATCGATATGGAATCCAAACCCTAATTTTGGATTTTGATCAAGGAATGAGAATAATAATATAATAATAATGATATTTCAGTACTATAAAAATTTATTGTATGTACGTATTGATAATGGTTGGTCAATTATGATGTAGTATTTGAAAACCCTTGTTTTACTATGACAAACCTTAATTTGAAACCCAAATTAGAGTACAAGATGGTTTGGTAATTGTGTTATATGAATTATGTTGTGTATTATAGAATTTAATGTTAATTAGAGAAACCCTGATTAATATTTGAAAACCCTAATTGTTAGAAACCCTATATTCTAAGTTAGTAACCCTAATTTGTTAAAATGAAACCCTAACTGTTAATTGTAAGCCCTAATGCTAATTAGTGGACTTTAAACCCTAAATATTCAAGTCATGTAATTAGAAAACTAATTATAATTAGTAATCTCTAAATTACGTTTTCCTAGGAAACTAATATTTATTTTTATTTAAACCCTAAATGAAATCCTAGAAATTCAATTTTTTTGTTGAACCTTAGGGTTAAACCCTAAGGGTTTGTCAAGTTTACAAAAATACCATTAAAATTGCTAGCCAGAAGATAATTTTGCCCTTATTGCATAATTGAAGATAACTTGTGTATCTAGCCAAAATATGTAGTAGGTAACCAACCAAGATTTTACACATGTGACAAATCTCAGCAAATCAGCCACATATAGCATACAAGTTCATTGCATCTAAATTATATAAATAGATTAAGAGAGAGAAAGATACACATTTTTCGTCATTCATTCCCAAACACTCAACTCAACTCTATCTCAAGCTCAAACCCACAAATTTTACTAGCATTTTAGTCCCTAAAACCAGGCCAACTAACACCCATAACCAATCAGTAGCCTTGAATCAGAATTTGATCATAGAAGGTATAAACCCTAACTTGAAATTTGATCTCAGTTACTATGTTAGATGTTATGTTTTTATGTTAAAACATGTTGTTTGTAGTCTATTTAAGTGATCTGGGTTGGTATCTTGTAGATCCATAACACCTAAGTGCTCAAAATTGAAATTTTCAAAAATTTGAGAATTTTTTTTTTTTTTGTCTGACAACGTAATGTCAGACCCTGTAAATCTTTGTATGTTATGTATTTTTGTTGATTTAAGCTTTGATCTTGTAGTATACTATGAGCCCTTTAAACTGGAACTTTAATTAAGGTCAGAACATGAACAGATTTCATGTTATTCGTGGTCAAACCACGTTGACCGGCATTAACCGAGCATTTCTTGGTAACCCAGATTTGCCCAGAAAGGGCTTGACAACTTATTTGCAGCCTAGGATCTTACAGATGTTGTGTGTTATGAGTTTATTGTTGCAACCATGTTGTAGTATTTTAGTTTAACTTTCAATCCATGCTTTTAGTACCTCTAGATATCCAATGTATAGGATTTTGTGGGTGGTCAAAGAAGGTCAGACGTTCATGAAATAAGTTTTCTGGGTAACCCAGAAAACTGATGAACATGACGACTGACAGACTTTGACCGACATATATCTTCATTCTGTGTTGTTGTTATGGTGATGTTTTGTAATTAATCTGTAGTCTTACATGTTGTCTACAATCTAGAATTTTTAAATCACTAAACCATTACATGAACCACAAGTTGTGGAAGTCCAAATATGAACAGTCGAATTGTTCTTCATTTCTGGGCAAACATAGAAAAGAAGAACATCTCTGACTGATAAGTTGGTTTTATACCTACTTATCCGGTATCTTTTACTTGAATTAGTTTCTTATATTCATGTTTCTTAGTTACTTTTCATGCATTTTGTGTTTATTTTGTAGATCTTATGTTTGGGAGCGGTGTGAGCCAATATTTCTAAGGAAAAGGAAAATGCAAAGAAAAGCAATCCGGACATCATTTGGGCTTTCATGTTTACTTCATTTTCTTGGTTTGGAACTTAGCTTACATTGTAGAGCGTCTTCGTAGCTTTCTGGAACATCTTGAATCGTTCTAATCAGAGTTTGGATGCAAGAGTTATGATCTTTGTACCAACAGACGTCAACCTTCGCTATTTTGGTTAGCCATTTTCATAGCAGTCCCTTATAGCTCAATTTCAACCTTCATCCGACCAAAATTTCTCAATCCTCAAAGAATAAAAGTTGTAGATCTCGTCGATAGATTCGATTTGATAGGTGGCAGGCCCCGTAAATCTTCTCGGATCAAAAGTTATGGCCATTTTACCAGAGGATATTGCAGCAGAAAATGGACTGCGCGGGCGCGCGAATTTGTAGTGCATTTCCCGTGCGGCCGTGCGCGACCCTGGAGCCAAAAAACGTGATTTTTGGAATGAGTGCGGCCGCGCCCAACTTCAGGCCAATTCCTGGGCGGCCGCGCGACTTCAAGTGTTGACCAACGCTGACTTTTCATTAAACAGTACAATTGAAGCGTAATTTGGTGAGGGGTTCAATTAGGGCTTATATATTAGACGTATTTTCATTATGGAAGACATATTCCACCCCTTGGGGGCTGAAACTATTGCTATTTTCATTCTTCAACTTGGAATAATTAGATTAGAGTAGTGATTTCTAGAGTTGATTAGATTGAAGACTTGAAGCGATTCGAAAGCATTGGAGATTCAACCTTGGATCAAGAGAACAGATTTGCACTACCATTCTCTATTCTTACTCTCTCTTTGATTCCTAATTGTATCTTATGATGTTTATTCAATATGTGGATGATAGCTTTAATTCAGTTATGATTTAAACACTATTATGAGATTGTAATGGATTCTATGGATTAATTATTTCTGATATGTTTCATTGATAGCCTTATTGATTTCTATGGGTTTGTCTATTAAGATTCATGCTGAATTGCTTAGTTGATTGGCCATCAATTATTGTGATAATCCATATGGACTTGAGAGATGAAGTATGAGTTTGGATCTTATCTTAATAGCTTATGATTGTATATTCTACATTGTGTTGGGATGTATGATTTGTGCTTAGGATAGACATATACCGAAGCACCATTCGTAGTCAATTGAGAACTTGGGATTAAACCCTAATTATTTGTAAATCACAGAGACATATAGTGGTTTAGGTAATGTGGGGGTTCATATGTATTCTATCAACTGTGGATTTTATGTGATATGAGTATGGTAAATTGAGAGATGGTCATACTTTACTTTTGTGTTCTCGACTAACAAATCGGTATAATTAGTTTGGCTTAACATGAAATGTATGGATTTGAATGAGTCAATAGATGAAATTATGATCTCAGGTTTTCATTATCTAGTCTCACTCTAGGAATAGTTAGGTTTATTTTATTTCATAGTTTACATAAAAAAAAATATAGTATCATTCGTTTAAATAAGACTGAAATGGTTATGGGCTAATGCTTGGTGAAATTTATTAGTTAATTCTTCGTGGGAACGATACTTTACTTACTCTTTATTACTTGTTGACCGTGTATACTTGCACGCATATATTGATCGGTAAAACGACCAACACTGACAGCCACTTTGGACGATCATATCTCCTTTTTTATGTGTTGTATGATCATTTTGTTGTTGGGTAATGTAGTCTAGCACTAACACTATAAGATCTGAACACAAGCATGCCCTGAAACATCACAGATTAAGAATAACACTTGGTCAAACCCATCCACTCGAAACTGACATGAATGTTCTGGGTTTTGTCAATAATATGAAGAACACCTATAGCGACGGTTTTGTCGCTATAGGCAGTCTTTAGCGACACTTTATTTCTAAAATTTATTATTTTATTAAATAAATAGAGAAAATTAGTTTTTAATTATTAAAAATATAAATTAAATTACTAAAAATTATTTTAAAGTCTAAAAATTAGTTTTTAATAATTTTTAATATATTTCATAAATATTTAATATTTTTGAAATATTGAAGGTATTTAATTTATTTAATTATTATATTAAATAAATTATTAAAAATAATCTTAATACTTGAAAAATCATTTAAAATTATATTATGATAGAAGAAAATATTTTAAGTTATTTTTAATGACTTTTAGTATTTTGTGATGCATTTCATTAATAAATTAATATTAATGATAATTAAGTTATTTAATAAATGTATTAAATAAAAATGAAAAATAGAATTATTGATTTAAAAATAATATAAAAAATGATTTAGAGGTTATAAAAATATTTGAAGTTATAAAATATAACTTTTAATATTTAAAGGATAATTTCATGAATAATTTGATATTAATGACATTAATTTAATTTATTAACTAAATAGTTTTAAAATGGTTTTATTATTTTAAAAGGATATAAATGAATTAAAAATATTTTAAGTTATAATTAATGACTTTTAATATTTTGATAAATAGTAAATTAATATTTAAATATTAATGGTAATTGTTTAAAAATAATTTTAAATGTTTTAAAATTCATTTAAGGGAAATATTAATACTTTAAAAATATTCTAAGTTATTAGAAATAACTTTAATATTTTGGCAATGGTTTCATTAATAGTTTAATATTAATTAAATATTAATGATAATAGAATTATTTAATATTTAAATTATTTGATAATGATTTCGGTGTTTGAAAAATCATGAGAAATTATAATTGTATAAAAATTATTATAAGTCGTTTAACAATAATTTGACCGATGTTTAAGTTATTTAGAACTTCAGTATAGAGTCTTAGACTCGATAATTACCCGATAAAACTGTCGGTACACCGACATATTTTAGAAATTGATCTGGACTTGGATAATTTGATTAGATACATGTTGGTTTGTGATCCAATTACTGTTAAACATGTGTGACAATGTGATTAGGTTATGTGCTAACTGCAATAACTAGTATTATGTGTTATGATATGTTATTTTAATAAGTAAAATAATCTTATTACTGATAGGTTGCTATATAAAAGATAAAACTAAGTTGCATAACTGTAAGCAGCAGACCAGGAAAGTATCATACCTTTGCATTTACTTTATGCAATGGAAATAAGTAAGAAAGTTTTAGAATTATATTATTATTGTGCCAGATTATTAACCTTATTGTTATATATATTATATCAGATCATTTTTTTTTATCAAAATGGTATTATATTATAATTTAAATATTTATTCTGTTCGTTAATTTCTATATATGGTTATACAAGTGTCCTCACTTGGATCATCATTGTATTTAATCACATGTTGATACACATTTATACATTTCCAGTATGTATATGTTAACTTAAAAGTCGTCTAAGCTAATTTATTTGGCTAGACACAAACTTATAGATTATTGTTGAACAAGATAAAATCATACTATTATCCAACCGAATTGTTTTGGTTTAGAATCCCGACTAAGTAAGAACATCCCGTACATGGGAAAACTTTTTGTGAGCCAAAGGCGAATAGATGAATGATAATATTGTTATTGCATGTAGTATTGATCAATACTGAGGGCAACTGGTTTGACGCCCGCGTACTAAGTAAGTTATGACAGATTCTGAGATGAAGTTCCGTTTAACCTTTTTGAAAATAGAAAATAATGTTCATAGTATGTCGATTAATCCTAGTTATAGTCAGTACGTAGTTTCAAAAATTTGATATAGAATTAATATATTGTTATTATTGGTTTAGTTTACTTCACAAGTATTGATTCGTTGTAGAAGTGTAGTACAAAGAAAACATTTACTTCTTTCAGCTAATATTTATAATTGATTTTACTTACTGGGCACCCAAATGCTCATCCTTGCTTAATTTAAATGTTTTCAGCTAAGTGTGAACAACTTGAAGGCTCTGCTAAAAACAAGGGAAAAGGAAAGGTTGCTGAATGAATTTAATGTTATCTTATATAATAGTTTGATATTATTAAGACAATGATATATATTATCTATCATGTTATGTAATGAATGTATTAAAGGTTACGTACTTAGGAATAGACTTTGATATTTATGTAAATTAAGTTGGGTATTTATATTATTGTTATTATTATTAGTATCATTCCGCTCATAGAAATGGTATCGTGAAGCACCGAGTTCAGGTTTCAAGTAACTGAATTTGGGGACGTCACAAAGGTCTTAAGTCGCGACATCTTCTTGCGCTAACGTGGCCTGGTGCTTTACGGCTAGACCTTCTAATTTCTCGACCTTCTTTTATAACTCAATGTTATGACCATACACCTCATTTGAGGAATTCCCCCTCCTCGTACTCATTTTTCACCTTTATCACCTTAAATTTATACCCAAGGTCTATAACAGAAATCAACAAGTATGGCTTTCCCAATACCAACCATACCCAGACTATACGAACTTCTCAGGCTCCTAATCCTTATCATCCTTCGTCAGCCTCTCTGACAACAAAGTTTTACTAACTTCCACAATTCGATATGTATAATACTTGCTACTCTTAAGTACTCGCGAGTACAAAAGTCATTAACACATAAGCACATACATTCTTTTATTGTTTTATCTTCAATAAATTTCCTTCAATTCATTCCTTAGAACTCGATAAGAGTTTATCACTTCTAGATTTTCGATCTCCTAGAAGGTTATAGCCTAAGGCATCAAATTTGGAAAAGGTGGATGAGAATGTAATCTCAGTAGACCCCGAAAAGGTCGAAGCAGTAAGTAATTGGGAACAACCAAGAACTTTGACGGAGGTGAGGAGTTTCTTAGGGTTAGCTGGGTAATATCAAAGATTCATCCAAGATTTTTCTAAGATATCAACCCCGTTGACTAATTTGACAAGGAAGACGGTGAAATTTGTATGGACCGACAAATGCGAAAAGAGTTTTCAGGAGTTGAAGAAGAGATTGAGCGAGACGCTTGTATTATCATTACCAGATGATACGGGAGGATTTGTGGTGTATAGTGATGCGTCACATAGAGGACTAGGTTGTGTGCTTATGCAACACAGCAAAGTCATTGCGTATGCATCACGATAATTGAAGGATTACGAAAAATGATACCCTACTCATGACTTAGAGTTAGCGGGCGTAGTTTTTGCGTTAAAGATATGGAGACATTTTTTGCACGGAGAGAAATGTGAGATATACACGGAGCACAAAAGTCTGAAATATATCTTCACATAGAAGGAGTTGAATATGCGTCAGAGAAGGTGGTTAGAACTAATCAAAGATTATGACTGTGAAATTCTGTATCACCCGGGGAAGGCAAACGTAGTTGCTGACGCTCTGAGTAGAAAGGGAAGGGAGAAATTGTTTCGACTGACAACTCAGGAGGAGTTAATAAGAGATATGGAGAAATTGGAAATAGAAGTGAGGGGACCCGAGAGGTCCGCAGAAAAGTTATTTGTAACAGAAGCTTGTCTGACATTGTTGGATAGGGTAAAGGAAGCCCAGGAGAAAGATGGAGAATGTGAGAAATCAGAAGAAGGATCACAGAAAAAGAGGAAGAAAAATTTTGAATAGATAAAGATGGTATCCTAAGATTTGAAGGGAGAGTATGGAGTACTGCGCGATTAGTAGAGATAAGAGAGGAGATTTTGCACGAGGCTCATAATACGACGTATTATATTCATCCGGGAGGCACAAAGATGTACCGGGACTTGAAGCAACATTTTTGGTGGCCAAATCTGAAAAGGGAAATTGCGGAGTACGTTAGTAGATGTCTTACGTGCCAGCGAGTCAAAGCAGAGCATCAGTGACTGAGTGGGTTACTCCAACCGTTGGAAATACCAGAGTGGAAATGGGAGCATATTATGATGGATTTTGTGGTAGGACTTCCTGTCACACAGAAAAGTTTGGATGCCATTTGGGTCATCATGGATCGACTTACGAAGACTGCACATTTTCTACCTATCAATATCCGCTACAGTTTAAATCAATTAGCGAGTCTGTACATAAAAGGAAATTATTTCACGACATGGAGTGCCGGTATCAATTGTTTCTGACCGAGACCCGCGTTTCACGTCAAAATTCTAGAAAAGCTTGCAAAGAGGATGGCAACATAGTTGAGATTGAGTACTGCTTATCATCCTCAGACTGACGGACAGAGTGAGCGAACTATACAAACGCTAGAGGACATGCTTAGGACATGCGTGATGGACTTCAAAGGAAATTAGGACGATGTAATGCCCCCAAAATAGGTATACATCATCTATCTTGAGTCGCCAAATACATGGTACAAAATTCAAATACAACTTAATTATACAACATTCATTTAAATACGACAAAACATGTGCTGTGAGTTTTAATACAAATATTGTCATCTAGACAATATCCACACTCAATTGAGTCCTCATTACATTTATTATCACACTATTTAACAGAATAGTGAGGACTACTAATGCTATTATCTGGAACGTCACTCCATTCCCCGACTAGTCCCTGCTACGTTCTCATTTCCTGAAGAGAACAATGAAAGTAAAAGGGTGAGCTCAACTAGCCCAATAAGAAATATTATAACTAAGATAATGCAGAATAAATTATTATTAGTCTTCAACAATATTAAACTAATAAAATACAATAAACATCATGTTTAACTGTAGCAGAATAAGCAATCCATTAAAAGAGTCAAGTAGAGAATAAAATCTAATATCTTTTATGATTTAAAAAGGTTTTTCATCACTTTTATCGCTGAGACTCAACTTAATAAATAATTCACATCATCCATGCACTATGGCCAAGGATATTCATTAGTATTACAACCACAAATTATCCATGCACTACGGGCTAAAGATAATCATGTTTTCATCAACAGTCTAGATCATGCCATAAAATAATTCATCTTTGCACCCCTGGTCGAAGAGAATGCATAGCCATAATCATACCAAAAACTGTCCATCAATGTACTACGGGCCAATGAGGACTTTTTCCACATCATTTGTAACATTACGGTCATGATTATACCGAATAATCCCTGGTCATAATCATACCAAGCCCATCTATGCACTACAGGCCACAAATGACTTTCAACATAATTTAAACATGAGGATGATGACAATGACATAATAATTCAATAAAACAAGTTCAAGAATTAATTTATCTAGGAACTAATAACGTCCAAATTGTCAACATGATACTTCTTTATAGAGTAAAATTCAAGAATACTCAGAAGAATATTTCCATGAAAATATACTGGATGAAGCGCAAATATTAAGGATATTCCACTAGTTTCATGAAGTATAGAAGTCAAAACTTTAACCAACTGAGTATAATAAAGAATGGAATAACAAAAGATATCACCAGGCATGCGATAGACCACACATACAGCTTATTCCAACAGAATAATAAATAACGAAACCAGGTCATGAGTAAACGCACAGACAAGATATTCTAATAGAATAATAAATAACAGAACCAGGTTATGCGTAAACGTATAAATAGGATATTCCAACAGAATAATAAATAACGGAACCAGGTCAGGCGAAATTCGCACCAACAGGATGTTCCTACAGAATAATAAAGAATGGAATAACAGAAGAATTTCACCGTGTATGTGGTACTTCGCATAGACAGGTTATTCCAACATAATAATAAAGAATGGAATAACAGAAGAATTTCACCATGTATACGGTACTTCGCATAGACAGGTTATTCCAATATAATGATAAAAATGGAATAACAAAAGTTCTCTTCATGAATACGAAAGAAATAATACCCCTTACGAGTACAACAAATAATATCTCTTACCTTATAAAGAAGAGTACTCCGACGGGTAGGGCGGGGATATACTTGAAGAAACTTGCAGTACGCTCAAAGCTTTCTTAAACTCTAAAGAAAATACGCTCAAGATTATAGAAGAAGAATTCTCTCTACAATTTCTCTCTCTAGAGTTTTAGTGAATTCGTAAGAAATAATGAAGGAATGAGCTTCTATTTATAGGAGAATGGAATGAATAGTAACTAATTCTTGAACGGTCCAGATTGATTTACTTTTAAACAGACGATCCAGATTGGTTTACTATAAAATATTCTAATAAAACAAAATCTTTTAAATAAAATATAATATATTCTATTTATAATCTAATAAAACGAATAACTTTATAAAAGTATTTTGTTTTATATAAAAAGATTTTACTATGTAAACACTATGCAGGCACTATGCAAATACTATACATAATAGAATATAATATATTCTTTATATAGTCTAATAAAACGAATAACTTTATAAAAGTATTCTGTTTTATATAAAAAGCTTTTCTGTTTTATTACATTAATAATACTAATAAAACAAAACTTCATCATCATTATTATAATTCACACTATTAATCGACCAGGTCATTCCCAGGAAAGACGCTTTCCAATAAGGATTTCTCCCTATTGGCGCGCAATTAGGTGACCAAACCTCTCCTTGGCAGAACTTCTAGACATCGTTAATATTGCAAATAATAATATTAATAACTCTGTCATCTCAATTATTGATTTAATAATATATAAAATATCGACAATAATTGAATCAAATAACGTGATATACTATGCAAAAATTACTTAAGCAATAATTAAACAAAACTGAGTGACTTCTCACGTAAGCATCAATAATCAATACCGTGTGCTACTATGCAACCACGCATATTATTGTACTTTTACTACCAAGTAGTTCAACAGTATTAACGGTAAAACTTCCGACGTTATTTTCATAAAAATATTTTTGTCATTTTCTCAATCCGACAATAATTCTGTTGTGGGGTCCACCAATGATTGTACCGTCATACGGATATTCCCCAATAAAAATAATATTCCCCGACCAATCGAATATTATATAACTAGTAGTATACTTTTCAAAATTTATAAATATTACCCACAACTATAACATTATCTCAAATTCACATCATAATTTTCAAAAAAATATTTCGAGAAATTTAAATCTTTATTCATAAAATTTGGGGTCTTACAATCTCCCCTCCTTATAAAATTTTTCCCTCAAAATTTACGTACGTACCTAGTATGCCGAAGAGATGAGGATACCTTGACTTCATTTCAGATTCTAACTCTTGAGGTATAACCTTTGAGCGTAAAATATATTTCAAGATTTTAATAGGTACATCTTCATATGTTAAATCTTCCGCTATCTTGTCTGATTCTAAATTAATAATATGGTTCGGGTCATCCACATATTTACGTAACATCGATACGTTAAAAATGTTATGAACACGCGATATACTTGGCGGTAAAACGAGTCTATAAGCCACAGTTCCTACTCGATCGAGGATTTCAAATCGGCCAATTAAATCGAGGGTTGAGATTTCCTCTCTTCGTCGATTCTTGCTTCTAGAATAATGCCCTCTTGAACCTTCTTCTTCACATTCATCAGCTCTAAGTATGTAGCTTGAGCAACTTTAACTTTATCGATTAAAATCGATTCTAATCGTATATTCGTTATCTTCACGTGGGTCCCTAGAGTCTTTAACTCTATCTTCATCATTTATACGAAATGGGTCTTTGTGTTAACAACATCGCACTCGTAAACACATATGATCTTCTACTCAACGCGTCAGCTACCACGTTCGCTCTTCCACAATGATATTGAATGGTACGATCGTAATCTTCAACAGCTCGAGTCAACGTCTTTGGCGCATGTTACATTCGTTTTAGTTGAAGAAATATTTAAGGGTTTTATAAATGGGGTTTTGTACTAGGGTCAGTACAAAATTTGATTTCACGCTCTGGGGTAGGCCAAGAAGTCTTCAGAAATACGTCAAGAAATTTATTAACGATAAAAATATCATTTAAAACTGTGACCCTCATCCAAGACTTGGATAGCACGTCACATTGATACCTATCAACTTGCCACCGTTATTCACGACGTCCCCTACGGATAGTCTGGCTTCGGTGCATTCCACACAAGGAAGTCAACAACGAAAGGATCGGGGCTCTTTACTTATGGCTTGATATAACAGTGATTGACTTTAGTGGTTTGGTTGCTTGAATTCGCATAACAGGTTGGTTATGAATATAAAAGCTAACAACCTTACAAAAAGCATGATGAGTAGTTAACCAATCGATTCCAAAAATCACATCAAAGGCAAGTATTTTCAAAGAGATAAGATCGATAGGTAACATGAAAGTGTCGATTTAAATCAAAAAAGATTTATAAATAATGGATGTAACGAAGGTTTCTCCTAACAGAGTTTTAACATATAAGTCAAAGTCTAATTTCTCAATAGCCAAGTTCAAACATTAAACACAACTAGGTGAAATACAAGAGTGGGTAGAACCGATATCAAATAAGGTATAGACTTCGTAAGCGTTTATGATTAACTTACCCGTGACAACTTCGTTCGGGTTCCTCGATAAACACTCTCACTTAAACTATCGGCTTTGACTTGTCTGGGACATCCTTTGGAGTCACCATCCCAGCTGGACTTGACTTCACTACACGACAAAATAGAGCTAGGTGACCTTCTCTTCTGCAAATAAAACACGCTTTGGATTGCTGCGTACAGTTCGGACGGATGTGTCCCTCCTGTCCGCATTTGAAACATACGATCGATGGTCATTCTTCTTCCTTTGAAATGGGTGCTGATGCTGCTATCTTTCCATCATTATTGAACCTTCTCTTCTTGAAATTTCCACTACTATTATCTTGGCCATGATTACCACCGAAGTGGTTACCATTCTTGGCATGATAATTTCCCCCACAATGGTTATCATTGTTCCGATGACCGTTGCCACCAGTACGATTATTATCGTGTTGTTGGTCGTTGCCTTTTGGTTGTACTGACTCATTATCGCGCTCCAATAACTGAGCCCTATTCACAATATCTGAATATAAACAATGTTTCTGAGAAATGAGGTATTGACGTATATTGGGTTTCAAACCTCTTAGAAACATTCGCGTCATTCGCTCCTCATTATCGACCAAATGGGATGCAAACTGAGATAACTTAGCAAACTTAGCCACGTACTACTACACGGTCATATTGTTTTGCTCCAGCTTGATGAACTCCACCTCCTTCATGTGACAAATACTTTCGGAAAAGTACTTGTCGTTGAAAAGCTCATGGAACTTCTCCCAAGACATCTTAAGTGCGTAAATCTGGGTATGTTTTACAGATTCCCACCAGCAATCTGCCTCTTCATGCAACTTTAAGGTGGCAAATGGAACCTTTTACTCCTCTGAGCATCCCAAGACATCAAATATCTTGGTCTTCAACAATGTTAAACTGATAAAATACAATAGACATCAAGTTTAACTGCAGCGGAATAAGCAATCCATTAAAAGAGTCAAGTAGAGAATAAAATCTACTATATTTTATGATTTAAAAAGGTTTTTCATCACTTTTATCGCTGAGACTCAGCTTAATAAATAATCCAAATAATCTCTGAACTACAACCAAGGATATTCATTAGTATCACAACCACAAATTATCCATGCACTACGGGCTAAAGATAATCATATATTCATCAACGGTCCTGATCATGCCATAAAATAATTCATCTTTACACCCTTGGCCGAAGAGAATCCATAGTCATAATCATACCAAAAACTGTCCATCAATGCACTACGGACCAATGAGGACTTTTTCCACATCATTTGTAACATTACGATCATGATTATACCGAATAATCCCTGGTCATAATCATACCAAGCCCATCTATACACTACAGGCCACAAATGACTTTCAACATAATTTGAACATGAGGATGATGACAATGACATAATAATTCAATAAAACAAGTTCAAGAATTAATTTATCCAGGAACTAATAACGTCCAAATTATCAATATGATACTTCTTTGTAGAATAAAATTCAAGAATGCTTAGAAGAATATTTTAATGAAAAGATACTGGATGAAGGGCAAATATCAAGGATATTCCACTAATTTCATGGAGTATAGAAGTCAAAACTTTAACCAACTGAGTATAATAAAGAATGGAATAACAAAAGAAATCACCAGGCATGCGATAGACCGTACAGACAGGTTATTCCAACAAAATAATAAATAACAGAACCAAGTTATGCGTACACGCATAGATAGGATATTCCAACAGAATAATAAATAACAGAACCAGGTCAGGCAAAATTTGCACCGACAGGATGTTCCTACAGAATAATAAAGAATGGAATAACCAAAGAATTTCACCATGTATGCGGTACTTCGCATAGACAGGTTATTCCAACATAATAATAAGGAATGAAATAATAGAAGAATTTCACCATGTATGCAGTACTTCGCATAGACAGGTTATTCCAACATAATGATAAAGAATGGAATAACATAAGATTTCACCATATATGCGGTACTTTGCATGGACAGGTTATTCCAACATAATGATAAAGAATGGAATAACAGAAGAATTTCACCAAGTATAGGGTAGCTCACATATCTGAGTTATTCCAATGAATAATAAAGAATGGAATAACAAAAGTTCTCTTCATGAATACGAAAGAAATAATACCCCTTACGAGTACAACAAATAATATCCCTTGCCTTATAAAGAAGAGTACTCCGACGGGTAGGGTGGGGATATACTTAAAGAAACTTGCACTACGCTCAAAGCTTTCTTAAACTCTAAAGAAAATACGCTCAAGATTATAGAAGAAGAATTCTCTCTCGCTTTCTCTCTAGAGTTTTAGTGAATTAAATGAAATAATGAAGGAATGAACTTCTATTTATAGGAGAATGGACTGAATAATAACTAATTCCTGAACGGTCCAGATTGATTTACTTTTAAAAAGACGGTCCAGATTTGTTTACTATAAAATATTCTAATAAAACAAAATCTTTTAAATAAAATATAATATATTCTATTTATAATCTAATAAAACGAATAACTTTATAAAAGTATTTTGTTTTATATAAAAAGATTTTACTATACAAACACTATGTAGGCATTATGCAAACACTATGCATAATAGAATATAATATATTCTATTTATAGTCTAATAAAATGAATAACTTTATAAAAGTATTATGTTTTATATAAAAAGCTTTTCTATTTTTATTACATTAATAATACTAATAAATCAAAACTTCATCATCATTATTATAATTCACACTATTAATCGACCAGGTCGTTCCCAGGAAAGAGGGGGCTTTTCAATAAGGATTTCTCCCTATTGAAAACCTCTCCTTGGAAATAATTGCAAATAATATTGCAAATAATAATATTAATAACCATGTCATCTCAATTATTAATTTAATAATATATAAAATATCGACAATAATTGAATCAAATAACGTGAGATACTATACAACAATTACTGAAGCAATAATTGAACAAAACCGAGGTGACTTCTCACGTAAGCATCAATAATCAATCTTTGTGTACTACGCATGCCACCACAGCGTATTCTTTGTACTTTTACTACTAGAGTAGTTCAACAATATTAACGGTAAAACTTCAGACGTTATTTTCATAAAAATATTTTTGTCATTTTTTCAATCCTACAATAATTCCATTGTGGGGTCCACCAATGATTGTACCATCGTACAGATATTCCCCGACAAAAAGAATATTCCCTGACCAATCGAATATTATATAACATCTTGCATACTTTTCAAAATTTATAAATATTACCCACAACTATAATATTATCTCAAATTCACATCTTAATTTTTAAAAAAATATATCGATAAATTTAAATCTTTATTCATAAAATCTGGGGTCTCACAAATGACCACTTACCCTTAGTCGAATTTGCGTATAATAATAGTTACCATGCGAGTATCGGCATGCCACCGTATGAAGCTCTTTACGGAAGGAAGTGCAGAACGCCTTTATGTTGGGACGAAATCGGAGAACGACGAATTCTCGGACCAGAGTTAGTACAACAGACTGCGGATGTGGTGAAAGTGATAAGGGCCAGACTTGTAGCGGCTCAAGATCGCCAGAAAAGGTACGCAGATTTACATCGGCAAGACCGAGACTTTGAAGTCGGCAGTTTTGTATTCTTGAAGGTATCTCCGTGGAAGGGAAAAATCCGTTTCGACAAGAAAAAAAAACTGTGTCCAAGATTCATAGGACCGTTCGAGATACTACAACGAGTTGGTGAAGTAGCATACAAAGTTGCACTACCACCTAAGTTGGAACACATCCATAACGTGTTTCACATATCCGTGTTGTGCCCGTACAAGCCTGACTACAAGCACGTGATTGCTTTTGAACCCATTCAAGTGGAGAAGAATTTAGCATACGAAGAAATTCCTATCCAAATTCTTGATATGAAAGATCAAACCCTAAGAAATAAAGTCATTTCTTCTGTAAAAGTATTTTGGTGTAACCACGATGTCGAGGAAGCAACGTGGGAGTTAGAAGATAGGATGATGAGGGATTATCCCCATCTGTTTGTGTAACCTTGTAGCAATTCCGAGACGGAATTTTTATAAGGGGGGGAGGATGTAATACCCGAGAATTTCCATGTGTTATTAAATGAATATATTAACGGTAATAAAATTTCTGTGAATAAAAGTGTTATTATTTTGTGAGTTGGTTAATTCAATTAATTCGTATTAGATCAACGCGCATTAAGATGTGTGAAGTGACAATGAGGATTTTGAAATGCCTTGTGTGGCATAATGTGAAAGAGTAAATCCGTTAAGCTAATTAAACGAGTATTAAGACAATTAATCGTGTTGATAAGATGATATCATAATTGTAATCAATACGCTAGTAGACTCGTAGTATCGCGTTTATGAATAGTAATTCATGTAATATAAAGCGAGTTTAGCGATGAAAATTTACACGGGCTGAAGCTAAACTAGTCTTGGTATTGTTAGGGCATGACGCAATTGTAGCAGTAGTCCCAATGATAAATCCGCACAATTTGCGCCGGTGGTCGATTGAGAAAAATAAAATTTTCTACTTTGGAAATTAAATGGAACAATTATGTGATATGTGTGACATTGATAAACCATGAATTAAAGTACGTTATGTCTGATAACGGAGTCGTTAATCCATTAATTAATATTAATTAATTGTGGTAGAATATGGGTTACTTGGTAATTAATTCGTAATATACGATTATTATTATTTGCAATATACCTATAAATGTAATGCGAATATTATCAAGGAATAATGATTGTGAAAGTCCATAATTACATTAATCAATGGTTGGATTAATTAATATTGATGTTAATTAATTAAAGAAGAGCATGGTTATTTATTTAACATAATTAAGTGAGTAATTAATATAATAATATTATATTAATAGTTATGTGCATGTGTATAATAATACAAATATAACTATATAGTATGGTGTGGCATTTATGGTACTATATATTTTGTTGTATGAAACTATGTTGTATGAAGCCATGTAATTAAACATATTGAAACTATATGGTATAAATATATCATGAGATGTGTATGTAACAATATGAGGGTGAGTAGACATTTAAAATATGATTATATGAGTGGTAGGAATATTTATGGAACTACCCGAACAATAATATCTGACTGCATTATTTTATTACGTATATCTAATGTACATAGACGATGATGTGAGTGTATAACTAGTCCCTAAATTCCTAATATGGTAACAATTGTACATTAAGATTACATTATAGGAATTAAATAGATCAAGCCAAGCCTAGATAAACAAGATTGCTGAGATTTTCATTTTGCCCCAAAATGAGTGGCACAAGTACATGAACAGTAGTTGAGATTGAAAATACGTCTTCTTCCACAAGGCTAAATCCTAGATAATCATGGCTAGCTAGGTGGTTGGTATGGAGTGGTTGAGCCACTCTTCTTGAACCATTATTTCATTACATTGCACCATGAATTCAACCTCAGTGCTAAGTCATTGTCCAGTCCAAACTTCTTCTATAAATAGCAGCCATGTTTATTAGTTGATGTTCTTGAAGTTGTCTGAGATTTGGCTAAGTAAGAATTGAGAGCATACAAGTGTGCTAGAACTTAGGAGTTCAATTGGAGCAAGTTTCATTCATGTTGCAGAGGTATAATCCCATTAAATACTTGCCATTTTCAGTTTCTATAAATAGAGTTCTTGAACTCTTAAAGTTCAAATTCTTGAATTCATGAAATTATTTGTTAATGAGGTTGGGTAATGTCCATATAATTGTTATATGATCATATAAGCATGTTGAAATTGATATATGATTGTTTAGGAGTGATTTCGTGGGTAAATTTTGTGTTTGGGCTAAATAGTTGCTAAGGTTTACTATTCCTGGCTCGAACAGTAATAAATAAGCAATTTCATTATATTAACAACTAAAAGCTTGCTGCATTTCTGTAAACCTCTAAATCGATTAGAGCTTACATTTTGTAGTCTGACCCATGTTGGTTAAACAATATGACTCAAGATAGCATATAAACATATATATGATGTATATATAGATATATGAACCTAATGTGAGCATGTTTAGACTAGATTAGTATGAATAACAAAAGTGTATAATTTAAATTGGATTCATGACCTTAGAAACAAACTTGATGAGTATGAACAACATGTTTATGTACTTACTTTGCAAGCATGTTAGTATGGCTTTAGAGTACATGAATAAACCATTTGCTTGTGTCTATATAATTAGTAAGGAAGCATGATCATGTTGAACCTATTAGTAGGCTTTGAATGTAAATATTGTCAAGCTACCTTGAGAACTAGAATCTGACATTTATGATCATGTTTGATGACACTCTTAGACTCACTCGTGTAGTATAACCATAGATATACCATGCTCGTGCATCATATTTTGAATAAAACATGAACAAAGTATATTTTCAACTAAAGCGGTGTTAGTTTCACGTATGTGTTATGAATACACACAAATATATATAATATGAGTGTTGTAACTATCTTGTATGATTTAGAAAGCAAGCATGCTAGACCTTGTGGTTTCATGACCTTGAATGACCTTAAAATATTAAAATAAGTAACTTAGAACCATGTTATAAAAGGAACCTAGATGTACTTGAGAAGCATAAAAAGACCTTTAACATTACATATATAACATTTGTGAGAGTTTTGGTCAATTTAACGAGAAACCACAAGGCAAAGAATTTGCATCTTGGTTGGGCGAAAGGACAAATGTAGTTCTTACTGGTCCTAGGCTTAGCCATGTATGCCTTGCTTCTGCGCCTAATCTGAATTCGAAAAGTGAGTTCTGATCTTTTGGATAGTAACTACGTGATACTTATGATACTAAGTGTGATCTAAAACCTACAGATATATATATATATATATATATATATATATATATATATATATAGTGATGCCTAGTTGATAAATCGGTGTTACATTGAAATGAAAAGTCCATGAGTAGGAGGTCTTAAACTTGAGCATTCTTGATTTGCTTGTGAAGTATCTAAGTAATTGATTCAGGATGACTTATAAACTGATTTTGTACCATATGAGCATACTTGAATCGTGTCGAGATTATTTAAAGACTGTGTTAGATAATTGACATCTTGAACGTATAATGCGTTATAAATAGGATTCGAAAGTGTTGATTTCTTAAAGTGGATAAACTACGCTTAAGGCAAGTATCTGAACCTTATCTTACATTGTGCAAGTATCCTAAACCTTTGCATTATTATTTGACAAATACCGTAAGCTTACCCCTTTTGAATACAAGTTACCTTACTTTCTCGTTTAAATGAGCTAGTATGTTAAACCCTTGTGAAAGCTATTATTCATGTTGAAATTGGTATTAACCTTGAATACTGTGAAAGAGTCGATGCCATTTGATTCAGATAGACTATATGCATGTTTATAAAAACTGTCCAAACTAATTGATTGGTACGGAAATCTTGAAAACTGAGTTGGACAACCCTTTTGGTAAGGGGAGTGTATGTTGTTGGAAACCCCAAGACATGAATAAATATTATTGTGGTGTTATAAATAACATAAAGTATTGTAGACTGATCATCTATAGTACTTGATATTTTTGGTTATCAGTTTAATATTGGTAACTCTAACGGAAGTTCCATAGTCCTTAGTGCCTACTCAGTATAAATTGCTTATCTAGTTGGATACATTGTTAGCCGTTGAATTCATATATATATATATATATATATATATATATCTGTTTATTTATATTGAATTGTCATATCCCTTATTCATGATGTTATTCTGACACTTTGAAATATCCTAGAAATAACCCTTCGATATTTTAAACCTTGTGATATTATATCCTTCACCCTTGTTGTATATTACTTGCTGGGCAATTTGTGCTCATCCTTGCTTATTTAAAACCATTCAGTTAAGGAAGAACAGGGAGGTGTCTCTGGAGCAGATAAGGGCAAGGGCAAGGCTACCGACTAGCTTGTCCTTTTTATGTTTAAAGTCTATTATGATGTATTATGACTATTTTAGACTATGTTTAAGCTTAATTAAGATCATGTAATAAGTCTTTATTAGACATTATTATGTAATCTATTAAGCACTGTAGGTTGTGAGACTTGGGGGAATAATTATAATAAATTAGTGTATATTATTCTAAAGTAGATTTTCCATTGTGTATGCGTTATTTTAGTTATTATGGTTTCACCATGAGAACGTGATGAACCGAATTCGAGTGACCAAGTGGAGGTCCGAATTTGGGTGTGTCACACTTACTTCCTAATCTCATAACTTTTTCTTTATAAATCGGATTTTGCTCGGTCAAAAGCCGTTTCCTTCCTTATCTTACATACTTCAATTCCCCTCAAACAGAAATTCATTCCGAATCCATTAACATGCCATACAATTGGCTTAGTCTTCATCATTCGTTTGTTTTACGTTATTAACATTCTTCGTTTGTTCGTCCGTAATTCGGTCATCTGAACTCGAAACTGGTTCTTTCTTGAGTCCATAACTCACGTTTTCTACGTTCTCTTACATTCTTATGAATCCCTACCCCTTCGGGTCCATTTAACCACTTCCAATTTCTCATTCATCTTTTACAAAATTTTCGCTATAGCTTCATTATAGCTAAGTTTAATCTGTTTTTCATTAACGTTTTTATCGTTCCTATCCAAACAATTAGTATCTAAGTTATACGCGATTGTTTTAAACTTGTCCATCAACAACAATTATACTACAATAGTTTTAAATTTGTCTATCAACAACGTTCTTCGTGTTCTTCATACGTTTTTCGCGTTCTTTGTTCGCTCTTCATTTTTAATTGATATTTTGATTACGATTTCATTTTTTCTTAGAATTTAGTGTAATAATACACCATTCCTTACTTATTCCACCGAATTGTTCATCTGATTCATCCGGATCGTTCAAATTCATTACAAAACTTATACTTCCTTAAGAAATTTATAAACTAAACTTTTAATTCTTATTTCTTCTTTTTCTCATGATTTCAACTATATGAAAATCATTCTTAACATCTTTTACTTCTATTCTCATTAAGTTATGTTTTTAACATATGAAACTTAAAGAAAATCTAACTTAGAAATTAGGTTTTGAATACCTTTCTTCTTTATTTTTCTTCCTTTAGACAAAGCCAGCGATTTGCTAGCTTTTCTATTTCATGATCACCTTTGATCCGAGCCTCCATGCTCTTTCTCTTCCTTCTTCTTCTCCAAGCTCAAGAGCTTTCTCTCTCTCTCAAAGTGTTGGTTGATTTTTTCAAAAAAATTTACTAACACTTCTCTTATATAGATTTTCAAAGTTAGGGGAAAAATAGTTATTTCACCCCTAAGGTTACTATTCATACCTCCTTTCTAACCTCTTTACTATTCACAAAGATTCTCTTGGAAGCTTCGTGCTTCCGTCTTGTAGAATTTGTCCGACAGTTTGAAAACTGCGATTCTCGAAATCCAAATATTTTTTGATATTTCGTTGTTCCTCTACAGTTTAACTTTTACGCATTCTTTGGAACTCCAAAAAATTGAAAATACATTTTTGATGTTAAGCATTTTCCTTCACGTTTTTTCCTAACTTAGTTAAACTAATGAAAAGTACATAACAATACTTTTCGTCATTTTTATTTCATTCAATTTTTACACGTTTTTTGAGAAAAAATTTTATCGTCTTACTTAACTTTTTACGATATATTATCGTCAAATCTTTCAACGAAATGTCATTTTGACATACCGAACTCTCGGAAAAGCTTAGGTTATTCAAATCCTAACCCTTAGGATTTCGTCAGGTGAATAGTGCATATTTCGTCTTTTTCCCCAGAAATATTTTTGTTCCCGAATTTTTTTTATTTTTGTCTGGAAAATTCTTACTCATTCAGTATAGCTCGTACCCAGAATCCTCCCATATTATAATCATCCTAGGTTATAGAACGATTAATAAATACATACCACAAAATATTATTAATAAAAATTCATTTTATTAATAACTAATTCTTTAAATCTTAAATTCTGGACAATCCAATTTTCCCGGTTCACATTCTTCCTCCCTTATAAAAATTTCATCTTCAGAATTTCTTAAAACCACACCTATACTCGGGTCATTATGACACCCCCAAATCTGGGTTACCTGACCCCCGAGTTTGGTGCTCACGATCCACAATATAATAAGCATCTAACTACCCATTCATTGATGAATAGAATATTACACCACATTAACTTATAAAGTTAATACTGTGACACCCCCAAATCCAGTACTTCCATTTCCATAGGATTTGGTGTTCACTGTACAAACATCATCTACCTATCTACCCGTAAATCAAATGCAAACCATACAGTATATAGAAATAATAATAAAATCTCTCCCCTTATGGGGTTACATCAACTGAATAATAATAAATCCCAGGTTACTCTAACCTTAAAACATCTATGCGGAAAACATAAACAAATAAGTTTTAGTAACATCAATTCTAATCACATCACATAACCACAATAATAAAACAGTCTTCATTACTCGCTAAGCTTTCCCTTGCCCTTACTAGTGGAAGGTTCGTCTGCTCTTTCGTTCTTAACTGCAATGCTATTATTACGCAAGAGTGAGCACGATTGCCCATAAGTATAACAATATAACAATGAATAATAACATGCGAGAGAAATAATTAACTTCTGAAATAAAGCTCAACTTTTGAATCAAGAATGGATAACAATAATCAAAAGAAATTCTGAGGGTCATAAGACCTTGAACTATGTCCTAGGTTGTCAAGTGTTTTTACTTGAAACCTTTAACAGTCATAAGACTATGGACTCTTCTTCTCATACTTAGGGGGATCAGCCCTTAGTACCATACTGTGCACAATATCTTAACGCTAAAGCATAAATAATCCCCTATCTGAGGTTGTTCATCTCTCAGGTTTGACATTCAAGTCCGCACTTGAAAGGAAGTTTGGTTTGGATAATTCATCAAGGTATTCTGAAATTTAGAACGCTCATCAACTATGGACTAGTCGAATCAATAAGGGTTCGCTAGTCTAATAATGTTTAACAGTAAATTAATATTTAACTTGAATAACATCTCAAAAGGTATACAATAGAATAATTATTGTATAACAACATCATGCTTGAAGATTAATAAACTTTAATATCCAAGACAGGTTTGATCAATAATAATGAGAACTTGCTCAATATCGAAAGAGGAATTAATCAATTTATATAACGATAACAAGTAAGGTTAGGAAACTTGCTCAACGAAAGTTTAGGGTAAGAAACTTGCCCAACGTAAATGTAGAGTTAGAAACCTTGCTCAATGTTACAAGATAAGGTTTAGAAACTTGCCTCGTGCGTAGATTACACCTAAACAAACTCATTCTTTAAATTAAATCCTACATATCAATTACGTTCACAATACCAGTCAATAATAACGTACTAAACATCATAAGTTATTCTTTGTCTAATCTTGACTTCATGACCATACTTAGTCAAATTACCATACTTGTTTTCACATAATATAATACTAAACGAACAACAAGTTAATTACATAATCAACGATTCAAATAACATGTAATTGTCTTCTTGACTTGGTAAAAACTCATTTTAATATCTCATTATATGTCTAACAAGTTTTTATGTTCATTAGACTAGGTCACTAACTCATTTCTATACTTGAACATTAAAAATTTACATTTTCTGGACAATCTGCTAAGTGGCCATTTGCATTTTCACTTTTATCTTAACTCTTGGCAAGGCTTCTTCGACACTTAACCTTCATGTACAGCGGTGGCATTCATGGCGTGGGAAAAGAACTAGGAGTTGAAAGCGGCACTGCGAGACTCGATAAAAGTTTTTGCAATTCGCGAAAATTGCAGAACACGACTAAAATTTCCAATCAACTTATTTTTACACGAATTTAGACATACCCACATGCTAGAATTCATAAATAATCAATACTTAACATCTATGGAGTGATTTTCACCCATTAAAACACATAATCACAGAATTAAAGCATGCAAATTGGACTGTTTTTGATGTTCTTCAAGTTCTTGAACAAAAATATGGATTTTAATGCTACGGATTCGTTATAAAGCCAAATCCAACCATTCAAGTTTCATTTTGTTCATTTTAACATGCATAATCATATCAATGTGTGAATTTTGAAAAATAAATTATATTTGACATATAAAAATCACGTATAAGGCCATATGGCCATATCACGTACTCTGTAAATTTTTGAAATAACAAGCCATAATCATACGTTGTTATCTTATGAAATTGATGATATGGAAACACACAATATATATATAAAACATGACATACAACTCAAATTATTACATATATTCTCATAACAACAGAATTTCCCAAATACAGAGACTCGCAGAAGTATGAAAGCCATTTTTATGAAAACTTAAAAGACGTAAAATAAGAATTTGGGTTGAAGAGAATTACCCAAAGCGTAGATTAAATAAAATGACAAATCTCTCTACTTCAATCACAGAGTTTCTCCCAATCTCTCTCAAACTTTTTCAAACTCTCTCTCTGTTAAACTTTGTCAGACTTAGAAATAATAAGGAAAAGAAAAGAAGGCGTATACTAACACATAAGGTAAATCGATGCGACATGATGATGGAGGTCGATTACTATCATTGGTAATCTTCTCCCAACCTCTCTTAAGCGCAATGTTTGGATAGCAAGAATGGGGTTTAAAATCATTTAATTTAATAAATCATTATCATATAGTTTAAATAATGTCACATCCATATAAAATAAATCTAATATCTTATTTAATTTACTTTAAATAAAATATAATAATTTATCATTAATACACATAGTCACATAATTCAAATTCTCTTTGATTAATAATGTCAAATTATTAAATCTCTAATTAATAATTAAATTAATTAAAATAACATAGGCTTATTAAATATTTCTTTTAATTCAATAGGCTCACATAATCACATACTTGAATAATAAAATTCTCTACATTTAATTAATAAATGTGACACATATAATTAAATTAATCTATCACAATTTCATCTATTAATTATTTAATCTAATAATTAATTCATCAAAAAATATTTATTCAATCAAATAAATATTAAAATTAAATTACAAAATTACGGTTGTCACAAAGATTTATCTTCTCGAGTAACTATCAAAGATTTACTTTGATATACCCAAATACAAGATGGAAATATTTTCCAGAGTAATGATGAGTGATCACAAGGATCTAGAACTTACTTGTCGAGTAACTATCAAAGATATACTTTGATATACTCAGGTGTATCAAATAACCATACAGATTAAGTCATACCCCTCTGCAAGTACTTAGAGCGGCCAACTCCTTGTACCCTATATTGTGCATAATACTTACACACGCGCAAAGGTCGAATATACGACCAAATATGTTTCCTTTGTATAAAAGGTTGTTCTTCTCAGTCTTAGAATCAGAATTTGATTTAACAACGAAATACAATGATTTCAATATCTAATCACTTCTCTTCTCTTCTCGAACCTATCAGGTTTCCTTTATTGATCTAGCCGAAATAATTGACATCGATCTATTAATAATAATTGAATTTTCTTATCTTCTATTCTCTTCTTGAACCTATCAAGTTCTAACAAATGTTCGTCTAGCTAAAACAATTATCTAAGACATGTTTCAATACGATTAAACAATAGACAGAATTTAACTGTACTATTTGAAATAAATAATAGCTTTTACCGATGTGAATATCCAACAACAGTTATTCTACAAGTATATTCTCAAAATCAATAATTCAATTTGAATTAATAAGCATGCACTAACTGCGAATAATCAACAATAAATTATTAGGCGTGGTCTAATCAACAATAATTAACCACAATAACAATTAAACAATATTAACTCAAGGTTGAGTTAAGGAAACTTGCCTTCTTCGTTGATTACTGCTACACAATAAACTTATCTGCGTTCGAAAGACCTATAACCAATAATATCGGTCTCATAATTAGCACAATAATTTATAACACATAACACTGTAATTCACAGTCAAATACTTCTCCTAGACACATTACTATATAGCCACATCAGTATTTATAACCTATATAAATACTTATCAAGTCTAACTAGTTCAACATGTTGGACTTCAGTCTTAATCTAGGTGTACTGGTCACCCTACCCGATAATTAACACACTTATTGTCCATTAAACTTGGTCTCTAAGCTTTAATATTATTTTAGATAAGTCATATATTATTTATAATATTTTTCGAAAGCTTTTAATAATTTTTAAACAATTATTATAATTTATAATAATTTTTCAAACATTGAAATTATTTTTAAATGATTTAATTATCAAATAATCTTATCATCATTAATATTTAATAATATAAAAATATTAATGACGTACTTGTTAAAATATTAAAGTTATTTTTAATAACTTAAAATATTTTTAAATCATCAATATTTTACTTAAATGATTTTTAAAATAATTAAAATTATTTTTAAATCATCACCATTAATATTTAAATATTAATGAAATTCTTATCAAAATATTAAAAGCCATTAATTATAACTTCAAATATTTTTAAATCATTTTCTCATTTTTAAATGATTTTTAAATTAATAAAATCATTTTTAATTCATTTATTTAATATTATTATTAAATAAATCTAATATCATTAATATTAAATTATTAATGAGAATTCTCCAAAAATATTAAAAGTTACATTTTATAACTCAAAATATTTTTAAACACTTTATTATTATTTAAAATGATTTTTATAATATTAAAATTATTTTCTCTAATTTATTTAATACACTAATTAAATAAATTAAATATCATTAATATTCAAATAATTATAAATATTAATGAAAAATATCCTAAATAGTTAAAAGTTAATTTTCATAATTTAAACTAATTTTTAAAACCATTTTGTAATTTTTAGAATTTATTTTCTATTTTTAATTAATTTCTGATAAATTAGAAATTAAAAATATTAAAAACCATCGCTATAGCCTATAGCGACATTAAGCGTCGTTGTTGGTGTTCTTGAGACTCAAGAACAATCGATACTTCGATCTTGAAGAATTGACGTTTGACCACGTTTAATTTCTTGTTTATCTTGTTTCTGTCCAATCTAAAACTCAGATCTTGTAGCATACATGTAATACTACAATTAACATCAATAATCTAGGTCATACTACATATTAGCAAGACAATCTGACCAATCAAAGTTACTGTCAGACGTTACCTGGGTTTTCCAGAAACCCAGGCAGTTCGAGTGCCCAGTTTCATGCTCGATTATATACATTAATACATGTTCTGGTCATCCAAAAGGTGTGTTCTTGGTTTATACATCTAGTACATATATCAAGGAACAACTACATATCTTGATCTCAGTCCAACAACAACAGAATCATAAGATACAACTTAATCAAAGGCTGTCAGAAATAATGTTCTTACGTTTTCTGGAATTTTCAAAAAACAGAAAATCATACCGGATGGTCTACTTTGACCATCCACTACATCCGATCTGCTTGTTGTTTAAGAGATCTAAAGGCACGGTTTTAGAGTCCATATTACAGGCTAAAATATGTACATAAAACAACATCAAATATCTTAAAACCTGACAGATCTGGGCCTTAGAAGATCTTGTTAAACGCTGCAAAACCTTTTCTGGGTTACCTAGAATTTGACTGGTCATGCCCAGTCAACGGGTTTTGACCGATTATAACTCACAATCTGGACATCCAATGGCTGTAATTCCACTTCAAGGTCAAAGACAACATGACAAGCTATAGATTATAACTTTAAAACAACAAAAATCATAAACACAGAAAGATCTAGAGCTACTAACATTAGCTTGTCAGACGACATTTTGTGTTGGACAGTTTTTCAAAAACTCTATTTTAAAGCCTTTGATGTTATGGATCTATTATAGATCATCATATATCATCATGAAACATCTTCTAGTACTAATATAAACACATAAACATGAATTCTTTCTTAGCATACAAGATCAAACTATGAGTTAGGGTTTTACCTGTCTTGCTAAATCTTTGATTCTTGCTATACTGAACTGATACTGATGATCTAGAAGGTGTTTTAGGGACTGATTCATTTTGTATTTTCGGAGGTTAGGAGAGAGAATAGGTTTGTTGAGAGCTTGATAACAATATGACTAATATTTATGACTTTCTCTCTCCTAGATCTCTTATAATCACATGGTGCAATGAATTTTGCTTGCATAGCTACTGATCTAGGCTGAGTTGTTGGAGTTTTAGGTTATGCAAGTCAAATTAGTAGGTTACCAACTCAAGATTTTGGAAAGATTTACAAGTTTCCTAATAAAAATCCAAAAAGGGCATTTTGGACAATTGTTATATAATTTTAATGGTATACATAGAATTTATCAAACGCTTAGGGTTTAACCCTAAGGTTCTAACCCTTAGGTTTTACAACTTTAGTTCCAAGATTTTTAATTTAGGATTTAAGATTTTTAATTTAGGGTTTTAGGATTTTTAATTTAGGGTTCTAATTAGTGTTTCCTAACTACATTAAATGTTATTAATCTTATTAGGGCTTACTAATTAGGATTAGGGTTTCCTAATTAGGGTTTAGGATTCCAGAATTTAAAATTAGGGTTCCTAACTTTTAATTAGGGTTCTTAACTACGCGTTAGGGTTTCTAATCTTGAGATTAGGATTTCTAATCCCTTATTAGGGTTTAGTAATATTGTACCCTACCCGATCAATCATTGATCAATAATTCTAAACAATACAACCACGTACTCATTAATACAATTATTTTAATTGTATTTTCTATCGTATCCCTATCCGGACTTAGGGTTAGGGTTTCTATTCTCCGTTAAGCATAAATCTACTCTTATTTTTCAGTCAATACACAAATTGCCCAATTCTCGAGACTCGTATCATAGATACACCGCACAATATTAACAGTCAATATTAATATTAAATAAAAAATAATTAAATTATTCGTAAAATTTGGATTATTCGAAATCCCGGGTTATCACATTCACCCATCCTTAAAAAAAGGATTTCGTCCTCGGAATCACCACTTTCTTACTCCCTACAATCTTTTAAAGTTGTATCATCGATTCATTCTTATCAACACAATATTAATTTCGGTCTCAAATTCCAACCTGTGATTTGGATCTATAAAAGAAAACAAGTCACAACAATATTTAATCAAGATTACTCGCGTAATTAAATTTCTAAACGAAATCGTTACCTGTCGCTACCTCCTAGGCAGCCATTGCATCTTGCACTATCATGTTGAATGCACGGGCCGATGGTCTTCCTGGCTGTGTAGGTCCTTGAATTGCCAAGGTTCCACTACCGGGTCCCTTGTTGAAGCTTTCCTTCCCTGCATTTCTCTTCGGACAGTTTTGAACCAGATGATCAGTCGATCCACACGCAAAGCAACCTTGTATCTTCTTCGGATTTGGACAATTGGGCGACATGTGCCCCTCTTGTCCATAGTTATAACAGACTCCCTTCTTCTTCAAACAAACTCTTGTATGATTCTTCCCACAAGTTGTACATGGTCCTCCTACCTTCTTCTTCTCTTCGAACTTATTACCCGTCTAGGTATTCTTACTCCACTTTCTCTTGTTCAGATTAATACCACCACTGCTTCCTCCATCACTTGTCTTCTTCTTCTTCTCTTGATGCAATCGAGATGCAGCTTCGCTCCCTCCTTCCGCAATTAACGCTTTTTCTAACAAAGCCACGAACATATTTATCTGCAAAATGGCTACTTTATTGTATATATCCGGGTTTAGTCCATTCTCAAATCTTCTCGCTTTTCTTGCCTCTATGTCCACCTAATCAGGTGAAAATCTAGCCAACTCGTTGAATTTGGCAGCATACTCAGAAACCGACATGTTCTCCTGCTTTAGTTCTAAGACCTTAACTTCCATCCGTGCTTGCATACCCGATGAAAAATAGTTCTCAAATAACAACTCCTTGAATCTTGTCCAAGTTACTACCGCTGTACCGGCTCTCGCCTGATTAGTCTCCTACCAGTAATTGGCTTCTACCTTCATCAAGTATGTTGCAAAAGTTGTCTTTTGGTCTTCCGCTACTCTGGCGATAATGAATGCTTTCTCCATCTCCTTCACCCAAGTTTGGGCTTCAATCGGATCCGTGGTTCCTTTGAATTTCGGCGGTCTTACCGCTTTAAAGTCTTTGAAGTTAGCCAATCTATCGGCTAGCTGATTTCTTGCTCTTCCTCTTGCTGCTGGAGCTCTATTCCCCATAGCTTCGGCTATCATATTTGCAAAGTTTTGCATCGGGTCAGCTTTACCTCCTTCATTATTCACTGACTGTTCTACTCTTTGATTTCAATTTTGTCATCTAAGCGGCATGATCTGATTTAAATAAAAATCTTACATTAATTCTCCTCTACATAAATTCTTAACACAATAAGCATTGAACACATATTTCTCATATAATCGCATATTTATTCAAATAACACATAGTACATTTAGTACTTAACACATATTACTATCCCATTTTAAATAAATTTTAGGATTAACATGCACAACTTTACACAAAAAGTTCTAATTCTCAAACTTTGCTTAAAAAGTTGAAATTCTCTATTCACACATAGATATTCCCAGTTTGTCAAACTTACCACACTTATGAGTTCAAAAACTTGCCACAATTATATGAGCGTATGAACTTATCCTAGTCAGACCTTTGGCGTCCATTCGCTAAAGGGTTCAGAAACATTTCATATAATTATGAGTCATGAGCTTAGCATAAGTATGAGTTTTAAGAACTCACAAATTAATCAAAATCTTATATTCGTATAGAAAATAAAGATTTCATTCATACAAATATATTTATATTTACATATGTTCACACATCATTCTCGATATTATAACTTTTAATATCATAACCCATTATGAAAAGATACTACCGCTTAAACTTAAGCTATCTACCGTCCACTCCTTTCACCCGTCTTCTTGCTGGGACACTTATTGAATCTGTGACCCGTTCTCTCACATGAAAAACACTTTCTCATATTTGGCTTAGGACAATGTAGGGAAATATGTCCTTCATGCTTACAATTAAAGCACACATTCTTCCACATCATGCACTCTCCCAAGTGAGTCTTTCCACACTTGCCACAGACTTGCTTCTTCAGAATTATTCCTTCAGACGATCCACCACCTTCAGTCTTCATCCTTTCCACCTGCGCCTTTAACTCGTTCCGCTCTTTAGTCATCTCGCATAATGCTCGCTCCGTCTTCCACAACTCCTCCAAGAGAAACACTTTACTCTGAAGTTCTTGAACTTCAGCAGATTCTATATCTTTCTCTCCAACTTTGGTTTTATTCTCTTCTCCACCTTAGCTTCTTCAGTCTCTACCTCTTCATCACCACTCAGATACATTTCGGGATAATCGCCATGATCACTCCCCAGATTAATCATAGGTTCATCTTTTCCCACCTTCTCAAATGAAGTCCTCAATACATTTATTATCACACTATTTCATAGAATAGTGAGGACTACTAATGCTGTCATCCGAACCGTCACTCCGCTCCCCAACTAGTTCCGGCTACGTTATCATTTCCTGAAGAGAACAATGAAAGCAAAAGGGTGAGCTCAACTAGCCCAGTAAGAAGTATTATGACTAAGATAATGCAGAATAATTTATCGTTAGCCTTCAAAAGTGTTAAACTAATAAAATATAACAAACATCAAGTTTAACTGCAGTGGAACAAGCAATCCAATAGAAGAGTCAATTAGAGAATAAAATCTACTATCTTCTATGATTTAAAAGGTATTTCATCACTTTTATCGCTGAGACTCAGCTTAATAAATAATCCACATCATCCCTGCACTACGACCAAGGATATTCATTAGTATCACGACCACAAATTATTCATGCACTACGGGCCAAAGATATTCATTTTTTCATCAATGGTCATAATCATGCCAACAACTGTCCATCAATGCACTACGGGCCAATGAAGACTTTTACCACATTATTTGTAACATTACGGTCATGATTACACCAAATAATCTCTGGTCATAATCATACCAAGTCCATCTATGCACTACAGGCCACAGATGACTTTCAACATAATATAAACATGAGGATGATGACAATAATAAAAGAATTCAATAAAACAAGTTCAAGGATAAATTTTTAAAAATTTATAATTTAACTTATCCAGAAATCAATAACGTCCAAATTTTGAACATGATACTGCTTTGTGGAGTAAAATTCAAGAATAATAGATCGTCCAAATTGTCAACATGATACTGCTTTTATGAGGTATTTGTTATAAATTTTGGTATATTATTTGGACCCCCACTTACTCTTTTTTCAAATTAATCAGGAAGTTATAAAGTATATATATATACATATATATATATATATATATATATATATATATATATATATATATATATATTTGACATGTGTGTGCGTTTACGTGTGTGTAAAAGTGTGTGTGTGGTGGTGGGTGAAAGTGGTGGTGGAAGGAAGTATTTATATTGCATGTGTGTGTATTTTATTGTGGTGGGGGATGCCGTGATAGAAAAAAAAAAGGTGGGTTGATGTTGCAGAGTAGGTGGGAGAGTATTATTATTGTATGCTTATATATATATATATATATATATATATATGCAACACATGGAGTGTATATATATATATATATATATATATATATATATATATATATATATATATTTAAATTTTTGTTTTATTAGAATATTTTATTATACAAGAATGCACAATAAAATTAAAATTGAAAAAATCTTCCCATTTGGTTACTAGTGAATAAAATTACTGTGCGTCCGTGATTTTCTAATTCATATAGTATCCTTCCATTCACTTATAAATAGGATGCTTAGTTAGAAATGAAAATCACACCAAAATCAGAGAATTCTTCTTCTATAATATTGAGCGTATTTCTTTAGAGTTTTAGAAAGCTTTGAGCGTAGAAAACAGTGAAAGCTTTCTTCAAGAATATCCCCGCTATAGCAGTTGGAATACTCTTCTTTTCAAGGTAAGGGATGTTGTTTTGTTCAATATTCGCTTGAAATAATATTTTCTTCCATACTTTGTAGTATGTAAGTAATATTATTTCGTTTCAGATTTAGAATTCTATACTCGTTTTGTTAAAGTTTTGGCTTCTAAACTCCATGAAATTAGTAGAATATCCTTAATATTTGGGCTTTATCTATTATCTTTTAATGGAAATATTATTCTGAGCATTCTTGATAAGTTTTAGCTTTTTTCATGCCAGAGTACTATTCACGGGGTTACTATTCCCGAAGTACTATTCACAGGATACTATTCACTCGAGTACTCTTCACCCGGGGTACTATTCATGATAAAATTGATTCGTTTTCGGTCCAAATTATTTTTGGTACAATATTATTCTTGAATTTTACTCCACAAAGCAGTATCATGTTGACAATTTGGGCGTTATTGATTTCTGGATAAGTTAAATTATAAATCTTTAAAAATTTATCCTTGAACTTGTGTTATTGAATTCTTATATCATTGTCATCATCCTCATATTTATATTATGTTGAAAGTCATCTGTGGCCTGTAGTGCATAGATGGACTTGGTATGATTATGACCAGAGATTATTCGGTGTAATCATGACCGTAATGTTACAAATAATGTGGTAAAAGTCTTCATTGGCCCGTAGTGCATTAATGGACAGTTGTTGGCATGATCATGACCATTGATGAAAACATGAATATCTTTGGCCCGTAGTGCATGAATAATTTATGGTCGTGATACTAATGAATATTCTTGGCTGTAGTGCAAGGATGATGTGGATTATTTATTAAGCTGAGTCTCAGCGATAAAAGTGACGAAAAACCTTTTAAATCATATAAGATAGTAGATTTTATTCTCTACTTAACTCTTCTATTGGATTGCTTATTCCACTGCAGTTAAACTTGATGTTTTTTATATTTTATTAGTTTAACACTCTTGAAGGCTAACGATAAATTATTTTGCATTATCTTTGTCATAATACTTCTTACTGGGCTAGTTGAGCTCACCCTTTTTCTTTCATTGTTCTCTTCAGGAAATGAGAACGTAGCCGGGACTTGTTGGGGAACGGAGTGACAGTCCAGATGATAGCATTAGTAGTCCTTATTATTCTATGAAATAGTGTGATAATAAATGTATTGAGGACTTCATTTGAGTTTGAATACTGTCTAGATAACAACATTCGTATTAAAACTCTCAGTTTATGTTTTGTCGTATTTCACACAACAGTTGTATTATTAAGTTGTATTTGAATTTTGTACCATCTATTTGGCGACTCAAGATGGGTGATGTATACCTATTTTGGGGGCGTCACATTTGACGTTTGTTTTTATGTACATGTTTTAGCCTGTAATATGGACTCTAGAACCGTGCCTTTAGATCTCTTAAACAACAAGCAGATCGGATGTAGTGGATCGTCAAAGTAGATCATCCGGTATGATTTTCTGTTTTTGGAAATTCCAGAAAACATAAGAAAATTATTTCTGATAGCCTTTGACCGAGTTGTATCTTGTGATTCTATTGTTGTTGGACTAAGATCAAGATATGTAGTTGTTCCTTGACATATGTACTAGATGTATAAACCAAGAACCCACCTTTTAGATGACTAGAACATGTATATAATCGAGCATGAAACTGGGCACTCGAATTGGCTGGGTTTCTGGAAAATCCAGGTAACGTCTGACAGTAACTTTGATTGGCCAGATTGTCTTGCTAAGATGTAGTATGACCTAGATTATTGATGTTAATTGTAGTATTACATGTATGCTACAAGATCTGAGTTTTAGATTGGATAGAAACAAGATAGACATGAAATTAAACGTGGTCAAACGTTGACCCTTGAGCACTGAGCTGTCAGTGTTCTTGAGGCTCAAGAACACCAACAACGACGCTTAGTGTCGCTATAGGCTATAACGACGGTTTTTAATATTTTTAATTTTTGATTTTCCGTAAATTAATTAAAAATAGAAAATAAATTCTAAAAATTACAAAAAATGGTTTTAAAAATTATTTCAAATTATGAAAATTAACTTTTGACTATTTGGGATATTTTTCATTAATATTTAAAATTATTTGAATATTAATGATATTTAATTTATTTAATTAGTTTATTAAATAAATTAGTGAAAAGTGATTTTAATATTATAAAAATCATTTTAAATAATAATAAAGTGTTTAAAAATATTTTGAGTTATAAAATGTAATATTTAATATTTTTGGAGAATTCTCATTAATAATTTAATATTAATGATATTAGATTTATTTAATTATAATATTAAATAAATGAATTAAAAATTAATTTAAAAATTTAAAAATGAGAAAATGATTTACAAATATTTGAAGTTATAATTAATGACTTCTAATATTTTGATAAGAATTTCATTAATATTTAAATATTAAAGGTGATGATTTAAAAATGATTTTAATTATTTTAAAAATCATTTAAGTAAAATATTGATGATTTAAAATATTTTAAGTTATTAAAAATAACTTTAATATTTTAATAAGCATGTCATTAATATTTTATATTATTAAATATTAATGATGATAAGATTATTTGATAATTAAATCATTTAAAAATGATTTCAGTGTTTGAAAAATTATTATAAATTATAATAATTGTTTAAAATTTATTACAAGCTTCCAAAAAATATTATAAATGATATATGACTTATCTAAAATAATATTAAAGCTTAGAGACAAAGTTTAATGGACAATAAGTGTGTTAATTATCGGATAGGGTGACCAGTACACCGAGATTAAGACTGAAGTCCAACTAGACTAAACTAGTTAGACTTGATAAGTGTTTATATAGGTTATAAACACTGATGTGGCTATGTGGTAATGTGTCTAGGAGAAGTATTGACTATGAATTACAGTGTTATGTGTTATAAATTATTGTGTTAATTGTGAGACCGATATTATTGGTTATAGGTCTTTCGAACGCAGATAAGTTTATTGTATAGCAGTAATCAACGAAGAAGGCAAGATTCCTTAACTCAACCTTGAGTTAATATTGTTTAATTATTATGGTGTTTAATTATTGTTGATTAGACCATGTCCAATAATTTATTGTTGATTATTCGCAGTTAGTGCATGTTTATTAATTCAAATTGAATTATTGATTCTGAGAATATACTTGTGGAATAACTGTTGTTGGATATTCACATCTGTAGAAGCTATTATTGATTTCAAATAGTTCAGTTAAATTCTGTTTATTATTTAATCGTATTGAAACATGTCTTAGCTAATTGTTTTGGCTAGTAGAACATTTGTTAGAACTTGATAGGTTCAAGAAGAGAAGAGAAGATAAGAAAATTCAATTATTATTGATAGATCAATGCCAATTATTTCGGCTAGATCGATAAAGAAAACCTGATAGGTTCGAGAAGAGAAGAGAAGTGATTAGATATTGAAATCATTGTATTTTGTTGTTAAATCAAATTCTGATTCTAAGACTGAGAAGAACAACCTTTTATATAAAGGAAACATATTTGGTCGTATATTCGACCTTTGCGCACATGTAAGTATTATGCATAATATAGGGTACAAGGAGTTGGTCGCTCTAAGTACTTGCAGAGGGGTATGACTTAATCTTTATGGTTATTTGATACACCTGGGTATATCAAAGTATATCTTTGATAGTTACTCGAGAAGATAATTTCTAGATCATTTTAGATCATTCAACTTAAACTTTGAAGAATACTTCTAAATTGTTATTCAATCGAATATCGTAAAAACTTTGAAAGTTTTGTACTCTTTCATTATCAAATAATTGTGTTGCATAGATTGTGAGAAGACTTGTTAGAAATTGGAGATTTGTTTAGCTATTTCAAAGTTCCCCGAACTTTGGTTTCATTCTATCAAAATAGATAGTCTGTTCTTATTGATTCTTATACATTTATTGTATGTCTTAACTTGCGGGACAAATTTGTTGCTCACCCTTGCTAAATAAAACTTTTCAGCTAGGGACGAAGTGGCAGGAGGTGCTGTGAAGGACAAAGGAAAAGGCATAGTTATTAATAATATTATTATTATATTATGTTTGTAAACCCTTTTTATATATCTAAAGGGTATGTTTGTAATGTTAAGGTTAGAGAACCTAGGACTAATATATTAACTTTTTAAGTTAATGTGGTGTAATATTATATTCATCAATGAATGGGTAGTTAGATGCTTATTATATTGTGGATCATGAGTACCAAACTCGGGGGTCAAGTAACCCAGATTTGGGGGTGTCACAAGTTGGTATCAGAGCTGTAGGTTATAAACCTTAAGTGGGTGGGTGGAGAAACCCTAGGATTATAACCATAAGCGCGATAGAGAATACTAATTTAGAGTACTAAGTGAGTGATTGCCGAAGTGCATCAATAGTGAGATAGGTTGATGCATAGTGTGAGAATTTTGTACTGGTGAAGTACTAATCAAGTTGTTTAAACTGATTGTAGGATGTCCGGAGAATATGAAATTAGTACGGAGATGCTAGCAGCCATTGCACCAGTGCTAGTAGCGGAGGTGCCAGCCTAAAGTGAATCCGTTGAGAAGGTGGGAAAATATGAACCTATGATTAATCTGGGGAGTGATCATAGCGATTATCCCGAAATGTATCTGAGTGGTGATGAAGAGATAGAGTCCGAAGAAGCTAAGGTGGAGAAAGAGAATAAAACCAAAGTTGGAGAGAAAGATCTAGAATCTGCAGAAGTTCAAGAACTTCGGAGTAAAGTGTTTGTCTTGGAGGAGTTGTGGAAGACGGAGCGAGCGTTATGCGAGATGACTGAAGAGCGGAACGAGTTAAAGGCGCAAGTGGAAAGGATGAAGACTGAAGGTGGTGGATCGTCTGAAAGAATAATTCTAAAAATTCAAACCCGAAGAAGAAGCAAGTCTGTGGCAAGTGTGGAAAGACTCACTTGGGAGAGTGCATGATGTGGAAGAATGCGTGCTTTAATTGTAAGCAGGAAGGACATATTTCCCAACATTGTCCTAAGCCAAATATGAGAAAGTGTTTTTCATGTGGAAGAACGGGTCACAGATTCAATAAGTGTCCCAGCAAGAAGACGAATGAAGGGAGTGGATGGTAGACAACTTAAGTTTAAGCGGTAGTATCTTTTCGTAATGGGTTATGATATTAAAAGTTATAATATCGAGAATGATGTGTGAACATATGTAAATATAAATATATTTGTATGAATAAAATCTTTATTTTCTATATGAATATAAGATTTTGATTAATTTGTGAGTTCTTAAAACTCATACTTATGCTAAGCTCATGACTCATAATTATATGAAATGTTTCTGAACCCTTTAGCGAATGGACGTTAAAGGTCTGACTAGGATAAGTTCGTACACTCATATAATTGTGGCAAGTTTCTGAACTCATAAGTGTGGTAAGTTTGACGAACTGGGAATAGCTATGTGTGAATAGAGAATTTCAACTTTTTGTGTAAAGTTGTGCATGTTAATCCTAAAATCAAATAACGTGCGATACTATGCAACAATTACTGTAGCAATAATTGAACTAAACTGAGTGACTTCTCACGTAAGAATTAATAATCAATACCGTGTGCTACTATGCAACCACGCGTATTATTATACTTTTAACACCGGGTGTTTCAACAGTTAAAGGTAAAACTTCCGTCGTTATTTTCATAAAAATATATTTTTGTCGTTTTCTCAATTCGATAATAATTCCGTTGTGGGGTCCACCAATGATTGTGCCGTCGTATGAATATTCCCTGTTAAAACGAATATTCCCCGACCAATCGAATATTATATAACAACTTGCGTACTTTACAAAATTTATAAAAATTAGCCACAACTATAACATTATATCAAATTCACTCCATAATATTCAAAAATGATATTTATAGAAAATTCATCTTTATTCATAAAAGTTGGGGTCTTACAACCTCCCCCTCTTATGAAATTTTGCCCTCGAAATTAGGGTACGTACCTGGTATGTCGAAGAGGTAAGGATACCTTGATTTCATTTCAGATTCTAACTCCCAGGTCATTTCCTCAACATCATGGTTTCTCCATAAAACTTTGACTTGAGATATAACCTTGGAGCATAGAATATGTTCCTTCTTATCCAAGATTTTAACAAGATCCTCTTCATACGTTAAATCTTCTGCTATTTCATCCGGTTTTAACTCAATAATGTGGTTCGGGTCTTCCACATATTTACGTAACATGGATATATGAAAAACGTTATGAACACGAGACATACTTGGCGGTAAAGCAAGTCTATAGGCCACAGTTCCTACTCGATTGATGATTAAAAATGGGCCAATGAATCGAGAATTGAGCTTTCCTCTCTTTCCAAATCTCATAACTCCTTTCCATAGAGCAACACATAACAACACATGATCTCCAATATCGAATTCCACATCCTTTCGATGAAGATCATCATAACTCTTACTTCGATCTTGTGAGGTTTTTGTACGTTGTCGGATCGTTTGAATCTTTTTCGTAGTCATACGTACCAACTCTGGTCCCAACAACATTGCTTCACCCACCTCATCCTAGCATACTGGAGAATGACACTTTCTTCCATACAACGCCTCAAATGGAGCCACGCCACCAATGGTAAGAACTTGTCCCAACTTCCCTTGAAGTCAAAGACACAGAGTCTTAATAGATCTTTAAGAGTTTGAATAGTCCTCTTCGACTGCCAGTCCATCTGAGGATGATATGCCGAGCTAAATCATAAATATGTGCCCATACCTTTCTGCAAACCAACCCAAAATCATGAAGTGAATCTTGGGTCTCGATCAGAAACAATGGATACTGGCATACCATGCAGTCTTATAATCTCATGTACATATATACGAGTAAGACGTTCAAGTGTATAAGTTTCTCGTATAGGTAAGAAGTGAGCAGACTTAGTCAATATATCAATAATAACCCAAATTACATCCATGCCTTGAGAAACCTTGGGAAGACCAGTAACAAAATCCATGGTAATGTGCTCCCACTTCCATTATGGAATTTCAAGTGGTTGCAATGGACCTTTTGGTACTTGATGCTCCACCTTGACTCGTTGACAAGTTAAACACCTTGAGATAAACTTCGCTATCTCTCTCTTCATATTGCTCCACCAAATTGTATGTCAAAGATCATGATACATTTTGGTACTCCTAGGATGGATTGCAAACGGTGTGTTATGCACCTCCATCATGATTCTATACTTTAAATCAGGGTCGTTAGGAACACAAAATCTGGAGTTGACTCTAAGTATTCCTTCTTCATCGATTCTTGCTTTCGGAATAGCACCTTCTTGTACTTTCTTCCTCATACTCATCAACTCCAGGTCTGTAGCTTGAGCATCTTTAACTTTATCGATTAAAGTCAATTTTACTCATATATTTGCCATCATCACGTGGGTCCCTGAAGTCTTTAACTCTATCTCCATCCTTTGTAAGTCATACAAGATGGGTCATTGCATTGACAATATCATACGCGTACCCGCATATGATCTTCTGCTCAATGCGTTAGCTACCACGTTTGCTTTTCCAAGGTGGTATTGAATGGTATGATCATAATCTTTCAACAGTTCGAGCCAACTTTGTTGCCGCATTTTTAGCTCCTTTTGAGTGAAGAAATATTTGAGGCTTTTATGATCTGTATAGATCTCCACCTTCTCTCCATACAAGTAATGCTTCCAAATTTTAAGTGCGAAGACAATAGCTGCCAACTCTAGATCATGAGTAGAATAATTCCTCCCATATTCTTTGAGTTATCGAGAGGCATAGGCTATGACTTTCCCATGTTGCATGAGAACACATCCTAAACCTTTGACCGAAGCATCACTATAGATGACAAATCCCTCCGAGCCAGATGGTATTATCAGAACAGGTGCTGAAATGAGTCTCCTCTTGAGTTCTTGAAAACTCTTTTCACATTCCTCGCTCCAACCGAATTTTGTATCTTTCAGAGTCAGCTAAGTTAATGGAGTAGCAATTCGAGAAAATCCTTCCACGAGTCTCTGATAATAACAAGCTAAGTCAAGAAAGATACGTACTTCGGTCACTGACATAGCTTGCTCCTAGCTTTGAATTGCTTCAATCTTTGTCGGGTCAACAGATATTCCATGATTTGATATTACGTGCCCAAGGAATGCAACTTCCTTAAGCCAGAACTCGTATTTCTTCAACTTAGCATAAAGCTTGTTTTCACGAAGCATTTGGAGTATCAAACTCAATTGTTGCTCATGATCTTCATGGCTTTTGGAATATATGAGGATGTCGTCAATAAAGACGACCACAAAGTGATCCCAATATTTCTTGAATACTTGGTTCATCATATCGATGAAGGCAGCAGGAGCATTAGTCAATCCAAAAGACATGACTAGGAATTCATAATGCCCGTACCGAGTTCTGAAAGTAGTCTTTGGAATTTCCTCGGTTTTAATCTTTAACTGATGATATCCAGAATGAAGATCAATCTTTGAAAAGAATTTGGCGCCTTGCAACTGGTCAAACATGTCATCAATACGTGGCAATGAGTACTTATTTTTTATGGTGACATGATTCAACTCCCGATAATCAATACAAAGTCGCATACTCCCATCTTTCTTCTTCACGAATAGAACAGGAGCACCCCAATTAGAAGTATTAGGACGAATGAAACCAATGTCTAACAATTCCTGCAGTTGGGTCCTTAAGTCCTGAAGTTCAATAGGAGCCATTCGATATGGGGCTTTGGAAATGGTTTTTGTACCGGGTTCAAGGTCGATACAAAATTCAATTTCTCGCTCTGGGGGTAGGCCATGAATTTCTTCAGGGAATACATCAGGAAATTTATTAACAATAGAAATATCATTCAAAACTAACTTATTTTTGTTTAAATCTGTGACATGAGCTAAGAAAGCTTGACATCCATTTTTCAATAAACGAATAGCTTTATGTCTTGAGATGACAGTGATTGATTTTAATTGTTTGGTTGCTTGAATTTGCATAATAGGTTGGTTAGGAATATGAAAGCTAACAACCTTACGAAAACAATTAATTTTTGCATGATGAGTAGTTAACCAATCAATCCCTAGAATTACGTTAAATGCAAGTATTTTCAATGAAATAAGATCGACAGGTAATGTGAGGGTGCTGATTTGAACCAAATAAGACTTATAAACAGTGGATGTAATGAAGGTTTCTCCCAACAGAGTTTCAACAGATAAGCCAAAGTCTAATTTCTCCCGAGTCAAATTTAAACGTTGAGCGAAAGTAGGAGAAATAAAAGAATGGGTAGAACCGGTATCAAATAAGGTATAGACTTCGCTAGAGTTTATGATAAGCTTACCCGTGATGACCTCATTCGGGTTCCTTGCTTTCTGGGAGGTCACGACAAACGCTCTCCCTTGAACTACTGGTTTTGAATTTTTTGGAATGACCTTTGGTGCCTCCATCCCAGCTGGGCTTGGCTTCCCAGAACGATAAAATTGAGCTAGGTGACCTTCTCTTCCACAATTGTAACACGTTTTGGACTTCTGCGCACAGTTTGGACTGATATGTCCCTCCCCTCCGCATTTGAAGCATATGATAGGTGGTCGTTCTCCTTCCTTAACAACGGGTGCTGATGCTGACGTCTTTCAATCATTGTTGAATCTCCTCTTCTTGAAATGTTCATTCTTATTATCTTGGCCATGATTACCACCGAAGTGATTATAATTTCTGGCATGTTGATTCCCTCCATGTTTGTTGTCACCGCTTTGATGACTGCTACCACTGGTATTATCATTTTGTCGGCTGCTCTCTCTTGGTTGAGTTGACTCATTATCACGCTCCAATAACTGAGCCCTATTAACAACATCTGAATACAAGCAAAATTTGTGAGAGATAAGGTATTGACATATCTCAGGTTTCAAACCTCTTAGAAACATCCGTGTCATTCTCTCCTCATTATTAACTAAGTGGGACGCAAACCGAGATAACTCGGCAAACCTGGCTTCGTACTGCGACACCGTCATGTTGTTTTGCTCTAGTTTAATGAACTCTACCTCTTTCGTGTTACGAATACTTTCGGGAAAGTACTTGTCATTGAACAATTCTTGGAACTTCTCCCAAGTCATCTTCAAGCAAGCGCAGTTGAGTACGCTTTACAGATTCCCACCAGTAATCTGCCTCTGCTCGCAACATGAAGGTGGCAAAGGGAACCTTTTGCTCCTCAGAGCATCCCAAGATATCAAATATCTTGCAGATCTGCTTTATCCATGCCTTCGCCTTAAGTGGTTTTGGCTCTCCAAAAAACTCCGGTGGTCCCAGCTCCTTGAACTATTTAGCGGTGACCGTCCGAGAGTTGTAAGTGTTTCCACCTATATTTTGGACAGGAGCCACTCTCACCTGATGTTTCATGAATTGCATAAAGCCTCTGAACATTCCATCGTTCATCATTTGGTCAGTGTTGTTGTTTGCATGAGGATTGTCGCCTTCCTGATGCACATTATCCTGATTATTGATCTGTGGAGACTCAACGGTCTCCTGTGCTCCACTGCTATTCTCAACATTCTCGGATGTCATTTTAAAATACTTCCACAAAACAAGGATTAATTGACATGCCAAATATTATCCCTATACTCTGATCGACCAATTAAATACCAATTAAACTTAGGTAGGTCATACTAGCGAAGGACTTCCCCGACTCTCCCCTCCTAGTTCTTGTCACACATCTCAGCCAGGGATCATATCCCTAAGCTTTGATACCAACTGTGACACCCCCAAAATAGGTATACATCACCCATCTTGAGTCGCCAAATACATGGTACGAAATTTAAATACAACTTAATAATACAACTGTCGTGTGAAATACGACAAAACATAAACTGAGAGTTTTAATACGAATGTTGTCATCTAGACAGTATTCAAACTCAAATGAAGTCCTCAATACATTTATTATCACACTATTTCATAGAATAGTGAGGACTACTAATGCTATCATCTGGACCGTCACTCCGTTCCCCGACTAGTCCTGGTTACGTTCTCATTTCTTGAAGAGAACAATGAAAGCAAAAGGGTGAGCTCAACTGGCCCAGTAAGAAGTGTTATGACTAAGATAATGCAGAATAATTTATCGTTAGCCTTCAACAGTGTTAAACTAATAAAATATAACAAACATCAAGTTTAACTGCAGCGGAACAAGCAATCCAATAAAAGAGTCAAGTAGAGATTAAAATCTACTATTTTCTATGATTTAAAATGTTTTTCATCACTTTTATCACTGAGACTCAGCTTAATAAATAATCCACATCATCACTACACTACGGCTAACGATATTCATTAGTATCACGACCACAAATTATCCATGCACTACGGGCCATAGATATTCATGTTTTCATCAATGGTCATGATCATGCCAACAACTGTCCATCAATGCACTACGGGCCAATGAGGACTTTTACCACATCATTTGTAACATTACGGTCATGATTATACCGAATAACCCCTGGTCATAATCATACCAAGTCCATCTATGCACTACATGCTGCCACAGATGACTTTCAACATAATATAAACATGAGGATGATGACAATAATATAAGAATTCAATAAAACAAGTTCAATGATAAATTTTTAATGATTTATAATTTAATTTATCCAGAAATCAATAACGTCCAGATTGTCAACATGATACTGCTTTGTGGAGTAAAATTCAAGAATAATATTGTACCAAAAATAATTTGGACCGAAAACGAATCAATTTTTATCATGAATAGTACCTCGGGTGAATAGTACTCGAGTGAATAGTACTCCGACATGAAAAAGTTAAAAGTTATCAAGAATGCTCAGAATAATATTTTCATGAGAAGATATTGGATGAAGCGCACATATCAAGGATATTCTACTAATTTCATGGAGTTTAGAAGCCAAAACTTTAACAAAACGAGTATATAATTCGAAATCTGAAACGAAATAATACTACTTACATACTACAAATTGGTATAGCGGGGATATTTCAAGCGAATATTGAACAAAATAACATCCCTTACCTTGAAAAGAAGAGTATTCCAATTGGTATAGCGGGGATATTCTTGAAGAAAACTTTTACTGTTTTCTACGCTCAAAGCTTTCCAAAACTCCAAAGAAATACACTCAATATTATAGAAGAAGAATTCTCTGATTTTAGTGTGATTTTCAATTCTAACTAAGCATCCTATCTATAGGAGAATGGAATGATACTATTTGAATTAGAAAATCACGGACACATAGTAAGTTTTATTCACGGGCGCAACCGACGGAAGATTTTCTGAATTTTGATCTTACTGTGCATTACTGTGCAATAAAATATTCTAATAAAATAAAAACTTTAAATTTAATATATATATATATATATATATATATAAGCATACAATAATAATACTCCCTCCCACCTACAAACATCAACCCACCTCCTTTTTTTTTTTTATCATGGCATCCCCCACCACAATAAAATACACACACACATGCAATATATATTCTTCCTTCCACAATCACTTTCACCCACCACCACACACACACTTTTACACACACGTAAACACACACACGCGCTATATATATATATATATATATATATATATATATATATATATATATATATATATATATATATATTACGCATATATACTTTATAACTTCTTGATTATTTTGAAAAAAGAGTAAGTGGGGGTCCAAATAATATGCCAAAATTTATAACAAATACCTCATAAAAATACCTCAATATTTTCAACAATATTTATTAATATTATTATAACTCGCAATATTAACAACCAAGTTGTTACCAAGAAAGAGGGGGCTTTCCAATAAGGATTTCTCCCTATTGGCGCGCAATTAGGTGACCAAATCTCTCCTTAACAGAACTTCTAGACATTGTTAATTATGCAAATAATAATATGAATAACTTGTCATCTCAATTATTGATTTATATAATATATCGACAATAATTGAATCAAATAACATGAGATACTATGCAACAATTACTGTAGCAATAATTGAATAAAACTGAGTGACTTCTCACGTAAGCATCAATAATATATACCGTGTATTACTATGCAACCACGCCAGACATCGCATTTTTTTAACACCGGGTGTTTCAAATAGCTAACGGTAAAACTTCTGCCGTTATTTTCATAAAGAGATATTTTTGTCATTTTCTCAATCCGACAATAATTCCGTTGTGGGGTCCACCAATGATTGTGTCTTCGTACGAATATTCCCTGTTAAAACAAATATTTCCCGGCCAATCGAATATTATATAACAACTTGCGTAGTTTGCAATTTTTATAAATATTTCCCACAACTATAACATTATATCAAATTCACTCCATAATATTCAAAAATAATATTGATAGAAAATTCATCTTTATTCATAAAAGTTGGGGTCTTACATCAAATATCTTAAAACTTGACAGATTTGGGCCTTAAAAGATCTTGTCAGACGCTGTAAAACCATTTCTGGGTTACCCAGAATTTGACTGGTCATGCCCGATCAACAGGTTTTGACCGATTATAACTCACAATCTGAACATCTAATGGATGTAATTCCACTTCCAGGTCAAAGACAACATGACAAGCTACAGATTACTACTTTAAAACAACAAAAGCCATAAACACAGAAAGATCTAGAGCGACTGACATTAACTTGTCAGACAACATTTTGTGTTCTTGGACAGTTTTTCAAAAACTCTATTTTTAAAGCCTTTGATGCTATGGATCTATTATAGATCATCATATATCATCATGAAACATCTTCTAGTACTAATATAAACACATAAGCATGAATTCTTTCTTACCATACAATATCAAACTATAAGTTAGGTTTTACCTCTCTTGCTAAATCTTTGATCCTTGCTCTACTGAACTGATATTGATGATCTAGAAGGTGTTTTAGGGACTGATTCACTTTTTATTTTCGGAGGTTAGGAGAGAGAATAGGTTTGTTGAGAGCTTGATAGCAAAATGACTAATATTTGTGACTTTCTCTCTCATAGATCTCTTATAATCACATGGTGCAATGAATTTTTCTTGCATAACTGTTGATCTAGGCTGAGTTGTTGGAGTTTTAGGTTATGCAAGTCAAATTAGTAGGTTACCAACTCTTGATTTTGGAATGATTTAAAAGTTACCTAATAAAAATCCAAAAAGGGCATTTTGGACAATTGTTATATAATTTTAATGGCATACATGGAATTTACCAAACCTTTAGGGTTTAACCCTAAGGTTTTACAACTTTAATTTCCAAGATTTTCAATTTAGGGTTTTGAAAATAGGAAATTAAGATAATTAAAATATAATTAGTGTTTCCTAATTACATTAAATGTTATTAATCACATTAGGACTTACTAATTAGGATTAGGGTTTCCTAATTAGGGTTTAGGATTCTTGAATTTAAAATTAGGGTTTCCCAACTTTTAATTAGGGTTCATAACTACGCGTTAGGGTTTTTAATCTTGAGATTAGGGTTTTTAATCCCTTATTAGGGTTTACTAAAATTGTACCCTACCCGATCAATAATTCTAAACAATATAAACACGTACTCATTAATACAATTATTTTAATTGTATTTTCTATCGAATCCCTATCCGGACTTAGGGTTAGGGTTTCTATTCTCCGTTATGCACAACTCTACTCTTATTTTTTAGTCAATACACAAATTGACCACTTCTCGAGACTCGTATCACAGATACACCGCATAATATTAATAGTCAATATTAATATGTAATAATAAAAAATAAATTATTCCTAAAATTTGGATTATTCGAAATCTCGGGTTATCACAGTCATCACATTCACCCCTTCTTCAAAGAATTTCGTCCTCAAAATTTTAGCTTAATCTTCTTCTCAACTTCTCTTCAAATAATTTCTTATCTTTCAAACATTCCCTAATCTTCATAACTTATCAAGAATTATGAAGTAGAAGGAATAACGAGGAATATAAGAATTCCTTTAAAACATTTCATACTTTTTCTAAGGGGTCAAATCGACCATGAACTCTTACTAGGTTTAACAACATTTCGCCGTAACCTTTCTTTCATGGTCAGTTTACAATCACCAAGAAAGTAAACTACCTCTTTCATACATAGGCCAATCAACCCATCGTATAACCCCATTCCTAGGTGTGTTCACCTCAGACTTAATCATTAGATTTCGCACAAAAACAATTTGGTTTGGCACAACTTCTTCAAAAAAAGCTCGATTTTCTTTTAAACAAGACATACCATTTGTCTTAGCTGAATCAAATAGCTTAGACCATACCAATACATTGGATATCAACTAAAACATTCGTCTAGTCAAATCTATTGACATCAACTACTTCTTTAAATTCTTTTGCAATACATCAAAATATTTTATGATGTCATGATACCGTACTTTTCACAGTACGTTGAGGAGTTCGTCATTACACATCATACCATAGCGGGTTATTGATCCTAAGATCACATCCAACACTAGGTCAATTGCATTAATAACTCCATCCTTTTACGATCCTTGCAGAAAATGCACTGATGATATAAAATTCATTTTGATATTTCAAATCAATTTCTGCCTAGTCAAAACAATTAGCATAGACATACCAAGAATAGTTGTTTTAAAATTCATTGGTTCCAAAAATTGAACCAATTCTTTCATTTTCAAAATGCGCACTCATAAGCACGATTTCAATAAACTTCAAAATCTAGCATAGCTAGATGACTTACAATATCCTATTCTTCATCTTCTTTCATTATCCTACTTGCGATAATACTTAATCTTCTCTAGCACCTTCAATGCTAAACCTACTGAAAATAACTTTTTTTCAGTCTAAACATTCATATACTTTAATAATCCATCAACTTACCACACTTTATGTGTTTAGGAACTTTACACAACCATATGTGTTTAAGAACTTATCTTTGCAATATGTAATCCAAGAACAAATCAAGGACTATCCATATGCTTAGGGCTCAGAAACATAGCATATAACTATAAGTCACAAAATTTTCATAAGTATGAGTTTCAAGAACTCGCACCTAACTTATCATTCTCTACCTATCAAGCATATGCATGAGAAAATATTCTCCTTCTCATCATATACATATTGATAGCACGACATTATTATTCCAATAATTATCACTGTAATAACTAAGTAATCACGAACCCTCTCCCATTCAAAGGTTCGTACCACTCCCCTATCACATGAGTCCTCAATTGAAATCTTACAACTTCTAACTTTTCTCTTTACTTAATACGAGTTTTCTTTAATTCGCATGCTATCCTTCACAACTCAATCTGGGTTCTTCTTCCCGTAATATTTTGTAGTACCATTCATTTACAGCATTAGCTATAAATCATTCATCATTTAATAGATCATCTGATGCCAACTTGTAACGATCAACGTGGTGATCTTCTTCCTTAATCGTTTAACTCAACGATTTTCTTAACATCCTCTCTACGATTATAGTCTTAGGTACTCATACCTAAGATTTATAATATCTATCACCTCTCATACCAACCTATCACGCCCCGAAATCCGGTCTATCTTCACACCCGGATTTCATGCGTCACGAGTATACTTTCTTCCAAACATACATCATTATATAATGAAATATAACAACATACATTCTCTATTCCCAAGTTCTAATACCTTATAACCTTGTTTATTACAAATAATTATAATTACATTATTCTTTACATCATACATGAGTGACTTTCATCCGCCACCAAGGATACATAACAGTTCATTAAACTAGTCTATAGTTTAATTAAACTATTCTACATTACAAGTCTTCACTTGATCTTTACACTCATTTATATAATGAAGGGCACTTCTTCTGGATACTAATCAGCTTGATCTTTACGGGATCCTTAAGTTCTTTTTAACATCATTCACTGATTTTTTTTTTCATTTAAAGCAAGTATGAGCATTCAATTACTCAGCAAGTCATAGCAGTTGAACAAAAAACTTTAAGAATTCAAACATTCCTTTAGAATTTCCATAACCGAACAAAGGTTATGAAGTAGTTCGAATAATAGGAATAATTCTGATTCATATCATTTTAAAACATTAGTTACATTCATTTTGAAATACTTTCATTCTTCTACCTTTTTCTATACTTATCATGTCTGGCTAGAATCATTAGCACAGACTTAACAATAACGGTTCTTGTATAAACAAAACATTTTCATATTGAACAGTTCAATCACAGAACAGTTCATCTCATAGAAACACCAAAGTGTTCAAATTGTGACACAAGGCCTCATATGTTCTACCACCTTATACAAATATCGCACATTCACACATAGACAGAACCTCTCAAGTTCAACATCTGAGAAGTTTAAGAAACTAGCATTCATTTAGAATATGAATGATGTTAGGAAACTTACCTTACGCACAACTATAACTTAAAGTTTACGCTGAACTGCTCATTCCAATCCCTATATATCACATAAGGAAAATAACACATACATCAATTAGTCATATACATGACTTACGCATTGGTTTAAGCTTAACTTTACTTCTTAGGGTTCGTGTTCTTTCAATATAAGTTTACGCGATAAACTTTCTTTACCGATTTACGGCGTCATGACATACGGAGATGTTGTAACAATCCAGAATTTTAAATTATAATTTCAAATATTTATTGAATTATATAAATATTTAATTGATGTATTTATTGTTGAATAAATATTTGTTTAATGTGATTTTATTTGATTATTTATTTGTTAAATAAATAATTTATGAGTTAAAGAAATTAATTATTATGAGATAATGTTGTAATTTAATTTAATAATTAAGTTAAAAAGTTGATAGGGATTAAATGAATTATTATAATGTTTTTAATTTAATTTGGTAATAAAATTGTGACAATAAACTATGCTATAAATGAGTTATTAAAATAAATTAAAAGTGTTTAATTTAGTTTTGCCAAACAAGGCTTAAAGATATTAAGTCTTTATTTTTAAAGTGTTTTGCCCAAACATAGCCTTATGGCTTTTAAATTTTGAATTTGAATTATAATAAATAAAATAAATCAAAATAATATATATACATATATATATAATATTTTATAACTGATATGTAATTATTATAATAATAATTATACGACAGTTACATACGTTTTATGAGCGTCTGTTTTATTTACGTGAAAAGCTTTTGGCTTAAGCCTAAGGAGAGAAAAGAAAAGAAAGAATTGTCTATGAGAATTTGAGAGAGTTCTATGATTCCATGTAGTTGTTTGTGGTTAGCAAGGATTATTCAAGCAATTGAAGGTATATTTTCAAAGCCTTAATATTATATATATGAATATTTTATATTCACGAGTCTTATGTTTTCTGTGAATTCATGTTGGGTGAATTGTTATTATAAACTGATTTGTTGTATTTATATGTATTTGTGATGTTAGAACTAGCATCTAGATAAGGATTTAGTGTACCCGTTATTTTCTTTACATTCAAAAATAAGAAAAAACTGATTACAGTGTGTGTGTGTGTGTGTGTGTATAAATATGGCCTATTGGAGTTCAAAATTGATACTTGTTTTGTAAACTAATCTGTAAATTGAGTCTTGAATATGTTAATTCGGTAAGAAATGAAGAGAACGTAGTTTGAATGAGTTACATTGGTGTAGAATTGTGATCACAGTTTTAATTTTGTCTAGGATGTCAAAAAGGGAGTTTTGGCAAAAATATGGAAATTAAAATACTTAATTTGATTGTAGTTGTTGTTAATTGTTCTAAATCAATATATATATATATATATATATATATATATATATATATATATATGATGGGCAATTATTATGTGAATTAGACGTGTTAAATTGGTTGCTGGAAATTTAGATGTAGGCCAAATTAGCTTTGCCTGCGTTTGTCACTTGAATCTAATTTGGCACTTGCGCATGCCAAGTCTCGCATGACACAAAGACCAGCATTCGGTGCATGCCTCGCTCTCGTCAAAGATGCCGACTCAAGGCTCATGCCTCATGACTGTCAAAAATACTGCTTCAAGTGTAAACTAGGGCACCGCAACGCCGGTTAGCAGAATGGCCATAAAATTTGTTTATATTACAAAAAGTCTGTAATTGTTGATAAGGTGCAATATTATGACTGTTAAAAATATGATTTTTGTTAATCGTGGTATTATAGTACTAAGAATGAGAATTTTATTAACAATTAACGAGTTTTGTTATTACATTACTAGTGGGACTTGACTATATGATTAAAATCAATCCATACATGAAATAGATACTTATTTGTATACAGAGTATATGTAGTAACTAATTATGTCATAATGACATGTGTATAGGATATTGTGAATCGAATTATTACGGTTTAGCTTACACGCAAGGCAAGTTTTCTTTATCCTACCTTGTTTACAATTGAGCAAGTTTCAAAACCTTACCTCTTGATATTGAGCAAGTTTTCTTATCTTTAACTTGTTTTTTTTAGTATGCAAGTTCCTAACACTATTGTTACGATTGTTCAAGTTTCTTAACTCTAATTTTATATTGTGTAAGTTTCTAAACAGTACCTCTTGATATTGAGCAAGTTATTCCTAATCCTATTTATAAAATTTAAATATATTCATGTAAAGCTATTTAACATAACTCTCACTTTGAGAAGGTTTCCTACTTTAACTTGTTACTTAGCATGCAAGCTTCTAAATTCTGATACACTTATGTTAAACAAGTTTTATCGTTCAAATTGCTATTTATTATGCATGCTCAATACTCAATTCTAAACAAAATTCTAACCTTAGCTTAATATTATTCAAGCAAGGTATGTTATGTTATTCAATGCTTATGCTTTTAGTTTATTTCTAAAGCATGACCTTAATATACAATGTTGATTCATTTATGATTTATTCCATAGCATATTGTTATTACATTCTTATTCAACTAATCTTGTTGATGTTTGTTAAACTCTAAATTACCTTAAAACTTATCCAAACCAAACTTACTTTGGTGCGAACTTGTATTCTAAATATTGAGATGAACAACCTTATTATAGGGGATAATTTACGCATAGCGTTTAGATGTTTGTGCACAATACATTATACGAAGGGCCGATCCCCCTAAGTACGAGGAGTCCCTACAGTCTTCTGACTGTTTAGGTTTAAGTTGAAAGAGTACTTATAACTTTGGACATAGTTCGTGGTCTTGTGACCCTCAGATATATATATTTCAAATTCTGTTTATGATTATCATTGATAAAGAATATTAGTCAATTCTATTGATCCTATTCATTTGGCAGTTGTTATGATATGTTATTCATTTTCACTTCAAGTGAGCATTGTTTGCTCACTCTTTCTTATATAACCATTACAGCTAAAGGTGAGAAGGTTGATGAACCTACCACCAATAAAGGAAAAAGAAAGATGAACAAGTGTTGAAGACTTGTAAACCTGTTGACTTTTATATTGTCAGAATCTATTTTAAATGTTGGGATGTAGTTATTTAATTTTTCGCACTTGATGTTTGTATTTAAAGGTTAGATAACCTGAGAGATTTTATTCAACTTATTGATGTAATCCTTTAATGGGAAGGTTTATTGTTAAATTTTATTATGTTTGCGTAGTTAGACATGAATGTTTTTATCAAGTGAACACCAAATCTTGTTGGAATGAATTACTCAGATTTGGGTGTGTCACAGATGTCTTAACTCATACGATCATCATCTTTGATGATTTGCATTCTTATCGTCTTCTTATACTCTTCTAGGACTCAACACACATCGTGTCTCCGCTAGTAGTTCATATGGTACTCTAAGTGGTTTCCCACAAACAACCAACAAACAAGTTCTCGTCTCATCTAAACTGTCTTTCACAGTGAGTTAGATCGGTTGCCAGTTTCGTATATACCTTTGTTATCTAAAGGAATTGTTTAGCCTAGCTCCCACATGTCAACCATCAAAGATTATGATTGTACCTGTAATAATCCAATATTTTCAATAAGAAATTTTATGAATAATTTTTTTTATATATAAGGGTGGGAATATGTGCAAAGAAAAGTATATGTATATATCTGATAAATAAAATTATTTATTAGATGTAACTAATTTCTTTTTTAAAACTATTAATCAATATAGATTATATTCTTATAATAAAATTATGTTGTAATAAAAATATTTATTATTTATTTTCCATGAAAATATGATTATTGTATATATGATATGGATATTATGATATGTATTTATTATATTAATTAAGTCAATTATTTTAACTTAATTAATAATGGTATCAATGAAGGTTATGTCAGATATGAATTCAAAACCCTAAGTCTGGATTTTGAATAAGGAATGAGAGTAATAATATAATATTATTTATATTTCAGTAAAATAAACATGCATGATATGTGTGTAATGTTAATGTGTGGAACGGTTATAGTAAAACAGTATAAAATCCTAACATTATTGATAAACTATAGTACATAGTCAACTATGACTGTAAGGTTTGTTAAGTTATGTGTTGTGTAATTAATGACCATTATTATGTTTAATGTTAATTAGGTAAAACCCTAATTAATATTTAGAAACCATAATTACTAGATTAGAACCCTAATTGCTAAGTTATAAACCCTAATTATTAATTTAGCAAGCTTATGGTAATTAGTACATTATAAAGCCTAATTTATAAGTCCTAAGTGATTAGGAAACTTAATTTAATTAAGGAACCCTAATTCACCTTTTTAGAAGCTAGGATTACCATTTTTACACTTAATACATAATCCTAGATTTAGAACTTGGGAAACCTTAGGGTTAAACTCTAAGGGTCAAACCCTAAGGGTTAGAATGAATTGACAACTTTGCCACTAAAAGTACAAACCAAATGACCAAATTGCCCTCCTTATATTATTTAATAGATAACTTGTATAGGTTCCCATAACTTTAGTTGGTAAACCAACTCAACCTAGCCATGTGCCTATAAACCAAAAATCTCAGCCATCTTGCATCACAGGTACAATAAATTCAAGTATTATATAAGATCAAGGAGAGAGAAGTTGCATAAATTAGCTCATTTTACTTACAACACTCAACCAAAACCCTCTCAACTTCAAACATCCGAAATTCTCTTGCTAGACCAGTCCCTAATCAAGCCACACTATCACTTCTAGCAGATCAGAAAGCCAGAATAAAGAATTTGTTCATAGAAAGGTATAAAGACCATAAACTTAGAAATCCTTATGATTCATGTTAATCTTTGTGTTTAGATGTTTAAAGTTGTGTAATAGGATGTTATTTGGTGATCTGGGTTGCTATAACTCAGATCCATAACACTTAGATGCTCGAATTTAAGTTTTTACAAAATCTGGGAAATTTTCAAAAGTGGTCTGACAACCGAATGTCAGACCACATAGATCTTTATCTAGTTATCATTTTTGTTGTTTAAATGTTTGAACATGTAGTATGCTAGAAGGACTTTGATCTGGACTTAAAATCATGCTTAGATTATGTGTAGATTTCGTGTTATTAATGGTCAAACCTCGTTGACCAAGCATGACCAAGGAGTTTCTGGGTAACCCAGAAACTCATTATCTGAGTTTGACAAGATCTTCAAAGATTAATTGTGACACCCCCAAAGCCAGGTTACCTGACCCCCGAGTTTGGTGTTCACGATCCACAATATAATAACATCTAACTACCCATTTATATAGAATTAGTAATACATATCGCATTAACATATATTGTTAATACATAAGTCCTTGGTTCTCTAACCTTAACATTACAAACATACCCCTTAGATATACAAAAAGGGTTTATAATACAACATAATAAATATGCTAATCATATCTAATTTATCGTTACGCCTTTGCCTTTATCCTTCGCAGCACCTCCTGCACTTCGTCCCTAGCTGAAAAGTTTTATTTAGCAAGGGTGAGCAACAAATTTGCCCCGCAAGTTAAGACATACAATGAATATATAAAGATCAATAAGAATAGACTATCTATTTTGTTAAAATAAAAACAAATTTGGGGAACTTTGAAATAGTTGAACAAAGCTTTAATTTTCTAACAAGTCTTCTCACATATGCAACACAATAATTTGATAATGAAAGAGTACAACGCTTTCAAAGTTTCTACGATATTCTAATGAATAATCAAGAATCAATTTTACGCAATAACAAAGTGGAATGTTTTCCAAATTTATTCTGAGTGATCACAAAGGATCTAGAACTTCTCTTCTCAGGTATCTATCAAAGATTTACTTTGATATATACTTAGGTGTATCAGATAACCATAAAGATTAAATCATACTCCTCTGCAAGTACTTAGAGCCGGCCAACTCCTTGTACCCTATATTATGCATAATACTTAAGTCACGCGCAAAGGTCAAATTTACGACCAATAAAATGTTCCCTTTATATAAAAGGTTGTTCTTCTCAGTCTCAGAATCAAGATTTGATTTAACGAGGAAATTCAATGATTTAATATCTAATCACTTATCTTCTCTTATCTTCTCAAACCTATCAAGTTTTTTTTTTGATCTAGCCGATACAACTGGCATTGATCTATCAATAATAATTAAATTCTCTTCTCTTCTCTTCTCTTCTCTTCTCGAACCTATCAAGTTCTAACAAATGTTCGTCTAGCCAGAATAATTAGCTAAGACATTTCTCAACATAATTTGACAATAAACAAGAATTATCTATATTGTCAATATTAGCTTCTACAGATATGAATATCCAACAACAGTAATTCTACGAATATATATTTTCTGAATCAGTAATTCAATTTGAATTATTAACCATGCACTAATTGTGAATAATTAACAATAAATTGTTGGACGTGGTATAATTAACAACAATTAACCACTATATTGTTTAAAAAGTATTAACTCAAGGTTGAGTTAAGGAAACTTTCCTTTCGCGTTGATTACTACTACTCAAATAAACTTATCTACGTTCGAAAGACCTATAATCACAATGTCGATCTCACAATTAGCACAATATTTCACAACACGAATCACTATAATTTACAATCAAACCTGTTCCTAGGCACATTACCACATAGCCACATCAGTGTTTATAACCTATATAAACAATTATCAAGTCTAACTAGTTCAGTCTGATTGGACTTCGGTCAATTTTTTGTGTACATATCACCATATCCGACAATTAACATAGTTATTGTCAATTAAACTTGGTCTCTAAGCTTCAATATTATTTTAGATAAGTCAATTATCATTAATAACATTTTTCGGAAGCTTTTAATAATATATAAACAATCATTATAATTTATAATAATTTTTCAAACACTTAAATCAATTTTAAATTATTTAATTATCAAATAATCTTATCATCATTAATATTTAATAATATAAAAATATTAATGTTATACTTGTCAAAATATTAAAGTTATTATCAATATTCTACTTAAATGATTTTTAAAGTAATTAAAATTATTTTTAAATCATCACCATTAATATTTAAATATTATTGAATTTATCATCAAAATATTAAAAGTCATTAATTATAACTTAAAATATTTTTAAATCATTTTTTCTCATTTTAAATGATTTTATAATCAATAAAATCATTTTTAATGAATTTATTTAATATAATAATTAAATAAATCTATTATCATTAATCTTAATTTATTAATGACAATTATCCAAAATTTTGAAATTTATATTTTATAATTCAAAATATTTTCTAACACTTTATTCTCATTTAAAATGATTTTTATAATATTAAAATCAATTTTATCTAATTTATTTAATATAATAATTTAATAAATCCAATATCATTAATATTAAATTATTAATTAAAATTCTCTAAAAATATTAAAAGTTATATTTTATAACTCAAAATATTTTTATTCAAATAATTATAATTATTAATGAAAAATATCCCAAATTATGAAAAATTATTTTTCATAATTTAAAATAATTTTTAAAACCATTTTGGTAATTTTTAGAATTTATTTCTATTAATTAATTAATTTTTGGAAAATTAGAAAATAAAATAAATATAAACCGCCGCTAAAGCCTATAGCGACACTTGTCTGTCGTCTTAGAAGTTCTTGAGTCTCAAGAACACTGTCAGACCAGTCTCAAGGGTACACGTTTGACCGTGTGTAATTTCCAATCTATACAAGTTCTGAGAAATTGTAAACGTTGATCATGTAGTATTTATGTAATACTACATGAATCAATCACCATCTCGATCATACAACAAATTAATAAAAAGATTTGAGCTAGCAAACATGTTGTCAGGGTGTTTCTAGGTTTTCCCAGAAACCCAACAGTTCGTGATGCCATATTCAAGCTCCATAATCTTAATGTTCTGATCCTCGATAGGTTGGTAATAAGGATCAAATCTGTAGTTCACATGTCATGGAACAACAATACAACAACAGATCGAACAAACAACAACAAAATCACAATATATGACCCAGTCAAACCCTGTTAGAGGGCTGTTCATCCAATTTTCTGGAAATTCCAGAAAATAACTATCATGGTCGTGTAAGCTACTTTGACCACTTGCTACAATCACTCTATTGATTGTTTAAGAGATCTAAGGCCATGGATCTAGAGTCCATATAACAAGCTACAATCTGAATACAACACATCATCAAAGCACTAACAGGACTAACAGATCTAGGGGCTTGAAGATGTTGTCAGACACTTTTCTAACCTTTTTGGGTTACCCAGATTGGGTTACATTACCCCGATCAATCTAGTTTTGGCCAATTGTTAATAACATTACTACGATCTAGACATCCAATGACACTGTTTCCACTTGCAGAACAAAGACCTCATACCAGACTACTGATCCTTAATATAAAACAACAAAAATCTATAATAGACAAATATTTAAAGCCCTTGACATTTCGTTGTCAGACTAAAAATTTGTTCTTCGACAATTTTGGAAAACCTCAATTTTAAAGTATTTTGATGCTATGGATCCATATAACACAAATTTAAACACTTAAACATGAATATTTTCATAGCATGTAAGATCTAGGTTGAGATAGGGTTTATACCTTTTCTAGTCCAAGCTTTGGTCTAGATCTCCTTAACTAATTTTTGGTGTTCTAAGGGATGTTCTAGGGACTGAGTCACTTGATTAATTCGGAGGAATAGAGAGAGAGTGAGTTGGTGAGAGCAAGTTAGCAAATAATCAACTTTTTGTGACTTTTTCTCTCTCCAATCTATATATATTACTTAGATTCATTGTATTCAAGCATGCAAGGTGTCAAATGAGATCAAATGTACTGAGATTTTGAGTCACAAGTCAAAGCATTAGGTTATCAGCTAAAGCTTTAGAAACATTTACAAGTTAACTTACTAAAATATGTAAAAAGGGTATTTTGGTCATTGTACATGAAATTTTAATGGCATACTAGACAATTACACAAACCCTTAGTGTTTAACCCTAAGGTTCTAACCCTTAGGTTTTAAAATTTTAGTTTCCATAATTTCCAAATTAGGGTCTTCAAAATAGAAAATTAGGATGATAAAAATATAATTAGTGATTACTAATTACATTAAATATTATCAATCACATTAAGACTTACTAATTAGGATTAGGGTTTCCTAATTAGGGTTTAGGATTCCCGAATTTTAAATTAAGGTTTCCCAACTTTCGATTAGGGTTCCTAACTACACGTTAGGGTTTCTAATCTTGAGATTAGAGTTTTCAATCCCTTATTAGGATTTACGAATATTGTACCCTACTCGACCAATCATTTATCTACATTCTATACAGTACAACCACATACTCGTCAACATAATTATTTTAATTATATTTTCAATCGAATCCATATCCGGACCTAGGGTTAGGGTTTTTATTCTCCGTTAAGCACAACTCTACTCTTATTTATTAGTCAATAAATAAATTGGCCACTTCTCGAGACTCATATCACAGATACACAGTACAATATTAACAGTCAATATTAATATTAAATAAAAAAAAATTATTTGCAAAAATTCGGATTATTCGAAATCCCGAGTTATTACATTCACCCCTCCTTAAAAGGATTCCATCCTCGGAATCACCGCTTTCTTATTCTCTATAATCTTTTAAAGTTGTATCATCAATTCATTTTATCAACACAATATTAATTTGTGTCTCGAATTTTAACCTGTGACTTGAATCCATAAATGAAAATAATTCACAGAAATAGCTAACCAAGATTACTAGCGTAATTTAAATTCTAAACGGAATCGTTACTTGCCACCTCCTTAGTATTTACTACATCTTGCACCGTCATGTTGAATGTATGGGTCGTTGGTCTTCCTGGCTGTGCAGGTCCTCGAATCGCCAAGGTTCCGCTACTGGGTCCCTTGTTGCCACTCTCCTTCTCCGCATTCTTCTTCGGACAGTTCCGAACCAGATGATCAGTCGATCCGTAAGTAAAGCAACCTTGAATCTTCTTCGGACTAGGAAAATTGGGTGACATGTGTCCCTCTTGCCCACAGTTATAACAAACTCCCTTCTTCTTTAAACAAATTCACGGATGGTTCTTTCCACATGTCACACATGTCTCCCTCCCTTTCTTATTCACTTCTATCTTATTACCTGACTAGGTATTCTTACTACACTTCCTTTTGTTTGGGTTACTACCCCCACTACTACCTCCATCATTTGTCTTCTTCTTCTTCTTCTCCTGATGAAATCGAGACGCAGCTTCGCTCCCTCCTTCAGCAATTAACGCTTTCTCCATCAAAGTCGCGAACGTATTTATCTGCAATACGGCAACTTTGTTGTATATCCCCGTCTTCATCCATTCTCAAATCTTCTCGCTTTTCTCGCCTTTATGTCCACCTGATGAGGTGCAAATCTCGCCAACTCGTTGAATTTGGCAGCATACTTAGAAACCGACATGTTCTCCTATTTTAGTTCTAAGAACTTAACTTCCATCCGAGCTTGCATACTCGGTGAAAAGTAGTTCTCAAAGAACAACTCTTTAAATCTTATCCAAGTAACCACAGCTATACCAGCTCTTGCTTGATTAGTTTCCCTCCAGTAATTGGCTTCTCCCTTCATCAAATATGTTGCAAAGGTCGTCTTTTACTCTTCTGTCACTCGTGCAATGGCGAATGCTTTATCCATCTCCTTTACCCAAGTTTGGGCTTTAATCAGATCCGTGGTCCCTTTGAATTTAGGCGGTCCTACCACTTTAAAGTCCTTGAAATTTGCCATTCTATCAGTTGGCTGATTTCTTGCTCTTCCTCTTGCAGCTGGAGCTCTATTTTCCATAGCTTCAGCTATCATATTTGCAAAGTTTTTCATTGGGTCAGCTTGACCTCCTTTATTATTTACCAACTGCTCTTCTCTTTGATTTCGATTCTGTCGTCTAGGCGGCATGATCTGATTTAAATAAAAATCTTACATTAATTCTTTTCTTCACAAATTCTTAATACAATAAGCATTCAACACATATTTTTCATATAATCGTGTATTTATTCAAATAGCACATAGTACACTTAATACTTAACATATATTACTATCCCTTTATAATAAATATCAGGATTAACAACACAACTTTAAACAAAAGTTGTAATTCTCGAACTTTAAACAAAAAGTTAAAATTCTCTATTCACACATAGTTATTCCTAGTTCGTCAAACTTACCACACTTATGAGTTCAGAAACTTGCCACAATTATATGAGTGTATGAACTTATCCTAGTCGGACCTTTGGTGTCCATTCGCTGAGGGGTTCAAAACATTTCACATAATTATAAGTCATGAACTTACCATAAGTATGAGTTTTAAGAACTTACAAAGTAATCTTAATCTTATATTCATATAGAAAATAAATATTTCATTCATACAAACATATATATTTACATATGTTCACTCATCGTTCTTGATATTATAACTTTTAATATCATAATCTTCTACCAAAAGATATTATCACTTAAACTTAAACTATCTACTGTCCACTCCCTTCACCAGTCTTCTTTTCGGACAATTCTTAACCCTATGACATGTTCCACCACATGCAAAACATCCTCCTTTCATTAGTTTAGGACAAATTGGGGGAATGTATGTGGGGTAATGGTGAGAAGACTTGTTAGAAAATTAAAGCTTTGTTCAGCTATTTCAAAGTTCCTCGAACTTTGTTTTCATTCTATCAAAATAGATAGTCTGTTCTTATTGATCTTTATACATTCATTGTATGTCTTAACTTGTGGGGCAAATTTGTTGCTCACCCTTGCTAAATAAAACTTTTTAGCTAGGGACGAAGTGGCAAGAGGTGTTGCGAAGGATAAAGGCAAAGGCGTAGCGATAAATTAGATATGATTAGCATATATTTATTATGTTGTATTGTAAACCCTTTTTGTATATAAGGGGTATGTTTGTAATGTTAAGGTTAGAGAACCTGGGACTTATGTATTAACAATATATGTTAATGTGATATGTATTACTAATTTTATATAAATGGGTAGTTAGATGTTATTATATTATGGATCGTGAACACCAAACTCGGGGGTCAGGTAACCCAGATTTGGGGGCGTCACATTAATAACTGTCAGGGTTGATGTTATTTGTTGATGTTGTTGTATCCAGTTTGTAGCTTGTAGTATTGACTCTATAACCATGCCTTTATATCACTCAAATCATCACTTGACTGAGAGTGGTGGTTCGTCAAACCAGCCTGGACGAGCACGAACTCAGTTTTTTGGGTAACCCAAAAAACTGATGAACGTTATCTCTGACAAGGTTTGACCGTGTGATATCTTATGAATCTGATGTTGTTTAACTAACCTGATGAATGATATGTGTACTCTGACATGAGGACTACAACCCTGACCCATTAGAACGCTTTAACAATTAACAGAACTCGAAGAAAATTAAGGCTTAAACTTCCTACTCGAAGCTGACTAGGTTTCTAGGTAACCCAGAAAACCCAGGAAGCTCTGACAGTGAGTTTGATGGGCTAAATCTCCTTATTGTAATGTGTTATGACTTAGGTGATAGTTGGATCTTGTAGTGTTATAACAATACTACAATGTCAGTGTCTTAGTTAGATCAGATCATGTTTATACAGAGAATAAGAGGTGGTCAAACATGACACCTTCATCACTGTCTGTCAGTGTTCTTGAGCCTCAAGAACACCTAAGACGACATTTTGTCGCTAACGGCTATAGCGACAAGTTTATTAATTTTAATTATATTAAATTCTAAAAATCATTTAAAAATAGTAAATAAATTCTAAAAATTATAAATCAGTTTTAAAAATAATTTTAAGTTATAAAAATTAACTTGTGATAATTTGACATATTTTCCATAAATATTAGTAATTATTTGAATATTATTAATATTTAATTTATTTAATAAATGCATTAAATAAATTAACAAAAAATGATTTTCTAATATTAAAAATCATTTTAAATGATAATAAGGTATTTAATAATATTTTAAGTTATAAAATGTAACTTTTAATATTTTAATGTAAATTTAATTAATTATTTAATATTAATGATATTAGATTTATTTAATAATTATATTAAATAAATTATTTTAAAATGATTTTAATATTATAAAAATCATTTTAAATATAAATAAAGAGTTTAAAGATATTCTAAGTTATAAAATATTACTTTTAATATTTTTAGATAAATTTCATTAATTATTTAATATTAATGATATTAGATTAAAAATGATTTTATTAATTTAAAAATCATTTAAAAAGTATATAAGTGATTTAAAAATAGTTTAAGTTATTATAAATGACTTTTAATATTTTAGTTAATAATATCTTAATATTTAAATATTAATGGTAATCGTTTAAAAATAATTTTTAATGTTTTAAAAATCATTTAAAGTTAATGATTAATACTTTAAAAATATTTTGAGTTAATATAAAATAACTTTGATATTTTGGTAAGGGTTGCATTAATACTTTAATATTATTTAAATATTAATGATAATAGAATTATTTAATATTTAAATCATTTAATAATGATTCCAGAGTTTGAAAAATTATGATAAATTATAATAATTAATTATAAATTATTATAAGTCATTTATAAATAATATGATTGATGTTTAAATTATCCAGGATAAGCTTTAAGATACATATTAGAGTTTTATTAACAAATAAACTCGATAATTACCTGATAAAGCCGTCGGTACACCTAAATGTTACCGAAATTGATCTGAACCTATATAGTTTGACTGTATAAGTGTTTGTTTGTGTCTTAATGACTGATATAACTATGTGACAATGTGATTAGGTTATATATTAACTGTAAATAACAGTATGATGTGTTATGATATGTTATTCTAATCAATAGAACAATCTTATAGATGATAGGTCGTTGAATTAAAGATAGAACTAAGTTGTGTAAGCAGCACACCAGACAAGTATCCTACCTTTGCATTTTCTTTATGCAATGGACATGAGTAAGAAAGCTTCAGAATTATATTATTACTGTACTAGATTATTAACCATATTATTATATATGTTATATTCGATCATTGATTATCAACATGGTACTATACGGTAATTCAGATATGTATATTCTGTTAGTTAATTTCTAAATATGGTTATTCAAGTCTCCCCGCTTGGATAATCATTGTATTTAATCACATGTTGATATATATATATATATATATATATATATATATATATATACAATAAGTAAAAGTCGTCTAAGCTATTTGACCAGCTAGACACAGATTTAGAAATATTGTTGAATATGATAAAACATTTGTGTATCCAATCAAATTATTTTTGGTTCGGATTCCCGACTAAATATGAACATCCCAAACATGGGAAAACTTTTATGCGCCCAAGGCAGACAGAGTGAACGATAATATCGTTCTTGCATGTAGTATTAATCAATACAGGGCATAACAGGCTGATTACCCCCCGTACCCGTAAGTTATGACGGTTTGTGGATGAAGTTCTGCTAAACCTATTTGAAAATTTAAAACAATGTTCATAGTATGTCACCTTAACCCTATATATAGTCAGTACGTAGTTTCAAAAATTTGATAGAGAGTTGTTATGTTATTATTATTGGTTCAGATTACTTCATAACTTTTGATTTGTTGTAGAAGGGTAGTACAAAGAAAATATTTAATCCTTTCAGCTAATATTTATAATTGTTATTACTTGTTGGGCACTCAAATGCTCATCTTTGCTTAAATTAAATGTTTTCAATTAAGTATGACCAACCAGAGGGCTTTGCCAGGAACAAAGGGAAAGGAAAGCTATCAGAATAAGTTCGTGTTACCTCATATAATAACTAGACTTAAATAAGATGATGATATCTATTATCTATCATGTAATGAAATGTTTTAAGGTCGTGTACCTAGGATTTAGACAACTCTGATATGTAAATTAAATTTGATATTTATGACAAAATTATTATTATTTCGCTCATAGAAATGGTATCGTGAAGCACCGAGTTTGGGTTTCAAGTACCCGGATTTGGGGGCATCAGAGGTTGGTATCAGAGCTTTAGGGTTAAAAACCATAGGTGGGGGTAGACCTTAGGCTATAACCTTAGAGCAGAGGAAAACGTTGAAAGTACAAATAACTCATATAGAGTTTAAAAGGAGATGAATCGAATAAATTCATCGTCAAACAAAATAAAAGATAACTTATATAAAACTTTTATATACTATGTGTATATATTATATGATAATCAGGATAATTTATGTGTAGATGTCAGGAGGAAAAGGATTAGGATACCCTAAGACCGTAAAGAAGGAGCCAATCTCCATAACCAAGCCAATAGCTGAAATAGAAGCTCACGTTGAAGGTAACCTTGATGAGGTGATCATTTTAGAAAATATAGTACCGGACCCAAAAATGATGGAACTAACAGATAGTGATTCGGACACCGAAGTTGGAGCTGATCAAGCATTAACTGAAGTGCAGAGTCTAAGGAACAAGGTTTCTTCTCTGGAAAAGCTGTGGGAAATAGAAAAGCTGCTATATAGTCAGTTGCGAAAAGCCTTACTAGAAATAATGGAAGAACAAGATAAGCTTAAAATCTGAATTGATCAAATGGGAGCCACAAGCAACATATCGTGTGCCGCTCCGAGTAAGAAGGAGAAGAGAAAGATAGAAGACCACGACTTAGGAAAATTTGATAAGAAGAAATGGAAAAAGATATGTTATCTCTGCGGTTATGAAGGACATACCACTCTGTATTGTCCCGACTATAAACCAGGTGCATGTTTTATTTGTGGATTGGAAGGTCATCGGGCTAAGGGTTGTCCAAAATCAGGGAAAAGGTGTAGGATATAGGTAGAATTAGTATTTAAGTAAGTATGTTTGGTAATGTACATGTGTATTGTAATAATCCCAACTTTGGTGTAAGTTGTGGTAGCGATTCCCGACTTTTGTGGTCATAAAGGGATATCAGATGTTTAAACCAGTATGTGCTATGCTATGTAAAGTATTTTGAAATTGCTAAATGAATATGAATCTATGTTTGATTAAAGGTATAAGTTTGAAATATTAAACTTATACGATGAGGTTTAGAATGTAAGTTAATAAAATATAGATTTTTTTTATTTAACCAGAACATGCCGCCAAGACGTCAAACTCAAAACCAAAGGGCAGAAGAATCTGTCAACAATGTTGGAGGATAACAACCAGACCTGATGCATAATTTCACGAACATGGAAGCTCAGGCCATGCAGAATGGAATGCCAGCGGCGGGAAATCAGCCAGACAATTGACTTGCGAACTTTAAGGATTTTAAGGCCTTAGGACCGCCCGAATTTAGAGGTACCACTGAGCCGATAGAAGCCCAAACTTGGGTTAAGGAAATAGAAAAAGCATTTGTAGTCGCTAGGGTAGATGAGGGGCAAAAGACAACTTTTGCCAACTATATGATGAAAGGAGAGGCGAATTTCTGGTGGTAGGCAAATCAAGCTAGGGCTGGAGAAGGAGTGATAGCATGGACTAGGTTTAAGATGTTGTTCTTTAAGAACTATTTCTCGGCTAGGATGGAGGTGAAGTTTTTGGAATTGAAGTAGGAGAACTTGACAGTTGCGGAGTATGCCGCAAAGTTCAATGAATTAGCTAGGTTCGCTCCGCACCAAGTGGATACAGAGGCTAAAAAGGCAAGGAGGATTGAGCTAGGCCTAAAACTCTAGCTCTACAATAAGGTGGCAATGTTGCAGATCAATACGTTTTTCGCACTCTTAGAAAAGGCTATCATAGCTAAAGGGGGAAGTGAGGCCATGAGCCTCTACAATAAGGAGAGAAAAAATAAGGGTGAGGGAGCCGGGAAGGTAGAAGTAGGTAGTTGAAGTAGGAGTGAGAAAAGAAAGTGGAATAATGTTGGGAGTATCCAAGTCAAGCAGGAAGGTATGAATAAGTATGCTATGCAGTGTAAGAATTGTTGGAAGAGTCATTCAGGTGAGTGTCTTAAGGGTAAGTTTGTGTGCTACAAGTGTGGGCAGGAGGGACATATCTCTCCTAATTACCCTAATCCTAGGATGAGCAATGGGTGTTTTCTGTGTGGATCAACGGAGCATAAGGTGAAGGACTATTCAAAAAGGAGAATGGATATATGAAGCCTGAATACGGGGAAAGATAGTGGAACAATGGCGATAACGGGACCAACTTCGACGAAATCGACCGCAAGAGTCTTCAACATGACGGTTCAGGATACCGTAGCAGCCGGGGATGGAACTTCAGGTATTATTCGTATGAATTGTATTTTCGTATATATGATTTTTCTTAAATATAAGTAAATTATGTTATAAAGAAATTTTGAATGAGAAATTTGAGTTATGTTAGAAATCAAATTTCTGTAAAATTAGATAAACAAGCTTTATGTTGAGTAGTTAAAGATCAGTTCGAGAGAATCTGATTGAGATCTATTTGAAATGACTATGTATATTATTTGCCCTAGTGTCTATAGGTTTTAAAGCAGTGATTCCGGGGACGGAATCCTTATAAGGGAGAGTGGATGTAATAACCCAATATTTTCAATAAGAAATTTTGCGAATAATTTGTTTTTATATAAGGGTGGGAATATGTGCAAAGTAAAGTATATGTACATATCTGATAAATAAAATTATTTATTAGATGTAACTAATTTCTTTTTTAGAACTATTGATCATTATAGATGTAACGATCCGAAATTTTAAATTGTAATATTAAATATTTATTGAATAATATAAATATTTATTTGATGTGTCTATGGTTGAATTAATGAAATAAATATTTTATTGATGTGATGGTTGTTAGTAAATATTTATGAGCCTAAATTTATTACACAATATTTTAAATGAAATTAATTTGTAATTTAGAGAGTCGTAATATAACATGAGATGTTATATTGTTGTTTTGATTTAATAATTTAGATGGTATATTAAATTATTAAATAAAGTTATAATAAAAATTATAATTTTGTGTTATTTGCTAAAATGGTATATTTAATTAAAATATGGTATGTGATTAATTTAATGAGTAAATGTTGGATATGGAAATCTAAATAAATGATATGTGATTATAAATTATAAACTAAAGTGTTTATTAAAATAAATTAAAAAGGGTTTAATTTAATTTTTTGCCAAACAAAGCCCTATGGCTTTTGGATTTTTGAAATTTAAATTATTTATAAAATAAACTAAATAAATAATTTATATATTTATAAGTTATAATGTTATATGTTTGATAAGCTTTTGGATTTTTGAAATTTAAATTATTTATAAAATAAACTAAATAAATAATTTATATATTTATATGTTATACATTATATGTTTGATAACTGATAGTAATTATTAGGCTTATAATGACCATATACGTTTCTTAGACGTTGGCTTATTTTGTAGTACGCATAAGTTATCAGTTGAATTTTTAGTTTACACCAAAGCCTAAGTAAGAAAAGAGAGAGTCTGAACGAGAGAAGTAAGAGAAAGACAAGTCTTTGAATTCTTCAAGCTATTCTCAGTGATTTACAAGTGTCGTCTAAACAAATTAAAGGTATATTTTATAAACCTTATCATATATGTTTTACATTATATAGTTTCTGTGAATTATATGTCTCTGTGTTCTTAAAGTTCATAGTAGGATATGTTTTTACCAAAATTATCTGTAAACGATGTTCTAAAATTGGTTATAATATTACGTGTTTTTGTTGTTATAATTATTATAACTAGCATGTATATATATGTATATATGAGTTGTATGCTAAATTATGTATACTAGAAAGGAAATTATTTTAAAGTATATATATATATATATATATATATATATATATTTATATGCATGAACGGTGATTGTTAAGTTTGTAAGATAACAAAATTAGTGTATGCTAATTGTGAAATTTAACGCCATATATGTCAATTGGATAGGAATTTCAAAAAAATCGTAGTTTAAATAATCAAATTGGTTGTTATATGGACTTATAGTGTTTACCATGTTTATCATTTATCAGTGATGCAGTTTGGTTTTAAAAACAGTGCTTTCAAGGATTTAAGTTTTCTAAAAATCGTTGTTTAGTTGTGTTAAACTAGTACATGTATGCTTTGTAATAATTATGTGTAAATTACATAAATTATAAGTGTTAATTTAGATGTTATCAGTGTTAATCGGTACAGAATTTAGTTATTCTGTTCTTCGTGGTTGGGATCCGTAAGTTTTGGCGCCCCAGCGCCAAAATCTGCGCCCCAACGCCAAATTTCGCGCCCCAACGCTGAAATTGTTGCCTCAGTGCCAAAAATAGAGAACTTCGCGCCCCAGCACTGAATTTTGCGCCCTAAAAACATTGTCTCGCGCCCCAGCGCTGGAATTATAGTGGGTCGGACAGTTTTGACCTCTTGTAGTAAAATAGCCATAACTTTTTTCATACGAACTCCGATTGAGGTGATTCAAGATGATTCAGAACGAGGACGAATAGACCTATAACTTTTATGCTTTAAGGTTTTCAATTTGAAATCTTTATAAAGGTTCAAAATGGCCATCTTTAGGACTGTTGTGTTTTTGGAGCCAATTGGAGGGCGTCGAGATGTGCGAATGCAAGTGCAATCCTTTGTGTGTTAGTATAACTTAATGATAACTTGTTGGACATGTAATATGATGTTGTATCAAGTTGTTAATGTGTCTGTGGTGAAATGACATGATCACTTAAGTAGTTGTAATAGAGCTAAAAAGTAATGTTCATGAAAAGATGTGATGTTGTTTAAACTTAAACTTAGTTAGTAGCTATACTAAAAGTAAGAAAGCAACTTATGAAGGTAATGTTTGTAAGACCCCAACTTATTATAAATGAAATTAAATTTCCTCTATTTAATATTTTGAAATAGTAAGGGTTGATTTGATTAAAGTGGTTAGTTATGGGTAAAATGTGCAAATATTCCAAATAAACAAGTGGTTATAAAATATTCATTTTTATTGAAGAATATTCGTTTGGTCGTGAAATATTCTTACTATCGGCGAATATTCGTACGACTGCACAGCCTTGTGTGGGCCCCATAACGGAAAGCGATTGGATGAAGAAAACGACAAATATAAGTTGTTATAAATAATCTGCGTAGTTATTCTAATTATCTTCGTTAAAGTACCCGGTGGTTAAAACACAATAGCACACGGTATTGCACCAATTATTGATTCTTACGTAAGAAGGCACTACTCAATAATTGTTACAGTAATTATTATTTAATATTTTATTTTATTGATTCAATAATTGTTGCGTTGATATTTTATATTATTGTTGTTTCAATAATTGTCACTACACAATATTTTCATTATCAAATCTATAATTCATATTATTTGAATAATATTATTAGATAATATTATTGGCAATGTCTAGAAAGTTCTGTCTAAGGAGAGGTTTGATCACCGATTAGGCGGCGCCGAAGAGAGAAATCATTATTGAAAGCCCCTCTTTCTGTGAACTATGCAGTTGCAAAGATTGTGATTCTATAATATTATTTGTGAATAATTAATTATTGATTTATATGATAAGGAAAATTTTCATTTTATGTGGATATAGATGGAGAAAATTTTAAAGTGACAATTGTTGAAAAATTAATATTTTATCTTTTTTGATAAAATAATTCATTTAAATATATTATTATATTTTAATAATATAATAATGGTGATATTTTTACAATGAATGTGGGATATATGAATATATGAGGAGGAAGAGTATTTTTGTTGCAAAAGTTATTTAAAACATGTTAAACATGTCTGTGGGCCCATTTCTTGACTAAAATTTGATTATATCCTGTAAAATCGCCCGTTTGTGGATTTCGGTCAACTTCTGTTTGGAATTTGGAAAAACTTTCTTCAGCAAAGTTGTAGAGGATGGAATTTCCTATGGAAGGGACATAAGGTTTATTTTCCCTGATAAAAGGGCTATTTATTATGAATTATTGAAGTTCTGAAGTTCCAGAATAATTGATTTTTGGAGTTTAAAATAATTATTTTAAGAAAAACATTTTTTACACTTGGGTGGGCCCCACATGAATGTTAAGCATGCTGAATTCAATCTTCTTGGTGTGCGTAGGAAAAGTTTTAGAAAATATTATTATTTTATTAAATTTTCTACTTTGGTGTTCTAAGCATTTTCCTATAAATAGGGTGCTTAGGTTAGAATTGAAAATCACACTTAAACCCAAGTTTTCTCTCTATATTATCGAGCGTATTCTTGTGAGTATTTTGATACTTTGAGTGTTGCTATACTGGTGCAAGTTCCTTGATTATATCCGATATTCGGCCGTAAGTACTATTCTTTTCAAGGTAAGGGATATTATTTTTTAAAATGATATTATTTCTTCTAATATCATTATGTCGGAATATTGGTATGATTTTTTCTTGTGAAATTCTTATTTTTTAGTGTTGGGGTTACTATTTATGTATACGACACTATTCACGTATACGGCATTATTCACGAATACGGCAATATCCACAGAAAAATTAAATTTTCGTTTTTTGTCCAAAATATCTATTATACATAATAGCTTTGATTGTATCCATGTTTTGATCATTCTTGAATTTTACTTCACTATGGTTATTTATGAAGTATTTTTGAACTTGGACTGTTTAAAGTACAGATCCTTATTATTTGTTCTTTTGTTTCACTGGATTCGTTTTCTTTAAAATATTTTTCATCATCCTCAGTCCTAAATGATGATATTACTGAATATCTTTGGCCTGTAGTGCAAAGATGGTTGATTTTCTTATGAATATCTTTGGCCCGTAGTTCAAAGATGTACAGGTGTTGAGATGAACATGGCCAACTGATGAATATCTTTGGCTTGTAGTGCAAAGATGAATATTTGATTCAAGATGAATATTGATTGATGTTACAGGGATAAAATATTGATGATGAACTTTTAAATTCATAGATTATAGTAGATTTCATTCTCTACGTAACTCATCTATGAATTATTATTTCATTATGATATTGATCTCAAACTTGTTTGTCTATTGTATTTTATCAGATTTTTCCCTGTTGAAGACTAACGATAATTTGTTCAATATTATTTTAGTCATAATATTCTTTACTGGGCTAGTTGAGCTCACCCTTTTTCTTTTTGTTCCATTTTTCTTCTCAGGAGGCGAGAATGTAGCGAATACTAGTCGGGATATGGAATGAAGGTTCTAGAAAGTTATTTTAGTAGTCCTCACCATTTTTGTAAAATAATATACCAATAATTATAATGAGGACTTATTTGGGTGTGAATATTGTCTAGATGACAATATTTGTATTTTAAACTCACAGTTTAAGTGTTGTCGTATTTTGCTCAACAATCGTATTAATAAAGTTGTAGTTGTTTCTGTACCATGTTATTGACGACTCAAAATGGGTGACGTATACCTATTTTGGGGTTGTCACAGTTGGTATCATAGCTGAGGGATATGATCTCTAGCAGAGATCGGGGAATAGAACTAGGAGGGGAGAGACGAGTAAAACCTTCGTAGTGTGTCTTACCTAAGCTTATTTGTTGGTTGGTCAGTATATAGGGATATTATGTGATATGTTGATTTCTTTAATTAACCCTTGTTTTATGGCAGTATTTGAAAATGTCGACTGAGAATGTTAACAGTGGAGTAAATGAGACCGTGGAGACACCTTTACTTACTAATGAGGAGAACGTGCAACAGGCCGGCAATGTTCCTCCTGTAAACAACACCACTGATCAGACGATGGACGATGGAATGTTTAGAAGCTTTTTGCAGTTCATGCAAAATTAGACGAGGGAGACTCGTGCATAAAATACAGGTGGAAATGATAACAATGAACGGTTTGTCAAAGCCAAACAGTTCAAAGAGTTGGGACCACCAGAATTTTGGGGAAAGCCGGATCCGATTAAGGCCGAAACATGGGTCAAACAAATTACAAAGATATTCGACGTCTTTGGATGCACGGAGGAACAGAAGGTTCCATTCGCCACCTTTATGTTCCGTAATGAGGCAGATTACTGGTGGGAATCTGTGAAGCGTACCCATCCAGCCGCACTTATCATGTCTTGGGAGACGTTTCAGAAACTGTTCAATGATAAGTACTTTCCTGAAAGTATTCGTCATATGATGGAAGTGGAGTTTATTAGACTGGAAGAAAACAACATGACGGAGTCCCAGTACGAGGAGAAGTTTGCAGAGTTATCCAGGTTTGCACCTCATTTGGTGGAGAATGAGGAACGTATGACGCGGATGTTTCTGAGAGGTTTGAAACCCAACATACGTCAATATCTCATTTCTCATAAATTTTTTCTCTATTCAGATATTGTCAACAGGGCTCAATTATTAGAGCGAGATAACGAGTACATTCAACTAAGGGACCACAACCAGGATCATACCAGAGATAATAGTCATCAAAACAACGATTACCAGCGGAGAAAGAAAAATACTGACAAAAATGGTAACCACTCTGGTGGTAATCATGGCCATGAAAATAGAAGAAGCGAGTCGGGGGGAGATTATAAAAAGAGCAGATTCAACAATGACAATGTGAAGACGTCGGCACCAGCAGCAACTGGTTCTAAGGGAGGAGAACGACCACTGGTCGTATGCTATAAATGCCGAAAAGATGGACATATCAGTCCAAACTTCCCACAACAGTTCAAGGTATGTTATAATTATGGAAAGGAAGGACATATCGCTTTCGAGATTATGCAATGAGCGAAACAAAGTCCAAATGAGGATGGTGACTCAAAAGGTCATCCCCCCGAAAAGTCAAAGTCAACGATTCTCGGAAGAGCGTTTGTCGTGGATCGTCAAAATGCGAGGAACCCAAACGAGGTGATCACGGGTAAGCTAATCATAAATTCTTGCGAAGTTTATACCTTACTAGATACCGGTGCTACCCATTCATTTATCTCTCCTGCTTGTGCTCAATGTTTAAACTTAACTTCGAAGAAATTAGACTTTGATTTATCTGTGGAGACTCCGTTAGGAGAAACTTTTATCACATCCACTGTTTATAAATCTTGTTTGATCCAAGTTGGCACCATCACATTACCTATTGATCTTATCTCTTTAAAGATACTTGCTTTTGATGTGATTTTAGGGATTGATTGGTTAACTACTCATCATGCCAAAATTGATTGTTTTCGTAAGGTTGTTAGTTTTCATATTCCTAACCAACATGTTATACGAATTCAAGCAACTAAACCACTAAAATTAATCATTGTTATATCAAGTCATAAAGCTATTCGTTTATTGAAAAACGGATGTCAAGCTTTCTTAGCCCATGTTATGGATTTGAATAAAGACACGTCGGATTTGAATAATATTCTTGTTGTTAGTAAATTTCCTGACGTATTTCCTGAAAAACTTCCCGGTCTACCCCCAGAATGAGAAGTTGAATTCTTTAATGATCTTGAACCTGGTACAAAGCACATTTCTAAAACCCCATATCGAATGGCTCCTATTGAACTTCAGGAGTTAAAAGTCCAACTACAGGAATTGTTGGACATCGGTTTCATTCGTCCTAGTACATCTCCTTGGGGTGCTCCTATTTTATTTTAAAGAAGAAAGACGGGTGTATGCGACTTTTTATTGACTATCAGGAATTGAACCATGTCACCATCAAGAATAGGTATCCGCTACCTCGTATTGATGACCTATTTGACCAGTTGCAAGGAGCACAATTCTTTTCAAAGATCGATCTTCGTTCTGGATATCATCAGCTGAAGATTAGAACTGAGGATATTCCAAAGACTGCCTTCAGAACATGGTACGGGCAGTATGAATTCTTAGTCATGTCTTTTGGATTGACTAATGCTCCTCCGGCTTTCATGGATATGATGAACCAAGTATTAAAGGATTATTTGGATCAGTTCGTTGTTGTCTTTATTGATGACATCCTTATATATTCCAAAAGCCGTGAAGATCATGAGCACCATTTGAAGCTGGTACTCCAAAGGCTTCGTGAAAACAAGTTTTATGCTAAGTTGAAGAAATGTGAGTTCTGGCTTGAAGAAGTAGCATTCCTTGGGCACGTGGTGTCAAAACATGGAGTATCTGTTGATCCAGTGAAGATTGAAGTAATATAAAGTTGGGAGCAACCGAAGTCGGTGACCGAAGTACGTAGCTTTCTGGGCTTAGCTGGTTATTATCAGAGATTCGTGGAAGGATTTTCTCGAATCACTACTCGTTTAACTCAGCTAACTCGGAAGGATACAAAATTTGTATGGAGCGAGGAATGCGAGAAGAGTTTCCAAAAGCTTAAGAGGAGACTTATTTCGGCACCTGTTCTGACAATACTATCTGGTTCGAATGGATTTGTTATCTACAACGATGCTTCAGGTAAAGGGTTAGGATGTGTTCTCATGCAACGTGGGAAATTCATAGCCTATGCCTCGCGACAACTTAAAGAATATGAGAGGAATTATCCTACTCATGATCTAGAGTTGGCAGCAGTTGTTTTCGCGCTAAAGATTTGGAGGCATTATCTATATGGAGAGAAAGTGGAGATATATTTAGACCATAAAAGCCTCAAATATTTCTTCACCCAAAAGCAACTCAACATGCGACAACAACGTTGGCTCGAGCTGTTGAAAGATTACTACCACACTATTCATTACCATCCTGGAAAAGCAAACGTGGTAGCTGACGTGTTGAGTAGAAGATCATATGCAGGAACGAGTGAGATGATGTCAAGTATACGCATAGAACCAACTTTAATCGATAAAGTTAAAGTTGCTCAAGCCACAGACCCGGAGCTAATGCGTACGAAGAAGAAAGTACAAGAAGGTGCTATTCCAGAAGCAAGAATCGATGAAGAAGGAATACTTCGAGTACACTCCAGACTTTGTGTTCATAACGACTCTGATTTGAAGAACAAGATCATGATGGAGGCACACAATACACCATTTTCAATCCATCATGGAAGTACCAAAATGTATCGTGGTCTTCGACCTATATTTTGGTGGAACAATATGAAGATAGAGATTGCAAAGTTTATCTCGAGGTGTTTAACTTGTCAACGTGTAAAGGCGGAGCATCAAGTGCCTAAGGGTCCATTGCAACCAGTTGAGATTCTGAAATGGAAATGGGAACACATTACTATGGATTTCTTTATGGGCCTTCCCACAGTTTCTCAAGGTATAAATGCTATTTGGGTTATTGTTGATAGATTAACCAAGTCTACTCCTTTCTTGCCAATACAGGAGACTTATTCCCTTGAACGTCTTACTAGTATGTACGTAAATGAGATTGTGAGATTCCATGGCATGCCAGTATCCATAGTTTCAGGTCGTGACCCAAGATTCACTTCACGATTTTGGGTTAGCTTGCAAAAAGCTATGGGCACGGATTTACGATTCAGTTCGGCATACCATCCTCAAACGGACAGACAATCAGAGAGGACTATTCAAACTCTTGAAGATCTATTAAGACTCTGTGTCCTAGACTTCAAAGGGAGTTGGGATAAGTATTTATCATTGGTGGAATTCTCCTACAACAACAATTATCAGGCAAGTATAGGTGTGGCTCCATTCAAAGCATTGTATGGACGAAAGTGTCGCTCTCCAATATGTTGAGATGAGGTGGGTGAAGCAACATTGTTGGGATCCGAGTTGGTACGTATGACTACGGAAAAGATCCAAATGATTCGACAACGTATACAAATGGCACAGGATCGACAAAAGAGTTATGCGGATCTTCATCGAAAGGACGTGGAATTTAGTATTGGGGATCATGTATTGTTGCGTGTTGCCCCATGGAAAGGAGTTACAAGATTTGGGAAGAGAGGAAAGCTCAATCCACGATTTATTGGTCCATTTCAGATTCTTGACCGAGTAGGAAATGTAGCCTATAGACTCGCGTTACCTCCAAGTATGTCTCGTGTTCATAATGTTTTTCATATATTTGTGCTTCGTAAATGTGTGAAAGACCCGAACCACGTTATTGAGTTAGAACCGAACGAGATAGCCAAAGACTTAACGTATGAAGAGGTACCTGTCAAGATCTTGGATAGGAAGGAGCATGTCCTATGTACAAAGGTCATACCACAAGTCAAAGTTTTGTGGAGGAACCATGCTATTGAGGAAATGACCTGGGAGTTGGAAATGGAAATGAAAGCGAGGTATCCTCACCTTTTTGAAACACCAAGTACGTACGTCAATTTCGAGTACGTGCATTAATTTCGAGGACGAAATTTCATAAGGAGGGGAGGTTGTAAGACCCCAACTTATTATAAATGAAATTAAATTTTCTCTATTTAATATTTTGAAATAGTAAGGGTTGTTTTGATTAATGCGGTTAGTTATGAGTAAAATGAGCAAATATTCCAAATAAGCAAGTGGTTATAAAATATTCACTTTTATCGAAGAATATTCGTTTGGTCGTGAAATATTCTTACTATCGGCGAATATTCGCATTTAATTTGCATGACCTTATGTGGGCCCCATAACGAAAAGCGATTGGATGAAGAAAAACGACAAATATAAGTTGTTATAAATAACGGCGTAGTTGTTACCATTATTATCATCATTAAAGTACCCTTGGGTTAAAACACAAGAGAAGCACACCGTATTGCACCAATTATTGATTCTTACGTAAGAAGGCACTACTCAATAATTGTTACAATAATTATTATTTAATATTTTATTTTATTGATTCAATAATTGCTGCGTTGATATTTTATATTATTATTGTTGTTTCAATAATTGTCACTACACAATATTTTCATTATCGATCCATAATTCATATTAATTGAAAAATATTATTAAATAACATTATTGGCAATGTCTAGAAAGTTCTGTTCTAATGAGAGGTTTGGTCACCTAATTGCGCCCCCTAGTGAGGAGAAATCCTTATTGAAAGCCCCTTTTTCTTGGGAACGTCTGGGTTGCAAGATTGTGATTCTATAATATTATTTGTGAATAATTAATTATTGATTTATATGATAAGGAAAATATTCATTTTATGTGGATATAGATGGAAAAAATTTTAAAGTGACAATTGTTGAAAAATTGATATTTTATCTTTTCTGATAAAATAATTCATTTAAATATATTATTATATTTTAATAATATAATAATGGTGATATTTTTACAATGAATGTGGGATATATGAATATATGAGGAGGAAGAGTATTTTTGTTGCAAAAGTTGTTTAAAACATGCTAAAAATGTCCGTGGGCCCATTTCTTGACTGAAATTTGATTATATCTGGTAAAATCGCACGTTTCTGGATTTCGGTCAACTTCTGTTTGGAATTTGGAAAAACATTCTTCTGCAAAGTTGTAGAGAATGGAATTTCCTATGGAAAGAACATAAGGTTCAAATTTTTTTGATAAAAGGGCTATTTATTATGAATTATTGAAGTTTTGAAGTTCCAGAATAATTAATTTGTGGAGTTTGAAATAATTATTTTAAGAAAAATGTTTTTTTACACTTGGGTGGGCCCCACATGAATGTTAAGCATGCTGAATTCAATCTTCTTTGTGTGCGTAGGAATAGTTTTAGAAAATATTATTATTTTATTAAATTTTCTACTTTGGTGTTCTAAGTATTTTCTTATAAATAGGGTGCTTAGGTTAGATTTGAAAATCACACCAGAAACTGAAGTTTTCTCTCTCTATATTATCGAGCGTATTCTTGTGAGTATTTTGATACTTTGAGTGTTGCTATACTATGCAAGTTCCTTCAGCGTTATATCTGATATTCCAACCATAAGTACTATTCTTTTCAAGGTAGGGGATATTATTTTTTAAAATGATATTATTTCTTCTAATATCATTATGCCGGAATATTGGTAAGATTTTTCTTGTGAAATTCTTGTTTTTAGTGTTCAAGTTACTATTCACGTATCTGACTATTCACGTATACGACACTATTCACGAATACGGCACTATTCACAGAAAAATTAAATTTTTGTTTTTTGTCCAAAATATCTATTATGGATACTAGCTTTGATTGTATCCATGTTTTGATCATTCTTGAATTGTACTTCACTATGGTTATTTATGAAGTATTTTTGAACTTGGACTGTTTAAAGTACGAATCCTTATTATATGTTCTTTTGTTTCACTGGATTCATTTTTTTTAAAATATTTTTCATCATCCTCAGTCCTAAATGATGATATTACTGAATATCTTTGGCATGTAGTGCAAAGATGGTTGATTTTCTTATTAATATCTTTGGCCCGTAGTGCAAAGATGTACAGGTGTTGCGATGAACATGACCAACTGATGAATATCTTTGGCCTGTAGTGCAAAGATGAATATTTGATTCAAGATGATTATTGATTGATGTTACATGGATAAAATATTGATGATGGACTTTTAAATTCATAGATTACAGTAGATTTCATTCTCTACGTAACTCATCTATGAATTATTATTTCCGCTGCGAATATTGATCTGAAACTTGTTGTCTATTGTATTTTATCAGATTTTTCCCTGTTGAAGACTAACGATAATTTATTCTATATTATCTTAGTCATAATATTCTTTACTGGGCTAGTTGAGCTCACCCTTTTCCTTTTTGTTCCATTTTTCTTCTCAAGAGGCGAGAATATAGTGAGTACTAGTCGGGGTATGGAATGAAGGTTCTAGAAAGTTGTTTTAGTAGTCCTCACCATTTTTGTAAAATAATATACCAATAATTGTAATGAGGACTTATTTAAGTGTGAATATTGTCTAGATGGCAATATTTGTATTTTAAACTCACAGTTTAAGTGTTGTCGTATTTTGCTCGACAATCGTATTAATAAAGTTGTAGTTATTTCTGTACCATGTTATTGACGACTCAAAATGGGTGACGTATACCTATTTTGGGGGTGTCACAATGTTAGTGTAACTAATGTGTATTGTCAATACATATGGTATGTGTAGGACTTGTGGTGAACATGAGTAGTGATTGTTTAATCTACGCTCGAGGCAAGTTTCTAAACTTATCTTTTTACATTGAGCAAGTTCTCTAACTCTACTTTTATAATTGTGCAAGTATCTAAACTATCTTTGAGCAAGTTTTCCTAACTCTAACCTTTCTTTGTGCAAGTTTCTTAACCCTAATTATATCGTCCAAGCTCCTACACCTTATCTCTTGATTTTGAGCCAATCTTTAACTTGTTAATTAACATGCAAATTTCTACATTCTAACACACTAATGTTGAACAAGTTTTATCATTCAACTTATTATTTGTTATGCATGCTTAAGATTCAACTCTAAATAAGGTTTTAACCTTAGCTTAACATTGTTCAAGCAAAGTATGTTACATTATTCAATACTTATGCTCTTAGATTATTCCTAAAGCATGACCTTAGTACACAATGTTGATTCACATATGAATTATTATATAGCATAATGTGATTATAGTTTTATTCAACTAATCCTTAGTTGATTTTCGTAAACTCTAAATTACCTTGAAACTTATCCAACCCAAACTTACTTTGGTGCGGACTTGTACTCTAAATACTGAGATGAACAACCCTATTATTAGGGGTTTACGCTTAGCGTTGAAATGTTTGTGCACAATACATTGTACGAAGGATTGATTCCCCCAAGTACGAGGAGTCCTTATAGTCCTATGATTGTTAAAGTTGGAGTTGAAAGATTACTCGCAACTGTGGACATAGTTCGTAGTCTTAGGACCCTCAGTTATATATTTAAGAATGTTGATAGACCATATTGTTCATTTCTATTGAGCCTCTTATTTGGCGGTTGTTGTAAGATTTTCATTCATTGTTGTTTTAAGTGAGCTTTGTTTGCTCACTCTTGTTTATATAACTATTATAGTTAAAGATGAGAAGGTTGATGTACCTAGCACCAGTAAGGGAAAATGAAAGATGAACAAGTATTGAAGAACGGCTGAACAACGTTAAAGAGAAGATGGTTCACACCGAAGGAGAGAACGAGCGTATGATAGCAGAGATTGCAGAATTGAAGAACAAGTTGAAAGAGGAATCTACTAAGAGGAAAAGAGCTGAAGATGCGTATAATGAAGTTTGCCAACGAGCCGAAATAGTAGAGAGGGACGCACAGGTAAAGAGGATGAAGATGGAAGAGATGAATAATATATTCAACACCGTGATCGATCGAGCTAAGGATCGGGTCATAGGTTATCCAATTCAGTTCGAGACGCTACCATCATACATATTAGATCGCCAAACAATGTTCTGAATTATGGAGGAGGAGCGTCGTAAGGCTACGCAGCATCTTAGTAGGACATCGTAGGGAATGTACTTAATATGTAATAATTATGTGATTGATGGGTAAATAAGATGTAAATCCCGGGTATGATATAACCAATGGGATGTAACGATGATGAAGTAATCCTGCAGCTATTGTAGTTCAGGAAAGTTATGTAAATAGTAGTGATGCTATTATTTTGATATTTTTTTTAAAAATATTATGAATGAATAAAAGTTATTATTATTTTCAAAGTGTTATGTGTTACGTGATAATTTTTGGTGTGTAAATTAAGTAGAAATACTTAATGAAATGAAGTAATAGTCTAATGAGTGTTTTTTAACAGAAAATGCCTCCAAGACTTCAACCACCCCGATAGAGAGCCATTGAAGGAACCAATAACAATAATGCTGAAGATAATCCAGTTCAGCAATTCGTAATGTTGCTAACAGGAGCGTTGCAGAATCAACCTCAGAATCAAGGAACAACTTTTAAGAATTTCAAGGTGGTTGGACCACCAGAATTCCGTGGGTCCATGAATCCGGTTGAAGCACAAACCTGGACCATGGAAATAGAGAAGGTTTTCGATGTGGCTAGGGTAGAGGATAACTAGAAGACTGTTTTCGCAACATTCATGTTGAAAGTAGAGGCTAGTTATTGGTGGCAGGCCAATAAAACCCGAGGAGGTCAAGGGATTATGACTTGGGAAAGGTTCAAAGAAATGTTTTTTGAGACTTATTTCCCAGAAAGTTTGAAGAGTCAGTTAGAAGTGCAGTTTTTTAAATTGAAGTAGGGAACGATGTCGGTATCTGAGTATGCCACAAGATTCAATGAGTTGGTGAAGTTTTCGCCATATGAAGTCAGCACAGACGAACGCAAGGCGAAGAGGTTTGAACAGGGACTGAAGCCCTGGTTGTACAGTAGGGTTTCCAACTAAAAACGTTTGTAGCAGTGATGGAGAAGGCAATTCTCGCTGAGAGTGGATGCGAGGCTGTAACAAAATACAACCAAGAGCAAAGGAAGAAGAAGAGTGAAGGTGAAGCTAAGAATGGTGGTGGTAATGGAGGTACATTGGCTATTGCTGGACCAACATCAACAAATAAGCCTACAGCAAGAACCTTCAACATGACGGTGCAGGACGCGGTTCAATCAAAAGATGTCGTGTCATGTATTATCCTAATCAATGATTTAAATGCATATGTATTATTTGATTCGGGTGCTACTTGCTCGTTTATATCTGATGAATTTGCTAAGAAGTTAGAAATACCTAGTGAAGAGCTGAATTTCCCTTTAAACATAGAAATTGCGAATAGGGAAGTTATTCCTATTAGGTTCGTATACAAGAACTATAGGGTGAACATTAAGGGGAATATTATGAAAGTAGATTTAATCCCGATAAAACTCGGAGAGTTTGATGTTATATTGGGAATGGATTGGTTATTCAATTATGGAACGATAATTGATTGCCAACAGAAGTGTGTAAACCTTATGACTCCGTCAAAGGAAGTTTTTCATGGTAGCAGATCTCCTAGACAAATGAGATGTCTGACGCTGATGCAAGCTAAGAAGTTGTTGAGTCAGGGCTGTGTAGGTTATTTAGCTTACATAGTCGATACTCAAAAGGAGAAAGGTGTGAAACTGGAGGAAATACCAGTGATTAGGGAATTCGTGGACGTGTTTTTGGAGGATTTGCCAGGACTTCCGCCGGACAGAGAAATCGAGTTCGTGATCGACTTAGCACCAGGAACCGCTCAAATATCGAAGGCACCGTACAGAATGGTTGTTGCCTCTTTTATAATCTTAATAAAAGAGCTCTAACTCATGCAAGAATACATGTGTCAACAAGTAATTCAGAGTAAGTAGAGTATCGATCCCACAGAGAAAGTTGTTAAATTTAAACTATTATGCATCAATTAACTCACTTTATATATATGCTTGGACTAATGACTAAAAGTGTTGAATTAGACTAATTTTGAATACAAACTAAAAATAAGAATACAAATTGAATAGATATAATCTGGAAGTAATGGGACCCTAACTTCATTTAATATTTCATCTAATCACCACTATCATGTAAGAACTATTCACATATCACAGGAAAATAGCCAAGAGCACAAATAGAGTTATAACCATTTTTCAATGCACTATAACCTACTTACACAGCATCTACAGATGTTAGACTCCATGTAATCACCAATATAACCAAAATCACTATATGTCTATGTGAAATTGCAATTATATTGATTTTAAGCTCAAGCCCTTATTTTAGCTCATATAGTGAAACAGTATATGTCTATCTTGTTCACAAAATATGCAAGCCATATACAACAGTCCCATATTCGCATGCTATCATGACTACAATCCATACCTATATGTTCATTGTCAATTCCATACAAATACTGAGATGAATGGTGATCAAGCATTCGTGCATGTAAAACAATCATGACAGATATTCTATATGATATGCAAAACAACCCTAGCATTTAAATGTGCAACCAACTACATGTTAAAATCCATTAAAATCCCATAATGGAGTTTAGTTCATGACTGAACCAAAAGCCATTATGGGATCAACGCTAAACATGATCAATAAGCAACAATTGAAATAAGAAAGATATAACGATTAAACCCAATCGCTGAATAAAAACCAATGATAAACGCTTAAATCCTCATAGAAATCCAATAGCTAATAATGAAAATCCACAATGACAGATAATCCTAAGAAGAATTGGAGAAGTAGACGTTTTGGCTTCGTTCTACGTTAGAATCTCTCCCAAGGTGTAAACCCTAGTTACTATGATGAAAATATGCTAAATATTATCAAGTGTGTGTCTAACACCAGTCAGAATCATTTTTAAAACCAATTACACATCATTTAATTAAAATTAAAATAAAACAAAATCACAAAGATATGCTATCGCGCACTTGTAACAAGGCTTCTCTAGCATATTTCTCGCGCGGGAGCGAAACTTACAGAATGTCCTACCTGACCACGGTAGGCATCTCATGTCGGCACGCGCCTCTGCGTATCCCCTTTCATGTAGCCGTTAACTTGCGATAAGTCATCATGGTCTGGTCGGGTATTTTCATACGCTGCCGCGCGTTTCCTAACTCATCATATCGCGCGGCTCACAGTCTGCACTTTGTTTCTGGTTCTGTCATTCTGCTGCTGCTACTACTTGTTCATTCATGCTTGATCTCCTTGCTCCATTGCACCTCTATGCCATGCAATCCCCCGTTTATGCTTTGCCTTCATGCTTCCATTAGCCTTGTATCCTCTAATACCACCAAAATTAAGCCAATTCCTGCACTTATTCACCAAAAGGAGTTTTTAGTAAATGCAATGCAAAATAACATGAAATGCAACTAAAACACAATAAAATGTACTTGAGTTGGGCACAATTCGCATGAATTGGTATTCAATAAGTAGGTAAAAATACCACTTATCAAATACCCCCAAACTTGAACTGTTGCTTGCCCTCAAGCAATGCATACTAATGAACAATGAAAATGCAACTACAAAACTATGCAACTACTCTATGATGCAAACTATCCTCACATAATCCCAACCATAACAAAATTTCAGCCCAAATTACCTCAGTGAATCATCGAGATCCAAGAATATAATTTCAAACCAAACTATAGACATAACCTTATACACTCAGATAATTTCATATATGCTATAGAGATGTTGTGTGTGTGTGTGTGGTGTTCACCAAAACTTGATCTAAGCAAAGAATACATATGCTACACTACTCCAAACAGAAAAATCATAGCCTAAATCAAGACTCATGTATACTCATGCAACACAGACTGTTTTAACATATTGACACAAACCGAGGTTCAACAATGGGTTTAGTGCTTTATTGCTACTCACGAGGGCGATTTACGCACTTTCCCCGGGTGTTTATTGCTATTTTTCTTTTCTTTTTCTCTTTTTCTTTTTTTCTTTTTTTCACACATGACTGTGCAATATCTCAATCCATTAGGCACACTGCTACCCCTTAGCGAGCTTTCAACCAACGACTCCCAGACCATGAAAGACCTTAGGGCGCTAGGTGTAGAGACAATCCCCTTAGGCGTACTTACTCAAGTAGCCAGGGCCCCGAATTAAGACTAGCCACGTTATTGTTATTTGAATTTTTTTTTTATACATAGCATACCCATGTTTTCCCAAAATTTGCATGTAAATGTTTCATACAGTCTAAGAGCACTTTCCACATGTTTCTCTTTTTAAAACTACATGTTCTATCAAGTAGTGCAACACATACTTCTTAAACCTACAAGTGTTTGTGAACACGTTTGTGCAAACCGAAAGCATTTACACAGCAACATGAATCTCATCGTATAAAACATTATATCCCAGCTCATGTTATCCCAAATATTCTAAAATCCTTCATAATTCACTATCATCATTGGCTAGGCAAAAATTTCTATTAAGCAAGAATTTGTGTGAGACATGCAACTAAAACATACTAACACAATCAATAATGAATAAAAAATAAAAAAATTTTGCAAAAATTTATCTAACACATAAACATGCAAAATTAACTAAACAACAACAATTAAATAAAACTAAACTACTATGTTATAACCCCCAATACCCCCAAACTTAAAATATTCAATGTCCCCATTGATGAAGGTAAAGGGTACATAAAACTCCCCTAATGATCGGCTTGACCACCCTCCTCGGGTGGTGAATCTGGTGGTGGATATGGCACTACGGTTCCAAACTGAGGTCACTCTAGCATTGGTCCTTGTTGCACAAAGGCTTCGGCCAAGGCCCTTGTGAGTCCCATAGCAAACATTCCAAGATTGTCATACATGGCGTCGACTTTGCGCTCCAACCTTCGAAGCTGTCGATCGCTAGGAATGGTATGTGCTCGGGTGGATGGTCCTGCATCATCTGTCTGAGGGGGCTGCTGGGATGGCTCGGGAAATATAGGCCTTAAAATGAATCCTTGTCCAAGGTGTGGCTCACTTTGCCTGATCCTCAAATTTTGCAATGGTGGCGTGGGTGATGTCCTGACTTGGATATTGCCTTTATTCGTTGCCCCAATTGCACCCCTGATGCGCACATAGCATGGCTACCACTGAAGAATGTGGAATGCTCCCAGTGGTAGTTCCCTTAAGATAGTTCATAATATTTTGATGAATCAAATAACCTACATCAATGTACTCGCCAGGAATTATGCCCCACAGTATTATGGCCCTTTCCGCCGTGATCTCGTGCTGATGCGATGAAGGTAATAGCTTGGCACAAATGAACAGATTCCACGACTTGGCATATCGATTCAGTACGGCTGCTGGGAATATGCGAGGCTGGGTCGTGCCAACTTTGTAAGTCCACTTCGTGCCTAGCACGCACAACTCAGCGATAACAAGCTCCAAGTCCATTTCCAAATGTGCACCTGTGATCCAATTGGCCACCCCTGTTGGTGGTCTTGCGGTGATTCTCAGGACTATTCTGATAGCGGAAGGTCTGTAGTCTATCTTGACACCATGAACTATAGCGGTATCTTTCATGGTGACTTTGGCATTGGCGTAAAATTCTCGGACTATGCTCATCGAAATGGGTGTGGGAGATGCGGTCAGTCCACCCCAGCCTCGTTCCTAGATCATGGCACACAGCTGTCCATCTTGGCCTTCTGGTTTGAATCCTCTTTCCTTGATGAATGTTTTTGCTACGATTCGGTAGTACTCCTGCTGGGCTTCCAAACATAAGAACTTGGTGTGGTCGACAATGTCCTCCTCGTGACTGCCGGAGGAGGATGAGGAAGATGAAGATGGTCGTGCTCTCTTCGGACCCATTTGCAGATAATTAATTGAGAATGCAAAGGAACTTACTGAGAGAGAATGAGAATTTATGAGTTGATAAGCTTCATACTTGTTTCTGCTAACCCAATTGGGAGCCCTAACTTTATAGAGTAGATGAGAGCGTGGGTAGAGCCTTGAACATAGAGAGAATCGTGGAGATTTGATGGAGAGATATACGTCTTCAATCTGCAACTGATAGAGAGATAGAGACGTGAGTGATGGAGAGTGAGAGAGTTTCATGTCTGTTATTATTGCAAATGAGAGTCCAAATGGTCCACAACTTTAATTTAAAATGTTCAGATCTGCCTTGATTCGGTCATGCATGCGCTATCGCGTGAGTGTGTAATGAAATTTGGGTGTGTGGGTGTGCGCCTTGAGACTTGCGAATGACGTTTGTTACGAGTGGCTTGATCTTGCGGTAGCGCTGGGTTTATACTACATAGACCTCGCTGTCGCCTTCCTCCTTATGTCTCTAATAATGCTCAAGTTCAATTTTTTCTCAGTCTCTTAGTAATACTTTCCACTGCTTGTTCCTGCATAGACATTAATGCTCCTTGTTAAGACATGAATTAGCGGCCATATAATGCTACTCATCTTGCAAATATTCGGAATGCAAATCTCGCTACGCACTTAAGCATGAAAATCTAATAGCCTAATAAAAATGAATGAGATATAGCTAACTAAAATAATTCAAAATGAATAACTAAAAAGTCAATGGTGGTAGAAATAATGGGTTGCCTCCCATCCAGCGCTAAGTTATAGTCAATTAGCTCTACTATCTCTGAATCTCACGTCACATCAAGAATTGAGGTGCCTTCCTTACTGTCCATCGCACCCTGAAATTTAATGACTTCAGCTTTCATCAACGGTTCTACCTTCGACTCTGAACTTTTACCCGTTACATAGTTCAACGGTCAATAATTTTCTGGTTTCTGTACTTCATCCTTCGGACCCCAATCCACCAAGTCAACCAAGAAGCATTCTTCTTCATCCGATGGGAACTTCATCGCCTTAAAGACATTAAATGTGACCTCTTGATCATGTACACACATCGTAAGTTCCCCCTTTTTCACATCGATTGAAGTCCTTCCTGTGGCTAAGAATGGTCTCCCTAGTATTATTGGTATGCTTTCGTCCTCCTCATAGTCTAGAATTATGAAGTCAACCGGAAAAATGAATTTGTCCACCTTTACCAATACATCTTCAACAATTCCCCGTGGATACGTGATGGATCTGTCAGCTAGCTATAATGATATGTTTGTCGGCCTTGGAGCCAGCAATCCCAACTGATTGAACACTGACAAGGGCATCAAGTTTATACTTGCCCCCAGATCACATAAACACTTACTAAAGTTTATCTTCCCAATTGTGCACGTTAAAATTCGCCTTTGGATCCTTCGGCTTTGAGGTAATTTACATTGGAGCACCGCCTTTGCATTCCTCTGTCAAAGCAACTGTCTCAAACTCATCTAGTCTTCTTTTCCTTGACAATATACCCTTCATAAACTTTGCATAGCTTGGCATTTGTTCCAATGCCTCGGCAAATGGTATGTTAATCTGCAGCTTTTTGAATACCTCCAGAAACTTGCTGAACTGTTTGTCTTCCTTTTGCTTAACTAACCTCTATGGATACGGAACTTGAGGATGAATTGGTTGTACTGGACTCTTACCCTTCTCTTCTGAATTTGCCTTGACTTTCTCTTCCTGCTGAGCCTCAGAATTTTCCAATTTTTCTTCCTTATTAGTCAATCGTTTCGCCTCATGGCATACGCTACGGCTTCCTTAAATATTATTAGCGGTAGCGCCGCGACTTGCAAAACCTGTCAAATCTTTCCCTGATCTCAATGTGATCACTTGACACTGCTCCTTCCTGTCTCTTCTAGGATTTGTCTCTGTGTTACTTGGCAATGAACCTTGAGGCCTATTGTTAAGCATGCTCGCCATCTGCCCCGTCTGAGTCTCAAGATTCTTGATAGCCACTGCCTGGCTTTTGATCATGACTTCAGTGTTTTCCATGTATTTTAACATCATCTCCTCCATCTCAGATTTCTTTTCTTGTTGTGGAGCAGCTGGAGTGTGGAGTTTTTGTTGCTGAGAGAATCCCGGTGGAAATGGTGGTTTTGGTGTAAACTGTGGCTAAGATGATTGTGACTGAAATTGATGATTCGGCTGAAACTGACTTTGTTGATTTCCTTGGTTATTCGACCAACTAAAGTTCGGATGATTTTGGTTGTTGGGGTGGTATGTGTTCTGGAATTGACCTTGGTCTTCTCTGTAGTTACTCACATATTATACCGACTCTGAGCTGATAGCACATTGATCCATGGAGTGTGACCCCACACAAATCTCACAAATGAAGGCAACTGTTTTCACTTTGCTATCTGCCAAAGTATCAATTTTCTTAGCCATAGCTGCCATCTGTGCTGACAACTGAGTAATCGCATATACCTCCAATACACCTGCAACCTTGGGCTGTGGCATCCGAGCTATAGGATTTTGATAGTCATTTATAGCCATAGTCTCGATAAGCGTATAGGCCTCGTCATAGCTCTTTTCCCATAATACCCCTCCTGCAGCTGCATCCACAATCGGTCTCGACTGCCATCCCAAACCATTATAAAACGAGTTGATCACCATCCAATCTGGCATACCGTGATGCGGACATTTTCGGAGCATCTCTTTGTATCGCTCCCATGCTTCATATAAGGACTCAGCCTGTTGTTGCTCAAACTGAGAGATAGCCGTCCTCATCTTTGCAGTCTTCGCCATTGGAAAGAACTTGGCTAAGAATTTCTGTGCTAACTCCTCCCATGTGGTTATTGACCCTGACGGCAAAGAATGTAGCCAACTCCTAGCCTTATCTCTCAATGAAAATGGAATAAACGTAGTCTAATGGCATCCTCCGTCACACCATTGTACCGTAATGTATCACAGATTTTAATAAAGCTCAATAGGTGCTCATTCGGATCATCCGTAATAAAGACCCCCAAATCAGATCGAGTTCTTTTCATCCGAATAGTGCCCGGTTTGATCTCAAAGGTATTAGCTACTATCGCTGGTCTGACTATGTTCGATTGTAATCCATTTATGTTTGGCATGGAATACTCCCTTAGAGCCCGATGCTCTTCTCTTTGCTCAAGTCTTGGTTCTTCCGCCATTCTGGATGTTGTACTGTCTAACTGTGCTTGCAAATTTCTTTGCACACTAGCCTTCCACCCTCTTCCGCTTATGTTGTCTTGTGCTGGTGTTAGTTCTGAGTTGGATGATCGTGTGTGCATAAAAATCTACAAGTACCTGAAACCAAAAACAAAACAAAAATAGAGATGAAAACGATCAGAATTTTCTAAGTCATACAATATAGCTTTAAACTAATGATAATGATTTAAATTCAACGCCTTTCCCCGGCAACGGCGCCAAAAACTTGTTGCCTCTTTTATAATCTTAATAAAAGAGCTCTAACTCATGCAAGCATACATGTGTCAACAAGTAATACAGAGTAAGTAGAGTATCGATCCCACAGAGAAAGTTGTTAAATTTAAACTATCATGCATCAATTAACTCACTTTATATATATGCTTGGACTAATGACTAAAAGTGTTGAATTAGACTAATTGTGAATACAAACTAAAAATAAGAATATAAATGGAATAGATATAATCTGGAAGTAATGGGACCCTAACTTCATTTAATATTTCATCTAATCGCCACTATCATGCAAGAAGTGTTCACATATCACAGGAAAATAGCCAAGAGCACAAATAGAGTTATAACCATTTTTCAATGCACTATAACCTACTTACACATCATCTACAGATGTTAGACTCCATGTAATCACCAATACAACCAAAATCACTATATGTCTATGTGAAATTGCAATTATATTGATTTTAAGCTCAAGCCCTTATTCTAGCTCATACGGTGAAACAGTATATGTCTATCTGGTTCACAAAATACGCAAGCTATATACAACAGCCCCATATTCGCATGCTATCATGACTACAATCCATACTTGTATGTTCATTGTGAATTCCATACAAATACTGAGATGAATGATGATCAAGCATTCATGCATGTAAAATAATCATGACAGATATTCTATATGATATGCAAAACAACCCTAGCATTTATATGTGCAACCAACTACATATTAAAATCCGTTAGAATCCCATAATGGAGTTTAGTTCATGACTGAACCAAAAGCCATTATGGGATCAACGCTAAACATGATCAATAAGCAACAATTGAAATAAGAAAGATAGAACGATCAAACCCAATCGCTGAATAAAAACCAATGATAAACGCTTAAATCCTCATAGAAATCCAGTAGCTAATAATGAAAATCCACAATGATAGAGAATCCCAAGAAGAATTGGAGAGGTAGACGTTTTGGCTTCGTTCTACGTTGGAATCTCTCCCAAGGTGTAAACCCTAGTTACTATGATGAAAATACGCTAAAAATTATCAAGTGTGTCTGACACCAGTCAGAATCGTTTTTAAAACCAATTACACATCATTTAATTAAAATTAAAATAAAACAAAATCACAGCATTAGCATCGCATCGTGTCTAGATATTTCTCTACAAACTTGAATACGCCTTGTGAAAATTTAGACAAACCAATTTGTGTAGAAATTGCTAATAATGAAAATTTTCGGTTAAGACTATTTTCAGAAACTATAGTGTGGAAATAAAAGGACATAATTTTAAGGTAGATCTGATACCAATTCAGTTGGGAGAATTTGATGTAATTCTAGGAATGGTTTGGTTAGTTAATCATAACGCGATGATTGATTGTCATCAAAATCGTATAAACCTTTTGACTGCTTCGAAGTCAAAGGTAGTGTTCAATGGTAGTTGTTCACCTAAGCAATCTCGATGTTTGACTATAGTTCAGGCAGAAAGATTACTTAAAAAGGGTTGTTTGGAATATTTGGCCTATATAGTTGATACTCGACAGGAAGGAGTAAAACTAGATCAAATACCTATAGTTAAATATTTTCCCGATGTATTTTCGGATGACTTACCAGGTTTGCCTCCAGATAGGGAAATTGAGTTTGTCATTGATCTTACATCAGGAACGACGGCAGTTTCTAAGGCACCATACAGAATGGCACCTATAGAACTGAAAGAGTTACTTATTCAATTACAGAAACTCTTAGATAAAGTACATACAACCTAGTGTTTCACCCTGGGGAGCACCAATTCTGTTTGTAAAGAAGAAGGATGGAACGATGAGATTATGTATAGACTATAGGGAGCTAAATAAGTTAACTATTAAAAATAAGTATCCTTTAACAAGGATTGATGATTTGTTTGACCAATTAAAAGGGGCTGAACATTTTTCAAAAATTGACCTTAGAACAGATTATCATCAATTAAAGGTAAGAAGGGAGGATGTGCCGAAAATAGCGTTTAGGACACGCTATGGACATTATGAATTTCTTCTAATGTCTTTTGGAGTAACAAATGCACCGGCAGCATTTATGAATTTAATGAATCGAGTGTTTAAACCATGTTTGGACAAATTTGCTTTAGTGTTTATCGATGATATTCTGGTATACTCAAAAACACGGGAAGAACATACTGAACACTTGAGAGTCGTATTGGAAATATTACGAAAGGAGAAACTTTATGCAAAGTTTTCCAAGTGTGAATTCTGGTTGAAGAGAGTTCAATTTTTAGGTCATGTAATTGATAAGAATGGAATATCTGTAGATCTAGCTAAGATCGAAATGGTTGTGAATTGGGAACAACCAATAACTCCAACAGAAGTACAAAGTTTTCTCAGTTTAGCGGGTTATTATCGACGGTTTATAAAAGATTTTTCAAAAATAGCAACCCCATTAACCAATTTAACTCGAAAGACGGTGAAATACATCTGGACAGATAAATGTGAGGAAAGCTTCCAAGAGTTGAAGAAGCGACTGAGCATGGCTCCAGTGTTATCCTTACCAGATGATACAAGAGGCCTTGTAGTATAAAGTGACGCATCACACAGAGGTTTAGGGTGTGTGTTGATGCAACATGGGAAAGTGATAGCTTATGCATCACGACAACTCAAAGATTATGAGAAGAGGTATCCTACTCGTAATTTAGAGTTAGCCGCAGTAGTTTTTGCTCTAAAAATTTGGAGACATTACTTGTACGGGGAGAAGTGCGAGATATATACAGATCATAAAAGTCTGAAATATATTTTTACACAAAAGTAATTAAATTTAAGACAGAGACGATGGTTAGAACTGATAAAGGATTTGACTGTGAAATCTTATATCATCCCGATAAGGCCAATGTTGTAGCTGATGTGTTAAGTAGAAAGAATCAGGAAAAATTGAATGTATTAACCACCAATAATAGGTTAATAAAAGACTTTGAAAAGTTAGAAATTGAGGTGGAATGTCCAACTACCTCTACCCAAAAATTTTATATTTTAGAAGGAGTTTCATCTCTGCTTTATAAAGTTAAAGAGATATAGGAGAAGGATGAAGAATGTCTGAAGTTTAAATCTAATTCAACACATGATAAGTATAATAAATTTCGAATAGATGCGGATGGAATAATAAGATATGAAAATAGAATCTGGGTTCCGTTAAACCAAGCTTTAAAAGACAAAATTTTAAACGAAGCTCATAATTCTAAATTTGCCATACATCCTGGCAGTACAAAAATGTATAAAGATTTAAGTCAACACTTTTGGTGGTCGAACATGAAAAGAGAAATAGCTGAATCGGTAAGTAAATGTCTCACGTGTCAAAGGGTTAAGGCTGAGCATCAAAAGCCGAGTGGTTTACTTCAACCCTTACCAATTCCCGAGTGGAAGTGGGAACATATAACTATGGATTTTGTTGTTGGTCTTCCAGCTACACAAAAGGGCCATAATGCCATTTGGGTAATAGTTGACCGTTTAACAAAATCAGCTCACTTTTTACTTATTAAGATTACTCATAACCTAGATTACCTTGCTAAACTTTACATCAATGAAATTATCTCTAGGCATGGAGTACATGTGTCCATAGTATCAGATCGAGATCCAAGATTTACTTCTAATTTTTGGAAAAGCCTTCAGAAACACTTAGGAACACAACTAAGATTAAGTACAACTTATCATCCACAAACTGATGGACAGAGTGATAGAACTATACAAGCATTAGAAGATATGCTGAGAACTTGTATTATAGACTTCAAAGGACGTTGGGAAGATCAGTTACCTTTAGTCGAATTTGCCTATAGCAATAGTTATCATGCTAGCATAGGTATGCCACCCTATGAAGCTTTATATGGACGTAAATGTAGAACACCTTTATGTTGGGATGAAGTCAGGAAAAGACAAATGTTAGGACCTAAGATAATTCAACAAACAACTGAAACTATCAGAATTATTCGTCAACGATTACAAGCATCTCAAGATCGACAGAGAAAATACGCCAATCCACATCGTCAGCAACGAAACTTTAATGTAGGAAGTCACGTATTCTTGAAAGTATCTCCTTGGAAAGGCAAGATACGTTTTGGCAAGAAGGGAAAATTAAGTCCGAGATTCATTCGACCTTTTGAAATTTTGAGAAGGGTTGGTGAAGTTGCTTATGAAATAGCACTACCTCTTGAGTTAAATCATATTCATAATGTGTTTCATGTGTCCGTATTACGACCATATAAACCTGATTATAAACACGTTATACAATATGAGCCAATCCAAATAGAGGAAGATCTTTCTTATGTAGAGGAACCTGTGCAGATCGTCGACCATAAAGAGCAAGTCCTGAAAAATAAAGTGATAGCATTGGTCAAAGTAATCTGGAGAAATTAGAACGTTGAAGAAGCTATATGGGAGCTTGAAGATAAAATGCGCGAGAATTATCCTCAATTATTTACTTAACACATACTGTAATTTCGAGGACGAAATTCTTATTAGTAGGGGTGAATGTAAAAACCCAAAACCTTAATAAGACTCGTAAGTGTAAAATCTCATTATATAAATAAAATTTCTCTGTTCTGAATGTGTTATGTGTTAATATATACTTGGTTTTACAAATTTGACCAAATAATTTTTTGTCCGAAAAACGTCGTGCTTGACACCTCGTGCTTAAATTTTTTTTCTATATTCAGACTTTTCGGTAAAATTATTTTGACAAGTTGTTTTGTTGTGCTTACACTGACAAAACAATTTGTCGTGCTTGTTAGGATTAGCAAGAAATTTAGGTTAACAATCCTAGATTAACAAACCCTAATCCTAATTAGCAAAACCCTAACCCTAATTTATAAATTAAACCCTAATTAGCTAATCTAATCCTAATTAGCTTATCTTAACACCTAATCATGGTTACTAAACTTCAATTAGGTACTAATTAACATTAATTAACATTCCTAATCATTAGAAACAAAACCCTAATCAAGATTAGTGAAGATTTAAACCTAATTAAGCTACTAATTTGATCAACTAGCTCACAAGTAGGTTGGGAGTCACCATTTCAAGTTCCAAAACATCACATGACATGCTTTCAAACTCCCAAGCAGTAGAAGAGTCACAAATCAGATCTTTATAGAGGCAAGTAGGTGGAAAAATGACCAAAAATCCAAGTTGAAGAATTCTATAAATAGGAACCTTAGGGCTGAGCAAACTCATGAATTCTCAAAGCCTAGATACACTTATAAACCTACCAAATCAAGCCTGGGTGATAGTAACAATGACATCAGAAGCTAGAATCACAAATTGCTCAAGAAAAGGTGCAAACCCTAGTTCATAAATTGCTCTTTGATCTTATGTTAGATTTGTTGTTTAGATGTTTAGAATTATGTATTAGGATGTTAGAAAGTATGTTATATTAGTAGAACACATTTTCATAACATCTAGATGACTTAATTAAGTGTTTTATGAAATCTGGAAATTTTGTAAAACTTGGTCCGATGATGTAGAATGTCGTGGCTTGTAGATTTGTGTGTGTTTATGTTTTGGTCTGTTAATCGATTGGATTTTGTAGCCTGTTAGTAGGTCTTTAATCTGGAAAAGTAAATAGATTCAATTGAACCGTAGGTTTCAAGTTATAAGCAGTCAAAGTGGGTTGACCGTTCACGGATGTTGGTTTTCTGGGTTTGCCCAGAAAACTCAAGAACAGTCGAACCGGCTACTTTGACCGACCTGTTTAATCGTCTTCTGATTGTTAATTGTTTAAGTTTTTGTTATAGATTAGTACCCTGTTATACATACTACATATCTATGATCTTTAATTGAACAAACAACGTATAGGTTTACTGGAATTATTGGTCAAAATCAGTTGATCCGCACGCGGCCGAAGTTTTCTTGGTTTTCCAGAAAACTAAAGAACATGAAGAACAACATCTAGCTGTACTTTGACCAGCCAATTTAGAGACCTTAGAGTTATGATCTGCTCCTGGTAATGTTATATATATGTACCCTGACATATATACTACATATTACAACAAGCAAAATACACATCTAATACACAGAATCGAAGATATTTAAGCCACAAAACCGTTGAACGACCATTACTTCTGTCCTGGGTTACCTAGAAACCCAAGAATAACTCTGACAATAACTTTGAGCTTCTATAACTTCTTGTTATGTGTAAGTTAGAGTCTATGATTTGTTTCATGTTGTACTATTGTATGAGTACTACAACATCAATGCTTGACCAAACTGAAAATCATTACCAGTAGCTAGTTATTTAATGGTCAAAGTGATCACTCGACCACGACCAAATCGCTGCCCAAAAAACTCAAGAACACCTACAGCGACACTTTCTGTCACTGTAGGGCTTTAGCGACAAACATAAATTATTTTATTTAAAAATAAATTATAAAAAAATTAGAAATAATTAATAAATAAATATAAATAATTATAAAAATAGTTTTAAAAATTATATTAAATTATTATAAATAAATTAAATATTTTTACATAAATTTAATAATTATTTTATATTATTTTGATATTATTAATAATTAACTTATTATTAAAGAAATTAGAATAATTATTTATAAATACTAAATAATTATGGAAAAATATTATTAATGATATAAAAATTATAATAAATGAATATAAATTATTTAATAATAATAATCAATGTTTTTGTAAAATTTTAGGTAAATATTAGTTACTTATAAATAGAAATAAATGATTTTAAAATCATTTAAAGGATAAATAAATATTTTAAATATTTTAAAATTTATTATAATTGATAAATAAATGTTGTAAATAAAATTTAGTCCATATAACAAAGGTATTAAATACTAAACCCTATTAAATCTAACCCGATATTATATAAATGTTATAACTGGATATTGTTATCAATATTAACGTGTATTAAATCTAACCCGATATTATATAAATGTTATAATTGGATATTGTTATCAATATTAACGTGTTAGATTTATATATATGAATATCGTAGGTACTTATTAGCGTTTGAATAGCATAACTTGACTGATCTACGCTCAGGCAAGTTCTCTATCCTTAAATCTCTTATAAAGCAAATTTCTTAAACCCTGCTTATTGTTTGACAAGATTTTTTTTATCTTGATATTCTGTTGATATAATATCTTACACCTACAATTGAATTACCTTATTACTGAAAAGTTATTGCTATAGTTCCAGCATAACTAAGAAATAAATTGTTTATCAATATGATATTGTTTATTGAGCATAAACTATTGTGTCTAACCAAATTGTTTTGGTAAGATAATCTTATACTGAGGTTGAGTATCTCGTAAGGGAGCGAAGTTTAGTCAATTCATATATTGACAGTAATTTTAGTGTATCTCGAGCATTGTAGGTGATATGCATACTCCTAGGATGTTGAATAGGATGATCCCCTATCTCACATCTGAACAAAATTTCTAAGTCTTTGTGACTGACAGAAATAAGAAAAATTTCAGAAATGGTTGAAATTAGAGAAATCCAGAAATGGTAACAACTATCAATTGAAATTTAAATTGTTATATTTCTTCAAATCCTATATTGTTATAAATACACAACTTGCTGAGCATGTCATAGCTCACCCTTGCAAATTATTTCTTTTGCAGTTTTAGATGGTAATCCTAGAACTTCTGGAGTAGATAAAGGGAAGCGTCCCTACATAGATTAGATTATATTCTTGTTTGTTTGAATACCTTGTAATAAGAACTCGTTATGAGAATCATGTAATCGAATCTTAATATTATGTTATATATAACATCTTTTATTTTCGCAACTGTGTGTTCTTAAATATATAGATGTAAAATTAGACTTCTTCGAATCTAGTTGAGATCCTTGGGAACTATTTAGCTGAGTGAGGGTATTAATAGCATGGACTATTCATGTTGTTATTAATACTCTGGATTTCAGATAAGTAGTTACTATTGATACGATAGTATAAATTTGTTGGCTTAAACTATATATTTGGGTGAGGGTATTAGTAATATGGACTGTTCATGTTATTACTGATACTCTGAATTTTGGATAGATAGAGTCTAGTCACAGATACAGTTCATATATTCAAGTGAGGGTATCCAAACACAGTAATAGTTCTCTTGAGAATTACCAATTGTTATGGGATACTATGAATCTTGAATCTATGAGAATTGTATATGATAGTCCCTCTATTTAATGTAATCTTATAATCAGATACCATGGGTGTATAGATTTAAAAGCATTATGTTTATTTTCTGTAAATACCATATCAGATACTGTGGGAGTATAGATATGGGGGCGTTACACATGGAGTTCCAGTATCTATTGTGTCAGATCGAGACCCGAGGTTCACATCAAATTTTTGGAAGAAACTTCAAGAATACATGGGAACACAATTGAAGATGAGTACAGCATATCATCCACAAACTGATGGACAAAGAGAACGAACGATTTAGACACTAAAAGATATGCTTAGAGCGTGCATCATGGATTTCAAAGGAAACTGGGATGATCATATACCGTTAGTGGAATTTGCATACAATAACAGTTATTATGCAAGCATTGGTATGCCACCATACGAAGTATTATACATGCAGAACTCCACTATGCTGGGATGAAATTGGTGAACGTCAACTACTAGGACCAGAACTGGTACAGCAGACCGCTAAAATTATCAAACTCATCAGAGAAAGACTAGTAGCTTCTCAAGATCGACAGAAGAAATATGCTGATCAACACAGGCAGAATCGCGAGTTTAAAGCAGGAAATTTTGTGTTCCTGAAAGTTTCTCCTTGGAAGGGGTAAATTCATTTCGGCAAGAAGGGAAAGCTAAGCCCAAGGCTTATTGGACCTTTCAAAATTCTACGAAAAGTTGGAGAAGTGGCTTATGAGGTAGCTTTACCTCCAAAATTAGAACATATGCACAACGTTTTTCATGTGTCGGTGTTGCGATCGTATAAACCCGATTACAAACATGTGATCGAGTATAAACCGTTGCAGTTCAATAAAGATTTGTCCTATGAAGAGATTCATATCTAGATAGTAGACAGGAAAGAACAAGTGCTCAGGAATAAAGTGATACCTTCTGTGAAGGTGATATGGAGGAACCACAATGTCAAAGAAGCTATGTGGGAACTCGAAGTTGATATGATGAAGAATTACCCTGAGTTATTTGTTTAATCTGTGTCTTCGATTCTGGGGTCAGAATCTTTGTAAGTAGGGGAGAATGTGGCGATTTGATTATTTGAATTGTGATTCTGGGGGCAGAATCCTTGTAAAGAGGGAAGGATGTAACGATCCGAAATTTCAAATTGTAATATTAAATATTTATTGAATAATATAAATATTTATTTGATGTCTCTATGGTTGAATTGATGAAATAAATATTTTATTGATGTGATGGTTGTTAGTAAATATTTATGAGCCTAAATTTATTAGATAATATTTTAAATGAAATTAATTTGCAATTTAGAGAGCTGTAATATAACATGAGATGTTATATTGTTGTTTTGATTTAATAATTTAGATGGTATATTAAATTATTAAATAAAGTTATAATGAAAATTATAATTTTGTGTTATTTTCTAAAATGGTATATTTAATTAAAATATGGTATGTGATTAATTTAATGGGTTAACGTTGGATATAGAAATCCAAATAAATGATATGTGATTATAAATTATAAACTAAAGTGTTTATTAAAATAAATTAAAAGGGTTTAATTTAGTTTTTTCCAAACAAAGCCCTATGACTTTTGGATTTTTGAAATTTAAATTATTTAAAAATAAACTAAATAAATAATTTACATATTTATAAGTTATACGTTATATGTTTGATAAGCTTTTGGATTTTTGAAATTTAAATTATTTATAAAATAAACTAAATAAATAATTTATATATTTATATGTTATACGTTATATGTTTGATAACCAATAGTAATTATTAGGTTTATAATGACCTTATACGTTTCTTTGACGTTGGCTTATTTTGGAGTACGCATAAGTTATCAGTTGAATTTTCAGTTTACACCTAAGCCTAAGTAAGAAAAGAGAGAGTCTGAAAGAGAGAAGTAAGAGAAAGACAAGTCTTTGAATTCTTCAAGCTATTCTCAGTGATTTACAAGTGTCGTCTGAACAAATTAAAGGTATGTTTTATAAACCTTATCATATATATTTTACATTATATAGTTTCTGTGAATTGTATGTCTCGGTGTTCTTAAAGTTCACAGTAGGATAAGTTTTTACCAAAATTATCTGTAAACCATGTTATAGAATTGGTTATGATATTACGTGTTTTTGTTGTTATAATTATTATAACTAGCATGTATATATATATGCATATATGAGTTGTATGCTAAATTATGTATACTTGAAAGGAAATTATTTTACAGTATATGTAACGCCCCAAAAAATTGAACCTTTGTAAATACTTTTAATAATTAATAAAATAATATTATTTATTATTATTACGTGTTGATAAGATGAATGTCGTTCTATAACCTAGAAACGTCGGAATGACGTAGTATTTTAACTACGTGAATGAATTAAAGTGTTTGAATTTCTAAGACGAAAATAAAAGCTTTTTGAGAAATTTTTCGAAAAACACTATTCATCAATTATGTTCGGGAATTATTTTGAACTTCTGAGAAATACGTAATGTTATAATATCGAGGTGATATTAATTATGTAATAATAATTTAAGTATGGAAAACGTAATATTTCGCATGCGGACCTAATTTGGGAACGTTAGGTTTATTAAGCGTTAAGGAAAGAAAGTAGTAATTGTATGATGTGTATGCATGGTACGAAGTAATGAACGTAAGTATAATACGATGTATTATACTATTAGGTATGAAAAATGGAATAATGTATATTACGAATGAATATACGAGTTAGCATACGAGAATTATGTTTGGGGTATTTATGTTAAGTTGTTTAATTAAATGCAATGGACTTGTAGGATTATTAGCATAATGGTAGAAGTCCAATGGAAAGTGATACTCAAGCCCAAGTGTTTGAGAAGTTATGAGTCCAAACTATTGTAATATAAGCCCAACAATGAATTAGCTAGATTAATTAGCAAGCCCAATGAATTGGACATGATCCATGGAGCAAACCATGTTAATGTTGGTAGTCTTGATAGGCAAACAATTTAAGTGGTGATCAAGTGTTGCGATGGCCAAGTAAAAGAAGTAACTAGCAAGTTTACTTGGTTGATAGGTTATGAATAGTAAGGAGGTGGAAGTTGAGGAGGTTAATAAGGAGGTGGGATTGCCTAAAAGACTATTATGCCCTAACTTTGCCAAGCCTATAAATAGTAAGTGGGATTTCATTATTTTGCTTGTTCAAAGTGCATCCAACATTAAGTAACTTATTGGTTAGAAAGAAAAAGCCACATAAGTCAAGAATAAGTCAAAAGTTCTTTGCTAGTTTCCAAAGAGAAGAGAAGTACAAGTGCTTCTAGGGTAAGACTCTTATCTAATATATATTTATCTCTATCATTGTAGGGTGATAAGAGAAGTATGATTGTATGTTAAGAACATATAAGAAGTCATTGATGAATGAACTTAAGTTGAATAAGCAACTTGAACTTAAGTAAGTTGATAAACTTGGGAAGAACTTATCATATGTTTGTCATATGATGTTAGTATGTTCAATATAGTATGAGAACATTGATTAAAGGACTTAAGTTCATAGTAAGTCATAAGCATAAGAATTTATAGTTAATAAATTAAATAAGTCATTGACTTATGAGAATAAGTTAAAACCTACTTTGATAATAAGTTGGTGTAATAAGTAACTTGAAATGTTCATGTGTTGGTTAAAATCCATTTAGAATGATTAGTAATGAATCTTTGCCGGAATTCACACGAGTAGACGATTATCGTCGAATTCGTGAAATTCTCGGAATGAAGGTTGTATTTTGTGTTTAAAGTCAGAAGCGTTGGTTTTCGATGGAGACAAGTCATATTTGGCATTATGGAATTGTGGACTCAAAAATGACCGAATTCCAACTTAGAACGAAGAAACAAGCTTTGAACGTTCACGGATGTTTATCGTTTTCGTTGAAAATGAACTAATAGGTGAAATTTTAGAAAACGAAATCAAATAGATAAAATTCTTCCATAAACGCATAGAGTATGTAATTTGTGAGCCGTATGCTTTTGAACGAGCCAATTCGGACTTATAACAAAGAAGTTATGCTTCTGGGAGTTTTGTAAAAATTTTAAAATCTACAAATTGTCTGAGGTACAGAGTTGGCGCCACAAGTGCAACCTAAGGCTAAATGAGTGAAATAAGCCAATACGCAGACAATGTCTGAGCATCGCACACACTATTTCCTTTCGCTTGCATGGCATGAAGAAGAACAATGACTCATGCAGCAGCAGATGTCGAGTCCGATTGAGATCTCTCGTTAACTCACATGGCAAATGCCATGACTTACAGAGCAATGGGTGGCGCCGCAGCTCCAACCCTAGAATGTTGAACAATAATGAATGTTTACAGATATGGAATGAAAGAAAATTCATTACTAATGAACTAAGGTATAAGCATAACATTGTTAAGGCATTGTTAGACACTTATTGTATGATAATTGAAGGTTAATAATCAATTGAAAGTGAGCGTAATGTAAATGATGTAATGAAAAGCCGGAACCATAATAACAGATCTAAGTCAAGATTTAGATTGAGATGAAGGGTAAGATATAATAGTATACATACTTGATTATATGTGACCTAATGTGGTACGTTATATGATCATGTATTGTAGAGACTTAAAGACTTAAAGTGTACGTGTGATAATCAATAAGCAGACGCTAAAGACAAGTATTCTAACCCTTGTTCCAGTTCAGTCTGGATAAGCTATGTAATCCATGTATTCTTTTAGATGAAGTTTTGAATGATGAAGTCAAAGCCAATTCAATCGGCTAGACTTATATTATGAATCTATCAGCATGATTAATGTTTACCAAGTTATTATTCAATTTTACTATAATTGGGTAGTTAGATATGAATGTTTGATTAAGTGAACACCAAATCCTGTGGGAATGAAGTACCTAGATTTGGGGGTGTCACAAGTTGGTATCAAAGCTTTAGGTTATAAACCTTAGGTGGGGAAAAGCCTTAGGAAGTAACCTTTGAAAAGATAGTGGTGATAAACTCTTATCGAGTTTTAAGGAAGAAGTAATAAAACACTTATATGCTTATATGATTATAACTTATATGCTCGTGAGTGTTGAGTAGTAATGATTAGTAATTAAAACTTAAAATTTGGTTGACAGGATGACTAATGTAGGAGGATCCGGTCAGGCTGTAACGACCCCTAAATTCATACAATTTAATTCTCGACTTCAGTCCTTAACAATACATCCAACCTCTAATTTTACATCATTAAATGATAATACAACCATTGAAATTTGTGAAATAATTAAAATTTTCTATTACAAACTATTCTCGTTCCCAAAACCTTCAACCTTTACATCTAACTGTCTCATAATCATTTTAATACTACAAGAGTTTACATCGCAAAACGATATTACAATTCAACATTAATACATTATTTGGAACCTTAAACATGGTTCAAATATTAATAACTCACCTAAAGTATAAAAATCTTCAAGTATCACATCTGATTCATATCTTTCAAGTAGCACATAACTTTACCTTAAATCTTTAACCTGCAAAAGTGGTTATTTGTAAGGTTGAGCTCGACAGCCCAGCAAACTCTAACAGTTTTCATGCATCACATAACACATAATAACATGCTCGATATATATCTCATAAACATTAGACTAACATAACATACATGCTTTAGTTCATATAACAAGTATAAAGATTGAGTTCTGATAAGTGGATTTTATATACACTTATCTGGTATCTTTTACTTGAATTAGTTGCTTATATTCATGTGTCTTAGTTACTTTTCATGCATTTTGTGTTCATTTTGTAGGTTATATGTTTGGGAGCGCTGTGAGCGACTATTGGTAAGGAAATGCAAAAAAAATATAAAGAAAAGCAATCCGGACATCATTTGGACTTTCATGTTTACTTCAAGTTCTTGGTTTAGAAATTAGATTACATTATATATCATCTTCTTAGCTTTTCGGAACATCTTGAATCATTCTAATCGGAGTTCGGATGCAAGAGTTATGATCTTTGTACCGACGGACGTCAAACTTCGCTGTTTTGGTTAGCCATTTTCATAGCAGTCACTTCCAGCACAATTTCAACCTTCATTCGGCCAGAATTTCTCAAATCTCAAAGAATAAAAAGTTGTAGAGCTCGTTGATAGCTTTGATTTGATAGGTAGCGGGCCCTGTAACTCCTCCTAAATCAAAAGTTATGGCTGTTTTACCAGAGGATGTTGTGACAGAAAATGATGCTCGCTGGGGCGGGCTTTTACTAAGGAAAACCCTCACCGGGGTGGGGGTACCAGCTGCAAAACAGAATGGATGCACGCCGGGGAGGGCCCTTTTCAAGGCTAGACCCCCGCCAGGGCGAGGGTACACGGAAAAAAACATGTTTTTTTGCCAAATTTGAGTTCGGGAATGATTGTTTCGATCCAATTGACTCAAGGACTTCCAAGAGGACTCAAAGACATGTAAAAATGCTTATAAAAGGAGGAGAATAACAAGGATTAGAGGAGAGATTAGGGAGATTAGAGAGGAGAAATATGATTCCATTATATTAGATTAGAGTAGATTAGATCAAAACATTAGTTCTAAAGCGTTTTGGAGATTGAAGCAACTTGGAAACCATTGAAGATTCAAAGTAAGAGCAAGGAGGGAGCTTCAAATCTACAGACAATAGATTATATCTTCTCATCTTCTTCTATCTTTATCTTTTAATGTGTATTCAATTGTGGATTCTTAGTTTTAATTCAATAATCATGAACTACTTCTTGGTTTGAGATTACTATGGATCTTATTGGGTAGTTTACTTTGATATGCTTCTTTGTTAGTCTTATTAGCTATAGTTGGATTGTCTATATTGATTTGAGCTTTAATCTATGAATTGCCTGATCAACAATTCTTTGTGGAATTGGATGGAATCGAGAGAGGATATTCGAATCTAGACCTAGTTGATATAGCATGTGTTCATGATTTTGTGAATAGCATAATCTTGATGAATGTTAAGGTAGAGATATGTTTGACATCGCATGTAGTCGAATAGAGAACTTATTCTTAAACCTTCTTCAATTGTAATTCATATAGAGATATACTGGGTTAGTTGATTAATGTGTTTAACGGATTTCTATCTTAATTGTGGATTGATGTTAATACGGTATTAGTGCATCGAAAGGTGGTTAATACTACATTCGTGTTATTGATTAACAATCCAGTATAGATAAATTGGCTTAACAGGAAGTGTGTTAACTTAAATGAAATAATAAGTGAAATTGTAATCTCAAGTCTTCAATATCTTGTTTCATTCTAGGGATAGTTAATAATAGTTTATTTAACTATTTTAAATTAAATTATTAAATCATTCGTTTAAATAAGATTACATTGATTATATGTTAGTACTTGGTAATTCTTGTTAACTAATTCTCTGTGGGAACGATACTCAACTTATCACTTTATTACTTGTTGACCACGTATACTTGCGTGTTGTGCATAATTAGATTTTACCCAGCAAGTTTTTGGAACCGTTGCCGGGGAATTAGTTTAATATCTCTTTGCCAATATTAATTTCAATCAAAATAGTCTTAATTTAAACATTTTTATTTTTATTTTTAAATTCTTCCTATATTTCTCTCTTTTCGTGTACCATGGATGACTTTCATGTATCAATGGCCATACAACGAACATGACTCAACCAAGGGAAGCGGGATTGATGGACTTAATGCATTTTCTGCAATGTCAGCACAGATTGAAGAACTTTCGAGAAAGTTGGACGTTATTGCAGCCCAAAGGAGTCGAAGGATGGCAGTTATGTGTGACTATTGTGCTGGCAATCACCCGAGTAATCAATGCATCATCAATCTTGGTAGGAGACAAGATGGTGGTAACTACCTCAATCAAGATGCATATGATAATTATGATCAAGTTTGGGGGTATCACCCGGATTCTTCATGGAGCTATACTTATGAAGACCAATGCTCTACTCCAAATCCAACATACACGCCGGAATTCTCTTATCCACCTCCAATGAGACAAGAAGACAATTTAGAGTTGAAGGAATTCTTGTTAAGGATTATAGCAAACCAAGAGGAGAGGATGATGAGTTAAGAAATATCGAGCCATAATTTTCAGCACCAGATGGAACGACTCATCACCACTTCAACTCATGGTCCTCAATACATGGATTCCAAAATTGAGACAGATAATTCAAGTTTGGAGGATTTGTGGTTCAAGTTTGTAGCATCAAATGAAGAGAGGATGATTAATCAAGAGCGGTCAATTCAGAATCAAGAGATAGCAATTCAAAATCTTTAAAATAAGATAGATCTATTAACCAAAGTCATAAGCAACCTTCCTTGAAACAATTGGTGTTATGATGAGGATTCCGAGATTGATGAAGTGCCCGAGCCAAATCTACAACTAGATGAGCCACAAGATGTTGGAAAAGAGACAATTTGGGATAATGACAACAAGGTCGGTGAAGAACTAACTATAAGTACTAACAAGGATGAGCCGATGTTATTAGTGCCCCAATTTCCTTGTCCACCAAAGTTCAAGGATCCAGTTAGATTTGCAAAACCATGCCTACTAGGTAGTCTTGTCATCGGTGAAGCTCTTTATGACATAAGAGCTAGGGCAACAATGAAGTCGTGGTGGGACAAGAAAGAGAAGATAGATGAAGAGCCCATTGTGTTTGACACACTTCCATGCCCAAATATGATCACAAACACAATGGAGATAGCACCTAGTTATTTGCCCTTCTTCATTGAGATTATACCAAAACAAAGCATCCTAGGTTACTTTAATGCAATGGCTGTCACAAATGGTAACCTACCGAAAGCTACATTATTTCCGATGGATGGAAGGTTCCTCAACTTTCGAAGAGGAATTGGATAGTGTTGACTAGACAAAGTCAGGCTGAAAGACTATCAATCAAGCGCTGACTAGGAGGCAACCCAGGAATTTTTATATTTACATGCTTTACTAGTTTATTTAATAGATAGGAATCATGTTATATTACAAAGTGTTATTCTAATCCATGTTGTCTCTTTTCATTGCAGGTATTAGAGGTTTAATGGATAGGAAAATGATCGTCGCCGCCATCGCCACCATCACCTCACGCTTAGCTGATTATTGGGAAGTTCTCTTATACTTATCGCTATATTCTTACAATGAGGACATTGTAATTGCTAAGTTTGGGGGATTTTAGTTTAGTTCTTTATTGCATGTTTAGTTGCATGTTTAGTTTTAACATATGTTATGTTGTGTTATGTTGTTAGTTTCATTAGGTTTGGATTCATGTAGTACAACTGCATAAGTAGTTGCATAGTAGTATAGTTTGAATAACATTATATTCATTTTCTTGTTAAAAAAATCAAAAATAATAGTTAGTTACTATGTTCATCTTGCATGAGTCCAGCTGTTTGATATTTACAGTTTGTTTTGGCCAATGATGAGATTAGAATTGGGTAGTCAAGTATAATACTGACTATTAGAGCTTTGATGTGATTTCTTGTTATGAATTGAATCTTTTTATGTTTGAAACTGGTATAATAAGGATAGTACAGTAAAAATAACTTGTGATTGATTGAGTTTAAATTGATACATAATGGGATTCTAAAGGATAATGCTAGTTTGAATGAAAGAATGACAAGAATAAGTAGTGATGGCTAAAGTTAGACAAGAACCTAAGTTTGGGGGAATATTTGGGTTATATAAGCTATAAAAAAAAGAGAAAAAAAAAGTATGAATAAACATCGTGGCGTGCTTGTCTAGTTTTGTGGCCTTTGTTACTTAAGTAAGTAAGCCCGAGGGGATTGTCTTTACACCTAGCGCCCTAAGGTCTTAATGGTCTGGGAGTCATTGGTCGAAAGCTCGTTAAGGTAGCATTGAAAAGCCTAAGGGAATAAGACATTGCATAGCTATGTGAATATAACCTAAAATAAATGAATAAAACGGGAAAAGAGAAAAAAGCCCCTGTAGATGAAAATAAAGCATAAGTATCCCATGTTGACCCTCGATATTGGTAATTGTTTGATTTTAGTTAGATCTAGCTTGTTTTTGGATTTCTTGAGTTTACATTGTATGATGCCTTCAAAGAGATTTGTTATGTGTTAAATTTGATTTTATATTAGTTAACATTGTTGTGAAGCACATACGCACTATATTAGTGATAACAGTCTAAGATTTGATGATTGATTGGGAAGTTACTGATGAGTTTTGATATGATGTATTATCATGTTTACTTGATTGCTCTAAGGCCGTTTGAATAGACTGTGTTTATCAATACTACTGGATTCGTAGGCATATAAATTAGTTGCATTTCATTGCATTGCCTTGCATTATGTTATGTTGCTTGGGGACAATCAACGGTTTAAGTTTGGGGGTATTTGATAAGTGGATTTTATATACACTTTTCCGGTAACTTTTACTTGAATTAGTTGCTTATATTCAAGTGTCTTAGTTACTTTTCATGCATTTTGTGTTCATTTTGAAGGTTATATGTTTGGGAGCGGTGTGCGCGACTATTGGTAAGGAAATGCAAAGAAAATGTAAAGAAAAGCAATCCAGACATCATTTGAGCTTTCATGTTTACTTCATGTTCTTGGTTTGGAACTTAGCTTACATTGTAGAGCGTCTTCTTAGCTTTCCAGAATATCTTGAATCATTCTAATCGGAGTTCAAATGCAAGAGTTATGATCTTTGTACCAACGGACGTCGAACTTCGCTGTTTTGGTTAGCCATTTTCATAAAAGTCACTTCCAGCCCAATTTCAACCGTCATCCGGCCAGAATTTTTCAAATCTCAAAGAATGAAAGTTGTAGAGCTCGTCGATAGCTTCGATTTGATAGGTTGCGGGTCCTGTAACTCCTCCCGGATCAAAAGTTATGGCTGTTTTACCAGAGGATGTTGTGATAGAAAATGATGCCCGCCGGGGCGGGCTTTTACTAAGGAAAACCCCCGCCAGGGCTGGGGTACCAGCTGCAAAATAGATTCCCACTGAGGCGGGCCCTTTTCAAGGATAGACCCCCGCCGTGGCAGGGGTACGCAGAAAAAAAGATGTTTTTTGGCCAAATTTGAGTGCGGGAAAGATTGTTTCGATCCAATTTACTCAAGGACTTCCAAGAGGACTCAAAGACATGTAAAAATGCTTATAAAAGGAGGAGAATAACAAGGATTAGAGGAGAGATTAGGGAGATTAGAGAGGAGAAATATGATTCCATTATATTAGATTAGAGTAGATTAGATCAAAACATTATTTCTAAAGCGTTTTGGAGATTGAAGCAACTTGGAGACCATTTAAGATTCAAAGTAGAAGCAAGGAGGGAGCTTCAAATCTACAGACAATAGATTATATCTTCTCATCTTCTTCTATCTTTATCTTTTAATGTGTATTCAATTGTGGATTCTTAGTTTTAATTCAATAATCATGAACTAATTCTTTATTTGAGATTACTATGGATCTTATTGGGTAGTTTACTTTGATATGCTTCATTGTTAGTCTTATTAGCTATAGTTGGATTGTCTATATTGATTTGAGCTTTAATCTATGAATTGCCTGATCAATAATTCTTTGTGGAATTGGATGAAATCGAGAGAGGATATTCGAATCTAGACCTAGTTGATATAGCATGTGTTCATGATTTTGTGAATAGCTTAATCTTGATGAATGTTAAGGTAGAGATATGCTTGACATCGCATGTAGTCGGATAGAGAAATTATTCTTAAGCCTTCTTCAATTGTAATTCACATAGAGATATAGTGGGTTAGTTAATTAAGGTGTTTAACGGATTTCTATCTTAATTGTGGATTGACATTAATACGGTATTAGTGCATCGAGAGGTGGTTAATACTACATTCGTGTTCTTGATTAACAATCCAGTATAGATAACTTGGCTTAACAGGAAGTGTGACTTAAATGAAACAATAAGTGAAATTGTAATCTCAAGTCTTCAATATCTTATTTCATTCTAGGAATAGTTAGTAATAGTTTATTTAACTATTTTAAATTAAATTATTAAATCATTTCATTTAAATAAGATTAAATTGATTATATGTTAGTACTAGTAATTATTGTTAACTAATTTTAAATTCAACTTATCATTATTACTTGTTGACATTCATTTGTAAGCGTAATTAGATTTAATCCAACAAGTTCCTTACTCAATCAATTATTATGTTCAACGTACTTTGACGTAACATTTCATACTTTTAACATTAATATAACTCATCATGCTATTTGCAACGATTTCAAACACTTCATCATCAAATTATCAAATAGGAACTAAAAGACTTATTATCTTGTTTACCAATAACCAGAGGCCAATTATTTGATATAATTGCTTAACGTTTTGATATTATATTTGATTGAATAAATATATGATTTTATTATGGTTTTATTTATCGTAAATATAATTGTTAACATAATAAAATTCCTTAGAATAGTGATACAAATTATATAGTTTCAAGTATGTGACTTGAACATGAGATTATATATTACCATTAGTATCGGTTGTTCTTAAATGTCCCTAATCGAGTATCATTGTTGATGGGACAACAATGATGCATTGAGACTAGTATGTGGATCGACCGATGACCAAATCTCATTGGTCATAAATATATGAGATATTAAGTCAATGCATAGGTACATATTGAGAGAACGATGTCGGATGCACCCAACATGAGAATTCTATATGGAGCATTATGCGAAGTGTCATTAGCAATTCTCATAGTGACAATGATGTAATGGTCCTCCGACACAAAATCGCTATATTACTACTACGAGAATTTATGTACTTTGATATCATCAAATGTCACCTTTAATAGGGTGGACTATAAAGGTGATTATTGGGTTCATCATTAATCGTGTGAGAAATATGAGTGATCTAGATGGAATTTAACCATCCTATATATTATGGGTGATATCCATAGGCCTCTTGATTGAGTAGGACTATGAAATGCATGGCCATTCACAAATAGTGATTTGTTTCATATAGTCTACTCATTGATCAAGAAAACTCAGATTAAATTATGAAGAGTATGACACATTCCATGACTCGAGTTTAATCTAGGATATTAAGGTTAAAAGGACTAAATTACATTGAAACATTGGTCACAAAAAGGTTGCATCGAATCATCGATCTTATTATTACTTGGATAGCAGTGATGCATTACTAGATGTCGCTCACTGTTTATAATTTTATAATATGATTTTAAAATTATTGCCAACGTAATAATAACCTATAGGGTCACACACATAGAACGTTATTTAAAAGGGAATTAATTTAAATTTTAAGGATTTAAATATATTAATATGATTAATAGTATTTAAATCACAAATTTAAATTAAAAGGATAATTTGTATATATGTATATTAATTAAGTAAGACTTAATTAAGAGATATATATATATAAATTCGGATTTTATAAAATTAGGTTTTGATTTGATTAATTCCTTTTAACTACTATATATATGATATATAAAGCAGCCTACTTAGGTAAGATATCATAATTGAAAAACCCTAGCCGCTTCAGAGAGAGACTAGAGAAAAACAGTTTGAAAATCCATTCCTTTTTGGTGGCTAGTACTGCAAGTCCTTCTTATTGCAAAAATCATTCGACGGTTCGTATGCTGCGTTAGTGTGGATACCTGTGAGGCGCAATCGGTTTGTATTGTTGGAGATTCGAGGCGCAATGGGTTTGATTCTCATTTTTTTATATATCCGTATAATCTCTAAACCTCTCAATTAATTGATTTTCGCATGGATCCTGTTTTAGGGTTTCGGAAATTGCTTACAAATTTTAATTTCCGCTGTGCGTTTCTGTGCCGAAGCCCAACAATAACAGTTTAACAACTTACAGTTATCTGCACTTCACATGCCCCAAACAATTATATAATCATACACATCAACTATTAGTCACATAGCAACGCATAGTAATTGTAATGTAAACTTTACACTATATCTAATAAGTCCGATGACATCCAACTTTGGATATGCTATAAACATCATATTAACCTATTTTTAAAATTTACTGGACACCCATTTCGGATAAGATAGAAAGTCCAAAACAATGTTCAAAAGGGGCATTCAAAACTATTTTTCATTCTTTCTCAGCTTTACTCTCTCTCGCTAAAATAGTCATAACTAATTCGTTTCAAAACATTTTTGAGCGATTCTTGAGCCCACGCGAAGCTAACTTCCGAGGCTACAACTTTCATTCTTTGACCATTTCCAAATTCAAAACACAGAATTCTGGAAAATTCGTTCAAGGTGACTGCCCCGAGTTGGTTAGGACTACTTTGAATGGTCATAACTCTTTGCTCCGATGTCGGAATTAGTCCGTTCCAGAGTCTATGGAAAGATAATTCAGTGTAATATAACATATCAAAAGCCCAGAAGTTTCTAGAAATATTAACTGATAGAAATAGTGTCCCGAATAGCACGTCCCGCTGCTAACTTTCAGTTTGACAAATTCGACACATTTTCTTCCAATCACCGTAACTCCCTCATCCGAGGTCGGAATGAGGTCATTCCAAAGCCTATGGCTTCCTAACTCAGTGCACTATAACTACCCAGAAACTCAGAATTTTTTAGGTAATATAGCTATTCCAGAATTTGACATTATAGTCATTGTTCATTCAGTTTTCATTTCTAGACATGGTTTACTAAAATCTTCACCACTGATTCATTTTAACTCTGTTTTGGTTCATTCAAGTTATGAAATCTTCAAAACTTAGAGGTATATAACATACAATCATCAAATTAAGCTTTTAGACATAAATCAAAAGCACAAATGGTCCTCAAGCTCAGTCCCAAAAACTGTCCAACATGGTTCTCTGTAAATCTTTTATTTTGTGAGTTTTGGTTACACTTGGATGATGTTAAGGCTTCATATCTCTAATTACAATCATTAAAACTCATTTACATAATCAATTACAAGCCAAAATAAACATAGTAAACTAACTAGTTTACTAACAAAACTAACTAAACTTCCAAAATTTAAACTTTAACTAACAAACTAAATATAATATTTAAAATAATAACATTACCAAAAATTAAATAAGAAACATACCCGAAAATACAAGTTTCACAAACTAAATACGCACTTCCACGCCAAAATTTACCTAAGGAGGTCTTTATAAAAAGTCCTCCCACAACAAAGCCTTTCTCAAAAATTGGAGGCCTTATTGTTGGTGAATGAAACAAAGGATCAAGCCCTTCTATTTATAGGTTTAGCAAAGGGTAAAGTTCTCAATTTAGTTGATGTGGGACTTGGTTTATACTAATTCTAATTTGTTTATACTAATTTTTCCTATTTTCAACATGCTAAGTGTATTCATTCATCACGAATTCGTTTCTTAACCAATTTGATCTGTTCAAGTTGTGTTGTTTTCATTTTATAGAGGATAACAACACTCATCCATCAATTTAAAGTTTCCATCACGAATTCATCATCAACTTTAGTCCTAAAGTACACCAAAACACACATTACAATCAGAACTCAAGCTCCTCTTCTTTAGTATAAATACATGAATTTGATTTCTGAAAATTTGTTTCTAGATGACCATTATCAAATTATAAATATCTAATAACATATATAACATCGTAACCCACAAATTCGTTAACTAAAACTCCAATTTTAAAAGAAACTCAAGAACACATAAACTAGATTATGTACCTTTAATTTCTTAGGAAAATAAAATTAACCTTATCAGTAAAATTGTAATTTATATTCAACCATTATAATCATAACATTATTTAACAAATTTTCACTCCTCTAATTTAATTATTTAATTAAATTAGAATATCACAATTATACTCGCGTAATAAAATACGTATAAATTCCATCTATTTTATCACACTTAAATAAACTATCCCATAACAATTTTCATCAAATATTTATTTAATACCATAAATATTCATTTTATTCCATAAAGTTTCCAACTAAAATATTTAATGTACTTAACAAATATTTTACTCGCATTATACTAACATTTAAATTTTCATCCTTCTCACTTTATTAAATCAATTATACTTGTATTAATTCACTATTTTAATTAAGTGAATTATTCACACTATTTATGAAACTTAACTCATAATAATTTTCATTGCCCATAAGGCATAATAATTAAAATTATATTATCTCATAACATAATTTCAACTTAATTAAATAAACTAATATTATTTAATTTCTTTAATAGTTTAATTAACTATTAAATCTCACATTCTCCAACATATGAATATATAATTCTCTTCACACCAAATCACATAATTCAAAATATATACACCTCATATTAAGAATTTTAATCATTAAATTCGTATTTTAATAACTTATGAAAATTCGGGTTGTCACACAGGCTAAGGAGGAAGGATCCCAGATGCCTAAAAAGGAGGAACCTCGAGATATTCAGGTGATGTGGGAACAACTACTGCCACGGGAATCAGTTCTGTCGGTCACAGTAGTTGAGCAGAAGAGAGTACCTGATGAGGATGATGAGATAGAGACGGACGAGGAGGACCCCGTAGAGCTGGGACAGTCGGATGAGGAGGATGAGGAGGAAGAGCTTCCACTTAACTCGATAGTTGCCCGTATGTACGACGAGGTGTATGACCGTAATGTGGAACTTCAAGATACCGTCGAGGAGTTGCAAGAAATAGTATCTGAACAACAGACCTCGATGGCACAAAAGGACGATGAGATCCAGGATCGAGAAGAACGACTGAATAACGTTGAAGAGAAGCTGGTTCACACCGAACGAGAGAACGAGCGTATGATAGCAGAGATTGCAGAATTGAAGAACAAGTTGAAAGAGGAATCTACTAAGAGGGAAAGAGCTGAAGATGCGTACAATGAAGTTTACCAATGAGCCGGAATAGCAAAGAGGGACGCACAGGTAAAGAGGATGAAGATGGAAGAAATGAATAACGTATTCAACACCGTGATCGATCGAGCTCGGGATCGGGTTATGGGTTATCTAATTCAGTTTGAGACGCTACCATCATACATATTAGATCGCCGAATAATGTTCCGAATTATGGAAGAGGAGTATCGTAAGGCTACGCAGCATCTTAGTAGGACATCGTAGGGAATGTACTTAATATGTAATAATTATGTGATTGATGAGTAAATAAGATGTAAATCTCAGGTATTATATAACTAATGGGATGTGCCGATGATGAAGTAATCCTACAACTGTTGTAGTTCAGGAAAGTTATGTAAATAGAAGTGATGCTATTATTTTGATGTTTTTTTTAAAAAGATTATGAATGAATAAAAGTTATTATTTTATTCAAAGTGTTATGTGTTACGTGATAATTTTTGGTGTGTAAATTAAGTAGAAATACTTAAGGAAATGTAGTAATAGTCTAATGAGTGTATTTTTAACAGAAAATGCCTCCAAGACATCAACCACCCCGACAGAGAGCCACTGAAGGAACCAATAACAATAATGTTAAAGATAATCCAGTTCAGCAATTCGTAACGTTGCTAACAGGAGCGTTGCAGAATCAACCTCAGAATCAAGGAACAACTTTTAAGGATTTCAAGGCGGTTGGACAACCAAAATTCCGTGGGTCCATGAATCCGGTTGAAGCACAAACCTGGATCACGGAAATAGAGAAGGTTTTCGATATTGCTAGGGTAGAGGATAACCAGAAGACTACTTTCGCAACATTCATGTTGAAAGCAGAGGCTAGTTATTGGTGGCAGGCCAATAAAACCCGAGGAGGTCAAGGGATTATGACTTGGGAAAGGTTCAAAGAAATGTTTTTTGAGACTTATTTCCTAGAAAGTTCGAATAGTCAGCTAGAAGTGTAATTTTTGGAACTGAAGCATGGAATGATGTCGGTATCTGAGTATGCCACAAGATTCAACGAGTTGGTGAGGTTTGCGCCATATCAAGTTAGCACAGACGAACGCAAGGCAAAGATATTTGAACAGGGACTGAAGCCCTAGTTGTATAGTAGGGTCTCCCTGTTCCAAGTAAAGATGTTTGCAACAGTGATGGAGAAGGCAATTCTCGCTGAGAGTGGAGGCGAGGCTATAACAAAACATAACCAAAAGTAGAGGAAGAAGAAGACTGAAGGTGAAGCTAAGAATGGTGGTGGTGGTAATGGTGGGAATGGCAACAACAATTTAAAGAGGAAGTGGAATGCAAATGTGGGAGCTGGAAATCAGCAAGGAAACCAGTAAAAGAAGAAGTTTGAAGCATGTGATACATGCGAGAAGTTTCACAAGGGTGTGTGCTTGATGGGGAAACGAGTATGCTTCAATTGTGGCCAGGAGGGTCACATCGCCCCAAATTGCACTCAACCTAAGAAGAACATTTGCTTCACGTACGGGTCCAAGAATCATTTTGCTCGTGAATGCCCTAAGAAGAGATCTGTTGAAGCAAATGGAAGCAAGGGAAGTGCTAGTGGAGGTACATTGGCTATTACTGGACCAACATCAACAAATAAGCCTACAGCAAGAACCTTCAACATGACGGTGCAGGACGCGGTGAAATCAAAAGATGTCGTGTCAAGTATTATCCCAATCAATGATATAAATGCATATTTATTATTTTATTCGGGTGCTACTTGCTTGTTTATATCTGATGAATTTGCTAAGAAGTTAGAAATACCTAGTGAAGAGCTGAATTATGAAAGTAGATTTTATTCAGGAATATTATGAAAGTAGATTTAATCCCGATAAAACTTGGAGAATTTGATGTTATATTGGGAATGGGTTGGTTATTCAATTATGGAGCGATAATTGATTGCCAAAAGAAGTGTGTAAACCTTATGACTCCGTCAAAAGTAGTTTTTCATGGTAGCAGATCGCCTAGACAAATGAGATGTCTAACGATGATGCAAGCTAAGAAGTTGTTGAGTTAGGGCTGTGTAGGGTATTTAGCTTACATAGTCGATACTCAAAAGGAGAAGGGCGTGAAACTGGAGGAAATACCAGTGGTTAAGGAATTTGTGGACGTGTTTTTGGAGGATTTTCCAGGACTTCTGCCAGACAGAGAAATTGAGTTCGTGATCGACTTAGCGCCAGGAACCGCTCCAATATCGAAGGCTAGTACAGAATGGCTCCGGTAAACATTTAAGAACTAATGGTACAACTGCAATAACTGTTAGATAAGAAGTATATTCAACCGAGCGTATCACCGTGGGGAGCACCAGTGTTATTTGTGAAGAAGAAGGATGGGTCAATGCGTCTTTGCATTGATTATAGGGAATTAAACAAAGTCATCATTGAAGAATAAATATCCATTCACGAGAATAGATGATTTGTTTGACCATTGAAGGGTGCTAGATATTTCTCAAAAATAGATTTGAGAAGTGGGTATCATCAATCAAAAGTAAGGAAGGAGGATGTCTCAAGACGACATTCCTAACTCCTGTATGGATATTACGAATTTTTGTGATGTTTTTGGTTTGACAAACGCCCTACAACATTCATGGATTTGATGAATAGGGTGTTTAAACCATTTTTAGACAAGTTTGTGGTGGTGTTTATCGATGATATTCTGGTGTACTCTAGAACTCAAGAAGAACACGTGGAACACTTACGTCTAACGCTGGAGACGCTAAGAAAAGAAAAGTTGTATGCAAAATTCTCTAAATGTGAATTCTGGTTAGAACGTGTACAATTTCTTAGGCACGTAATTGAAAAGGATGGAATTTCAGTGGATCCATCAAAGGTCGAAACTGTGATAAATTGGGAACAACCAAGAACTCCATCGGAAGTGAGAAGTTTCTTGGGATTGGCAGGGTATTACAGATGATTTATCCAAGATTTCTCCAAAATTACCATTCCGTTGACAAATTTAACGAGAAAAACTATAAAATTTGTTTGGACGGAGAAATGTGAGGAGTGTTTTCAAGAATAAAGAAGAAGCTAAGTGTGGCACCCGTGTTGTCATTACCAGATAATACAAAAAATTTTGTGGTGTATAGTGATGCGTCACACAAGGGATTGGGTTGTGTCCTTATGCAAAATGGCAAGGTCATTGTGTATGCATCAAGGAAGTTGAAGGATTATGAGAAAGCGTATCTAACTCATGATTTAGAGTTGGCAGCAGTAGTGTTTGCTTTAAAAATATGGAGATATTATCTCTATGGAGAAAAATGTGAGATATACACAGACCATAAGAGTCTAAAGTATATTTTCACTCAGAAGGACCTGAACATGGATCAAAGGAGATGGATGAAATTGATAAAAGATTACGATTGCGAGATCTTTTATCACCCAGGCAAAGCTAATGTGGTTGCAGATGCCTTGAGTGGGAAAGGCAGAGAAAAGTTGATGTTGTTAACCGATAAGGAGGAGCTCATTTCAGCAATGGCGAGGTTATAGTTAGAAATCAAATTTCTAAAAGAATCCGATGAAAAATTATACCAGATGGAAGCCAGTCCAACTTTGGTGGATAAAGTGAAGAACGCTCAACTACAGGATGAGGAATGCAAAAAAATAAGAGAAAGTGTGGTCGAGGGAAAAGAAGTGAAATACAAGGTTGATACTGAGGGAATGTTGAGATTCGAGGGACGAATTTGGGTTCTAGCAGTACAGGATATTAAAGAAGACATCTTGACAGAAGCTCATAGCTCAAGATATTCGATTCATCCGGGAAGTACAAAGATGTATCAAGATTTGCGGCGACATTTTTGGTGGCCAAATATGAAAAGAGACGTTGCAGAATGCGTTGCAAAGTGTTTGACATGTCAAAGAGTCAAGTCCGAGCATCAAAGGCCAAGCGGATTACTTCAACTATTAGAGATACCGGAATGGAAATGGGAGCATATCACAATGGATTTTGTGGTAGGTCTTCCAACGACTTAGAAAGGATACGATGCGATATGGGTGATAGTGGACAGACTAACAAAATCTGCACACTTTTTGCCAATAAAGATTAGATTTAATCTTGATTAGCTGGCGAAATTATACGTTAATGAGATCATGTCGAGACATGGAGTTCCAGTATCTATTGTGTCAGATTGAGACCCGAAGTTCACATCAAATTTCTGGAAGAAACTTAAAGAATGCATGGGAATGCAATTGAAGATGAGTACAACATATCATCCGTAAATCGATGGACAAAGCGAACGAACGATTCAGACACTGGAAGATATGCTTAGAGCGTGCATCATGGATTTCAAAGGAAACTAGAATGAGCATCTACCGTTGGTGGAATTTGAATATAATAACAGGTACCATGCAAGCATTGGTCTACCGCCATACGAAGCATTATACGGCAGGAAATGCAGAACTCCACTATGCTGGGATGAAATTGGTGAACGTCAACTACTAGGACCAGAACTGGTACAGCAGACCGCTGAAATTATCAAACTCATCAGAGAAAGACTAGTAGCTACTCAAGATCAACAGAAGAAATATGTTGATCAACACAGGCAGAATCGCGAGTTTGAAGCAGGAAATTTCGTGTTCCTGAAAGTTTCTCCTTGGAAGGGGAAAATTCGTTTCGGTAAGAAGGGAAAGCTAAGCCCAAGGTTTATTGGACCTTTCAAAATTCTACGAAAAGTGGGAGAAGTGGCTTATGAGGTAGCTTTACCTCCAGAATTAGAACATGTGCACAACGTTTTTCATGTGTCGGTGTTGCGACCGTATAAATCCGATTACAAACATGTGATTGAGTATGAACCGTTGCAGTTCAGTAAAGATTTGTCCTATGAAGAGATTCCTATCCAGATAGTAGACAGGAAAGAACAAGTGCTCAGGAATAAAGTGATACCTTTTGTGAAGTGATATAGAGGAACCACAATGTCGAAGAGGCTACGTGGGGACTCGAAGCTGATATGATGAAGAATTACCCTGAATTATTTGTTTAATCTGTGTCTTCGATTCTGGGGATAGAATCTTTGTAAGTAGGGGAGAATGTGGCAATTTGATTGTTTGAATTGTGATTCTGAGGACAGAATCCTTGTAAGGAGGGAAGGATGTAACGATCCAAAATTTTAAATTATAATATTAAATATTTATTGAATAATATAAATATTTATTTGATGTGTCTATGGTTGAATTGATGAAATAAATATTTATTGATGTGATTCGTGTTAGTAAATATTTATGAGCCTAAATTTATTAGATAATATTTTAAATGAAATTAATTTGTAATTTAGAGAGCTGTAATATAACATGAGATGTTATATTATTGTTTTGATTTAATAATTTAGATGGTATATTAAATTATTAAATAAAGTTATAAGGAAAATTATAATTTTGTGTTATTTGCTAAAATGGTATATTTAATTAAAATATGGTATGTGATTAATTTAATGGGTTAATGTTGGATATGGAAATCCAAATAAATGATATGTGATTATAAATTATAAACTAAAGTGTTTATTAAAATAAATTAAAAGGGTTTAATTTAGTTTTTTGCCAAACAAAGTCCTATGGCTTTTGGATTTTTGAAATTTAAATTATTTATAAAATAAACAAAATAAATAATTTATATATTTATAAGTTATACGTTATATGTTTGATAAGCTTTTGGATTTTTGAAATTTAAATTATTTATAAAATAAACTAAATAAATAATTTATATATTTATATGTTATACGTTATATGTTTGGTAACTGATAGTAATTATTAGGTTTATAATGACCATATACATTTCTTTGACGTTGGCTTATTTTGGAGTACGCATAAGTTATCAGTTGAATTTTTAATTTACACCTAAGCCTAAGTAAGAAAAGAGAGAGTCTGAAAGAGAGAAGTAACAGAAAGACAAGTCTTTGAATTCTTCAAGCTATTCTTAGTGATTTACAAGTGTCGTCTGAACAAATTAAAGGTATGTTTTATAAACCTTATCATATATGTTTTACATTATATAGTTTCTGTGAATTGTATGTCTCTGTGTTCTTAAAGTTCACGATGGATAAATTTTACAAAATTATCTCAGAAACCATGTTCTAGAATTGGTTATGATATTACATGTTTTTGTTGTTATAATTATTATAACTAGCATGTATATATATATATATATATATATATGTATGTATATATGAGTTGTATGCTAAATTATGTATACTAGAAAGGAAATTATTTTACAATATATATATATATATGCATGAACGGTGATTGTTAAGTTTGTAAGATAACAAAATTAGGTTATGCTAATTGTGAAATTTAACGCCATGTATGTTAATTGGATAGGAATTTTAGAAAAATCATAATTTAAATAATCAAATTGGTTGTTATACGGACTTACAGTGTTCACTGTGTTTATCATTTATCAGTGATGCAGTTTGGTTTTAAAAACAGTGCTTTCAAGGATTTAAGTTTTCTAAAAATTGTTGTTTAGTTGTGTTAAACTAGTACATGTATGCTTGCTAACGATTATGTATAAATTACATAAATTATAAGTGTTAATTTAGATGTTATCAGTGTTAATCAGTCCAAAATTTAGTTGTTCTATTCTTCGTGGTTGGGTTACAGAAGTTTTGGCTCCCAAATATCAAAATCTGCGCCTAACGCCAAATTTCAGCGCCTTCAAGATTTAAATTAACGCCTCGTACCAAAAAATAGGCCAGAACTTTGCTCCCCAACACTGAATTTCGTGCCCCAGCGCCACTGTCTCGCGCCCCAGTGCGGGAATTGTAGTCTGGGTAGGACAATTTTGACCTCCTGTAGTAAAACAGTCATAACTTTTTCATATGAACTCCGATTAAAGTGATTCAAGATGATTCAGAACGAGGATGAATAGACCTGTAACTTTTATGCTATAAGGTTTTCAATTTGAAATCGTTGTGAAGGGTCAAAATGGCCATATTTAGGACTGTTGTGTATTTGGAGCTAATCGGAGGGCGTCGGGATGCGCGAATGCAAGTGCAATCCTTTATGTTTTAGTATAACTTAATGATAACTTGTTGGACATGTAATAGGATGTTGTATCAAGTTGTTAATGTGTCTGTGGTGCAATGACATGATCACTTAAGTAGTTGTAATAGAGCTAAAAAGTAATGTTCATGAAAAGATGTGATGTTGTTTAAACTTAAACTTAGTTAGTAGTTATACTAAAAGTAAGAAAGCAACTTATGAAGGTAATGTTAGTGTAACTAATGTGTATTGTCAATACATATGGTATGTGTAGGACTTGTGGTGAACGTGAGTAATGATTGTTTAACCTACACTCGAGGCAAGTTTCTAAACTTATCTTTTTACATTGAGCAAGTTCTCTAACTCTACTTTTATAATTGTGCAAGTATCTAAACTATCTTTGAGCAAGTTTTCCTAACTCTAAGCTTTCTTTGTGAAAGTTTCTTAACCCTAATTATATCGTGCAAGCTCCTAAACCTTATCTCTTGATTTTGAGCCAATCTTTAACTTGTTAATTAGCATGCAAATTTTTACATTTTAACACATTAATGTTGAACAAGTTTTATCATTCAACTTATTATTTGTTATGCATGCTTAAGATTCAACTCTGAATAAGGTTTTAACCTTAGCTTAACATTGTTCAAGAAAGGTATGTTACATTATTCAATACTTATGCTCTTAGATTATTCTTAAAACATGACATTAGTACACAATGTTGATTCACTTATGAATTATTCTATAGCATAATGTTATTACAATTTTATTCAACTAATCCTTAGTTGATGTTCGTAAACTCTAAATTACCTTGAAACTTATCCAACCCAAACTTACTTTGGTGTGGACTTGTACTCTAAATATTGAGATGAACAACCCTATTATTAGGGGTTTACGCTTAGCGTTGAAATGTTTGTGCACAATACATTGTACGAAGGATTGATTCCCTTAAGTACGAGGAGTCCTTATAGTCTTATGATTGTTAAAGTTGGAGTTGAAAGATTACTCGCAATTGTGGACATAGTTCGTGGTGTTAGGACCCTCAGTTATATATTTCAGAATGTTGATAGACCATATTGTTCATTTCTATTGAGCCTCTTATTTGGCGGTTGTTGTAAGATTCTCATTCATTGTTGTTTCAAGTGAGCTTTGTTTGCTCACTCTTGCTTATATAACTATTACAGTTAATAATGAGAAGGTTGATGTACCTAGCACCAGTAAAGGAAAAGGAAAGATGAACAAGTATTGAAGAGTTGTAACATGTTGATATTTTATTATCAGATTTTATTTTAATGATTGTAATGAAGTTTATTTATTTTCCGCATTTGAATTATTGTAATTAAAGGTTAGACAACCTGGGAGATTTTATTAATGTAACCCTTTAATGGGGAGGTTTTATTACTCAATTTTACTATGATTGGGTAGTTAGATATGAATGTTTGATTAAGTGAACACCAAATCCTGTGGGAATAAAGTACCAAGATTTGGGGGTGTCACAATAGATTATATTCTTATAATAAAATTATGTTGTAATAAAAATATTTATTATTTATTTTCTATGAAAATATGATTATTGTATATATGATATGGATATTATGATATGTATTTATTATATTAATTAAGTTAATTATTTTAACTTAATTAATAATGGTATCTATGAAGGTTATGTCAGATATGAATTCAAAATCCTAAGTCTAGATTTTGAATAAGGAATGAGAGTAATAATATAATATTATTCATATTTCAGTAATATAAACATGCCTGATATGTGTGTATTGTTAATGTGTGGAACAGTTATAGTAAAACAGTATAAAATCCTAGCATTACTGATAAACTATAGTACATAGTCAACTATGACTGTAAGGTTTGTTAAGTTATGTGTTATGTAATTAATGACCATTATTATGTTTAATGTTAATTAGGTTAAACCCTAATTAATATTTAGAAACTCTAATTACTAGATTAGAACCCTAATTGCTAAGTTATAAAACCTAATTATTAATTTATCAAGCTTATGGTAATTAGTACATTATGAAGCCTAATTTATAAGTCCTAAGTGATTAGGAAACTTAATTTAATTAAGGAACCCTAATTCACCTTTTTAGAAGCTAGGATTTCTGTTTTTGCCCTTAATACACAATGTGACGCCCCCAAAATTGGCATACATCACCCATCTTGAATCGCCAAATACATAGTACATAAATCAAATACAACTTAATTATACAACTGTCGTGTAAAATACGACAAAACATAAACTGAGAGTTCAAACAAGAATATTGCCTTCTAGACAATATCCACTCTCAATGGAGTCCTCATAGACAGTATACAAACTCAATTTCAGTCCTCATTATATTTATTATCACACTATTTAACAGAATAGTGAGGACTACTAATGCTATCATCTGGATTTGTCAATCCGTTCCCGACTCGTCCCAAATGCTATATTCTCATTTCACGAAGAGAACAAGTGAAGGAAAGGGTGAGCTCAACTAGCCCGAAGAAGAAATATTATGACTAAGATAATGCAGAATAAATTATCATTAGTCTTCAACAATGTTAAACTGATAAAATACAATAGACATCAAGTTTAACTGCAGTGGAACAAGCAATCCATTAAAAGAGTCAAGTAGAGAATAAAATCTACTATCTTTTATGATTTAAAAAGGTTTTTCATCATTTTTATCGATGAGACTCAGCTTAATAAATAATCCACATCATCCCCTCGCACTCTTCTGACCAAGAATATTCATTAGTATCACGACCACAAATTATCCATGCACTACGGGCCAAGGATATTCGTGTATTCATCAATGGTCACGATCATGCCATAAAACAATTCATCTTTGCACCCTTGGCCGAAGAGAATCCATAGCCATAAGCATACCAAAAACTGTCCATTAATGCACTACGGGCCAATGAGGACTTTTTTCACATCATTTGTAACATTACGGTCATGATTATACCGAATAATCTCTGGTCATAATCATACCAAGTCCATCTATGCACTACAGGCCACAGATGACTTTCAACATAATATAAACATGAGGATGATGACAATGATATAAGAATTCCATAAAACAAGTTCAAGAATTAATTTATCCAGGAAGTAATAACGTCCAAATTGTCAACATGATACTTCTTTGTAGAGTAATATTCAAGAATTCTCAGAAGAATATTTCCATGAAAAGATACTGGATGAAGCGCAAATATCAAGGATATTCCACTAATTTCATATAGTATAGAAGTCAAAACTTTAACCAACTGAGTATAATAAAGAATGGAATAAGAAAAGAAATCACCAGGCATGCGATAGACCGCATAGACAGGTTATTCCAATATAATAATAAATAACGGAACCGTGTCATGCGTAAGCGCACAAACAAGATATTCCAATGTAATAATAAATAACGGAACCAGTCGGGAGAAATTACATGCCGGCGGGATGTTCCAACGTAGAATAATAAATAACGGAATCGAGTCATGCATAAACGCACCGGCTGTGATGTTCCAACGTAATAATAAATAATGGAATAATGTAAGAATTTCACCATGTATGTGGTATCAGATGTACAAAGTTATTATTCCAACATAATAATATATAATGGAATAACGAAGAATTTCACCATGTATGCGGTATACTTAGATGTAGGCGAGTTATTCCAACATAATGATAAAGAATGGAATAATGAAAGAATTTCACCATGTATGTGGTACTTGGCATAGACAAAGTTATTCCAACATAATGATAAATAATGGAATAACGTAAGAATTTCACCAAGTATAGGGTAGCCCATTATCAAAGTTATTCCAATGTAATAATAAAGAATGGAATAACAGAAGTTCTCTTCATGAATACGAAAGAAATAATACCCCTTACGAGTACAACAAATAATATCCCTTACCTTATAAAGAAACTTGCACTACGCTCAAAGTTTTCTTAAACTCTAAAGAAAATACGCTCAAGATTATAGAAGAAGAATTCTCTCTACAGTTTCTCTCTCTAGAGTTTCAGTAAATTCGTAAGAAATAATGAAGGAATGAGCTTCCATTTATAGTAGAATGGACTGACTAGTAACTAATTCCTGAACGGTCCAGATTGATTTACTTTTAAACGGACGGTCTAGATTGGTTTACTATAAAATATTTTAATAAAACAAAATCTTTTAAATAAAATATAATATATTCTATTTATAATCTAATAAAACGAATAACTTTATAAAAGTATTCTGTTTTATATAAAAAGATTTTACTATACAAACACTATGCAGGCACTATGCAAACACTATGCATAATAAAATATAATATATTCTATTTATAGTTTCATAAAACGAATAACTTTATAAAAGTATTCTGTTTTATATAAAAAGATTTTACTATGCAAAACACTATGCATAATAGAATATAATATATTCTATTTATAGTCTAACAAAACGAATAACTTTCTAAAAGTATTCTGTTTTATATAAAAGCTTTTTCGATTTTATTACATTAATAATACTAATAAAACAAAACTTCATCATCATTATTATAATTCACACTATTAATCGACCAGGTCGTTCCTAGAAAAGAGGGGGCTTTCCAATAAGGATTTCTCCCTATTGGCGCGCAATTAGGTGACCAAATCTCTCATTGGCAGAACTTCTAGACATCGTTAATATTGCAAATAATAATATTAATAACTCTGTCATCTTAATTATTGATTTAATAATATATAAAATATCAACAATAATTGAATCAAATAACGTGAGATACTATGCAACAATTACTGAAGCAATAATTGAACAAAACTGAGTGACTTCTCACGTAAGCATCAATAATCAATACCGTGTGCTACTATGCAACCATGCGTACTACTGTACTTTTACTACTGAGTAGTTCAACAGTTTTAATGGTAAAACTTCCGCTGTTATTTTCATAAAAATATTTTTGTCGTTTACTCAATCCGATAATAATTCCGTTGTGGGGTCCACCAATAATTGTACCATCGTACTGATATTCCCCGATAAAAAGAATATTTCCCGACCAATCGAATATTATATAAAAACTTGCATACTTTTCAAAATTTATAAATATTACCCACAACTATAACAATATCTCAAATTCACATCATAATTTTCAAAAAAAATATTTTGAGAAATTTAAATCTTTATTCATAAAATTTCGGGTCTCACAATCTTCCCTCCTTATGAAATTTCACCCTCGAAATTTATGTACGTACCTGGTATGCCGAATAGATGAGGATACCTTGACTTCATTTCAAATTCTAACTCTTGAGGTATAACCTTTGAGTGTCGAATATGATCCTTCTTATCCAAGATTTTAACAGGTACATCTTCATATGTTAAATTATCCGCTATCTCATCTGGTTCTAAATTAATAATGTGGTTCGGGTCGTCCACATATTTACGTAACATCGATACGTTAAAAACGTTATGAACACGCGACATACTTGGCGATAAAACGAGTCTATAAGCCATAGTTCCTACTTAATCGAGGATTTCAAATGGACCAATTAAATCGAGGGTTGAGATTTTCTCTCTTCGTCGATTCTTACTTCTAGAATAACGCCCTCTTGAACATTCTTCTTCACATTCATTAGCTCTGAGTATATAGCTTGAGCGGCTTTAACTCTATCGATTTAAGTCGATTCTAATCGTATATTCGTTATCTTCACATGGGTCCCTACAGTCTTTAACTCTATCTTCATCATTTATACGAAATGGGTCTTTGTGTTAACAACATCGCACTCATAAACACATATGATCTTCTACTCAACGCGTCAGCTACCACGTTCGCTCTTCCACAATGATATTGAATGGTACGATCGTAATCTTCAATAGCTCGAGCCAACATCTTTGGCGCATGTTACGTTCATTTTGGGTGAAGAAAATATTTGAGGGTTTAAGAAATGGGTTTTGTACTGGGGTCAATACAAAATTCGATTTCACGCTCTAGGGGTAGGCTAAGAAGTCTTCAAGAATACGTCAGGAAATTTATTAACAATAGAAATATCATTCACAACTGTGACTCTCGTCCAAGACTGGGATAACACGTCACATTGATACCTATCAACTTGCACTACGGGCCAAAGATATTCAACTATAAAACCAATGGTCATGATCATTCCAATCAATTGTCCGTCAGTGCACTACGGCCAAAGACATTCAACTGTTAACTAATGGTCATGATCCTGCCAATCACATCATCGAATTATCCATGCACTACGGGCCAAGGATATTCGTTAGTATCACCAGTGGTCATGATCATATCATACACTTGTCTATCTTTGCGCTATGGGCCAAAGCTTTCAATCAACAGTTCGTCTTTGCACATAATCCAAAGATATACAATTATAAAATCAATAATCAACAGTCCATCTTTGCACGTAAGTCAAAGATATACAATCATAAAACCAATAATCAACAGTCCATCTATGCACGTAAGCCAAAGATGACTTTCATCACAATATAAGCATGAGGATGATGACAATGATATAAGAATTAATCAAATGCAATCAAGGATAAATATTAAAGACTTTAAATTTATCCAGAGTTTAAAAATATCCAAATTGTCAATATGATACTGCTTTTTAGAGTAAAATTCAAAAATAATATTCATGTACCAAAAATAATTTGGACAGAAAAGAAATATATTTTTCAGGTGAATAGTACCCCGTGAATAGTACTTCGAGAATAGTAACCCGTGAATAGTACCCTGACACGAAAAGTGTCCCGAATACCCGAGTGAATGATACTAGAGTGGATAGTAATGGGGTGAATAGTGACCCGTGAATATTACTTCGGCACGAAAAGCACCCCGAATACCCGAGTGAATAATACCAGAGTGAATAGTAATTGGGTGAATAGTAACTCGTGAATAGTAACTCGTAAAAAAAATACAAAAGAAAATGATATTCCATGATGAGTACAAAAAAAATGATATCTCATACGAGTATAATAGAATATACGAAACTGTAAATGGATTTTCACCCGCCATGCGGTAATCCAAGTAGACAAATCATTTCCACAATTTAATAAGGAATGAATACAAAGGATCTTTCACCATGCATGCGGTAATCCACATGAGCGAGTTATTCCAACGTAATAATAAAGAATAGAATAACGTAAGAATTCACCATGCATGCGATAGAATCAAATGAGATAGGTTATTCCAATGTAATAATAAAGAATGGAACCAGTCATACGTAATCCACACGCATGAGATATTCCAATGAATAATAAAGAATTGAACCAGGTCATGCGTAATTACACAAAACAGATATTCCAACATAATAATAAAGAATGGAACCAGTCATGCGTAATCCGCATGCATGTGATATTCCAATGAGAATAATAAAGAATGGAATAACAACAGAATTCACCGGGCATGCGATAGAATCGCATGCATGAAAGTTATTCCAATAGAATAATAAAGAATGGAATAATAGAAGAATTTCACCATGTATGTGTTAACTTCGCATAGACTGGTTATTCCAAAATAATAATAAAGAATGGAATAACAACCCTTACGAGTTTTGAAAGAAAATAACTCTCTTCATGAATACGAAAGAATAATACCCATTACCTCAGAAGAAACTGGATACTGAAATAGTGAGGTAGCAGACTTCTCTTCTTTTTTCTCTCTATAATTTCTCTATAATAATTGCTCTTGTGAGACTTAGTGAATTGGTGAAAAATAATGAATGAATGAGCTTCTATTTATAGGAAAACATAGTTTCGATAATTGTACGTTTTGGGGCTCGAAATATTATAGTACAATAACTTCAACTTTTCCTTTATTTTTAATTTAGTCATGCAACTATTATCAAACTTGCACCACCTCCCCTAATAGTAAATCATGTGAATCAATAGTAAAACAAGTGACTCAATAGTTCTAAACATGTGAAAAAATTAATTATAGTATAGTACCTTCATCTATACCTCCATTTTTAACTTAGTCATGCAAGTATTATCAATCCTGCACCAACTCCCCTAATAGTACATGAATGTGATTCAATAGTACACACATGTGAACAAATAGTTATAATCATATGAATTAATAGCAATTAATTGCTCATTTATCCGGTTAATTACCCGATTGGTCAATATAACCTTCAGACATCAATTATTATCGAAATAAATGTCAATTTTCACTAACACTAATAATTTCAACACAATAGAACTATCAATTTCATCTTTAATCAACACGAACTTATTCATCATTAATATTATAACTCACAATATTTAACAATCAGGTCGTTCCCAAGAAAGAGGGGGCTTTTCGATAAGGATTTCTCTTTATTGGCGCGCAATTAGGTGACCAAACCTCTCCTTGAGAGAACTTCTAGACATTGTCGATATTTCAAATAATAATATGAATAACTTTGTTGTCTCAATTATTGATTTAATAATATTACATACTATGTAGATGATACTGTGACCATAATTGAATAAATAATATGAGAGATATGATGCAGCAATTACTGTAGCAATAATTGAGTATAACTGAGTGACTTCTTACGTAAGCATCAATAATTAATACCGTGTGCTACTATGCAACCACGCGTAATACTGTACTTTTACTACCGGGTAGTTCAACAGTTTTAACGGAACACTTTCGCCAGTACTTAAAACGCATAATTCTATCGTTTTCTAACTACGACAATACTTCCGTTGTGGGGTCCACCAATGATTTTGCCATCGTACAGATATTCCCCGATAAAAATGAATATTCCCCGACCAAACGAATATTTTATAACAACTTGTATACTTTAAAAAAATTTCACATATCACCCTTAACTTTAACCTTTTATCAATTTAACCATTTACTAAATAGAATAATTATAAGAAAATTGAATACTTTTATTTCATAAAATTCGGGGTCTCACATAAATACCCTAATATTCAATTAGGTAAAACCTAATTATTAATTTAAGCTATTTGTAATGTAATTAGGAAACCCTGATCCTAATTTACGAGCCTTAATATTAATTACTAAATCTTTAACCTAATTTCAAGCACTAAAGTAATTAGGAAACCTAAAATGATTAGGAAACCCTAATTTCTAAATTAGAAAGTTTTATTTTCTAGTTTAAAGCCTAATTAGAAATCCTAAAAATTTAAATTGTAAACCCTAAGGGTTGGGATAAGATTTCAAGTTTGCCATTAAAAATGTGAGCTAATTGCCCAAAGTACCCTTTTTGAATTTCTTAAATGGGATGGAGTATAGATCATGCCATATATGTAGTTGGTGACCAACTCTAGATTGCCCATGTGCCATAAAATAACTCCAATCAGCCATACAATGACAACTACGTCAGCAAAATTTATTGCATTCAATAGATATATATATTAAAGTGAGAGAAAATCACAAAATATGCCTTATTTGTACACTTACTCTCAACCAAACTCTCTCAACCTCAAACCCACAAATTTAATTAGTGGACCAGTCCCCAAATCAAACCCCTAGCACCCCAATAACAGATTAGGAAGCTAAGATTCAAGCATTGTTAAAACCAAAATCTGATCTTGTATGCTATGTTAGATTTCATATTTTTGTGTTTAATCAAGTGTTATAGGATGTTATTTAGTGATCTATGATGTTACATCATAGATCCGTAACATCAAAGGGCTCAAAAATCATGTTTTTCAAAACTGTCAACAACCCTAGATTTATGGCCTGACAACTGAATGTCAGAGGTCATAGATCTAGATCTAGTTATGATTTTGCTTGTTTGATGTATTGTACTTGCAGTATGCTATGATTGATGTGATCTGGAACTGGAATCTTACTTATATCATGTATAGATTTCAAGGTATGGATGGTCAAAGTACGTTGAATTTACCATGACTTTCTACGCTTTTTGGGTAACCTGATTTTACCTGAATCTATTCGACAAAGATGTTCATGAGCCCAGATCTTTCTTGTGTTATGTGATTTGTTTTTGTTGTTGCATCAAAGTTATATTATATTATATGGACTACAAATTAATGCTTTTAGATCACCTAAATGACAAACATGATTAATATAGTGGATGGTCAAAGTAGCTTGAACGAACACGCTTTCTGTTTTTTAGGTAACCCAGAAAACTCAAGAACACGAGTTCTGACAAAGTTTGACTAGCTTGGATCTTGTGGTTGTGTTGTTGTCAGACTAAATTAGTGTAATAGATCTGTTCTTTGACATGTGAACTACAATCTGAAACCCTTAAAATAACAAAACATTACCTTGAAATTAAGTTGTGGAAGCCCAAAAGTGACCACTCGAACTATTCTTATTTTCTGGGTAACCTAGAAAATGAAGAACAGCTCTGACAATTACTTTGCAAGTTTAGATCTCATTTTTGTGATGTTGTTTGACCATGATTATTGTTGGATCGTATAGTATTACATAAATACTACAAGATCTAACCATTAGCTAGCCCAGAAACACGTCGGACAGTGAATTATTGTTGGTCAAACATGGCACCAAGAAACTGTATTATGAATGTTCTTGAGGCTCAAGAACACATTAGGCAACAGTTTCTGTCGCTAAAGGCTTTAGCGACAGTTATATTAATATTAATTAAATTAATTTCCAAAAATTATTTAAAAATAGAAATTAATTTCTAAAAATTCTAAAATTAGTTTTAAAATTTATTTTAAGTTATAAAAAATAACTTTTGATAATTTGACATATTATTCATTAATATTATTATTTATTTGGATATTAATGATATTAATTTTTTAATAAATATATTAAATAAATTAGTTAAAAATGATTTTAATATTATAAAAACTATTTTAAATGAGAATAAATTTATAAAATTTGACTTTTAATATTTTAAGATAAATTTCATTAATAATTTAATATTAATGATATTAGATTTATTTAATAATTATATTAAATAAATAGTTTTAAAATGATTTTATTGATTTAAAAATAATTTAAAAATAATATAAATGATTTAAAATATTTTAATAATAATAAATAACTTTTAATATTTTGATGAATAATACATTAATATTTAAATATTAATGGTAATTATTTAAAAATGATTTTAAATATTTTAAAAATCATTTAAGGGTAATAATAATATTTTAAAAATATTTTGAGTTATTATAAATAACTTTAATATTTTGGCAATAGTTTCATTAATATTTTAATATTATTTAAATAATAATGATAATAGAATTATTTAGTATTTAAATCATTTAGAAATGATTCCAAAGTTTTGAAAAATCATGATAAATGATAACAATTATTTAAAAATTATTATAAGTCCCTAAAAAATAATATGATTAATATTGAATTATCTAAAATAATATTCAAGATACAGAATAGAGTTTAATTGAAAATAAACTCGATAATTATCCGATAAATTCGTCGATACACCAAATTGATTTCGAAATTGATCTAAACCTATATAGGTTGACCTGATAAATGGTTGTTTATCTTTTAATTGTGAGACCCCAAATTTTATGAATAAAGATTTAAATTTCTCAAAATATTTTTTTTAATATTATGGTGTGGATTTGATATAATGTTATAGTTGTGGGAAATATTTATAAATTTTGCAAAGTATGCAAGTTGTTATATAATATTCGATTGGTCGGGGAATATTCGTTTTAACAGGGAATATTCGTATGACAGCACATTCATTGGTGGACCCCACAACGGATGTATTGTTGTAGTAAGAAAATGACAGAATTATCTTTTTATAACGGCGAAAGTGTTACCGTTAAAACTGTTGAACTATCCGGTAGTAAAAGTACAGTAATACGTGTGGTTGAATAGTAGCACACGGTATTGATTATTGATGCTTACGTGAAAAGTCACTCAGTTATACTCAATTATTGCTACAGTAATTGCTGCATCATATCTCTCATATTATTGATTCTATTATTGTCACAATATCATCTGTATAATATGATATATTATTAAATCAATAATTGAGACAACAAAGTTATTCATATTATTAAATTTCAATATTACAATGTCTAGAAGTTCTATCAAGGAGAGGTTTGGTCACCTAATTGCGCGCCAATAAGGAGAAATCCTTATTTGAAAGCCCCCTCTTTCCTGGGAACGACCTGGTTGTTAAATATTGTGAGTTATAATATTAATGATGAATATGTTCGTGTTGATTAAAGATGAAATTGATAGTTCCATTGTGTTGGGATTACTAGTGTTAGTGGAAATCGACATCTATTCCGATGATAATTGATGTCTGGGGGTTATATTGATAAATTGAGTAATTAATCGGATAAATGAGCAATTAATTGCTACTTATTCACATGCTAATATAACTATTTGTTCACATATGTGTACTATTGAATCACATTCATGTACTATTAGGGGAGTTGGTGCAAGATTGATAATACTTGCATGAATAAGGTAAAAATGGAGGTATAGATGGAGGTACTATACTGTAATTCATATTTTTCACAAGATTATATTATTGAGTCACATGATTGAACTATTGATTCACATTATTTACTATTAGGGGAGGTGGTGCAAGTTTGATAATACTTACAGGACTAAATTAAAAATGAAAGAAAAGTTGAAGGTATTGTACTGTAATATTTTGAGCCCCAAAACGTGCAATTATTGAAACTATATTTTCCTATAAATAGAAGCTCATTCTTCCTTCATTTCTCACCAATTCGCTAAAGCTATAGAGCAATTATTATAGAGAGAAATTATAGAGAGAAAGAAGTAAAGAAGTCTGCTACCTCACTATTCCAGTATCTAGTCTTCTTTTGAGGTAAGGGGTACTATTTCTTTTGTATTCATGAAGAGAGCTATTGTTATTCCATTCCTTATTATTCATTGGAATAACTTTTGATCACGCTGACTCACCGAATACATGGTGAAATTCTTCATTATTCCATTCTTTATTATTATGTTGGAATAACATGTCTATGCGAAGTACCGCATACGTGGTGAAATTCTTCTATTATTCCATTCTTTATTATTCTGTCAGAATATCATGTCTGTGCATTTACGCATGACCTGATTCCATTATTTATAATTCTGTTGGAATATCATGTCGGTGCGTTTACGCATGACCTGGTTCTATTATTTATTATTCTGTTGGAATAACATGTCTGTGCGGTCTATCGCATGCCTGGTGAATTCTTCTGTTATTCCATTATTTATTATTCTGTTGGAATAACATGTCTGTGCGGTCTATCGTATGCCTGGTGAATTCTTCTGTTATTCCATTCCTTATTGTTTTGTTGGAATAACCTGTCTATGTGGATTACCGCATGCATGGTGAATGACCTTTCGTATTCATTCTTTATTAATTTGTGGAAATGATCTGTATACGTGGATTACCGTATGGCGGATGAAAATCCATTTGCAGTTTCGCATATTCTATTATACTCGTATGAGATATCATTTCTTTTGTACTCGTCATGAAATATCATTTTATTTGGTATTTTTTGTTACGAGTTACTATTCATGGGTTACTATTCACTCTAGTATTATTCACTCAGGTATTCGGGGCACTTTTTATACCGGAATACTATTCATGAGTTACTATTCATGGGTTACTATTCACCCAAATATTATTCACTCGGGTATTTGGAGTACTTTTCTTGTCGGGGTACTATTCACGAGGTACAATTCCTGCAGTACTATTCACGGGGTACTACTCACGACGAAAAATTGATTCTTTTCTGTCCACATTATTTTTGGTGCATGAATATTATTCTTGAATTTTACTCCACAAAGAAGTATTATGTTGACAATTTGGACGTTATTGATTTCAGGATAAATTAACTTATAGATCTTTAAAATTAATCCTTGAACTTGTTTTATTGAATTATTATGTCATTGTCATCAGCCTCATGCTTATATTGTGATGAAAGTCATCTTTGGCTTACGTGCATAGATGGACTTGGTATGATTATGACCAGGGATTATTCGGTATAATCATGACCTGTAATGTTATAAATGATGTGGTAAAAGTCCTCAGTGGCCTGTATTGCATTGATGGATAGTTTTTGGTATGATTATGACCAGGGATTATTCGGTATAGTCATGACCATTGATGATTTAATTAATATCCTTGGCCCATAGTGCAGGGATGATTCAAAATGTGGTTTATTTGTTAAGCTGAGTCTCAGCGATAAAATTAAAGAAAACATTTTTTAATCATAGAAGATAGTAGATATCATGCTCTACTTGACTCTTCTAATGGATTGCTTATTCCGCTGCAGTTAAACTTGATGTCTATTGTATTTTATCAGTTTAACATTGTTGAAGGCTAATGATAATTTATCCTGCATTATCTTAGTCATAATATTTCTTCGGGCTAGTTGAGCTCACCCTTTCTTTCACTTTTCTCTCTTGAAATGAGAATATAGTCGAACGAGCCTGAAATGGATTGATTATCCGATGATAATATTAGTAGTCCTCACTATTCTATAAAATAGTGTAATAATAATTGTAATGAGGACACCATTGAGTGTGGATATTGTCTAGATGATAATATTCTTGTTTAAACTCTCTTATGTTTTGTCGTATTTTACACGAATCGTTGTATAATTAAGTTGTATTTGAATTTATGTACCATGTATTTGGCGACTCAAGATGGGTGATGTATACCGTTTGGGGCGTCACAGCTTGGTATCAAAGCTTAGGATATGATCCTCAGCCGAGATGTGAGACAAGAACTAGGAGGGGAGAGACGGGGAATTCCTTCACTAGTATGACCTACCTAAGTTTATTTGGTATTTAATTGGTTGGTCAGAGTATAGGGATAATATGTGATATGTTAATTAACCCTTGTTTTGTGATAGTGTTTGAAAATGGCATCTGAAAATGTTGAGATCAACAATGAAGCACATGAGACCGTTGAGTCACCAACGATCAATACCTAGGATAATGTGCAACAGTAAGACAATAATCCTCAGGAAAATAACAACACCGATCAGATGATGAACGATTGGATGTTCAGAGGCTTTATGCAATTCATGCAACATCAGACGAGAGAGACTCCTGTTCATAATGCATGTGGAAACAATGGTAACCCACGGTCGGTCACCGCTAAGCAGTTCAAGGAGCTGGGACCACCAGAGTTTTTGGGAAAGCCAAAACCACTTAAGACAGAGACATGGTTAAAGCAGATCACCAAGATATTTGATGTCTTGGGATGCTCCGAGGAGCAAAAGGTTCCCTTTGCCATCTTTATGTTGCGTGAAGAGGCAGATTACTGGTGGGAATCTATAAAACATACCCAGCATGACGCACTCAAGATGTCTTGGGAGAAGTTCCAAGAGCTGTTCAACGACAAGTACTTTCCCGAAAGTATTCGTCATATGAAGGAGGTGGAATTCATCAAGTTAGAGCAAAACAATATGATCGTGTCGCAGTATGAAGCTAAGTTTGCCGAGTTGTCTCGGTTTGTATCCCATTTGGTCGATAATGAGGAGTGAATGATGCGAATGTTTCTAAGAGGTTTGAAACCCAATATACGTCAATACCTCATTTCTCACAAACTTTGTTTATATTCAGATGTAGTGAATAGGGCTCAGTTATTGGAGCACGATAATGAGCCAGCACAACCAAAAGGTAATGACCAGCAACACGATAATAATCGTACCGGTGGCAACGGCCATCTGAACAATGATATCCATCGTGGGGGAAATTATCATGCTAAGAATGGTAACCACTTCGGTGGTAATCATGCCAAGATAATAGAAGTGGAAATTTCAAGAAGAGAAGGTTCAACAACGATGGAAAGATAGCGAAACCCAAGACTGTTTAGGAGGGAGAACGATCACGGTCAGATGTTACAAATGCGAGGGAGGACACATCACCAAACTGACGCATAGCAGGTCCAAAACATGTTTTAATTACAGAAGAGAAGGTCATTTAGCCCGATTTTTTCATGCACCAAAGTCAAGTCCAGCTGAGACGGTTGCACCAAAGGCGGATATGGACAAAACAAAGTCGGTGGTTTCAAGAAGAGCGTTTTTCGTGACTTCTCAAAAAGCGAGTAACCTGAACGAAGTTAGCACGGGTTAGTTAATTATAAATTCTTGCGAAGTCTATACCTTATTAGATACCGGTTCTACCCATTCTTTTATCTCTCTTGCTTGCGTTCAACGTTTAAATTTAACTCTAGAGAAGTTAGACTTTGACTTATCGATTGAAACTTCGTTAGGAGAAACCTTCATTTCATGTGTTATCCAAGTCTTGGATGAGAGTCACAATTTTTAAATGATATTTCTATCGTTAATAAATTTCCTGACGTATTCTTGAAGACTTCTTAGCCTACCCCTAGAGCGTGAAATTGAATTTTGTATTGACCCCAGTACAAAACCCATTTCTAAAACCCTTAAATATTTCTTCAACCAAAACGAACGAATAATGCGCCAAAGATGTTGGCTCGAGCTATTGAAGATTACGACTATACCATTCAATATCATTGTGGAAGAGCGAACGTGGTAGTTGACACATTGAGTAGAAGATCGTATACGTTTATGAGTGCGACGTTGTTAACACAAAAACCCATTTCGTATAATTTACAAATGATGAAGATAGAGTTAAAAACTCTAAGGACCCACGTAAAGATAACGAATGTAAGCTACATACTCAGAGTTGATGAATGTGAAGAAGAAGGTTCAAGAGGGCGTTATTCTAGAAGCAAGAGTCAATGAAGAGAAGAAATCTCAACCCTCAATTTAATTGGCCCATTTAAAATCCTCGATCGAGTAGGAACTGTGGCCTATAGAATCGTTTTACCGCCAAGTATGTCGCGTGTTCATAACGTTTTTCACGTATCGATGTTACGTAAATATGTGGACGACCCGAACCACATTATTAAATTAGAACTAGACGATATAGTATAAGATTTAACGTATGAAGAGATACATGTTAAAATCTTAGATAAGAAGGATTACATTCAACACTCAAAGGTTATACCTCAAGAGTTAGAATTTGAAATGAAGTCAAGGTATCCTCATCTATTCGGCATACCAGGTACGTACGTAAATTTTGAGGGCGAAATTTCATAAAGAGGGGAAATTGTGAGACCCCAAATTTTATGAATAAAGATTTAAATTTCTCGACATATTTTTTTTAATATTATGGTGTGGATTTGATATAATGTTATAGTTGTGGGTAATATTTATAAATTTTGTAAAGTATGCAAGTTGTTATATAATATTACATTGGTCGAGGAATATTCGTTTTAATAGGAAATATTCGTACGACGGCACAATCATTGGTGGACCCCACAACAGATGTATTATCGTAGTAAGAAAACGACAGAATTATCTTTTTATAACAGCGAAAGTGTTACCGTTAAAACTGTTGAACTACCCGGTAGTAAAAGTACAATAATACGCGTGGTTGCATAGTAGCACACGGTATTGATTATTGAAGCTTACATGAAAAGTCACTCAGTTATACTCAATTATTGCTACAGTAATTGCTGCATTATATCTCTCATATTATTGATTCGATTATTGTCATAGTATCATCTGCATAATATGATATATTATTAAATTAATTATTGAGACGGCAAAGTTATTCATATTATTAAATTGCAATATTTACAATGTCTAGAAGTTCTGTTAAGGAGAGGTTTGGTCACCTAATTGCGCGCCAATAAGGAGAAATCCTTATTGGAAAGCCCCCTCTTTCCTGGGAACGACCTGGATGTTATATATTATGAGTTATAATATTAATGATGAATAAGTTCGTGTTGATTAAAGATGAAATTGATAGTTCCATTGTGTTAGGATTATTAGTGTTAGTGGAAATCGACATTTATTCCGATGATAATTGATGTCTAGGGGTTATATTGATAAATCGGGTAATTAATCGGATATATGAGCAATTAATTGCTACTTATTCACATGCTTATATAACTATTTGTTCACATGTGTGTACTATTGAATCACATTCATGTACTATTAGGGGAGTTGGTTCAAGATTGATAATACTTGCATGACTAAGTTAAAAAATGAGGTATAGATGGAGGTACTGTACTATAATTCATATTTTTCACATGATTATACTATTTAGTCACATGATTGAACTATTGATTCACATTATTTACTATTAGGGGAGGTGGTGCAAGTTTGATAATACTTACAGGACTAAATTAAAAATGAAAGAAAAGTTGAAGGTATTGTACTGTAATATTTTGAGCCCCAAAACGTGCAATTATTGAAACTATATTTTCCTATAAATAGAAGCTCATTCTTCCTTCATTTCTCACCAATTCACTAAAGCTATAGAGCAATTATTATAGAGAGAAATTATAGAGAGAAAGAAGTAAAGAAGTCTGCTACCTCACTATTCCAGTATCTAGTCTTCTTTTGAGGTAAGGGGTACTATTTCTTTTGTATTCATGAAGAGAGCTATTGTTATTCCATTCCTTATTATTCTGTTGGAATAACCTGTATACGCGGACTACCGAATACATGGTGAAATTCTTCTGTTATTCCATTCTTTATTATTATGTTGGAATAACATGTCTATGCGAAGTACCGCATACGTGGTGAAATTCTTCTATTATTCCATTCTTTATTATTCTGTCAGAATATCATGTCTGTGCGTTTACGCATGACCTGGTTCCATTATTTATTATTCTGTTGGAATATCATGTCAGTGCGTTTACGCATGACCTGGTTTCATTATTTATTATTTTGTTGGAATAACCTATCTGTGCGGTCTATCGCATGTCTGGTGAATTCTTCTGTTATTCCATTATTTATTATTCTATCGGAATAACCTATCTGTGCGGTCTATCGAATGCCTGGTGAATTCTTCTGTTATTCCATTCCTTATTGTTCTGTTGGAATAACATGTCTATGTGGATTACCGCATGCATGGTGAATGACCTTTCATATTCATTCTTTATTAAATTGTGGAAATAATCTGTTTACATGGATTATCGCATAGCAGATGAAAATCTATTTGCAGTTTCATATATTCTATTATACTTGTATGAGATATCATTTCTTTTGTACTCGTCATGAAATATCATTTTATTTGGTATTTTCTGTTATGAGTTACTATTCACGGATTACTATTCACTCTAGTATTATTCACTCTAGTATTATTCACTTGAATATTCAGGGCACTTTTTATGCCGGAATACTATTCACGAGTTATTATTCACAGGTTACTATTCACCTAAATTACTATTCACCCAAATATTATTCACTCGGGTATTTGGAGTACTTTTCATGTCGGGGTACTATTCACAAGGTACTATTCCCAAAGTACTATTCATGGGGTACTATTCACGACGAAAAATTGATTCTTTTCTGTCCATATTATTTTTGGTGCATGAATATTATTCTTGAATTTTATTCCACAAAGAAGTATTATGTTGACAATTTGGACGTTATTGATTTCAGGATAAATTAACTTATATATCTTTAAAATTTATCTGTGAACTTGTTTTATTGAATTAATTATATCATTGTCATCAGCCTTATGCTTATATTGTGATGAAATTCATCTTTGGCTTACGTGTATATATGGACTTGGTATGATTATGACCAGGGATTATTCGGTATATGTAGCGCCCCCAAATCCGGGTATCTTCCAACCCGATAGATGGTGCTATACTATACAAACTTTCATACATTCATTCCATTGAAAAGTCTCAAAGAACGAACATAACGTCTATATATTAAAAATAATACTTACAATTCCCAGGTTCTATACCCGTTACAAAGGTTCTTTGTCATAATATTCATTACATTACAACAATAGACCTATACCATTACAAGACAGCTTAATAATCTGCCTTAGCTTTTCCTTTATCCTTTTTCGATCCTTCGGGACGTTCAGTCTTAGCTGCATTCATATGGTTCAAGCAAGAGTGAGCATAACTAGCTCAGCAAGTATAATAATTTCAATAACATGTTTGATACATATGAATCGTATATCTTCGATAACTGAACAATAGTTATGAAGTACTATTGATAATTCAAAATAGCACTTCATCTTTCTTTCAAAATGTTCCATAATGAATAATATTCAGTAAAACATTCACTCCGGTCAAAGACCTCGACTATTCATTCTTTCTTTGAAAAGGACAACCCGGAACTAAGTCCGTAAGCCCAGTATTACTTACGAGCACTTCTAGGTGATCAGCCTATTGTACTCTATGTTGATCAACACTACATCCATTAAACGTATGTACGTTTAATCATTTGGCAACCTCACGTGCCTGTCGTTTTACCGACAAAACTTTTGTTTAACATTTTAGTCTTCTTTTGAAAACCATATCAAGTAGTTGACAAAAGATAATCACATTTGATAACAGATGAATAGATCATCAACAATCCACTCAATATGTCAAGTCTAGCCAAAAGAACTGGCTTTAACTTCATTGTACTTCAATTCATGCGTAAGGATACATGAACTTCAAAAACTTGTTCAGATTGAACTGAGACAAGAGTTAGAATACTTGCCTTTAGCGTCTGCTACTGTGTAATTATTTTACGTTTGTAAGACCCCAACTTATTATTAATGAAATTTAATTTTCTCTATTTATTATTTTGAAATAGTAAGGGTTGATTTGATTAATGTGGATAGTTATGGGTAAAATACGCAAATATTTTGAAATAAGCAAGTGGTTATAAAATATTCATTGTTGTCGGGGAATATTCGTTTGGTCGTGGAATATTCGTATCGTCTTGGGAATATTAAATACGCGCCGGTAGCGACCGCAATGTGTGGCCCCATAACGTAAAAGCGATCGGATGAAGAAAACGACAAATATAAGTTGTTTAAAAATAACTACAGAAGTAGTTATTCTATTAATCTTTGTTAAAATACTTTGGGTTAAAACACAAGAAGCATTACCAGTATTGCACCATTATTGATTTTTACGTAAGAAGCACTACTCAATAATGGTTACGATAATTATTGCTCAATATTTTATTGATTTAGTAATTGTTGCGTTGATATTTTATATTCTTTGTTGTTTCAATAATTATCATTACACAAGATTTTTCATTATCCAAGCAATAATTCATATTATCTCAATAATATTATTAGATAACATTATTGGCAATGTCTAGAAAGTTACGCTCTAAAGAGAGGTTTGGTCACCTAATTGCCACCAAGAAGGAGAAAATTCTTATTGAAAGCCCCTCTTTCCTGAACCGCCTCGGTGTCAATATTGTGATTCTCATAATATTATTTGTGAATAATTAATTATTGATTCATATGATGAGGAAAATATTGATTTTATGTGGATATAGATGGAGAAAATTTTTAATGTGACAATTGTTGAAAATTGAAATTTTATCTTTTTCTGATAAAATAATTCATTTAAATATATTATTATATTTTAATAATATAATAATGATGATATTTTTACGATAAATGTGGGATATATGAGATATGTGGAGGAGGAGTATTTTTGTTACTAAAAATATTTAAAGCATGTTTTATGTGTCGGTGGACCCCATTTCTTGACTGAAATTTGATTATAGCTTGTAAAATCGCCCGTTTGTGGATTTCAGTCAATTTCTGTTTGGAATTTGGAAATATTTTCTGTTGCAAAGTTGTAGAGAATTGGATTTCCTATAAAAACTCGCGTGATTCAAATTTTTCTGATAAAAGGGCTATTTATTATGAATTATTGAAGTTCCAAAGCTCCGAAATAATTGATTTTTGGAAGTTTAAAATAATTTAAATTAGAAAAACATTTTTGATATGTTTGGTGGGCTTGGTTGGTTGTTGAAATGAGCTAATTTCAGTTTATAAGAGTGTGTATAGGAAAAATTTTATATATATTAATATTATATTAAATTTTCTACTTTGGTGTTCTAAGCAATTTCCTATAAATAGGGTGCTTACGTTAGAATTGAAAATCACCCGTAAACCAAGTTTTCTCTCTATATATTATCAAGCGTATTCTTGTGAGTATTTTGAGTATATTTTGAGTATTGCTATACTGATGCAAGTTCAAGTCATAGCCTTATATCCTGTTTTTAAATTTAAAATACCGATCTTTCGAGGTAAGGGATATTATTTTTTCGTAATGATATTATTTCTTCAATATCATTATCTTTGAAATATTGATCTGAAGTTTCTATCAAATTTGAAACTTTTGGTGTCTGAGTTACTATTCACGATACGACACTATTCACGATAATCGACACTTATTCACGAATCACGGCACTATTCATCTAAAAATGAAAATTTTCCTTTTCGCCTAAAATATATCTATTGTGGATACAAGCTTTGATTGTATCCATGTTTTAATCATTCTTGAATTTTACACCACTATGATTATTTTTGAGGTATGGATAAAACAAAGTACGAATCCTTAATCCTTAATCCTTGTCATTTTATTTCACCGGATTCGCTTTTTAAAAATATTTTCATCATCCTCGGTCTTAAATGATGATATTATTGAATATCTTTGGCAGTAGTGCAAAGATGAATGATTTCGATGAATATCTTTGGCCCAGTAGTGCAAAGATGAACAGTGTTTAGATGAACATGACCAATCGATGAATATCTTTGGCCCAGAAGTGCAAAAGATGAATATTTGATTCGAGATATATATTGATTGATGTTACAGGATATAAAAGATAGATTTATGAACTTTTAAATTCATACATAGAAGATAGTAGTTTGCATTCTCTACTTAACTCTTCTAATGAATTATTATTTCATTGCGAATATTGATTTAAAACTTGTTGTCTATTGTATTCTATTAGATTTTTTCCCTGTTGAAGACTAATGATAATTTGTTGTATATTATCTTAGTCATAATATTCTTTACTGGGCTAGTTGAGCTCACCCTTTTCCTTATTGTTCCATTTTTCTTCTCAAGAGGCGAGAATAGCGAGTACGAGTCTGGGTATGGAATGAAGGCTCTAGAGAGAGTTGTTTAGTAGTCCTTACCATTTTTGTAAAATAATGTATCAATAAATGTGATGAGGATTTATTTGAGTATAGATATTGTCTAGAAGATAATATTTGTATTGAAACTCACAGTTTTACTGTTGTAATAATAAAGTTGTAGTTGTTTCGTATCATGTATTGACAACTCGTAATGGGTGATGTATACCTATTTTGGGGGCGCCATAGTTGGTATCGAGCTTAGGATATGATCTCTGGCGGAGATCGGGGAATAGAACTAGGAGGGGAGAGACGAGTAAATCCTTTGCTAGTGTGTCCTACTTAAGCTTATTTGTTAGTTGGTCAGTATATAGGGATATTATGTGATATATTGATTTCCTTAATTAACCCTTGTTTAATGACAATATTTGAGAATGTCGACTGAGACTATTAACAGTGGAAATGAGACCGTGGAGACGCCTGTACTCACCAACGAGGAGAATGTGCAACAGGCTGGCAATGTTCATCCTGTGAACAACACCACTGAGCAGATGATGAATGAGGGGATGTTTAGAAGCTTTTTGCGCTTTATGCAAAATCGATTTAGGAGACTCGTGTTCAAAATACAGGAGGAAATGATAGCAATTCACGGGTTGTCACAAAAGCGGCTCAAAGAGTTGGGACCACCAGAATTTAAGGGAAAGCCCGATCCGATCATGGCGAAACATGGGTCAAGCAAATTACCAAGATATTCGATGTCATGGGATGCACGGAGGAATGTAAGGTTCCATTCGCCACCTTTATGTTCCGTGGTAAGGACTCTTTCATCGGTGGGAGTCTGTGAAGCGTACTCATCCACCACTTTTCGGCATGTCTTGGGAGACGTTTGAACTATTTAATGACAAATACTTTCCCGAAAGTGTTAAATCATATGAAGGAAGTGGAGTTCATCAGTTAGAACAGAACAACACGACGGTGTCTCAATGACGAGGCAAAGTTTGCGAGTTATCCGTGTTTGCACCTCATTTGGTGGAGAATGAGGAACGTAAGACGCGGATGTTTCGAGAGGTTTGAAACCCGAGATACGACAATATCTCATTTCTCATAAATTTTCTCTATTCGGATGTTGTAAATGGGCTCAATTATTAGAGCGATAACGATAACGATACTACCAACCGAGGGACCATAATCGAGATCATACCGGAGATAGCAGTCAACAAAACAACGATAACCAGCGGAGAAAGAAAAAGACGGACAAAAATGGTAACCACTCTGGTGGTAATCATGGCCATGAAAATAGAAGAAGCGAGTCAGGAGGAGATTTTAAAAAGAGGAGATTTAACAACGACCATGTGAAGACGCATAAAGGTCTTAAAAGAATCGGGTTCTAAGGGAGGAGAACGACCACCGGTCATATGCTATAAATGCGGGAAAGAGGACATATCAATCCAAACTGCCCACAACAGTTCAAGGTATGCTATAATTGTGGAAAGGAAGGACATATCGCTCGAGATTGTACGGTAGCAAAACCTAGTTCAGCGGGGACGGTGACTCAAAAGACTGTCCCAGAAAAGTCAAAGTCAACGGTTCCTGGAAGAGCGTTTGTTGTGACTGGTCAAAATGCGAGGAACCCAAACGAGGTGATCACGGGTAAGCTATTTATAAATTCTTGCGAAGTTTATACCTTACTTGATACCGGTGCTACCCATTCATTTATCTCTCCTGCTTGTGCTCAACGTTTAAACTTGACTCCGGAGAAATTAGACTTTGACCTATCTGTGGAAACTCCGTTAGGAGAAACTTTCATCACATCTACTGTTTATAAATCTTGTTTGATTCAAGTTGGCACCATCACCTTACCTGTTGACCTTATCTCTTTAAAGATACTTGCTTTTGATGTGATTTTAGGGATTGATTGGTTAACTACTCATCATGCCAAAATTGATTATTTTCGTAAGGTTGTTAGTTTTCATATTCCTAACCAACCTATTGTATGAATTCAAGCAACTAAACCATTAAAATCAATCACTGTCATATCTAATCATAAAGCTATTCATTTATTGAAAAACGGATGTCAAGCTTTCTTAGCCCATGTTATGGATTTGAATAAAGACACGTCCAAATTTGAATAATATTCCTATTGTTATTTACTTTCCTGACGATTTCTGAAGAACTTCCGGCCTAACCCCGAACGTGAAGTTGAATTCTTTATTGATCTTGAACTCGCATAAAGCCCATTTTAAAACCTCATATCAAATGGCTCCTATTGAACTTCGAGGAGTTAAAGGTCCAACTACAGGAGTTGTTGGACATCGGTTTCATTCTGTCCCCAGTACATCTCCTTGGGGTGCTCCTATTTTATTCGTGAAAGAAGAAAGACGGTAGTATGCGACTTTGTATAGACTATCGAAATTGAACCATGTCGCCATCAAGAATAGGTATCCTCTACCTCGTATTGATGACTTGTTTGACCGATTTCAAGGAGCACAATTCTTTTCACAAATCGATCTTAGCTTACGGATATCATCAAATTTGATTAGAATCGAGGATATTCCAAAGATCGCCTTCGAACTCCTGATGCGAGCATTATGAATTCTTAGTCATGTCTTTCGGATTGACTAATGCTTCTGCGGCTTTCATGGATATGATGAACCGAGTATTCAAGGAATATTTGGATCAGTTCGTTGTTGTTTTTATTGATGACATCCTCATATATTCCAAAAGTCGTGAAGATCATGAGCACCATTTGAAACTGGTACTCCAAAGGCTTCGTGAAAACAAACTATATGCCAAATTGAAGAAATGCGAGTTCTGGCTTGAGGAAGTAGCATTCCTTGGGCACGTGGTGTCGAAACATGGAGTATCTGTTGATCCGGCGAAGATTGAAGCAATACAAAGTTGGGAGCAACCGAAGTCGGTGACTGAAGTACATAACTTTTTGGGATTAGCTGGTTATTAACGGAGATTCGTGGAAGGGTTTTCTCGAATCGCTACTCCATTAACCCAGCTAACTCTGAAGGATACAAAATTCGTTTGGAGCGAAGAATGCGAGAAGAGTTTCCAAGAGCTCAAGAGGAGACTCATTTCGGCACCTGTTCTAACAATACCATCTGGTACGGATGGATTTGTTATCTACAGTGATGCTTCAGGCAAAGGGTTAGGATGTTCTCATGCAACGTGGGAAAGTCATACCCTATGCCTCGCGACAACTTAAAGAGTATGAGAGGAATTATCCTACTCATGATCTAGAGTTGGCATCAGTCGTTTTCGCGCTAAAGATATGGATGCACTATCTATATGGGGAGAAAGTGGAGATATATTCAGACCATAAAAGCCTTAAATATTTCTTCACTCAAAAAGAACTCAACATGCCGCAATGACGTTGGCTCGAGCTATTGAAAGACTACGACCACACTATTCAATACCATCTTGGAAATGTGAACGTGGTAGCTAACACGTTGAGTAGAAGATCATATGCAGGAATGAGTGCGATGATGTCAAGTATAAGCATAGAGCCAACTTTAATAGAAAAAGTTAAGGTTTCTCAAGCCACCGACCCGGAGCTGATGCGTATGAAGAAGAAAGTATAAGAATGAGCTATTCCGAAAGTGAGAATTGATGAAGAAGGAATACTTCGAGTCCACTCTAGACTTTGTGTTCCTAAAGACTCTGATTTAAAGTACAATATTATGATGGAGGCACACAATACACCATTTGCAATCCATCCTGGAAGTACTAAAAGTATCGTGATCTTCGACATACATTTTGGTGGAACAATATGAAGAAAGAGATTGCAAAGTTTATCTTGATGTGTTTAACTTGTCAACGTGTAAAGGCGAAGTATCTAGTACCTAAGGGTCCGTTGCAACCACTTGAGATTCCGAAATGGAAGTGGGAACACATTACCATGGATTTCGTTATGGGTCTTCCTACGGTTTCTCAAGGCATCAATGCCATTTGGGTTATTGTTGATAAATTAACCAAGTCTGCTCATTTCTTGCCGATACGGGAGACTTATTCCTTGAACGTCTTGCTAGTATATATATAAAAATGAGATTGTGAGGTTGCATGGCATGCCAAAGATCCATAGTTTTGGATCGTGACCCAAGATTCACTTCAAGATTTTGGGTTAGCTTGCAAAAAGATATGGGCACGGATTTACGATTTAGTACGGCATACCATCCTCAAACGGACGGACAATCAGAGAGGAATATTCAAACTCTTGAAGATCTATTAAGACTCTGTGTCCTAGACTTTAAGGGCAGTTGGGATAAATATTTACCATTGGTGGAATTCTCCTACAACAACAGTTATCAGGCAAGTATAGGTGTGGCTCCATTTGAAGCATTATATGGACGAAAGTGTCGCTCTCCAATATGTTGGGATGAGGTGGGTAAAGCAACATTGTTGGGACCCGAGATAGTACGTATGACTACCAAAAAGATCCAAATGATTCGACAACGTATACAAACGGCACAAGATCGAAAAAAGATTTATGCGGATCTTCATCAAAAGGACGTGGAATTTAGTATAGGGGATCATGTATTGTTGCAAGTTGCTCCATGGAAGGGAGTTACAAGATTTGGGAAGAGAGGAAAGTTCAATCCACAATTTATTGGTCCATTTCAAATTCTTGACCGAGTAGGAAATGTAGCCTATAGACTCGCGTTACCTCCGAGTATGTCTCGTGTTCATAATGTGTTTCACATATTTGTACTTCGTAAATATGTGAAAGACCCGAACCATGTTATAGAGTTAGAACCGGATGAGATAGCCGAAGACTTAACGTACGAAGAGGTACCTGTCAAGATTTTGGATAGGAAGGAGCATGTCCTATGCACAAAGGTCATACCACAAGTTAAAGTTCTGTGGAGGAATCATGTTATAGAGGAAATGACCTGGGAATTGGAAACGAAAATGAAAGCGAGGTATCCTCACCTTTTCGAAACACCAGGTACGTACGTCAATTTTGAGGATGAAATTTCATAAGGAGGGGAGGTTGTAAGACCCCAACTTATTATTAATGAAATTTAATTTTCTCTATTTATTATTTTAAAATAGTAAGGGTTGATTTGATTAATGTGGATAGTTATGGGTAAAATATGCAAATATTTCGAAATAAGCAAGTGGTTATAAAATATTCATTGTTGTCGGGGAATATTCGTTTGGTCGTGGAATATTCGTACTATCGGGGAATATTCGTACGACGGCGCAGCCATGTGTGGGACCCATAACGAAAAGCGATTGGATGAAGAACACGACAAATATAAGTTGTTTAAAAATAACGGCGTAGTTATTACCAATTATCTTTGTTAAAATACTCTCAATTGGTTTAAAACACGAAGCACACGATATTGCACCAATTATTGATTCTTACGTGAAGAAGGCACTACTCAATAATGGTTACGATAATTCTTGCTTCGATATTTTATTGATTTAGTAATTGCTTGCGTTGATATTTTATATTGTTTGTTGTTTCAATAATTGTCATTACACAAGATTTTTCATTATCAAAGCAATAATTCATATTATCTGAATAATATTATTAGATAACATTATTGGCAATGTCTAGAAAGTTACATCTAAGGAGAGGTTTGGTCACCTAATTGCGGCGCCAATGAAAGAGAAATTCTTATTGAAAGCCCCTCTTTCTTGGGAACCTGCACAGTTGTCAATATTGTGATTCTCGTAATATTATTTGTGAATAATTAATTATTGATTCATATGATGAGAAAAATATTGATTTTATGTGGATATAGATGGAAAATTTTAATGTGACAATTGTTGAAAATTGAAATTTTATCTTTTTCTCGATAAAATAATTCATTTAAATATATTATTATATTTTAATAATATAATAATGATGATATTTTTATATAAATGTGGGATATATGAGTATATGTGGAGGAGGAGTATTCTTGTTACTAAAAATATTTAAAGCATGTTTTATGTGTCGGTGGACCCCATTTCTTGACTGAAATTTGATTATAGCTTGTAAAATCGCCCGTTTGTGGATTTCGGTCAATTTCTGTTTGGAATTTGGAAAACCTTTCTTCTGCAAAGTTGTAGAGAATTGAATTTCCTATTAAAACTCGCTTGATTCGAATTTTTCTGATAAAAAGGCTATTTATTATAAATTATTGAATTTTCGAAGCTCCGAAATAATTGATTTTTGGAAGTTTAAAATAATTTAAATTAGAAAAACATTTTTGATATGTTTAGTGGGCTTGGTTGGTTGTTGAAATGAGCTGATTTCAGTTTATAAGAGTGTGCGTAGGAAAAATATTATATATATTAATATTATATTAAATTTTCTACTTTGGTGTTCTAAGCAATTTCCTATAAATATGGTGCTTAGGTTAGAATTGAAAATCACACCAGAAACTGAAGTTTTCTCTCTCTATATTATCGAGCGTATTCTTGTGAGTATTTTGAGTATATTTTGAGTATTGCTATACGGTGCAAGTTCAAGTCATAGCCTATATCCGGTGTTTTAGCTAGAAGTACTGATCTTTCGAGGTAAGGAATATTATTTTTTTCGTAATGATATTATTTCTTCAATATCATTATGCTGAAATATTGATCTGAAGTTTCTATCAAATTTGGAACTTTTTGTGTCGGAGTTACTATTCATGTATACGACACTATTCACGTATACGACACTATTCACGAATACGGCACTATTCATCGAAAAATGAAAATTTTCCCTTTTCGTCTAAAATATATATTGTGGATACTAGCTTTGATTGTATCCATGTTTTGATCATTCTTGAATTTTACACCACTATGATTATTTTTGAGGTATGGATAAAACAAAGTACGAATCCTTAATCCTTGTCATTTTGTTTCACTGGATTCGTTTCTTTAAAAATATTTTTCATCATCCTCAGTCTTAAATGATGATATTATTGAATATCTTTGGCCTGTAGTGCAAAGATGAATGATTTCTGATGAATATCTTTGGCCCGTAGTGCAAAGATGAACAGGTGTTTAGATGAACATGACCAACTGATGAATATCTTTGGCTCAGTAGTGCAAAGATGAATATTTGATTCCGAGATATATATTGATTGATGTTACAGGATAAAAGATGAGCGATGAACTTTTAAATTCATACATAGAAGATAGTAGTTTGCATTCTCTACTTAACTCTTCTAATGAATTATTATTTCCGCTGCGAATATTGATTTAAAAGTTGTTGTCTATTGTATTCTATTAGATTTTTTCCCTGTTGAAGACTAATGATAATTTATTGTATATTATCTTAGTCATAATATTCTTTAATGGGCTAGTTGAGCTCACCCTTTTCCTTTTTGTTCCATTTTTCTTCTCAGGAGGCGAGAATATAGCGAGTACAAGTCGGGGTATGGAATGAAGGTTCTAGAGAGAGTTGTTTAGTAGTCCTCACCATTTTTGTAAAATAATGTATCAATAAATGTGATGAGGATTTATTTGAGTATAGATATTGTCTAGAAGATAATATTTGTATTGAAACTCACAATTTTACTGTTGTAATAATAAAGTTGTAGTTATTTCTGTACCATGTATTGACAACTCAGAATTGGTGATGTATACCTATTTTGGGGACGTCACAACGTTCAAGTCTTTCAAGTCTCTACAATGCATGATCACATAATGTCTTACATTAGGTCACATATAATCAAGTATGTATCTGACTATATCTTACCCTTCATCTCAATCTAATTGTGTATTAGATTTCGTTATTACCTGTTTCCAGCTTTATCATTCTATTTGCATTCATAAATGGATAAGTTATTATCAACCTTTATACATTACTCTTAAGGTCTAACAATGTTTTAATAATGTTACTTCAAGTTCCTTAAGGTAGGTTTACTTCAAACTAATTACATTTTCTTGCTTTGCATTTATGTCTATTCTTCACTATCTTCCATCAAAGATCTGGTATTTGCGGCGCCACTTTTATAACTACACATACTCATCATGGCATGAAGTTAATAGTATGGGAGTCCCGGACTTGGTGTTGCGGCGCGAGTCCTTACTTAATGGGTCGCGCTTACTGGTATGAAGTTTCGAAGAGAGATGTCATTGTCTGTACATGGCATTGCTATTTCCTACAAACAAATACTAAGGTTCATCATCATGGCGTGAGTTTCAAAGTGAGCTCGGACATCGCTTTCGGCCTTCTGGCGTGACTAATTTGGTCTAGGGTTGAGCCATGGCTATTCAACTCTGTCATGCCGTAAAAAAATTCAGGTTTGGAAAATTTTGAACTTCCGGACGCATAACTTCTTCGTTATAAGTCCGAATTGGCTCGTTCAAAAGCCCACGGTTCACAAATTACGTAATCTACGCGTTCATGTAAAAATTTTATCTATTTGACTTCGTTTGTTAAAAATTCGCCTATTGGTTCATTTTTAACGTAAACGATAAACGTTCGTGAACGTTCAACGATCGTTTCTTCGTTCTAAGTCAGAATTCTCTCATTTTCGAGTCCGCAACTCTTAAATGACAAACATGACTTGTCTCCATTGGAAAATAACCTTTTCGAGTTTAAACTCAAAATTTGACTTCTAATCCGGGAATTTCACGAATTCGACGATTATCGTCTAATCGTGCGATTTTCGGCAAATCTTCATTCTTATGATTTGTTCAACATTACAAATGAATTCCATTCATCATGTGAACATCTTAATATACTTATACCAACAACTTATACACATGGTTGGATTTTGACTTTATTTCTTCATAAGCTCATAACTTGATAAATTATAAACTACTTATGAACTTATATTCATGACTGATGATAATTAAAGTTTCTCAAGCATCATACCTATATGTTCTCAACATATAGCTTTACTTATGTATACTTGATACATATAATCATACAAGTTCTTTTTCTTCTATATTACTTCACTAATAAACTTATTACAAGTTCATAATACTTTCACATAAGTTTATAACTTATGCTAGCTTAAATGACTTATTACCAACTTATATGGCATAAGTTCATTACTTACACATACTTCTTACTTTTTATCATTCATGTTCCTTAATCCAAACTTTTCTTATCAACCTATCATGATAGAGATAGAAGATAATTGGAGAAGGAGTCTTACATTTGAAGTCTTTGGTAAATAGTCTTCTTCTTCTTATATAAGTAGCTTATTTGCAACTTAATCTTCCTAACAATTAAGCACTTTGAGAGAGAGTGTGTGGATTATTTGAACAACTATTAAATGACTTGCCAACCTTCACTATTTATAGAATTCCTAAGGTTAGGGCAATTTAGTCAATTCCATCATCCCACCTCCTTTTGCACCTCCTTACTATTCATTACTTGCAAGGCACAAAACCTATCCCTTGCTTGGTCATTACTCATTTAACTTGGTTACCACTTAACTTGGTCACCACTTTTAATACTTGGTAACCACACATTTACCACATTAATATGGTTTACCCCATGGGTTTGCCAACTCATGGATTCTAGCTTGGGCTTGGATTACATAAATCCTTGAGCTTTGATTTAACAAACACTCACTTGCTTATTAATTCAATAATTGGGCCTTAACCTTAATTGACTTGGGCTTGTACAAAATCCTAACCAATCTTTACAAGTCCATTAATATTACATAATACATATACATATAGTTTATGCATCATTCTCGTATTCTAATTCATATAGAATTTATATACAATAATTCATCCGTCATACAAACTCGTATAATACTTCGTATTACACTTGTTTTCATTCCTTTGCACAATACCAAAGTATTGTACAATTATTACTTTACTCATTCCTACTTCGCTTTTCTTAACATTTATAACTTAAGTCCGCAAGCGAAATATTACGTTTTCCATAACTAGATTATTATTGCATAATCCATCTTACCTTAATATTTATCATTACGTATTTCTCGAAAATTCAAAAATAACTCCCGAGCAAATACCGATGAATAGTGTTTTTCAGAAAATTTCTCGGAAAACTTTCATTTTCATCTTAGAAATTCAAACACTTTAATTCCTTCACGTAGCTCAAATACTACTACATTCCAATATCAATAGGTTATAGAATGACAACCATCTTGATAACACATAGAATATAATTTTATTATTATTTAATCTAATAAAATCATTTTACAATAAGATCCGAATTTATCGGTCGTTACAGTATAATCATGACCTGTAATGTTATAAATGATGTGGTAAAAGTCCTCAGTGGCCTGTAGTGCATTGATGGACGGTTTTCGGTATGATTATAACCAGGGATTATTCGGTATAGTCATGACCATTGATGATTTAATTAATATCCTTGGCCCGTAGTGCAGGGATGATTCGATGATGTGGTTTATTTGTTAAGCTGAGTCTCAGCGATAAAAATTGATGAAAACATTTTTAAATCATAAAAGATAGTAGATATCATGCTATACTTGACTCTTCTAATGGATGGCTTATTCCGCTGCAGTTAAACTTGATGTCTATTGTATTTTATCAGTTTAACATTGTTGAAGGCTAATGATAATTTATCCTGCATTATCTTAGTCATATAATTTCTTACTAGGCTAGTTGAGCTCACCCTTTCTTTCACTGTTCTCTTCAGGAAATGAGAATATAGTTGGGACGAGTCAGGAAACGGATTGATGATCCAGATGATAGTATTAGTAGTCCTCACTATTCTGTAAAATAGTGTAATAATAATTGTAATGAGGACACCATTGAGTGTGGATATTGTCTAGATAACAATATTCTTGTTTAAACTCTCAGCTATATTTTGTTTTATTTTACACGACTGTTATATAATTAAATTGTATTTGAATTTAGGTACCATGTATTTGGCGACTCAAGATGGGTGATGTAATCACATAGCAGTATAAGCTATGTGATTACTGCAAATAGCAGTATTATGTGTTATGATGTATTATTCTAATCGGAAGAATAATCTTATTGATGATAGGTCTTTGTATAAAAGATAGTACTAAGTTGTGTAGTTGTAAGCAGCAGATCAGGAAAGTATCCTACCCTTTGCATTTATTTTATGCAATGGACATGTATAAGCAAGTTTCTGAACTATATCCTTGTTATACAAGTTTCAAAACTATATTATTATTAATCATGTATCTAAACCTTTGTATTCATTCAAGTTCTCAAACTCTATTCGTTCATTGTTTACCAATGCAGTATTACTGTATGATTAAGATATATATCTTGTTAGTTAATAGATAAGTCTGGTTATGCAAGTGTCCTCACTTGGATAATGGTTGTACTTGTTGGTACATACAATTCTAGTATGTATATATTAATTAAAAGTTGTCTAAGCTATTTGACTCAGCTAGACATAGATTTAAAATATCGTTGAACATGATTGTTATCCAACCGAATTTGTTTGGTTTGGATTCCAGACTAAGTATGAACATCCCGAATTTGGAAAACTTTTGTGCGCCAAAGGCGGATATGATGAACGAAAATATCGTTCTAGCAAGTAGTATTGATCAATACAGGGCATAATGGGCTGATCACCCTCCGTGCCCGTATGACATGACGGTTTGCGGATGAAGTTCTATAAAACCTTTTTGAAAATTGAAAACAAAGTTCATAGTCTGTCGACTGCTATCCATTCATAGTTAGTACGTAGTTTCAAAAATGAAATAGAATTGATATGTTGTTCAGTATTGTTTCAGTTTACTTCACAACTATTGCTTCGTTGTAGAAGTACAAATCAAAGAAAACATTTACTTCTTTTAGCTAAAGTTTATTATCTGTTATTACTTGTTGGACAATCAAATGTTCATTCTTGCTTTAAATTTAAATGTTTTCACAGCTAAGTGTGAACGACCTGAAGGTTCTAACAAAGATAAAGGAAAGGGAAAGCTGGCAGAATAAGTTTTTTGGTATCTTATGTAATAGTTAGAATATATTAAGGCGATAATATTTATTAGTTATCATGTAATGAAATTCTTTAAAGGTTGTGTACCTGGGATTAGACAACTCTGATATGTATATTAAGTTTGTTATTTATATTATTCCGCTCAAAGAAATAATATCGTGTAGAACCAAGTTCAGGTTTCAAGTACCTATATTTGGGGGCGTCACAAAATCCACTAGGCTTGTTTGGCAAAACTAATTTAAAATTAAAGAATTAAAATCTTTAAGCCTTGTTTTGCAAAACTGAATTAAAACTCTTTTAATTTATTTTAATAACTCATTTATTATATAGTTTATTGTCACATTTTATTTAATTAAATTCTATTATTCAAATTCAATTAAATTAACGTTAACATCAACTTATTAAATCAAAATACCACATAATCAAATTACCATAAAATTATAATTTTTATTATAATTTTATTTAATAAACTAATACATCACTTCTACTTACTAAATTATATTAAAATGACATTTTAATAATTTATTTAATCATAATTAACTCTCTAATTTAATCATTACATGAAATTAAAATATTACCACATAATAACTAATTCATCACTCTTTTGATTAAATTAACTTCAACATACCAAATTATCAATATTAACTTAGACTTAATCAAGTTAATTCATCACAACTCATGAATTATTTATTTAATTAATAAATAATTAGATTAAACAATTACTTATATAACAATAAACACATCTAACTAAAATATTTATTTAATTAAATAAATATTTGAAATTACATATAAAAAATTTGGATGGTTACAAGGTTAGTCTGTGTGTAAACTTTGTCTAACGGAAGAAGATTAAAGAAGAAAGCTAATTCAAAACCTAGTCTAATCTAATTTTTTTTTAAGTTTGCTATGTCAATATACATAGCTTAATGAAAATAAGAGGAGAAGATGTTAAGAATGATTTCATATGGCTGAAATTGTAACGACCGAGAAATTTGAATCCTTTGTAAAATAATTTTATTTAATAAAATAATGAATAAAATAATATAAAATTGTATTACTTGTTATTATTACGTGTTAGTAAGATGAATGTCGTTCTATAACCTAGAAACGTCGGAACTTAATAGTATTTTGACTACGTGAGAAAATACTATTCATCAATTTCTGCTCGGGAATTATTTTTGAACTTCCGAGAAATACGTAACGATAGAATATCAAAGTAAGTTGGATTATGTAATAATAATTCAAGTATCGAAAACGTAATTTTTTGCATGCGAACGTAATTCAAAAAGGTTAAGGAAAATAAAGCGTTAAGGAAGCGAATATAATGATCGTATGATACGTATGTATTGTACGAGGTAACGAATACAAGTATGATACGAAGTATGATATGAGTATGTATGAAGGATGGAATAACGTATTTTATGAATAAGTATACGAGTTAGAATACGAGAAAAATACGTAAACAATACGTTATTTGTAAGAACCCGAATTTTCAAAAAAATATTAAAATAAGAATTTAGTAAATAAAATTCTTAAAGCATGAGATGGGTTCAAACAAGAATATATAAATGTGCTACGAGGTATGTGGTATTGTGTTACATATGGTAATATGAGCCATGTAGTAAGTGATGTTGTGTTTAATAAATATATATCATTATTATATATTTGTTATAAATGGTAGAGATGAATTAGTAAGAAGATAGATAAGATTTATCTATTGGCATTAAATAATTTATAGAATTATTTTATCATAGTAAGTTGGTGACCTTAAATATCCTTGATAATCACTAATTTCTTGAGTATATGTATGAGTATATATCAAGTCTAAGGCAGTGCAACCATACCCTTTAATGGTGGATGTATAGGAGCTGGGCTAAACAATTCCTTCAGAGAGCGGAGGTATATACGAATTAGTAACCGATCTAACTCACTGTGAAAACAGTGTAGATGAGACGAAAACTAATTTGTTGGTTGTTTGTGGGAAACCACTCAGTATACTATATTGAATACCATTAAAGACTCAATGTGTGCTAGGTTGAGACTTGTGTATATGTACGTTGATGATGAGAGAAGAAAATCGATATATCTTTAGATAAATATTGGTTAGAGATTTATTGATTAATATTGAGATATGGTTAAATGTATAGATTAAAGAAATTGTGTTGAGACAATTTATAGAAAGGAAAGAGAAATAATTATAGTGTATTTTTACTAAAGGATATTAAAATAAACTCTAGCATTTGATTATTTTAATAAAATGGGGAAATATTATTTTGATATTACCTTATATAGCTTTGTACGAGGTAATGTGTGTGAGTAAGTAATATGGTAAATATATTAAAACATATTTGTTATATAAGTTGATGGAAACAATTTATCATAATAGGAAATAAACTTATTTTCTATATATAGTGTGTACATGTGTCGTGCATGTAAATATTTTAATAATACATAGATATTATATTAAGAATAATATTTTGAGAAAATGAGTAAATCATTTTATTATGAGTAGTTCCTATATTTGGAGAAAATATGATAAAAACATCTTATGTTATGTTATGTCAAAATACATAATTTTGATTATAGTAATGTACTTCCAAGAGGGTTAAAGTTATAAAGGAAAACTAAGTTATTTTAATAACTTGAGTTATTATATTACCACGAATGTTATAAAGAATATTTAAATATCTCCATTCACGATATATTTATACATGTGAACATTGTGATATAATAGTTAGATGTAAATTGAACATGTTATAAATAGTAATGTTGTGGGAAATGAATAAGTAATGAGAATAAGTAATAAGCTGAATGTAAGCTTGTGTGATATGCCTAGTGTGGCAAAGTGATGGAATAAGCATTCATTAAATAATTTAATGAATGAATAATTGAAGGAATTAAATTGTATGTTCAATGGTTTTATATTATAGTAGCTACATCTATATGATATGAAATGAAGTAGAACACTTCAATGGTAACTATATAATATAGGAAGTATTTGAATACATACGTATAAAGGCTTGTATTTTAGCATTATGTACAAGTGAGATAATAAAATGTACATTGATTATATGTATGGTTAATATCTACTACCTTGAAATATTAATTATGTAAATGATATTGTGACATTAAATTATAACTAATGTATGGTTAATATGTGTATACAATATAACATAAGAATAAGAGTTGTGTATAAGTGTATAATCTAGTGTTGCAAACATGCTGAGTAATTGAGATTGTCCCAAAATTAGTGTCCCATTTGCTCTCACTTCTCAGTCACGTGTTTGACAAAAAGGCTAAGGCTTATTCCTCTTTTCTCCTTCCAAGCTCAAGCTAGCAATCTAGATGACAATGATGAACAAGGGAGTGGGCATAATGATGTAAATCAACTACCATCCAATAACTCCTTGTTAACCTTCATACAATCCTTCAATCCATGTGTTTAATTTAATGGGAGATGACAATATCTGTGTTTTTGTTTCTCTATAAATGCAACCCATCTCCTTCTATTTTCCATTGCTGAGAATTGCTAAGTGTGAGATTGAGAGCATACAAGTGTTCTAAGAACATGGAAGTTCAGTAGTATTTAGAGCAAGCAGAGGTTTGGAGTGCTATAGATAGCAAATTGAAGTCATCGAGAGGTAATGAATCTAATGTTTATGCTTTTGATGCCTAAGTCTTGAATTCCTTAGAAATAACAAGAAAAAGTTGTTTTTGAGTCACAAATTTGATGGCTAAGTGTTGATATAATCCATGAATTGTTGTTAGATGTTGTTAATATAGTTCAATACAAAAACAACGAAAGTTAAACGAACCAAATTGGTTGAGAAACGAATTCGTGGTGAATAAATTAGCTAAACTTTTCAAAATATGAATATTTAGTATGAATATAAGTTTTGGATTAATCTTTGGGTTAGTTAATGTGTTTTAAGTGTTACAATTACTCTGTAGATGGGTATCTAAGAGTTTAACGAGTCCAACGAATCGAAAACCAACTAATTCGGACTTAAAATGAGAAAGTTATGACCAAAACGACTATCTGTGCGAAGCCTCGCGCGGGAGAGCCACCCGTGTGTGCGGGCGTGTAGCTGGGGCTGGGAATTGATGCGGGCGCATGGTAATGGTGAGGAAAAGGGGCGCGGCCGAGCCCCATGTGTGTTGAATGTGACTGCTTTGACCTGTTCTGGTAAAACGACCACAACATTTTCATACGAACTCCGATCTAGGTGATTCAAGTTGATCTGGAACGAGGATGAATAGACCTACAACCTTTGTTCTTTAAGGTTTTCAATTTGAGGTCGTTAGGAAGGGTCAAAATAGTCATCTTTGTAACTATTATGTATTCGGGGGCGATCGGAGGGCGTCGAGCGAGCACATACATAAGTATAGTGCTCCCGACGATGGAATATGTTATTCTAAGTGATGTAACATGAAAATGCATGATATTAGACATGAAATATAAGATTACCTTACTTATAAGGAATTCCCTTAGCATGATTGAGTATATTTTTAAAGAAACTTTAGATTTTAAAAACAAGTTAGATGAACCTTAAGTCATTTAAATTTTGATATTTGTAGCTTGTTTAAAAGGGTTTAGTCATGCATATAAATAGGTATGACACATGGCCTTGAGTACCTTTGTATACTATGAGTTGTATAGATGGTTATTTTTCGAAGATATATAAAGATTTTGAAAACAAAGCATTATGCTCATTGCGTCTTTAAGTTCTGATCTTGAGTACATTCACGTATGATTATGTAAGTGTTATCCGAATTGTGATCAGATGTGCAAGTCTGGCCTAGCTTCTATATAGCAGTCTTGGTTTGCACCAAGAGTAGCGTAGCAGCACCACTCCTCTGTACAAACCAAGTGCGATCGCGTAAGCTTGCAGTGAAATCTGTTTTCTGTAAATGGTTTGAAGGTGTTTGCATGCTTGTGTTGTTACTCTAACATATATTATATGACCAGTACAAATCTGATGTGTTAAAGAGCATGCTAGGTGATAGGATTGAATGTTTAAAGAGGTGATTATAGACTTTCAAATGATAAGTGCAAAAGGTATTTGTAGACTGTAAAGTAATGATTAGAGACTATGATTATTTGACTTTATGGTAACTTATAATCTGATTTGTGCTATGAGTATGTAGGATATATGATGAAAGTTTACAATTAAGTTAGATGTTTATGTGTAACATTTGAACTTACCTATATGAGTTTTAAATGTGTCAAACACTTAGCGAGTCAAGCGCGTGATAGCTATATATGAATGTTGATGTCAAGTACGAGTGGTGAAGGTATACCTATACGTACCTAGCTATTTCGAGAATATGATGAGAAAGGGGAATGTAGATTTTATGAACCTAGTTAGGAAACAATGTAACATTGTTATTACATTGAGAATGCATGAAATATGTTACTGATGGATATAAATCCATGATTATATAATTGTGTAGGGATACACGAAGTGCAATTAGCGATACGCAGTTAAGTTGTAGTTGATAAACTATGAATCAGGCAAGTCTTTCAGTTGCTATTTGTTATATAAATTCGATAATTGTTAGTTATATTATGCCATGAGAATGTTGATGTATATATATGAAATGCATATGAGATATGTATGAAATGTGAAAGTTGATCTTTGATGATATGCTTGTGATATAAACCTCTATGCCTGTTATGTGAAAAGTAACATGCGTAGTAAATATTGATCGATTATGAATGCATGAACTGTATACGTGCTGCATGAAAATTGTTAGAATTGTTGGGCTGTCGAGCTCACCCTTGGAAATAACCACTTTTGCAGGTTAAGGATTCACGGTAAAGACTACGTACTACTTGATTGATAGAGTTCAATTGTAATTGAAGGAGATCTGTTTATATGTTTAAATATATACTCTTGAACCACGTTTATGTTTTAGGAGTCCTACAAGATAGTAGTTTACTAGGTGCAATACAAGTTGCGTTGTAAAGTTGTATTATTTGATACATAGAGAAATTTGAATTGAGATGTAAATATTTATACAGTAATTGAATAGAATGAATCATATCATAATTTGATTCAGGGATTTGTAATTGATTCAAGTTAAGAAGTCAATAAAAGATTATTTTTCCAAGGAGATTGAAAAAGTTTAAATTATTCTGCATATTTATATAACATCGAATATGATGTAAAACAGGAATGGTAAATGACCAATATTTGAAACTTATAATAGTTGGGGTCATTATACATAGATCCTGGAAATGGAAGGAATTTATATTCTAAATTGTAATAAGTGAAGTTTTATTCATTAAGTTGTGAATAAAAGATATAATAGTTTGACGATAGTAGTATCGTGGCGGACCGAATCTGAGGTTCAAAGGGACCTGGATTTGGGGGCATCATATCATTAGGCTTTTAGCCAAATGAAATGGACTTGTAGGATTGTTAGCAAATTGTAAAGTCCAATAGAATTGAATGTGCAAGCCCAAGTAAGTTGTTAATACAAGCCCAAAGCTTAAGTTAATCAAATTTAAACCTAAGCCCAAGCTATGATCCATTGGATTAAGGTGATCCATGGGGCAACCCATGATCATGTGGTTATTCTTGGTGACCAAGATAATTGTGTAATGACCAAGCAAGGGATAAGTTTTGTGGAGGCCAAGTTAACTTAGTAAGTAAGTAATGAATAGTAAGGAGGTTTGATTAAGGAGGTGGGATGGCCTAAATGACTAAACTACCCTAACCTTAGCAATCCTATAAATAGAGAGTTTGGATTTCATTGGTTGGTTGCTCATTTCATCCAACAACTTTCTATTACAAAGTGCTTATTGGTTAGAGATAATAAGTTAGGAAAAGTTAGACTTTAAAGCAAGAAGTAAGAACAAGAAAGATTCAAGTGATCATCAAGGGTAAGACTCTTGTCCAATAGTCTTCCATCTCTACCATTAAATGTTGATAAGAGAAGCGTGGATTAATGGACATATATGCTAAGAAGGATAGGGATAAATAATCTAAGGACTTAAGTCCTAATAAGCCGAGAATAAGTACCTTGTTCATGGATAAGCTATGAACTAAGGAAGAATTTGTTAGACTTGTAACACGTTTACATGATTAAATTTATATGTTAATAAGATGTAAGAATGTTGGTTAAAGGACTTAAACTATCATAAGTTATGAGAATTGAAACTATATGTGGTTTATACTTTGAGAAGTTATAAGCTCATGAAGAATAAGTCATAACTTATCATAAAAATAAGTTAATGTAATATGTAGGTTGAGATGTCAATATGATGGATAGAGTCCATTTGAATTGATAATCAAATCATAAGTAACGAAGCTATGCCAGAATTCTCACGATTGGACAATAATCGTCGAATTCGTGAAATTCTCGTATTAGAGGTTGAATTTTGATATTGAGCTCGGAAACATTAGTTTTCGATGGAGACAAGTCTTATTTGGCATTATACAGTTGCAGACTCAAAAATGGCCGAATTCTGACTTAGAACAAAGAAACGAGCGTTGAACATTGGGCATTTATCATTTTTGTTAAAAATGAACCAATAGGTGAATTTTGAGTTAACGAAGTTGAAAATATAAAATTCTTACATGAACATGTAGAGTATGTGATTTGTGAGCTAATGGCTTTTGAATGAGCCAATTCGAACTTAAAATGATCAAATTTGGAGTCCGGGAAGTTCGTTATGCAAAGAAAAAATTCTAATTGTCTGGTGCACAGAGTTGGCACCGTGGCCCAGCCCAAGGCCAATGTGTGGCGCTGCAGTGCCGTGCATAGTGTCTTGACCTACTAAGTTGTCGCACCGCAGCATGACATATAGAACGGGGACTCGCATCACAAAACGAAAGTCGTAGGCCATACACTGCTATAACCCATACCCATGTGTAGAAGTTGTATAATAATGATGATGGCAAATACTACCTCTTAAGGAATGCCACGATGAGGAATGGTTACAAGTATAGCATGAATAATAGATGATTAACAATAAATTAAAACTTAAATATAACATTGTTAATGCTTTGTTAAACCTTAATTATGATATATAAAAGTTGAAAATAAGTAATCGAACATAAACGTAAGGATAATGTGAATTATAAACGGCAAGCTAGAACCAATAGTAACAAATCTAATACAGAATTAGATTGAGAAGAAGGGTAAGATTCATTAAGAACCATGTATGTTTATTCATGACCTAAAGTGTTATATGATGTGATCATCTACTATAGAGACCTTAAAGACTTAAAGTGGACGTGTAATACCAGTAGCAGACGTTGAAGGCAGGTATTCTAACCCTTGTCTAAGTTCAATCTAGACAAGCTTTGTGATTCATGTATTCTTACGCATGAATTGATGTATGATGAAGTCAAAGCCAATTCTTTCGGCTAGACTTAAAATGTTGGGATTTCTTATAATCTATCGAAGTATTGTCAATGTTTTACCAAACTATGTTGGTATGGTTTTCAAATGAAGACTGAGTATGCTAAAATGTTTTGTCGTCAAACGACAGGCACGTGAGGTTTCCACAACTTCAACGTACATACGTTTAATGAATGCAGTGTTGATCAACATAGAGTATTATAGGCTGATCACCTAGACGTGCTCGTAAGAAATGTCGAACTTATGGACTTTGTGCCGGAATGTCCTTTTCAAAGAAAGTATGAAATGCTCAAGGTCTTGGACCAGAATTGAAGTTTTACTGAATATTGTCATTGTAAAACGTTTTAAAGAAAAGAGAAGTGCTATTTTGAATTATGAATAGTACTTCATAAATATTGTTCAGTTATTGAAGATATATGATTTGTATGATTCAAGCATATTGTTAAATAAAATTGTTGTACTTACTTAGCTAGTCATGCTCACTCTTGCTTAAACTATATGAATGCAGCTAAGATCGAACGGACCGAAGGATCTGGCAAGGATAAAGGAAAGGTGAAGACGAACCTATAGATTTACTTATGTAATAGTACATGTTTGTAATGATAATATTTGATATTATGACATTGACAAATGTAACGGTTATAAAGAACCTGGGGAATGGTAATATTATTTTGGAATATATATAAGACTTATTTTGTTCTTTTGAGGCATTTTAATTGAATATTTGTGTGAACTGTAACACCGTGGAGCACCATATATCGGGTTGGAAGATACCCAGATTTGGGGGCGTCACAAAAATCATAAGAAAATGAAGTATGAAGAAGTAAAGATTTATCTATAAAAGCTTTCTTAAAGAAGTATTAATTTCACAATGAATTTGAACGATCCGAATGAATCATATGAACGATTCAGTGAAATAATTAAGGAATGGTGTTTTATAACACCAAATTCCAAGAAAAAGTGAACTCATAATCAAAGTATCGATTAAAAATGAAGAACAAACGAAGAACGCGAAGAACGCACGAAAAACACGAAGAACGTTGTTGATGGACAAATTTAAAATCATCGTAGTTAGAACTTGTTATTGATGGACAAGTTTAAAACCATAGCGTATAAGTTAGATTCCTATTGCTTGGTTAGGAACGATATAAACGTTCATGAAGAACAGATTGAACTTAGCTATAACAAAGTTATGGCAACAAAATTTTGTAAATAACGAGCGAAGAGTAGAAAGTGTGTAAATGAACCCAAATGTGTAGGGTTTCATAAGAATGTAAGAAAATATAGAAAACTTGAGTCGTGGAATCAAGAATGAATGAATTCTGAGTTCGGATGACCGAATTACGGAAAAACAAACGAAGAACGTTAATAGCATAAAATAAATGAATAATGAAATTTAAGCCAATGGAATGGTATGTTAACAGATACAGAATGAATTTCTGTCTAAGGAAAGTTGAAGTGCGTAATGAGAGTAAGAAAATGACTTTGGAACGACCTCGTTCAGAGTTCTAACAAAGAAGTTACGAGATTACAAATTAGGCAATTTGTACGCGTTCCAACACTTAGAAAAAAATGCTGAAAAAATTGAGTTGATTGAACTGGCGTCATAGCACCAATTTGAACTAGAAATGGGACACCGCAGCACCGACTACGGATGATAGTTACTAGAGAGTGGCGCTACAACACAGCAATAACAAAGGGAAGTGGCGCCGCAGCGCCGGTACAGGGAAAACCCCTGAGAAGAGCTTTTAACTGCTCAACTCCTGGGGGGAAGAGTAAGGAAAGATAATGAAAATATAGTTCACCTAATGTGACACTTAAACAAGTGATTTAAACCTTTAGTGAAGGTTAAACAGAAAGATTGAATAGGATTAAAAGACAAAGAATATAAATGCAACGTAGTTGCGATGAATGGTCGGTCTTAGCATATAACGAACCGTATGACTTCGACATTAAGAAAGAATGATGAACATGAAGTTCATGTAATGAATAACAAATGAGAGTGACTAAAACCTTAGTTAAAGGTTGAAGTAGAGATTAAGAGATGAACAATGTGAGTGTAGAATACATAAATGATTCTCGTGAATCGTATTCGCGTCGTGTGAATGTTCTAAGTATACATTGGTTATGTGACTTAAACGTTAACGAAGGGAGTAAGTAAGATATGAATTATCAAGAAAGCCATAGTGAACGGTAATAAGATTAATAAAAATCTGAATGTGAATCAGATAGAGAATGATAGAATGAACGTAAGCGTTAAACACTTTAGTCGACGTAAGGGTTGGGTGTACGCGAATATTAAACGGGCAAAACCTACACACCGTGTATGGTTTGACTAATGATTAAACATGTGAATCGTGAATAAACTGAATTAAAGACAATGACGTATAACGTTAAGAAGTTGAGTTAATAATTATAACTTAGATAACGTTCTGAGTCGAATGAACCGAATGTTATAAGATATGAATAAGGTAACGTAAAATGCTTAACGCACTACTAGAAAAACAAGAATACATGATGGAATTTTGTGATAGTTTTTAAAAACAATCACAAAAGATAGTAATTTGTGATGGACTTTTTAAGCAATCACAAAATAATAGTATATATGATGGCTCTTAGTGATGACTATTCATGCCATCAATGTATTATAATTGGGATGGCCATGTCAATCACACCAATTTTTTTATGCAAGATAAATTTTCTTTTTGTGACGCACTAAGTCATCACTTATAGATATACCCTTTTCGTGATTGCATTTAAGCTATCACTAATATTTTAATGTAAGAAATAATCAAAACAATATTTTATGACGGTCGTGACAATCATTAAAAAAAGATAGATTTTTGTGACGACTTTTATTTGCAATTACAAAAAGAAAGTATTTTGTGATGGAATTTTTAAGTCATCATAAAACAATAAAATATATGATGGCTCTTAGTGATGACTAATTTTATCATCATTATAGAGTATTTGTGACTACCATTGCAATCATCAAATCTTATGTGGAAGTAATTTTGTTTAGTAAGTCAACTCATATATGTTTCCTTTTATATTTTGTTTTGAAATTATAATCATGATCTGGACTTTGGTGTAGCGGTAATACTCGTTATTTAGTTCGCAAATGGGAGAGGGTTCGAATCCTACAAGTATCATTTGATACAATTAATACAGTGAAATAAATTATATGTAAATAGAGATTCACGTTCTTACATATGATCCCTAAAGTCTAGTTTTTTTTGTGATGACTTTGACAATCACAATAGATATGTTAATGTGATTGTATTAATCATCACAAAAGCACTAAAAGTTTGCGTGATTGCCAAAACCATCACGTAAAACCTTTCATGTTGGGCGTCTACAAGACGACCATTGTGATGCTTAAAGCCATCACGTAAAACTTTCGTGATGGTTTTCCTACTTTTTGTGATAGATTTTTGCCATCACAAATGACCATTTTTTTAGTAGTGACACTATGAATGCATAGTATTAACATTGAATAATCGTTCTGAGTATACAAAAGACTATATAACTTAGACGATAACAAATGAATCCTAAGGTATGGCATTTAGTTGCCAGAAAGCCATAAGGAATGGGAAATCAACTTAACGAACATTATGTCTTTAATGGTTCGGATAAGTTAAGTTTAGGTTGTGGTACAACCGTAATCTTTAATTGTTGACATATGGGAGCTAGGCTAAATAATTCCTTCAGAGAGCGGAGGTATATACGAAACTGGCAACCGATCTAACTCGCTGTGAAAGACAGTGTAGATGAGACGAGGAACTAGTTTGTTGATTGTTTGTGACAAACCACTCAGAGTACCATATGGACTACTAGTAGAGACTCGATGTGTATTACGTCCTAGAAAAGTTATAAGATGAAGATAAGAATATAAATCATCAAAGATGATGATCGTATGAGTTAAGACATCTTCGTATGTCATAACGCCGTAAACCGGTAAAGAAAGATGATCGCGTAAACTTACATTGCAAGAAAGCGAACCCTAAGAAGTAAAGTGAAGTTTAAACCAATGCGTAAGTTAAAAATATGACTAATTGGTGCATGTTATTTCCTTATGTGATATATAGGGATTGCGATGAGCAGTTCGGTGTAAACTGTAAGTTGTAGCTGTGTGTAAGGCAAGTTTTCTAACTTCATTCATATTTTAAATGAATGTTAGTTTCTTAAACTTTCTCAGATGGTGAACTTGAGAAGTTTTATCTATGTGCAAATGTGTGATATTTGTACAAGGTGGTAGAATGTATGAGGCCTTGTGCCATAATTTTAACACTTCGGTGTTTCTATGAGATGAACTATTCTGTGATTGAACTATTCAATATGAAAATGTTATGTTTATACATGAACCGTTATTGTTAAGTATGTGCTAATGATTTTAGCCAGACAGAATGTGTATGAAAAAAGGTAGAAGAATGAAAGTATTGCAAAGTAAATGTGACTAATATTTTAAAATAATAGGAATCGGACTTTATTCCTATTATTCAAGCTACTTCATAATCTTTGTTCGGGTATTAAAGTCTTAAAAGAATGTTTAAATTCTTGAAGTTGTTTATTCAACTGCTATAACTTGCTGAGCAATTGAATGCTCACACTTGCTTTAAATGAAAAACATTTTCAGCGTATAAGTAGAAGAACTTAAGGATCCCGTAAAGATTAAGTTGACCGGTATCCAGAAGAAGTACCATTCAGTATATGAATGAGCGTGAAGATCAAGCCAAGACTTGTAATGAAGAATAGTTTAATGAACTGTTATGTATCCTTAGTGGCGGATGAAAGTCACTCTTATAAGATGTAAAGAATAATGTAATTATCATTATTTGTAATGAACGAGGTTATAAGGTATTAGAACCTGAGATTTGAGAATGTATGTTGTTATATTTAACTATGTAATGATGTTTGTTTGGAAGGAGATGTACTCGTGATGTACGAAATCTAGGTGTGAAGATAGACCAGATTTTGGGACGTTACAGAATTATTATATCCCATGCCACAACAATATTTATTTATATTCAAATAAATATTCAACTTTTATTAATATAATTATTAAGATTATTTATAAAATTGTCGGATATTACATTTACTATTTCAACAACCATGATTCACACCCTTCATGAATAAAATGGATGGCATGGATTAAAAAAAATTCACCCCTGCCGCTACAACTTGTGCGACAGGCACCAAAATTTCTAAATGCAGAGATGATTACTTCTTTACCCCTCTTTGACCAAAGGATATTAAAATGCTTTTGCCGATACAGGATGTAGCGGCAACAAACCCCCTTCATTGCATCACCTTTATTACCCCAAATTACACAAACTACCAAATTTTCAAAACATGTCCCTTTCAAATTTTCTGATAAATTCTGTGCATGTCTTTCTCCCTTTCCCATTTTAATATTACTATTAATATATATACCAATATTAATATTAATATTTAATATTAATATTATATGAATATTAATAATAGTGATAATATTAATATGAATATTTAATATTCAATTTAAATTCCAACTTTGCCCTTATGGAACCTCACCGTCACTTTTTTCTTGTTTTCAAAACAAGGTGGCATGAACCAGAGCATCCATTCATTCCATTTATAAGAAAGAAAGAAAATGCTAGAATTATTTATTACAGATTTACACTTTCCATTATTGAAAAGGGAAGAGATTTTTGCTAAATCCCCAATTACTCAAAAAAAATTGCTAAAGCAAATCACTCTGTCCTTTGAATTTCACACAAATTGGGCTTAATTTTTCAAGTTTCCCTTTCCACTGATATATCTATCTCCTGTCCCTCTACACTTTCACTCATACCCACCAGAGAAATTTTTTCTTTTTATTCTCTAATATATATTAATATTAATATACATACCAATATTAATATTTAATATACATACAAATATTAATATTAATATTAATATATTGTTAAATAAAAATATGTAATTTAGGTTGCTGGTGGAATTGAATATGTTTATAATTTTGTACATTAATTTAATTTAAAACTTTTAGGTTTAATGGTTATTTTTATTTAACGATGTATTAATATCGATATTAATATGTATTAAATATTAATATTGATATTGTAAGACCCCGAATTTAAGAAATAAAAGTATTCAATTTTTCTTATAATTATTATTCAGTAAATGACTAAATTGATAAAAGTTTAAAGTTAAGGGTGATATATATAATTTTTTTTCAAAATAAGCAAGTGGTTATAAAATACTCATTGTTGTCGGGGAATATTCGTTTGGTCGTGGAATATTCTTGCTGTCGGAGAATATTCATACGACGGCGCAACCATTTGTGGGCCCCATAAAAGAGTAATTGTCGGATGGAAAAATTGACAAGTATGAGTTTTTATAAATAACGGGATCGTTGTTACCGTTGAAACTGTTGGAATACTCGGTGGATAAAGTAAAATAATACGCGTTGTTGCACAGTAGCACACGGTATTGCACAGTATTTTTGAATTATTGATTCTTACGTAAGAATGCACTACTCAATAATTGTTACATTAATTACTGTTCAATATATTGATTCAATAATTGCTACGTTGATATTTTATATTATTGTTAATTCAATAATTATCACTACACAGTATTTCTCATTATCAAATCAATAATTCATATTATTTGAATAATATTATTAGATAGCATTATTGGCAATGTCTAAGGAAGTTCTGTCTAGGAAAGAGATTTGGTCATCTAATTGCGCGCCAGTATGGAAAACTCCTTATCGGAAAGCCCCCTTCTTTCCTGGGAACGACCTGGTTGTCATAATTGTGATTCTTTAATATTATTTGAGAATAATTAATTATTGATTTATATGATAAGGAAATATATATTTTTATATAGATATAAATGAAGGAATTAATGCTGAGGTGTTTTATCAGTATTTTGTCGAAATGAAGAACGAAATTTAGAAATTTTCAGAAAATTAGTTTATTACTTGATTTTGTAAAATCCATAAATCTTTGTGTATAATGAGTTAGGAGATGGGCCATATATCAAAAGAAAGCCATGGAAGTAAGCTAAATGTAGAAATTTAAATCACCCAAAAATTCTTTGTGGATATTTCATGGTGACTGTTTGAATGAAACTGGTCCAAAGGACTCATAGTCCAAAAAATCAGTGTTCTTAAGCTATATTGCGTGAGTTATAATTTTTAATCCGACCGTTGGATCATTATAATTTTTGGATATCTTATACATATATAAGTTGAGTATATGTCCACAAATTTTGAACCGTTAAAGATTAATGTATGATTTATTATGAATTTTAAGAGGTGACTAATTCAGAAATCGTTGTAGCAGAAATTTCTGGGAGCCTTTCTCTCTATGTTAGAGGCGGAATTTGGGAAACCTTTCTTCTACAAAGTTGTAGAGAATTAAATTTCCTATGGAATAGACATGAGATTCAAAATTTTCTGATAAAAGGGCTATTTATTATGAATTATTGAAGTTTCGGAAATAAATATTTTTATTAAAAATAAGGGTGGGCCCACTTTTGGTTGTTGTGGAAGTTGGCTGATTTTTGGTGGTCCCCATTTGTGGTGGCTGAGTTTTATTCAAAGAGGTGTGCATAGAAAAAATCTTTTATTAATATTTTATTAATTTAGTCTCCTTTGGCGTTTTAGCATTTTCCTATAAATAGGGTGCTTAGTTAGAATTGAAAATCACACCAAAATCATAAGATTTCTCTCTCTATATTATCGAGCGTATTTTGTGAGTATTTAGATATTTTGAGAGTTGTTATTTAGTGCAAGTTTCTTTCAGCACTATATCCGAATTCCAGCTAGAAGTACTATTCTTTTGAGGTAAGGGACGTTATTTTCTTCGTAAATGATATTATTTCTTTTGATATCATTATACCAAAATATTGATATAAATTTTATTGTAAAATTTTTTACCTTTTTGTGTCGGGGTTACTATTCACGTATACGGCACTATTCACGTATATGACACTATTCATGTATATGGCACTATTTACGTATATGACATTATTTACGTATATGGTACTATGTACGAATACGGAGTACTATTCACGAGTTACTATTCATGAGTTAGTATTCATGAGTTTCTATTCACGAGTTACTATTCACGGAGTACTATTCACGACAAAATTGGTTTCTTTTTTTGACCAAATTATCATTGATTTATGAATATTGTTCTTGAAATTAAATCCATGTTTTGATCATATTATTTTTATTATCATATATAACATTTTTATAACCCTGGTGATGGAATTTCTCTTTCACTTGAGTGTAAAGATGGGTAGATTATTGTTATGATCGTGACTATGGGTTCTCTTTGGCCAGTAGTGCAAAGATGAATTGTTGACTGGTATGATCATGACCATTGAATTTATAAACGATTATCTTTAGCTTAAGTGCAAAAGTAAATTGATTAACATGGTTATAATTATTGTTTATATAAATTCTGAAATGATTATATATTTCTTTGAGATATTAATATCTTTGGCCCGTAGTGCAAAGATGACCTATTGTTGAATATCTTTGGCCCGTAGTGTAAAGACGACCTATTATTGAATATCTTTGGCCTGTAGTGCAAAGATGAACTGTTGATGAATATCTCTGGCCTGTGGTGCAAAGATGAACTGTTGATGAATATCTTTAGCCTGTAGTGTAAAGATGAACTGTTGATGAATATCTTTGGCCCGTAGTGCAAAGATGAAGTAAGTGATGATGAATCTGAACCAAAGAAAGAAAGTGCTGAAGATGGGACTAGTAATGAAGAAGATGAATCCAAGGAAGATTTTGCTGAAGAAGATTCTGGAAATGAAATTCAGCAAGAAGGATTCATTAATGAATCTAATCAGAATGTTTCAGGTTCAGAAGGTGAAGAAATGGGAAAATATTTTGGTTCTACAAATCAGGAATCAGAGGAACAGTAGACTATCCTGTTCTCTCTCCAGCTAGAATTAGTAGAAGAATAGTGGTAGAAGTTTTTGATGAACCAGCAGCTGAACCAGCAACAAGATGGATAAGTCATGGAAATGAATAACTTCGAGTTGTAAGAATGACTACAGATGAAGTGCTTCACAATTGGAAAAATATGAAGTTAGATTGCACAATAATATTGTACAATTCTGAAGATCTTCTGATGAGATGGTTCTTTCCATGGATGCCTTGGCTAAAAGCACATACTAATAGAGATGAGAGCTACTTCAGCTGGTGCTACTCTTAGTTTCCAAATCTGGAGATGGTGTCACAAAACTTCCCAAGGGTAAAGAAGCTTACAACCATGATGGTCAACGACCAGCCCCACTACAAAGTCTACCGACATGCTGACAATCATTATATTCCTTATGATCGTAGAGTGGACTCTGATGGAAAAAGGAATATGGCCAAGGAGCTGATCCTAGAGTCTGTTCACTCTAAAAAGGATGTTGATCAAGTTCAAAAGGAGAAGACCTTCCCGGCCCAAGCACTGTTAACCGACATTCCTTCATCCTCTAATAGCAATTGGTACTCAACGATTGTCCAAATTCTAAACACCTTTGAAAATTTGTCTAAAGAAGAAAATCGTAGACTCCAATCTAGTGTTCAACAAGAGGATGCCCAACCAGATGATCAAATTCCAATGGAGCAGGAACTGATGAAAAACTCTGATGAGCTGATTGAGAAGATATCTCTAATCCATGAAAAATCAAAAAGGTTGACAGCAGCCAGAGATAATTCAGTTCAAGACAGACTCCAAGCAACGATGGTTGATGTATCTCTCAAAATCAAAGAGAGAGATCACATCTATTTGAAGGCTATGATCGATCAGAAGGCAGATGCACTACAAGCTCAGAAAGTAAATGAAAAGCAACTACAAGCCCTCTCTAACAAAATTGACAACATGAATAAGTCTTTTTCTATGCAACTTGAGTTAAGTCAACAACAACTCAAGATTGAAGTTGGTAACTCCTCTTATCTGGTGGAGCAACTTATGTCCAACATGGAACAACTCTCTCAAGTGATTAATGACAAAAAGGGGGAGAAAAAGAGGCATAGAAAGAGGCACAGTAGACATCCTGGAAGCATACATGGAGCCAAAGAGGTACATCTCTAAATACTTAGGTATGTTCTGGATCAAGGATGTAAAATGTCAATGTATCAAATTTCACATCATTATAAATGACATTCATGATTATTTGTTTTAGAAATACAGTTGCTCACTGTATATAAGATTCATTCATAACATGCATATGCGCTTATTATTTTTGTCATAATTAAATAGGGGGAGATTGTCAAGAATAAATATGTGAATAATATTCCTATTTATATATGATTTAATTATGATATATATATATATATGAATGAATATGCAAGTATGCTTGCATTAAGAAAAGCTGTAAAGTCCTTTGATAGATAATAGAAACATATGTACAAGGACTTAGATTGAATTGATCAAATATGTTAGGTTAATCCTACATAAGCAAAACAGCTTTGTAAAGTCCTTAAAAAGAAATGATGTACAAGGACTAAAAATATAGAAAGATAAAGCATGTTAGGTTGATCTTATGATGTAATAGATAGGCTTGTGTGATCGTCGAGCACTGCACTAGAAATCGTAGTCTTCTAGGAGAATTAAGGAAAACTCGAGAGTTATCAAGGCAGAATCGTAGTCTGCAAGATAGTAGATCTCGGAGTTCGTAGACTTCCAGGAAAGACGAGGAAGGATCGTAGTGTGTCAAGTAGCACTTCCTCGGAGCCGTAGTCTACTGAGGAAGTCATGTTCGAAATCGTGAGGCGACCTACCTACTGGTAGCCGAGGAGCATCTGGTGAAGCCAAGTCAAGAATCGTAGACTACACTTAGAGTCATAGAGTCTACTAATAGTATCAAAAGTAAAGATCGTAGTCGAGCAAGATTAGATGAAGACAACAAACACAAGGACAGAAATCGTAGAGTGTTAAGATCTAATCTCGGAGTCGTAGTGTCTGCACAGCCGAAGCTGAATCGTAGTGTGTAGAACTGAGACTTCAATAGATGTGCTCACAATGCCAAGGCAGAATCGTAGAGAAAATACAATTCTCAACAAATGAGCACTCCCGAAATATCCAAAGAAATGAAGCCTCTGGTTGGTACTACAAAGATACGTCCCACCTAAAGGAAACCAGAGAGCACTCAACGAATGGCATGCAAGCTAACAGAAGATCTAAGCATCAACTCAATCAGCATCCAGATTGAGTTGTGAAGTCATTCAAGATGAAGTCTTCCAAAAGTTAATCATATGAAGACTTCAGTAACTGACTAAGGAAAGTCAGCTAGTGCAGTTGCTGTCTAGTAAATAGAAGACATCGATCTTGGAAGCAACCAGGATCGTAGTGTTTGCCAAACAAAGAAAGAACTGATGGAGTGTACACTAAGATACTAGTCAGCCTCTGAAGAACAAGGATAAAGTGATTAAGCATTGGGTCAGTCCATTGATGATAAGTGAACGGGAGATCACAAGGAGAAAGCAAGCTGGACACGCCACCAATCTGAATTGTCTTGATATTCAGAAGGGGCCAGAACAAAGAGTCAAGCCAATCAGTATCTGAGAGCAGTCAAAGCAAACAGAAGTGTTGAAGCACTGTACAAGAGAAGGAAGAAGTGCTCTACATTGAAGATCCAATGAACATTATTCAAGATCGTAGTGTTATTTCTACCGGAAATGCATGCATCAGAATCGTAGAGTTCGATCATCCGAAGATTGAAGCATTGGTAACGATTCAATCTGAAGGTTGGTATTCGAATAAGAGCTTATTGAGAGCATCGATGCAAAAGGACAACCTCTGATCGAGAAATCAGAAGGGAGAAATAAAGTAATCGACCTGCCCAAGACATCAAAGTGACATCTCTGACAGGGTAGGTGAAACAGTAGACTGCAGTGTCAGAAAGTCATGTCATGTCACATCTGCCGTCTACACCAAACAACTCGAGATCTGTGAAGCAATTTAAATAGCTTTCAATGGCTACTTTCCAATGGGAAGATTGGCAAGGTGTATAAATCAGAATGAGCTTCAAAGATCAAGCAAGCTGATGATTGAAAAGTTAAAAAATCGTTAAGTTGTTGGAATGCTACTGTTAACTCTACGAGTTCCACCAGAGATTAATAGAACAAGTCTCAGTGATAGTGAGACTACATAGGTGGAAGTGAAACAGCTTTGAAGAAGGACTCAAATAGACTAGAGCTTCACTCAACAAAGATGAGAATGACATTGAAGATGGCAGCCAAGCTGAGAGCCAAGAAGGCCAAGAAGATAGCATTCAGAAAAGTGGCAGAATACAAAGAAGATCAAGATAGCCACTCTACAGATCACCATGAACCAAAAGCTGAAAAAGAACAGAAGTAGAATCATGTCTGCAAAACATTCAAGAAGGGTTCAGGGTTTGCTAAGTGCTAGAAGAAGTCTACCAAAAGCTCAGAGACTTAGCAAATCTAGATGGTGATGGTGCACAGCTAACAATCAGATGAAGATGAGTAGAAAGGAGTAAAGATCAGCTGCACCAGAGAAGATGTGGTCCAGACTCAAAGCAGAATACAAAGAGGACCACATCAAGCTGTTAAGTACATAAGATGTTCAAGCTTAAAGACATCTTAACAGCTCAGCACCACGAACAACAACAACAACAAGCAGCCAGGGCCTGAGGGGTCCTTGTCCAGAGGGACTAAATGAAGTTCCAAGCCTACTAGGCTTGAAGAGTTCCTACGGAACTAAAGGAGTTACAAGGCTACTGGCCTTAAAGAGTTCTTAGTGAACTGAAGTTCCAAAGCTGTTGGCCTTGAAGGAATCTTAGTGATTCAGGGTGCTGCCCTTCCTTAGTGGAAATCCTGCTAGTTGAAAGCAGAAGAGTGGATTCGGAGTTTGAGTCTCTGAACCACTTAAAATCCCTTGTGTCTTTTACTTTATGTCATTTACATTATGTACATTAACTGCTATAACTGCTATGTATGTTCTAACTGCATACCACTGAACTAACTCTACGAACAATGTATGTATAATTATGAATATATCAATGAAGGGGATCTTTTACTTATTTCGTTGTGCTTGAAAAGATTCTTATGTTTGTCATATGCTAAATTATTAGCAATACAAAATAAACTAGAAAAGTATATGAAAATAAAAAGGATCTATTCAACCCCCCCTTCTAGATCTATTGTGCCTACTGGGAACTAACACCCTCCTTGCCACTACAGGCTGTAGCGGTAGTCTCATACACTATCTGACTGCATGGAAATTAGTGTGTTGACCTTTGTCGCTACAAGCTGTATCGGCAACTTCAATCCTTCACATATACATTCTACCTCTCCCTCTCCCTCTCATATTAATTTTAACCTTCCGCGGCCCCTCTCCCTCTCATATTCTCTCCCCTACCACTGCCCCTCTCCTTCTCATATTTCCTTCCCCTGCCACTTCCATTCAACTAACATAAGAGAGAAAATATAGAGAAAGAAGAGGAAATTAAGCATTAGCTATTTTCCTACATTATATTCATATACAAGTTTTCATATCCAAGTATCATTTTTGTAAGATCTCTTTTACCAGTTTTCAACTTAAAAATAAATAAATATTAGCATTATTTTAAAATAATATTTTTATGGTAAAATAGAAGTTTAAACTTTGAGGGGAAATTACCAACCATGACTATGTATACATATATGCTTGTGAATTTTAGGGATAATTTGTGATTTATGTGTTTGGGCAATTATATAACTATGTGGTGAACTAATATTTATTTTTGACTTATTGTTAGATAGTTTTGCATAATAATTGGAAGAGAGTATTGTTTTATTATGAATGTTTATTTTGGTAAAATAAAGTGAATTATGATTTTGTCTTCATGCATTTGTTAAATGGTTGTGCATAATAATGTATAGGGAGTATTATTTGATTAACTAAAAATTTGGAATTATGTATTGGGGACATTATATGCATGTAATGATGTATTGGGACTAATAATGACTATGAATACTTTGTAAAATAAAATCATTTAAATTATTGTAAAATTATTTTTTTTTTCCCTGATTATTGGGATATAATTGGGTTACATAGTTATTAAATAATTACAAAATACTTTTATGTTATTTTTTTAGGTACTAAATGGACAGTTAGAATTATGGACAATTTGACCCAAGTGTTCTTTACGGCCAACAAAATCATATGTCAGGTGATGTATATGACGGGAAAGATAGGGCAACCTTATAATAACCTGAATTTTTAGAAATTATTAAAATAAGAATTTAGTAAATAGAATTCTTATTATAAGATATGTCGGGTTTGAATAAGAATATATGTGTTATATATTTTGAATTTTTCGATTTGGTGGAAAGAAACTAGAATTTTATATGAGATTTTTATAGTTGGTTTAACTTTTAAAGAAAATAGAGTTTGAACTGGAAAGTTTAATCTCTAAATTATTAATGAAGAAGTAATTAATATTGTAAAATCAAAAAGGAAATTGATTGTAGTATGACAAGTTAGCATTTCAGAAGCATGCTCTAAGTATTTAGAAAGGCAGGTTCTATTTTTGCTAAGCAAGAAATTATTTACGTCTGAACTTGGGATGGCACAGCTGCGTTGTTTCCAAGCTTATGACCAGCGCAGCTGCGCCGGTCTACAGAAGGTTCTGAGTATGGTTGGGAAATTTGAGTTTTAAGACATGGATATTAAGGGTTCATATATGTAATAAAAGATATAATTGGTGATTAAGTTGTCCATGAATGGATTAAGTTAGAAAAACATGATTTGAATGAGAATTAATTAATTAACCCAGAATAAATATTGGTTAATTAAGTTATATTATGGACTATTATATTATAAAGCTTTGCGTGGCAGTGGAATGATAGTAAATTGAATAAAAAGTATTAATTGACTTACATAAGATGGTGAATTAATATATGGCATGAATATGTTAATTAAATGGGAATTTTAATATATTTTATATTATGATAATATATGGAAGGATTTGATAGTTGAAAGATGTTAATGGATAATAAGTGTTTGACAAGTAAGAGGGCCAATATAATTATAACTTAATATTGGTTAGAGATGGATATAGTAAGTCAATGCGTTAAGATGTGGTTAATAGAATTGTTTTGAGACAATTTATAGAAGAAAAGAAATTACGGAATTATATTAGTATTGGTATTGTACATACTAATTATTTGAAGGAAAATGATTATTTTAAATAAGGATGTCATGATTAAAATTTCATAGGGTATAATTATTTAAGGTGGTTAAATAATTTAGTACAGTGTGTCACCCATACCTTATATCAAATGAATACCAAAATAATGTAGAATTGAGGAAAAGCCAAACGTGGCCTAGGCCCCTAATATTTTTATTGTTGAGATTATGAGCTTGAGTAATATAACTCTAGTAAATGGGATAAATGAGTCTTGTGTGGCATGAGTATTAAAGTTAAATCAGACTAAAGGTTTAACTGGAATTATTAAAAGAGAATTAATGGTAAGGGAATAAATGATTATTATTAATTAATCATTGTGATATTTATGTGTGATAGGATATGGATTGAGAGTACCCAACTAAATTATATTTAGCCCAATTAAAATATTATTTGGACTAGCCCAATGTACATGGGATAAAAGATTATATATTGGTGTATATTTAAAATATAAGTATACTTCCTATATGTGGGTATGTACATATATATGTGCCCATAACTTCATTTAATGTAGTAATGTTAAGTCATTATAATTGATTTAATAAGTCCAAAAGGAATTAACTTTAGTAGAATGAGGACCCTTTTACTAATAAGTAAGGAAGAAATAGAGCTTATCCCAAATAATTATCAACCGTGTATAGGCCAATGGCCTACCCCTTTATTTCTCAAACTCGATAATGGCTAGTTAGAGGTGATGATGAATAGAGGAATGGAGGAAGAGGGAGTTGGTGACGAACTCTCCATTGCCCTTTGATTTCTTCTTCTCCGTGCTAGTTCAAAATATAGTGTAAAGGTATTGTCTGTGTATAGAAATCTTTATAGATAGAGCCTCCTTCTTCTCTTTCACGTTTGTTGAGTATCTGAGAAATTGTCTATGGAAGGTTAGTAGAATTGAGAGAAATTGGAGGATTGAAGAGCTATAGTTAAAAAATTCAAGCAATCAAGAGGTAATAATACTAATGTAACAACTCAAAAATTCGGATCGTCCAGAATTTAAGTTTAAAGAATTAGTTATTAATAAAATAAATTTTTATTAATAATATTATGTGTTATGTGTTTATTAATCATTCTAGAACCTAGGATGATTATAAGTCGGGAGGATTCTGGCTACGAGCTAGGCTAAACGATTAAAAATTTTCAAGACAAAAATGAAAATTTTCCTAGAACAAAAATATTTTTGGGGAAAAAGACGAAAAAGGTACTATTCACCCAATGAAACCCTAAGGGTTAGGGTTTGAATAACCTAAGCCTTTCTAAGAGTTCGGTATGTCAAAATGACATTCCGTCAAAAGACTTGACGATAAAATATCATGAAAAGTTAAGTAAGCCGATAAAAGTTTTTCTCAAAAAATGTGCAGAAATCGGACGAAATAAAAATGACGAAAAGTACTATTATGTACTTTTCATTCGTTTAACTACGTTAGGGGAAAACGTGAAGGAAAATGCTTAACGCCAAAAAGTGTTTTTTAGCTTTTCAGAAATTCGAAGAATACGTAAAAGTTAATCGATAAAGGAAAGACGAAATATCCAAAAATATTCGGATTCCGAGAATCGTAGTTTTTAAAACTGTAGGACGAAAACCCGAAAGACGGAACCACAAAAGTTAAAGGCTAAGTAGACTTAAGGGCTAAGTTAACTTAACACTTAAGTCATGAATAGTAAGGAGGTATGAATAGTAAGGAGGTTGGGGGTGAAATGACTAAAATACCCCTAGCTTGGAAATTTTATAAATAGGAAGCTTAATTCATTTATTTGGGATTTTGAAAATCCTACACCATAGAGAGAGAGAGAGAGAGGGGGTTCGGATAAAGAGGGAGAAGGAAGAGCTTGAACATGAATGATCGGATCGAAAGTGTTCGTGAAATAGAAAAACTTGTGAATCGCCAATTTTGTCTAGCGGAAGAAAAATAAAGAGGAAAGGTATTAAAACCTAACTCCTAAGTTAACTTTTCTTAAGTTTTTATGTTCAAAAAATAGATTAATAAGAATAAGAAGTAAATGATGTTAGGAATGATTTCATATGGTTGAAATCGTAAGAAAATGAAGAAATAAGAATTAAAAGTTTAGTTTATAAAATTCTTAAGGAAGTATAAGATTCATAATGAATTAAAACGATCCAAGTGGATTATATAAATAAGTAGGTGAAATAAGTGAGGAATGATGTTCTATAACATCAAATTCCAATAAAAAGTGAAATCGTAATCCAAAATATTGATTAAAATGAAGAACGAACGAAGAACACGAAGAACGTTGTTGATGGACAAATTTAAAACCATCGTAGGATATTTGTAGTGGATGGACAAGTTTAAAACCATCGCGTATAAGTTAGATGCATATTGCTTGGTTAAGAACGATAGAAACGTTCATGAAGAACAGATTAAAACTTAGCTATAAAGAAGTTATGGAAAAAATTTCGTAAAAGACATAAGAATGTTAGTAAATCAGCCCGAACATGTAGGGTTTCATAAGAATGTAAGAGAATATAGAAAACGTGAGTCGTGGACTCAAGAAAAAACAAATTCCGAGTTTGGATGACCGAATTACAGACAAACGAACGAAGAGCGATAAAAACATAAAACGAATAAAGGGTGAAGATCAAGCCAATCGAATGGCATGTTAATATATTCATAACAAAGTTTTGTCCGGGGGTATTAAAGTACATAAGATAAGGAAGAGAATGTCTTTGGAATGACCACATTCCGAGTTATAACGAAAAAGTTATGAAAATGAGAAGTGTCTCAAATTGGATTTAACACTTAGAGAAATTTTCTAGGGTTAGGCCTTGGCGCCGCAGCACTAGCCATGCCTTGTAAGGTGGTGCTGCAGCGCCAGACCAGGAAGTCGGGTACTACAAACTCGCGCCGCGGCGTGAGAGATAAAAGGGAGAGTGGCACCGCAGCGCCAGTGTAGGGAAAAAGCCAAAGAAGAGCTTTTGACTGCTCAACTCTTGGGGGAAACGTAAGGGAAGATAAAGAACATAATGTTCAACTAATGTAACCTTTAATCTAGTAAATTAAACCTTTAATGAAGGTTGAATGAAAAGATTAAATGAGAGTAAAAGATAAAGAATGTAAACGCGGATTACGGAACCGATATCCGGGGACCGTAGTTACGATAAACGAACGTAGAGGATTGTTATGGTTGTGATTCCTTAGATGTTGAGCGACGAGGGTAATGAATAACATTTCGATGTTATGTCATGATAATGAGAGATAAGTGTGAAGCGTATAGACATTGTGCACGCAATGTTGTTGCGATAAACGAGCAGTCTTAGCATACAACGAACGGTATGGCTTGGACATTAAGAATGATTAATGAACATGGGGTTCAAGTAATGGATAGCGAAAGTAATAAGTAAGATATGAATGGTATTAAGAAAGCCGTAATGAACGGTAATAAGATTAATGAAAGCTGAAGGTGAGTCGTATAAGAATGAATCCTGAGGTATGGCATTTAGTTACCAGAAATCCGTAAGGAATAAGAAATTAACTTAACAAACGTTATAGTTAATGGTTAAGATAAGTTACGATAAGTTTAGGTTGTGGTACAATCGTAACCTTTGATGGTTGACATATGGGAGCTGGGCTAAACAATTCCTTCAGAGAGCGAAGGTATATATAAAACTGGCAACCGATCTAACTCACTGTAATGGCAGTGTAGACGAGACGGGAACTTGTTTGTTGGTTATTTGTGGGAAACCACTCAGAGTACCATATGGACTACTAGCAAAGAAGTGATGTGTGCTATGTCCTAGAGAAGTTATAAGAAGTAGATAAAAATGTAAAACATCAAAGATGATGAACGGATAAGTAAGACATCTCCGTATGTCATGAAGTCGTAGAATGGTAATGAAAGTGGTCGCGTAAACTTAGGTTGCAAGAACGCGAACCCTAAGAGGTAAAGTTAAGAAAACTAATGCATAAGTCAAATATATATGACTAATTGGTGTATGTGTTATTTTTCTTATGTTCTACATAGGAACTGGAATGAGCAGTTCAGCGTAAGCTGTAGCTGTGCATAAGAAAAGTTTCCTAACTTCATTCATATTTTAAATTAATGCTAGTTTCTTAAACTTCTCAGATGTTGAACTTGAGAAGTTCTGTCTATGTGTTAATGTGCAATATTTGTGCAAGGTGGTAGAACATATTAGGCCTTGTGCCACAATGTGAACACTTCGGTGTTTCTATGAGATGAACTGTTCTGTGATTTAATTATTCAATAAGAGAATGCTCTATTTATACATGATTTGTTATTGTTAAGTCTGTGTTAATGAATCTAGTCAGACAGAATATGTATGAAAAAGGTAGATGAATGAAAGTATTTTAAAATGAAAGTGAATATTGTTTTAAAATGATAGGAATCGAGATTATTCCTATTATTCAAGCTGCTTCATAACCTTTTTTCGGTTATTGAAGTCTTAAAAGAATGTTTGAATTCTTTAAGATGTTTGTTCAACTGTTATGACTTGCTGGGCAATTGAATGCTCACACTTCCTTTAAATGAAAAATATTTTCAGCGAACGATGTTAGAAGAACTTAAGGATCCCGTAAAGATCAAGCTGACGGTATCCAGATGAAGTGTCATTCCGAATGTGGATGAGCAAGAAGATTGAGCGAAGACTTGTAATATAAAATAAGTTAAATGAACTTTAGATTAGTTTAATGAACTTTTATGTATCCTTAGTGGCGGATGAAAGTCACTCATGTAATATGTAAGGGATAATGTAATTATCGTTATTTATAATGAAAGGAGTTATAAGGTTTTAGAACCTGAGAATTTAGAATGAATATTGTTATATTTCAGTATATAATGATATATGTTTGGAAGAAGATGGGATCGTGACGTACGGAATCCGGATGTGAAAATAGACCAGATTTTGGGGCGTTACAACTAACATATATGCTCTTGATTCCTAAGTTTTGCAATTTCTTAGAAATGTCAAGAAATACTTGTTTTGAGTTAAAAATTGATGGCTAAGAATTGTTCTAATCCATGAATTGTTGTAAGATATTGATAATACAGTTAAATACGAAAACAACGGAAATTAAACGGACCAATTTGGTTTAGAAACAAATCTGTGGTGATGAAATTCGCTAAACATGTTAAAAGATGGAAAATAGAATAAACTTTGAATTTATGTTACCAAATTGGTTGTTTATGTGATTGAGAATTTCTATCATGTTAGTTGAGTATTATATATATGTATGAAATCAATTTGGTTGATTTTTAAGCATGTTTATCATGATATAGCAAGGGTGAGCAATAATTTTGCCCAGCAAGTTTAAATTCAAGGGAAGATATATCATGTGTAAGACCCGAATTTTATGAAATAAAAGTATTCAATTTTCTTATAATTATTATTTTATTTATTAAAATAGTTAAATTGATAAAAGGATTAAGTTAAGGGTAATATGTGAAAATTTTGCAAAGTAAAACAAGTTGTTATAAAATATTCATTTGTTCGGGGAATATTCTTTTTATCGGAGAATATTTGTACGATGACACAATCATTGGTGGACCCCAGAACAGAATTATTGTGGGAGTTAGAAAATGATAAAATTATTTTTTTATAAAATAAACAACGAAATTTTTACCATTAACTGTTGAAATACCCAGTGATAAAAGTACAGTAATACGCGTGGTTGCATAGTAGCACACGGTATTGATTATTGATGCTTACATAAGAAGTTACTCAGTTATACTCAATTATTGCTACAGTAATTGTTGCATAGTATTTCACGTTATTGATTTAATTATTGTCACAGTATCATCTGCATAATATTTTAAATCAATAATTGAGACGACAAAGTTATTCATATTATTATTTATATTATTGACGATGTCTAGAAAGTTCTTGTGACACCCCCAAATTCGGTACTTCCATTTCCACAGGATTTGGTGTTCACTGTACAAATATCATCTATCTATCTACCCATAAATAAATGCAAATCATGCATTAGATAGAAATAATAAATAAATCTCCCCTTATGGGGGTTACATCAACTGCACAATAAATAAAATCCCAGGTTGCTCTAACCTTAAAACATCTGTGTGGAATCATAAACAAAATAATAAGTCTTAAGTAACATCAAGTCTAATATCATTACATAACCACATAAATAACCAGTCTTCATTACTTGCTAATCTTGCCCTTGCCTTTACTAGTGGAAGGCTCGTCTGATCTTTCGTTCTTAACTGCAATGTTATTATTACGCAAGAGTGAGCATGATTGCCCACAAGTATAACAATATAACAAATGAATAATAACATGCGAATAAATTAAAGACTTCTGAAATAGGAAACTCAACTTTTGAATCAGGAATGAATAACAAGAAACAAAAGAACTTCTGAGGGTCATAAGACCTTGAACTATGTCCTAGGTTGTCAAGTGTTTATACTTGAAACCTTTAACAGTCATAAGACTATGGACTCTTCTTCTCGTACTTAGGGGGATCAACCCTTAGTACCATACTGTGCACAATATCTTAACGCTAACGCATAGCGCATACGTTCATCAACTATGGACTAGTTGAATCAATAAGGGTCCGCTAGTCTTACAAGGTTCAAAAATAACTGATATTTAAATTGAATAATAATCTCGAGAAGTATACAATAGAATAAATATTGTATAACAAAAACATGCTTTATAAGATTAATGATCTTTGATATAAAAAATTGAATTTGATCAATAATAACTAGAATTTATCCGATGTAGGTTCATAACTTGAATAACAATAACAAGTAGGGTTAGGAAATTTGCCTCGTGCGTAGATTACACTTTAATTAAACTCGTTCCTTGATTTAAATCCTACATATCATTTACGTTCACAATACCAGTTAATTATAACGTACTAAAAATCATAAGTTTATTCTTTTGTCTAACTCGAATTCATGACTATACTTAGTCAATTACTACACTTATTGTCAAAATTAAGACTTCACGAATAATAACCTAACTATGCATTCAATCGTTCAATTCACACGTAATTGTGTTATGGACGTGTTAAGAATTTATTTCAACACCTCATTATATGTCTAACAAGTTTTTATGTTCATTAGATTAAGTTAATAACACATTGCTAGACTTAAACATTTTAAAAACTCATTTCTGGGCCATTCTGCTAAGTGGCTCTACGGCGCCACTGTTGTACTATGTCTTGGCTATTTATGACACTGTATTGCCGCATTTGGAACTGATTGCTTATGTGTGGCAAGTATTGCTTATTGAGGACTTCGATTACTGAGTTGGCGTCATGGCCGCGAAACTCTAGATTTTGATTCTCAGTTCGCAAAGAACACAGAGTTCAGCGAAATAAACACTACATGATCATTAATTTCACCAATTTAACATACCCACATGCTAGAATTCATACATAATCATTACCCAACATTTATAGAGTGATTTTAACCCATTAAAACACATAATTACATAATTAAAATATGTAAATTTCACTATTCTTGATGTTCTTGAAAGTTTTGAACATAAATCATAAAATTCAACTCCACGGATTCGTTATAACACCAAATCCATCCATTCAAGTTTTGTTTACTTCGTTTTAGCATGCATAATCATATACCAAAGTGTGAATTTTGCGTAACAATTTATGTTTGACATATTAATTTTACGTTATAAGGGCCATATGGCCATATATAATATACTCAGAATTTGAAGCCATAACATACGTTATAATATTATGAAATTGATGATATGGAATCATATACAATATATATTAAAACATGCTATGATGCTATATTAATACATATATTCACATAATTGTTACCCTATCCAACTACAGAGACTTTACAGAAGACTTAAGAGCCATATTAATGAAAACTTTAAAAGACGTAAAATAGGAATTGGGTTGAAGAGATTACCCAAGCATAGTGTGAGTGAGGATGACAATTTCTCTTTCAGATAGTACTTCAATCATAGAGTTTCTCCCATAATTTTTCTAAATTCTCTCTGAAATCTCTCCGACTCTCAAGTTAATTCTAAATGAAGAATACGTGGCGTAAAATGATCTCGTCCCTTTATCACAGAGAGTTGAGGTCGATTTATCCATACGTGGTTTAATCGCTTCTCAACTCCCCTTAAAACCTCGTTTGGCTTGCCTTAAAACTTATACCCAATTTAATTTAATAAAACCTTTATAATATAGTTTGGAAAATGTCACACCCTTTATAAAATAAATCCAATATCTTATTTAATTTATTTAAATTAAATATAATAATTTCTCATTAATTCACATAGTCACATAATTAAATTTCTCATTTATTAATAATGTCAAATTATTAAATCTCTAATTAATTATTAAATTAATTAAAAAAAATAACATTAAGCTTATTAAATATTTCTTTTAATACAATAAGCTCACATAATCACATACTTCGAATAATAAAAATTCTCCACATTAATTTAATAACTATAACACATATAATTAAATTAATCTACCACAGCTTCATCAATTAATTATTTAATCAAAAAATTAATTCATCAAAAAATATTTATTCAATCTAATAAATATTAAAATTAAATTACAAAATCTCGGTTGTCACATTTCTGTCGAGGAAAGGGATTTGGTCACCTAATTGGGTGCTAATAAGGAGAAGTCCTTATCGAAAAACCCTCTCTTTCCAGGGAATGATCGGGTTGTCAATATTGTGAGTTATAATATTAATGATGAATAATTGTTGAAAGATAAAAAAAATGTGTTGATTGAAGATAAAATGATTTGTAGTAAATATTTATTCAATCTTTGAAATAAATAAGAAGCCTGTTATGAGACGTTTGTTATAAATTTGGTTTATTCTATGGGGCCCATATGTCATCATCTAAGAGTCACTTTCGCCAATAGTACTTGCCTTTACCAGACGTCAAACCACTTGTCGTTACACATTACAGGCGTCGAACCACTTCTCGTTTCACATTACAGGCGTCGAACCACTTGTCGTTTCATATTACAGGCGTCGAACCACTTGTTGTTTCACATTACAGGCGTCAAACCACGTTTCTTTTCACATCACCAGTCGTCAAGCCACTTGCCTCTTCCCATTGCAAGGGCTAAGCTAGAAATCTTCTATAAATAGCTGCTTATTTCTTCTTTCATTCTCACCAATTCACTACGACTCACAAGAGAATTCTATAGAGAGAGAATCAGATAGAAAGAAGAAGAGTATTCTATTACTACACTATTGCAGTATCCAATCTCCTACTAAGGTAAGGGGTATTATTTCTTTTGTATTCGTAAGGGGTATTATTTCTTTCATATTCGTAAGTGATATTATTCTGGTTCAATATTCGTAAGAAATAATAATTTCTTCCATACTTTGTAGTATGTAAGTAATATTATTTCTTTCCATATTCCTAATTCTACACTTATGTTGATAAGTATTGCTTCTATACTCCATGAAATTAGTAGAATATCCTTGATATTTGTGCTTCATCCAGTATCTTTTTATGGAAATATTATTCTGAGCCTTCTTGATAAGTTTTAACCTTTTTATGCCGGAGTACTATTTACGGGGTTACTATTCCTGAAGTTACTATTCATGAGGTACTATTCACTCAATTACTATTCACCCAAGGTACTATTCATGACAAAAATTGATTCTTTTTCGGTCCAAATCATTTTTGATACAATATTATTCTTGAATTTTACTCCACAAAGCAGTATCATGTTGATAATTTGGAAATTATTGAATTTCAGATAAATTAAATTATAAATCTTTAAAATTTATCATTTAATTTCATTTAATTGAATTCTTATATCATTGTCATCATTCTCATGCTTATATTGTTATGAAAGTCATCTTTGGCCCGTAGTACATAGATAGACTTGGTATGATTATGACCAGGGATTATTCGGTATAATCATGACCGTAATGTTACAAATGATGTTTTAAAAGTCCTCATTAGCCCGTAGCGCATTGATGGACAGTTGTTGTCATGATCATGTCCATTGATGAAAACACGAATATCCTTGGCCCGTAGTGCATGGATAATTTGTGGTCGTGATACTAATGAATATTCTTGGCCGTAGTGCAGGGGTGATTCGATGATGTTGATTATTTATTAAACTGAATCTCATCGATAAAATTGATGATAAATTCTTTTAAATTATAGAAGATAGTAGATATCATGCTCTACTTGACTCTTCTAATGGATTGCTTGTTCCGCTGCAGTTAAACTTGATGTCTATTGTATTGTATCAATTTAACACTATTGATGGCTAATAATAATTTATTCTGCATTATCCTACTCATAATATTTCTTACTGGGCTAGTTGAGCTCACCCTTTGCTTTCATTGTTCTCTTCAAGAAATGAGAATATAGATGGGACTAGTCGGGGAACGAAGTGACGGTCCAGATGTTTGCATTAGTAGTCCTCACTATTCTATGAAATAGTGTGATAATAAATGTATTGAGGACTTATTTTGAGTTTGAATATTGTCTAGAAGACAATATTTGTATTAAAACTCACAGCTTATGCTGTATATTTAAGTATATATTTGAATTTTGTACTATGTATTTGGCGACTCAAAATGGGTGATGTATACCTATTTTGGGGGCGTCACAGTTGGTATCAAAGCTTAGGGATATGATCCCTGGCTGAAATGTGAGACTAGAACTAGGAGGGGAGAGACAGGTAAATCCTTCGCTAGTGTAGCCTACCTAAGCTTATTTATTATTTAATTGGTCGGTCAGAGTATACGGATAATATGTGGCATGTCAATTAGCCCTTATTTTGTGGCAGTGTTTAAAAATGACATCCGAGAATGTTGAGGTAAGCAATGGAGCACATGAGACCGTTGAGTCACCAACGATCAATACCTAGGATAATGTGCATCAGGAAGGCAATAATCCTCAAGTAAACAACAACACTGATCAAATGATGAACGATGGGATGTTCAAAGGTTTTATGCAATACATGCAACATCAGGCAAGAGCCACTCCTATTTAAAATGCAGGTGGAAACACTGGAAACTCTCGGACGGTCACCACTAAGCAATTTAAGGAGCTAGGACCACTGGAGTTTTTGGGAGAGCCAAAACCAATTAAGGCGGAGACGTGGATAAAGTAAATGACCAATATATTTGATGTCATGGGATGCTCCGAGGAGCAAAAGGTTCCCTTTGCCACCTTCATATTGCGAGGAGGGGCGATTCTTCGGTGGGAATCCGAAAGCTTACCCAAAGATGCCGCACTCAAAATGTCTTGGGAGAAGTTCCAAGAACTGTTCAACGACAAGTACTTTCCCGAAAGTATTCGTCACATGAAAGAGGTAGATTTCATTAAGCTGGAGCAAAATATATGACCGTGTCGCAATACGAAGCCAAGTTTGCCGAGTTATCCCGGTTTACGTCCCATTTAGTTGATAATGAGGAAAGAATCACGCAAATGTTTCTGCGAGGTTTGAAACCCAAAATACATTAATACCTCATTTCTCACAAACTGTGTTTGCATTCAAATGTTGTGAATAGGGCTCAGTTATTGGAGCGCGATAATGAGTTAACCCAGCCAAGAGAAAGCAACCAGCAAAATGATAATACCAATGGTAGCAGTCATCGAAGCGGTGATAACAAATGTGAATGGAATCAACATACCAGAAATGGTAACCACCTCGGTGGTAATCATGGCCAAGACAATAAAAGTGAAAATTTCAAGAAAAGAAGGTTCAATAATGACAAAAAGACGTCAGCAGCAGCACCAGCACCCATTTTAAAGGAAGAAGAATGACCGCCGGTGGTATGTTTCAAATGCGGACAGGAGGGACACATCCGTCCAAACTGTACGCAGCAGTCCAAAGAGTGTTATAATTGCGAAAGAGAAGGTCACCTAACTCAATTTTTTCGTGTAATGAAGTCAAGTCCAGCTGGGATGGAGGCACCAAAGGCCGTCCCAGACAAGATAAAATTAGTAGTTAAAGATAGAGCATTTTTTTTGTGACGAGGAACCTGAACGAATTTATCACGGCTAAGCTAATCATAAACTCTTGCGAAGTCTATACCTTATTTGATACCGGTTATACCCATTCTTTTATTTTTCCTACTTGCACTCAACGTTTAAATTTAACTCAATAGAAATTAGACTTTGATTTATCTGTTGAAACTCTATTGGAAAAAATCTTTGTTACCTCCACTATTTATAAATCTTGTTTGATTAAAAATGGCACCCTCACGTTACATGTCGATCTTATCTCTTTGAAAATACTCGCTTTTGATGTGATTTTAGGAATCTACTGGTTAACTACTCATCATGCTAAAGTTGATTGTTTCGTAAGGTTGTTATCTTTCATATTCCTAACCAACCTGTTATGAGAATTCAAGCAACCAGACCACTAAAGTCAATCACTGTCATACCAAGCCATAGAGCCATTCGTTTATTGAAAAAAAATGTCAAGCTTTCTTAGCTCAAATCACAGATTTAAACAAAAATACATCAAATTTGAATGATATTTCTATTGTTAATAAATTTCCTGACGTATTCCCTGAAGAATTTCCTAGCCTACCCCAGAGCGTGAAATCGAATTTTGTATCGACCTTGAACCTGTTACAAAACCCTCAAATATTTTTTTCACCTAAAATGAACGTATTATGCGCCAAAGACGTTTGCTCGAGCTGTTGAAAGATTACGTATTACCATACCATTCAATACAATCCTGGAAAAGAAAACGTAGTGGCTGACGCGTTGAGTAGAAGATCATATGAGGGTATGAGTGCGATATTGTCAACGCAGATGCCCATTTTATATGACTTACAAAGGATGGAGATAGAATTAAAGACTCTAGAGACCCAAGTGATGATATCAAATATACGAGTAAAACCGACTTTAATCAATAAAGTTAAAACCGCTCAAGCTACAAACTCAAAGCTGATGAATGTGAAGAAGAAGGTTCAAGAGGGCGTTATTCTAGAAGCAAGAATCAATGAAGAGAGGAAATCTCAACCCTCGATTTTATTAGCTTATTTAAAATCCTCGATCAAGTAGGAACTGTGCACTATAGACTCGCTTTACTGCTAAGTATGTCTCGTGTTCATAACGTTTTTCAAATATCTATGTTACGTAAATATGTGGAAGACTCAAAACACATTATTGAGTTAGAACCGGACGAAATAGCAGAAGATTTAACGTATGAAGAGGTACTTGTTAAAATCTTGGATAAGAAGGAGCATATTCTATGCTCCAAGGTTATACCTCAAGTCAAAGTTTTGTGGAGAAACCACGATGTTGAGGAAATGACCTGGGAGTTAGAATCTGAAATGAAATCAAGGTATCCTCACCTATTCGACATACCAGGTACGTACCCTAATTTCAAGGTCAAAATTTCATAAGGAGGGGAGATTGTAAAACCCAAAATTTTATGAAATGAAAGTATTTAATTTTCTTATAATTATTATTTTATTTAGTAAAATGGTTAAATTGATAATAGGATTAAGTTAAGGGTAATATGTGAAAATTTTGCAATGTAAAACAAGTTGTTATAAAATATTCGTTTGGTCGGGGAATATTCTTTTTGTCAGGGAATATTCGTACGACGACACAATCATTGGTGGACCCCAAATCAGAATTATTGTCGGAGTTAGAAAATGACAAAATTATTTTTTTTATAAAAATAAACGACGAAAGTTTTACCGTTAACTGTTGAAATACCCGGTGATAAAAGTACAGTAATATGTGTGGTTGTATAGTAGCACACGGTATTGATTATTGATGCTTACGTAAGAAGTCACTCAGTTATACTCAATTATTGCTATAGTAATTTCTGCATAATATTTCACGTTATTGATTCAATTATTGTCACAGTAGCATCTGAACAATATTTTAAATCAATAATTGAGACGATAAAGTTATTCATATTATTATTTATATTATTGACGATGTCTAAAAAGTTATGTCGAGGAAAGGGGTTTGGTCACCTAATTGCGCGCCAATAAGGAGAAGTCCTTATTGGAAAGCCACCTCTTTCCTGGAAATGATCTGGTTGTCAATATTGTGAGTTATAATATTAATGATGAATAATTGTTGAAAGATAAAAAAAAATGTGTTGATTGAAGATAAAATGATTTGTAGTAAATATTTATTCAATCTTTGATATAAATAAGAAATTTGTTATGAGACGTTTGTTATACATTTGGTTTATTCTATGGGGCCCATATGTCAGTCACTTTCGCCAATAGTACTTGCCTTTACCAGACGTCAAACCACTTGTCGCTTCACATTACAAGCGTCGAACCACTTGTCGTTTCACATTATAGGCATCGAACCACTTGTCGTTTCACATTACAGGCGTCGAACCACTTGTTGTTTCACAGTACAGGCGTCAAACCACTTTTCTTTTCACATCACCAGTCGTCAAGCCACTTGCCTCTTCCCATTGCAAAGGCTAAACTAGAAATCTTCTATAAATAGAAGCTTATTTCTTCTTTCATTCTCACCAATTCACTACAACTCACAAGAGAATTCTATAAAGAGAGAATCAGATAGAAAGAAGAAGAGTATTATGTTACTACACTATTGCAGTATCCAATCTCATACTAAGGCAAGGGATATTATTACTTTCGTATTCGTAAAGGGTATTATTTCTTTCGTATTCGTAAGTGATATTATTCTGGTTCAATATTCGTAAGAAATAATATTTTCTTCCATACTCTGTAGTATGTAAGTAATATTATTTCGTTTCATATTCCTAATTTTACACCTATGTTGAAATTAGTAGAATATCCTTGATATTTGTGCTTCATCCAGTATCTTTTCATGGAAATATTATTTTGAGCCTTCTTGATAAATTTTAACCTTTTCATGCCGGAGTACTATTCACGGGGTTACTATTCCTAAATTTACTATTCATGGGGTACTATTTACTCGATTATTATTCACCAGGGGTACTATTCATGACAAAAATTGATTTCTTTTTGGTCCAAATCATTTTTGATACAATATTATTCTTGAATTTTACTCCAGTATCATGTTGATAATTTAGACATTATTGAATTCCGAATAAATTAAATTATAAATCTTTAAAATTTATCCTTTACTTTCATTTAATTGAATTCTTATATCATTCTCATAATCCTCATGCTTATATTGTTATGAAAGTTATCTTTGGCCCGTAGTGCATAGATGGACTTGGTATGATTATGACCAGGGATTATTCGGTATAATCATAATCGTAATGTTACAAATGATGTTTTAAAAGTCCTCATTGGCCCGTAGTGCATTGATGGACAGTTGTTGGCATGATCATGACCATTGATGAAAACATGAATATCATTGGCCCGTAGTGCATGGATAATTTGTGGTCGTGATACTAATGAATATCCTTGGCCATAGTGCAGGGGTGATTCGATGATGTGGATTATTTATTAAGCTGAGTCTCAGCGATAAAATTGATGATAAATTCTTTTAAATTATAGAAGATAGTAGATATCATGCTCTACTTGACTCTCCTAATGGATTGCTTGTTCCGCTGCAGTTAAACTTGATGTCTATTGTATTTTATCAGTTTAACACTGTTGATGGCTAACGATAATTTATTCTGCAATATCTTAGTCATAATATTTCTTACTGAGCTAGTTGAGCTCACCCTTTGCTTTCATTGTTCTCTTCAAGAAATGAGAATATAGCTGGGACTAGTCGGGGAACGGAGTGACGGTCCAGATGTTTCCATTAGTAGTCCTCACTATTCTGTAAAATAGTGTGATAATAAATGTATTGAGAACTTATTTTGAGTTTGAATACTGTCTAGAAGATAATATTTATATTAAAACTCACAGCTCATGTTGTATATGTAAGTTTGTATGTGTATTATGTACCATATATTTGGCGACTCAAAATGGGTGATGTATACCTATTTTGGAGGCGTCACATCATGATTGAAAAAATAAATGGTAAGCTCACAAAACTTTCAACAATATAATCATTTTGAAATAACATGAATAAATTTTTATAACTAGACGACTGAGACAATAAAAATGAGTGGCCAATAATGAACATGAACAAATCAACTGGACCAAATGGTAATGAAGGTGATCAGCCTTTCATACCTGATGAACATATGCAACAAACACAATGTGTGAATTAATAAATTAAAGACGTGATGTAATCAACAATGATTAACCACTAGTTAAAATTATAGTTCAAGAATACTTGCACAATGAGTGAGTTTTAGAAACTTGCATGCACCATCGACTACTATTACGCAATCTATTTTAGCTTCATCTGAAGACCTAATATCGATCTCCCAATTAGAATAATATCATCACATATACTACTATTAATTACAGTTATAAAATAACCTAAACACATTACCACATAATCCTAACAGTCAATAAAACACATAAGACCCGGTATCAAGTTAAACTATTTCGGTCTGAGATGAGTTTGGTACTATTTCGACATCTCGATTGTCTAATTGGATAATTATCGAGCCTATTATAATTAAGACTCTACTTAAACACTTTCATATTATCTTAGATAATTTATTTATTAGTCAAAATATTTTTCAATAACTCATAATAATTTTCAAATAATTATTATCATTTATAATGATTTTTCAATCCTTAATATTATTTTAATATGATTTAAATATCAAGTAATTTCATTATCATTAATATTTAATTAATGTCAAATATTAATAAAATACATGTCATAATATCATAAGTTATTTATATATAATATCTTAAAGTATTTTTTATACCTTAATATAAGCTTTTTAAATGATTTAAAACCATTATTAAATAACTGCCATTAATATTAAAATATTAATATAATTCATGACAAAATATTAAAAGTTATGTTTTATAACTTAAAACATTTTAAAACCTTAAAATCATTTTTAAATGATTTTTAAAACATTAGAACTATTTTTCCATAATTTATTTAATATAATTATTAAATAAATTATTATCATTAATATTAAATTATTAATGAAATTCATCCCAAAATATTAAAAAGTCATTCAAAATATCTTAAAATATTTTCTAACACTTTAATATAATTTCAAATGATTTTAAAATATTAAAACCATTTTTAAGTAATTTATTTAATATAATAATTAAAAAAATTAAATATCATTAATATTTAAATAAAATTAAAATATTAATGAAATATATCCCAAATTATTAAAAATTAATTTTTATGCATAAAAATAATTCTTACAAATTAATTATGAATTTTTCATAATTATTTTCCATTTTATTCTAATTATTTAAATTAAATAAATAACTTTTATTAAACCTGTCGCTAAAGGGGCCTATCGCGACAAAAATGTCGTTATAGGTGTTCTTGAGCCCTCAAGAACATTTATAACCAGTCACCAGGGTACCTAGTTTGACCATCTATAGATCTTTGATCTTAATGTTTCTGGGCAGGTAATTATATTAGTGTTGTAGTATTAACGTAATACTACAAGCACAAACAAGTTTCATGGCTAAACTATAACAAAAAAGTAAGTTATAAGCCATTAAAGTGGTTGTCAGAGGTGTTCTTCATTTTTTGAGTTACCTAGAAAAAATGAATAGTTCAAGGGTCCATTTTCTAGCCTTTATAACTTGGATTTTTGGGCTTTGATTGTGTCTTTAAGTGTCACAAATATGTAGTATGTATGTCAAGGTACAAAATTAATACACTTTTGTAGCTTAACAACATCACAACTGAAAGATCTAGGCCGGTCAAAGTGATGTCAAAAACTGTTCTTCATGAATTCTGGGTTTTCCAGAAATGGAACCTAGGCAGTTGGTCAACCCTGCTTTTACCATCATTATCTTTGATCTTGTTAATGATCTAAGTGTTCTAGTGTCATGGTTGTGTAGTCTATATGTCAGTCTACAAAACCTATACAATTTCATGGCCTAACTACTTAACAACAGCAAGATTCAAGCCATGCAAAACCTTGTAAGACAGTTTCTTGGTTTATTGGTTACCCAAATTTCCAGATTCTGTGACTAGTCAACCATGTTTGACCATGAATAACTTGTGATCTAGACATGGTATGGACTTGATTCCACTTCCAGTGTACTTTCCTCATGGCGTAGAACATGAATAATACACTTATCCATCATAACATCTAACAGGTTGAGATCTAAAGGCCCTGACATTAGGCTATCAAGCCACAAAATTAGGGTTCATGGTCAGTTGAAAAATCCTATTTCCACACACTTAGATGTTATGGATCTATGATATAACATCATAGATCACTAAATAACATCTCATAACACATATCTAAACAACAAATCACATTATTAACATAAATATTAAAGATCTACACAAATTAGGGTTTATACCTCTTTAATGTTAACTCTTGATTTCTGATCTTGGATCTGATCTTGGCTAACTATGAAGTTATCATGGATTAAATTTTAACTTACTTCCCCTGAAAATTTTGAAAATTAGAGATAGAGAAATGGTTGGCTAAGTTGAAAAGTAAAGTAAGTTATTTTCTTAACTTTTCACTTTCAATCTTTGACTCATTGCACTTGATGTTGCTAGGTGGCACCTTGTGGCTGATACAGGAGATATAGAGCACATGTGAAATCAAATGTGATGAATCACCAAGATTTGGTGAAATCTTTTATTTAAACATTAAGTAAAAGGGCATTTTAGTCATTTCGTACCTATTAAAGGTATTTCGGTCATTTCCCCTACAAATCGAAGGGTAATTTGGTCTTTTCACATATATCTCACATCCTTTAATCCGTAAGTCTTAATAATTAACATTAAGGTTCCCAAATTAGGGTTTTGAAATTCTCAATTACAGTTAGGGTTTAGGGTTTCTAAAAATGAAATTAGGGTTTCCAAAGCTGGAATTAGGGTTTTTAACCAATCATTAGGGTTTACTAACTGAACATCAAAGTTCTTAACATAACATTAGGGTTTGCCAATCTTACAGCTTATCTGATCAACAATTGACCCTTAAGCACATATTGTACACACATAATCACTATACACAAAATCATATACACTCATATACTTAACCATATACCTCGCTATCAGATATTCACTTACAATTTGTTATTCATACAAATCCTTCACAAAAAATTTCAAATCCATACACTATTTATAGTCTAGGTCTTATTATCTAACCTTTATTCAAGCAATTAATATTTTATTAATTGTCTAAATTCTCGGGTTGTCACACAGGGGACGGCGCAGCTGCGCCCATCCTATGCCAAACTACAACACAGTTGCGCTGTAGGGCAGTGTTGCCTAACTATTTTAATGGTAATCTGAACCTTAAAGCATATGTGTATGAATGTCTTAAGCTTCAATGCTTGACGTAAGTGATGTTTAAGTATATGAGCAAGTAATGGTTATATGAAACCCAAATTTGTTAAATTTTATTAAGGTTTGCAAAATGCAAGACTAAGGCGAATCATGCATCTATGAGTTTTAAATGAGTAACAAACACATAGCTAGTCAAGTGTATGATAAAGGATTATGAATGTTGATGTCAAGTATGTGTGACTACGGTATAAATATGTATACATAGCTATCCTAAGAGTTAAAACGAAGGTTTTAAGAACCGAGTTAAAAAAAACAATGTAACAATTATTATTACATTGAGAATGTAAGGAAATATATGACTGATGGGAATGAATCCATGATTATAAAATTGTGTAGGAATACACGAAGTGTAGATAATGATAAGCAGTTAAGTTGTAGTTGATAATCTACGAGCCAGGAAAGTCTTTTAGTTCCTATTTGCTCTATAATATTGATAACGGTTGATTGATTTATGCTATGATATGGAATGCTACATTATATATGAAATGCATATGAGATATGTATGAAATGAATTATGTTATACCATGAAACGTGGAAATGTCTATGAGATATGTATGAAATTGAAAGTAAATTTATGACTATGTGTTTTAGAAGATAATTTCTATAATTGTTATGAGAGAAGCCTCATGCATATAAAATTTAAATGATTATAGTTGTATAATCTGAGTATGATCATATGTGTTATGTGATGCATGAAAACTATTAGAATTGTTGGGCTGTTGAGCTCACCCTTGTAAATAACCATTTTTACATGTTAAGGACTCACGATAAAGTTACATGCTACTTGATTGATAGAGTTCAATAGTATCACAGGAAGATTGATTTTTTATCCGAAGTTATGATTTTGAACCATGTTTTAGGTTTTAGATGAGGTCCTTCATAGTTTTTTAACTCTTGTGGAGTTGTAAAACTGTACTATTTGATACATAAAGAACATCGAATTGAGATGTAAATTTTATAATGTAAATTTTATGAATCGAAGCATAGAATAAATTTCATTCAAAGATATGTAAATGATGAAAGTTGTGATTCAGGGAATGAATAAAGAATTTAGAAAAGTTTTAATTATTCCGCATCTTATTAAGTATAGCATCGAATATGATGTAAAGACAAGAAAGGTTAATGATCAAGATTGGGAATTGACTTATGAATGTTTTGGGATCGATTCATAGACCCTGGAAATAAAAAAAGAATTAATATATTAATTAGTATCAAAGCTAAGTTGTATTCATTAAATTATGAATTGAAGTTTTAAATAGTTAGACGAAGATAGTATTGTGACGCACCAGGTACGAGGTAACGGATACCCGAATTTGGGGGTGTTACAAAACTACTCTCATGTCAATTAACTGGGGAAAAAATACGATCAATGAGTACTAACAAAAGCTCAAAAGATTCTTCTACAAAAATGTCAGTTTGGGATTTTTAATTATCCAGCAGTTGTACACCAAACTATCATTGGTCTCGTGTTCGGCCTGGTGAAGCGATGGCGGCTAGAGACTAATAGCTTTCACATAAATTGTAGAGAAATTACAATAACCTTAGAGGATGTCCACTTTATTTTTGGGTTGTCCGTGGTTGGGAAACCCTTAACTTGTTCCTTATTTGACACTCATTTGGCTCATTTTAAATAATGTTTTGGTAGTGAAGTAGCTGCTGAATATCAGCAATAAAAAAATGAGGCTCTATTTCATTATTGTGGTTGCATGAGCATTTTAATAATTGTCCACCTAAAGCAAGTAAGGATATCATTGGTCGATGTTCAAAGGCGTACATTCTTTGGTTATGTGGGGCAATAATTTTCCCTACTAGAAATAAAAATTATGTTCATCCTAAGTATATGTATTTTATTGTCAACGCTGAAGACTGTGTAACGTATTCTTGGGGTGCGGCTGTGTTAGGGTATTTGTGTAGGTCTTTATATACTGCCACTAGGAAATGAGTGAAATATATTAATGGTTGTGTCACACTTTTACAATTTTTGGCCTATGAACGTTTAAAAGTTGGAAGGTCAAGCCATTGGCCTCACTCAGAGTTATGGTTACCTAGGGCCCTAGCGTGGGCATACTCAGAAAATCACAGTTACCCTGATAGACGACATAATCCCTATCATCATTTGAAATTTTACCTAGTGGAGTTAGATGTATAGCTTTCATGGCAAGTAGTTTGATGCCCTTACATGAGGTGGGATGATAATATGAATGGATTTAAATTTGAAGTAAGGTTGTTGGGATCTTGTAGAGTCCCCTTGATCCATTTTGATATCGTATAATACCAAATACCAGACATGGTGAAGAGACAGTATGGGTTCCTATATGGTATACCATCTCTGGTAGAAAATCACGACAATCTTAAAAAGGAAAAAGAACATAGATTTGTCATCAATGATGTGACAACTCGGAAAATCGGATTGTCCAGAATTTAAGATTTAAAGAATTAGTTATTAATAAAATGAATTTTTTAAAAAAATATTTTGTTTTGTGTTTATTAATCATTCTATAACCTAGGATGATTATAATACGGGAGGATTCTAGCTATAAGCTAGACTGAATGAGTAAGAATTTTCAAGACGAAACTAAAATTTTTCCGGGAACAAAAATATTTCTGGAAAAAAAATACGAAATAGGCACTATTCACATAACGAAACCCTAAGGGTTAAGGTTTGAATAACCTAAGCCTTTGAGAGATTGGTATGTTGAAATGACATTCTGACGAAAGATTTGATGATAATATATCGTGAAAAGTTAAGTAAGCCGATAAAAGTTTTTCTCGAAAAACGTACAAAAATTAGATGTAATAAAAATGATGAAAAGTATTGCTATGTACTTTTCATTCGTTTAACTACGTTAGGGGAAAACGTGAAGGAAAATGCTTAACGTCAAAAAGCATTTTTTAGTTTTTTGGAGATCCGAAGAATACGCAAAAGTTAATCGGTAAAAGAAAAATGAAATATCCAAAAATATTTAGATTTCGAGAATCGTAGTTTTTAAAACTGTCAAACGAATTCCGTAAGACAGAAGCACGAAGCTTCCAAGGGAAGCTTCATGAATACTAAGCAGGTGGAGTAAGGAGGGTGAATAGTAATTTAGGGGCAAAATGACTATTTTGCCCCTAGCTTGGAAAATCTATAAAAGGAAGCTTAATTTCATTTGTTGGTGATTTTGAAAATCACAAACATTTGAGAGAGAGAGAGAGAGAGATAGTTCGGATGAGGAAGAAGAGGAAAAGGAGGAGGAAAAGCTTGCTCATGTGCAAACTTTGTCCGACGGAAGAAGATTAAAGGAGAAAGGCTAGTCTCTTATAAATTTTCTTTAAGTTTTCTATGTTTAAAACGTAGCTTAATGAGAATAAGAGTAAGAGATGTTAAGAATGATTTTCATATGGTTGAAATCATGAGTAAATGAAGAAATAAGAATTAAAAGTTTAGTTTATAAATTTTTTAAGGATGTATAAGATTCGTAATGAATTTGAGCGATCCGAATGAATCATATGAACGATTCAATGAAATAAGTAAGGAATGGTGTTTTATAACATCAAATTCCAAGAAAAAGTAAATCGTAATCAAAATATCGATTAAAAATGAAGAACACGAAGAACGTTGTTGATAGACAAATTTAAAACCATCATAGTATAATTGTTGTTGATGGACAAGTTTAAAACCATCGCGCATAAATTAGTTTCTTGTTGCTTGGTTAGGAATGGTAGAAACGTTCATGAAGACCGGATTAAAACTGAGCTATAACGAAGTTAGGGCAAAAATTTCGTAAAAGGTGAATGAGAATTAGAAAGTTAATAAATGAACCCAAACATGTAGGGTTTCATAAGAATGTAATAGAATGTAGGAAACGTGAGTCATGGACTCACGAACGAACGAGTTCCGAGTTCGGATGACCAACTTACGAACGAACGAATGAAAAATGTTAATAACGTAAAATGAACAAAGGATGAAGATTAAGCCAATGGAATGACATGTTAACGGATTCAGAATGAATTTTTGTATGAGGGGAATTGAAGTACGTAAGATAAGGAAGAGAATGGCTTTGGAACGACCTCGTTCCGAGTTATAACGAATAAGTTATGAGATCGGAAAGTAAGCGTCTCAAGTATGTAAAACACTTAGAAAAATTTTCAAAGATTAGGGTTTGGTGCCGCAGTATTGACCATGCTTTTAAGGTGGCGTAGTAGCGCCTGAATCGGAGTTGGATATCTGAAACTCATGCCACAAATACGAGCCATAGAAAGGAGGGTGGCGCCCAAATACCAATCCAAGAAGTTCATCTTCGCATAGTGGTACTGCGATGCAAAAGATAGTGAAGGAGACCGAGCGCCACAAATACACGGCAGTGCGAGGCAAGGCCCAGTGATGAGATTTTAATTGCTCAAATCCTGTGGGAAGTATAATGAAAGCTAATGAATGTGTAGTTCATCGAATGTAACACTTAATCAAGTGAATTAAACCTTTAGTAAAGGTTGAACGGAAAGATTAAACGAGATTAATAGACAAAGAATGTAAACGTGGGTTACGAAACCGATATCCGGGGACCGTAGTCGCGATAAACGAACATGAGGATTGTTATGATTGTGATTCCTTAGACGTTGAGTGACGAGGGTAATGAATAACATTTCGATGTTATGTTATGGTAATGAGAGATAAGTGTAAAGCGTATAGACGCTGTGAACGCAATGTTGTTACGATGAACGATCGGTCTTAACATATAACGAACGGTATGGCTTTGACATTAAGAAAGAGTAATGAACATGGGGTTCATGTAATGGATAACAGAAGTATTAAGTAAGATATGAATTATCAAGAAAGTCGTATTAAACAGTAATAAGAGTATCATATGGACTACTAGCAAAGACGCGATGTGTGCTGAGTCCTAGAGAAGTTATAAGAAGAAGATAAGAATGTAAATCATCAAAGATGATGAAAGTATTGAGTAAGACATCTCTGTATGTCATGAAGCCATAAATCGGTAATGAAAGTTGGTCGCGTAAACTTAGGTTGTAATAACGCGAACCCTAAGAAGTAAAGTTAAGTAAACCAATGCGTAAGTCAAGTATATGACTAATTGGTGTATGTGTTATTTCCGTATGTGTTTTATAGGGATTGGAATGAGCAGTTCAGCATAAGTTGTAGATGTGTATAAGGCAAGTTTCCATTCATATTCTAAATGAATGCTAGTTTCTTAAACTTCTCAGATGTTGAACTTGAGAAGTTCTGTCTATGTGCGAATGTGCGATATTTGTATAAGGATGTATAACATATGAGGCCTTGTGCCATAATTTGAACACTTCGGTGTTTCTATGAGATGATCTGTTCTGTGATTGAACTGTTCAATAAGACAATGTTCTGTTTATACATGAACCGTTATTGTTAAGTTTGTGCTATTGATTCTAGCCAGACATTATGTGTATGAAAAAGGTAGAAGAATGAAAGTATTTCAAAGTGAGTGTGACTAATGTTTTAAAATGATAGGAATCGAGATTATTCCTATTATTCGAGCTACTTCATAACCTTTGTTCGGTTATTGAAGTTCTAAAGGAATGTTTGAATTCTTGAACTTGTTTGTTCAACTGCTATAACTTGCTGAGCAATTGAATGCTAACACTTGCTTTAAATGAAAAACATTTTCAGCGTACGAGTAAAAGAATTTAAGGATCCCGTAAAGATCAAGCTGATCGATATCTAGAAGAAGTGATATTCATTAGATGAATGAGCGTGAAGATTAAGCGAAGACTTGTAATGTAGAATAGTTTAATTAAACTATAGACTAGTTTCATGAACTGTTATGTATCCTTGGTGGCAGATGAAAGTCACTCGTGTAAGATGTAAAGAATAATATAATTATCATTATTTGTAATGAATGAGGTTATAAGGTATTAGAACCTGGGAATTGAGAATGTATGTTGTTATATTTAACCATATAATGATGTACGTTGGAAGAATGATGTACTCGTGACACGTGGAATTTGGGTACGAAGATAGACCGGATTTTGGGGCGTGACAGATGATTGCATGGCTTTGATGCGAGAGTACATCTCACATTGGGAGGCTTACATGTACAATCTTATGTGACAGTAGTACAAAATTTCTAACTACGTTGGCGCCGCATCGCGACACTCCAGAATTTGATTCCCAGTTCGCGAAGAACATAGAGTTCAGCGAATTAAACACTACTTGATCATTAAATTCCCCAAATTAAACATACCCACATGTTAGAATTCATACATAATCAATACATAACATCTATGGAGTGATTTTCACCCATTAAAACACATAATCACAGAATTAAAGCATACAAATTGGACTGTTCTTGAGGTTCTTGAAGTTTTGAACATAAATTCTAAAATTCAATGCCATGGATTTGATATACAACCAAATTCAACCATTCAAATTTCATTTTGTTCGTTTTAACATGCATAATCATATCAATATGTGAATTTTTCAAAACCATTTATGTTTGACATACTAAAAACACGTATAAGGCCATATGGCCATATAACATACTCTGAAATCTTTTACTGTACAATTTCATGAAACTGAAGATATGGAAACCCATATAATATATATATATATATATATATATATATATATATATGTCATACAACTCGAATTATTACGTATATTCTTATAACCACTGAATTTCCCAATTTCAGAGAATTACAAAATGAATAAAACCATATTCATGAAAACTTTAAAAGACGTAAAATATATAAATTGGGTTGAAGAGATTACCCAAGCGTAGATTAGATAAATTGACAATTCTCTCTACTTCAATCACAGAGTTTCTCCCAATCTCTCTCAAAATTTTCTCAACTCTCTGTATCTCTCTCTGCTTAATATTAGACTTAGAAAAAAAAATGAAAGAAAAGGAAAGGAAGGCGATATATAATACGAGAAATCAATCGACGTTGGTGGTGGATTACCAATCATGGGTAATCGCCTCAACTTCCCATAGTGCCATGTTTGGCTAGCATACTAGGTTTCAAAACCCATTTAATTTAATAAAACCTTATCATATAGTTTAAATAATGTCACATCCATATAAAATAAATCATTTATCTAATTTAATTGACTTTAAATAAAATATAATAATTTCTCATTAATACACATAGTCACATAATTCAAATTCTCTTTGATTAATAATGTCAAATTATTAAATCTCTAATTAATAATTAAATTAATTAAAATAACATTAGGCTTATTAAATATTTCTTTTAATTTAATAAGCTCACATAATCACATACTTCGAATAATAAAAAATTCTCCACATTAAATTAATAAATGTAACACATATAATTAAATTAATCTATCACAACTTCATCAATTAATTATTATTCTAATAATTAATTCATCGAAAAATATTTATTCAATCCAATAAATATTAAAATTAAATTACAAAATTATGGTTGTCACATCTTTCCCCTCTTAAAAGGATTCTGTCCCCAGAATCATAACTCAAACAAGTCGTTCCGTTACATTATCCCCCCCTTACAAAGATTTTGTCCCTAGAATCGCATATAACAATCTAAGTAAATAAATGAGGATAATTATTCATCATATTCTCTTCGAGTTCCCACATAGTTTCTTCAGCGTTGTGGTTCCTCCAAATTACCTTAACAGAAGGTATTACTTTATTTCTCAGAACTTGTTCTTTTCGGTCGATAATTTGAACAGGAATTTCCTCGTAAGACAAGTCTTTGTCAAAATGTAGGGGTTCATATTCAATCGCGTGCTTATAATCGGGTTTGTAGGGTCGTAGGACTGAGACATGGAAAACATTGTGGACATTCTGTACAGATGGAGGTAAGGCTACCTCATAAGCAACTTCTCCGACCCTTCACAAAACTTCAAAGGGTCCGATGAATCTTGGGCTCAATTTTCCATTCTTTCTGAACCTAATCTTTCCCTTCCAAGGAGAGACCTTTTAGAACACATAACTACCCGGCTCGAATTCGACATTCTTGCTGTGTGGATCGGCGTATTTCTTCTGTCTATCTTGAGCTGCTATCAGTCTTGCTCGAATCACTTTGACTATCTATGTTGTTTGTTGTACCAATTTTGGTCCTAGTAATTGTCTTTTGCCAACTTCATCCCAATATAATGGAGTTCTGCACTTTCTACCGTATAACGCTTCATAGGGTGGCATGCCAATACTAGCTTGGTAACTGTTGTTGTAGCCAAACTCTATAAGCGGTAGATAGTCATTCCAATTTCCTTTAAAGTCCATTATGCATGCTCTTAACATATCTTCCAATGTCTGAATTGTTCTCTCACTCTGTCCATCTGTCTGAGGGTGATATGCCGTACTCATTAGCAACTATGTACCCATGCATTCCTGTAGACGTTTCCAGAAGTTCGACATAAAACGCGGATCTCTATCAGAAACAATTGACACCGGAACTTCGTGCCTTGAAACAATCTCTTTCACATATAACCTTGCCAACTGATCTAGGTTGAATCTGATTTTGATGGAAAGAAAGTGTGCGGATTTTGTCAATCGGTCAACAATAACCCATATTGCGTCGTAGCCTTTCTGAGTTGTCGGTAGGCCAACCACGAAATCCATCGTAATATGCTCCCATTTCCATTCTAGAATTTCTAAAGGTTGTAGCAACCCAATCGGCCTCTGATGTTCTGCTTTCACTTTCAGACATGTTAGGCACTTGGAAACACACTCTGCAACCTCTTGTTTCAAATTTGGCCACCAAAAGTGTTGTCGAAGATCTTGGTTCATCTTGGTGCTACCAGGGTGAATCGAATATCTTGAGTTGTGAACTTCGCTCAAAATTTCTCCCTTAATCTCTGTTACTGGCGGTACCCAAATTTTGCTTTCAAATCTTAGTAGTCCCTCACTGTCTATTTTGAATATCGGTTCAGTCCCTTCAAATATCTTCTTCTTCACTTTCTCACATTCTTCGTCCTGAAGTTGAGCCTCCTTAACTTTATCAAGTAAGGTTGTACCAGCTTGCATCTGGAATAACTTCTCGTCAATCTCCATAGGATACTTCACTTCCAATTCTAGCTTCTCCATTGCTAAAATTAGCTCCTCTTGAGCGGTCAACATCATCAATTTCTCCTGACCTTTTCTACTTAAGGCGTCGGCCACCACATTTGCCTTACCCAGATGGTATAGAATCTCACAATCGTAGTCCTTAATTAACTCCAACCACCTTCTTTGGCGCATATTCAAGTCTTTTTGTGTAAAATATTTCAGACTCTTGTGGTCTGTATATATTTCACACTTCTCCCCGTAGAGATAGTGCCTCCAGATTTTCAAATCAAAAACCACTGCAGCTAACTCCAAGTCATGGGTCGGATACCCCTTCTCATAATCCTTCAGTTGTCGTGACGCGTACGCAATGACTCTACCGTTCTGCATAAGCACACAGCCGAGTCCTTTATGCGTCGCATCACTATATACCATAAAATTTCCTGTGTCATCCGGAAGAGATAACACAGGTGTTGTACTCAACCTCTTCTTTAATTCTTGAAAGCTTTCCTCACACTTCTCCATCCAAACGAATTTCACCGATTTCCTAGTCAAATTCGTCAGCGGAGTTGTGATCTTGGAAAAATCCTGAATGAATCTTCTGTAATAACTTGCCAATCCAATAAAACTTCTTACATCCGACGGCGTCTTCGGCTAATCCCAGTTAATCACAGCTTCGACTTTAGAGGGATCCACCGAAATTCCGTCTCTATCAATCACATGTCCAAGAAATTGTACTCTTTCAATCCAAAATTCACATTTCAAAAACTTAGCATACAACTTCTCCCTTCTCAGTGTCTCTAATGTCAACCTCAAATGCTCTTCGTGTTCTTCCTTGGTTTTCGAATATACCAAAATGTCATCTATAAATACCACTACGAATTTGTCCAAAAACGGCTTGAACACTCTATTCATTAAGCCCATAAATGCTGCAGGAGCATTCGTTAGACCAAATAACATTACCAGAAATTCGTAATGACCGTATCGTGTTCTAAATGTCATGTCTTCGGTACATCCTCCGCGTCTCACCTTGAGTTGATGATAACCACTTCTCAAATCTATCTTTGAAAATATCTTGCTCCCTTTAACTGATCGAGCAAGTCGTCGATTCGCGGTAATGGATACCTATACTTAATCGTGACCTTATTCAGTTCTCTGTAGTCGATGCAGAGCCGCATCTTTCCATCCTTCTTCTTCACAAATAAAACTGGCGCTCCCCATGGTGTTACGCTTGATTGAATATACTTCTTGTCCAGTAATTCTTGTAGTTGGACCATCAATTCTTTCATCTCTACCGGTGCCATTCGGTAAGATGCCTTCGATATTGGGGTCGTTCCTGGAGCCAAATCGATCACAAATTCAACTGCTCTGTCTGGAGGAAGTCCCGGAAATACATCTGCGAAATCTCTCACTACCGGAATCTCATCTATTTTTGGATTCTCTTTACGACTATCGACTATGTAAGCTAGATATCCTACACAGCCTTGCCTTAACAATCTTCTGGCTTGCATCATCGTCAGATAACTCGCTTGTCTAGGCGACTTGCTACCATAAAACACAACCTTTGACGGAGTCATAAGGTTAATACACTTCTTCTGGCAGTCAATTACTGCCCCATAATTGGATAACCAATCCATACCCAAAATAACATCAAATTCTCCAAGTCGAATAGGATAAGATCTCGTTCATGATATTACCCTTAATATCTACTCTACGCTTCTTACGCACATACTTAACAGGATAATTTCTCTATTCGTAATTTCTATGTTCATGGGGTATTCTAAATCGTCCTTAAGCAATTCTAAGTTCTTAGCGAAGTCATCGGATATAAATGAGCAAGTAGCACCCGAATCAAATAACACATAAGCATTAACTTTATTGATCGGAATGATACCTGACACCACATCGCAAGACATCTGCATCGTCCCTGCCTTTGTCATATTGAGCGTTAAAGGCCGTTGGTCGATTGGTTGCGGTTGGTCTTGCAATGGTCATAGTGCTTCCACTAGTATTTCCTCTATTTCCTCCTAAACTCGTCCCTCCCGATCCCTTCTTAGGACAATCTCTTGCAAGATGGTCCTTTGATCCACATGTGAAGCATGCACCCTTCTTTGGGTTCGGACAGTTTGGTGCTATGTGGATTTCCTGACCACAATTATAGCACACTCGCTTCCCTTTCAGACAAATTCCCAAATGCTTTTTTCCGCAGGTTGGGCACGGTTCAATCTTCTTCTTCTGCTCTCCCTGTTGACTTCCAGCCGACGAATTATCAGACCACTTCCTCTTCTGACTGTGATTACCTCCAGTGCTACTCCCACCCGTCTTGTTATTACCTTCTTTCTCACTCTTCTTCTTCTTCTGCTCCTGATTAAACTTTGTTACTGCATCGCTTCCACCCTCAGCGAGTATGGCCTTCTCTAACACTCCAACAAAAGTGTTCAATTAGAACATTGACACTTTGCTATACAACCAGGGCTTCAGTCCCTGCTCAAATCGTCTTGCCTTCCTCTCATCAGTGTGCACTTGGTATGTGGCGAACCTAGCCAACTCGTTAAACCTTGCTGCGTAATCAGCTACTGACATACTTCCCTGCTTCAACTCTAGAAACTGGACTTCCATCTAATTTTGTGAACTTGCCGGAAAGTACATCTCGAAGAACATTTCTTTGAATCTCTCCCAGGATATTACACCTTCACCTCCTCTCACTTTGTTTGCCTGCCACAAATAGCTGGCTTCGAACTTCAGGATAAACGTTGCATAAGCAGTCTTCTGATCTTCCCTTACCCTAGAAACATCGAACACCTTTTCCATCTCCATTACCCACGTCTGAGCTTCAATTGGGTTTATGGAACCCTTAAACTCTGGCGGTCCCACAGCCTTGAAGTCCTTAAACAAAGTATTTGGTGGAGCTTGGGGTTGATTATTAAGTGCTCCAGTTAAAGGTTTACCAATTCTTTGACGAGTTAGCATTAAGGTCGTTGTTATTGTTTGTTGACCCTTCCCGGCTTCTTTGGCGATTTTGTTTCTAGGCGGCATATTTCTAATAAGAATATATGCTTATTAGATCTTTACTCAATCTCTAAAACATTTAAGACTTAACTAAACATTTAATCATAAATCACTTAACACATTACTTCAAATAAACTTTGACATTTCATTTAATTCAAAAGTCTTTACATCATAAGATAGCATCACTGCTATTTACATCAACTATCCCGAGATAAAGAATCTACAGGATTTAAAACATCACAATATTCCTTTATTTATGAACATATCAGAATTTACATCATTAACTACCAAATAGTTTTCACATACTTAAACTAATACTATCACTGCCTATTAAGGCGTTGGATAGCCTTGCCACGTTCTTCTTCCATAATACGAAACATCGTCCTACGATCAAGCATATATGATGGTAGATCCTCAAACTGGATTGGATACTTCCTAACTCGATCTTGGACCGCATCCATTGCATTTTGTAGTGTAGAGTACGTCTCATCAAGTTTAGCCTTCTTCACACGGTGATCATCTTCTGCACGATCGGCATGATGTGACTCTCGTACCCAACCCTCCTCTGCTATGGCAAGCCTCTCTGAGCTCTCCTTTAGATCCTTCTTTAACTTCTCTATTTCTGTAGACTTATCCTAGATTTGACCCTTCTCGTGAACCAAATCCCACTCCACGTTTCCTAAACATGTGTGAAGAGTCATAATCTCTCTATCCTTCTGCTCAATAGTAATCTGCTGACTAACCGCCTGTTCAGTCAGATCCCAAATAGTATTCTGCAACTCTACATTACAATCATAGAGTGCATCATACATCTCTGCATCAATGGAGTTCGGTGGGAACTCCTCTTCTTCCTCTTCTTCTTCCTCTTCCTCAGGATCCTCCTCTGGATCTATCTCCGGCTCATGCTCCTGACCAGCAATAGTGATCAATGGAGATGGCTCTCTCTGTACAAGTTGTTCCCTGACGACATGAATGTCTCAGGGCTCCTCCTCTATAGGTAATCGGGGTTCCTCCTCCTCAGCTCGACTAGCTCCTCCAACATCCGACATCCTGATAACAAAATTTTAAGTTACTAATCCGTGCTAGCGAACACATAGATTAACACATAAGCACATAAAGTCTTTTATTATCTTTAATGAATTTAAAAAAAATTCATTTCTTATAACTCAATAAGAGTCAACCACTACTATGTTCTCAATCTCCTACAAGGCTACTACCTAAAGGTTGTTCCCCCCACCTAAGGTTCATAACCTTACAGCTTTGATACCAATCTGTGACACCCCCAAATCTGGTACTTCCATTTCCACAGGATTTGGTGTTCACTGTACAAGCATCATCTATCTATCTACCCATAAATAAATGCAAACCATGCAATAGAAATAAATAATAATAAAATCTCTCCCCTTATGGGGTTACATCAACTGAGTAATAAATAAATCCCAGGTTACTCTAACCTTAAATCATCTGTGCGGAAAACATAAATAAATAAGTCTTAAGTAACATCAAGTCTAACTATCATTACATAATCACATAAATAATCAGTCTTCATTACTTGCTAAACTTGCCCTTGCCCTTACTAGTGGAAGGTTAAATACGCTCTTTTTCGTTCTTAACTGCAATGTTATTATTACGCAAGAGTGAGCACGATTGCCTACAAGTATAACAATATAACAATGAATAATAACATGCGAGAGAAATAATAACTTATGATATAAAGCTCAACTTTTGAATCAAGAATGAATAACAAGAATCAAAAGAAATTCTGAGGGTCATAAGACCTTGAACTATGTCCTAGGTTGTCAAGTGTTTTTACTTGAAACTGTTAATGATCGTAAGACTATGGACTCTTCTTCTCGTACTTAGGGGATCAGCCCTTACTACCATACTGTGCACAATATCTTAACGCTAAAGCATAAATCATCCCCTATACAGGGTTGTTCATCTCAGTTTGACATTCGAGTCCGCACCAAAGGATGTTTGGTTTGGATAATTCATCAAGGGATTCTGAAATTTAGAGCGCTCATCAACTATGGACTAGTCGAATCAATAAGGGTTCGCTAGTCTAATAATGTTTAACAGTAATTGAATGTTTAACTTGAATAACATCTCAAAAGGTATACAATAGAATAATTATTGTATAACAACATCATGCTTGAAGATTAATAAACTTTAATATCCAAGACAGGCTTGATCAATAATAATGAGAACTTGCTCAATATCGAAAGAGGAATTAATCAATTTATATAACGCTAACCAGTAAGGTTAGGAAACTTGCTCAATGAAAGTTTAGGGTAAGAAACTTGCTCAATGTAAATGTAGAGTTAGAAAACTTGCTCAATGTAACAAGATAAGGTTTAAAAACTTGCTTCGTGCGTAGATTACACTTAAACAAACTCGTTCTTTGAATTAAATCCTACATATCAATTACGTTCACAATACCAGTCAATAATAACGTACTAAACATCATAAGTTATTCTTTGTCTAATCTCGACTTCATGACTATACTTAGTCAATTATTACACTTAGTGTAAAATTAAGACTTCACGAAAAAAAAATAAACTAATTATGCATTCGATCATTCAATCCACACGTAATTGTGTTATGGACATGTTATGAATTTATTTTAACATCTCATTATAGGTCTAACAAGTCTTTATAATCATTAGACTAAGTTGCTATCACATTTCCATAATTTTACACTTTTAAAAACTCATTTTTGACCGTTATTCTTTAAGTGGTGATGCATTTCACTTTTATCTTTTGTATATTGGTATTGCTTATGCATAGCTGGTGGCCTAATGTTGTGAGGGCATCGATCTTTGGGGTTGGTGTTTTGCATGTACGGGACATCGATTACGAGTTGGCGCCGCATCGCGACACTCCAGAATTTGATTCCCAGTTCGCGAAAAACACAGAGTTCAGCGAATTAAACACTACTTGATCATTAATTCCCCAAATTAAACATACCCACATGTTAGAATTCATACATAATCAATACATAACATCTATGGAGTGATTTTCACCCATTAAAACACATAATCACAGAATTAAAGCATACAAATTGGACTGTTCTTGAGGTTCTTGAAGTTTTGAACATAAATTCTAAAATTCAATGCCACGGATTTGATATACAACCAAATTCAACCATTCAAATTTCATTTTGTTCGTTTTAACATGCATAATCATATCAATGTGTGAATTTTTCAAAACCATTTATGTTTGACATACTAAAAACACGTATAAGGCCATATGGCCATATAACATACTCTGAAATCTTTTACTGTACAATTTCATGAAACTGAAGATATGGAAACCCATATAATATATATATATATATATATATATATATATATAATATGCCATACAACTCGAATTATTACGTATATTCTTATAACCACTGAATTTCCCAATTTCAGAGAATTACAGAATGAATAAAACCATATTCATGAAAACTTTAAAAGACGTAAAATATATAAATTGGGTTGAAGAGATTACCCAAGCGTAGATTAGATAAATTGACAATTCTCTCTACTTCAATCACAGAGTTTCTCCCAATCTCTCTCAAAATTTTCTCAACTCTCTCTGTATCTCTCTCTACTTAATATTAGACTTAGAAAAAAAAATGAAAGAAAAGGAAATGAAGACGTAAATAATATAGAAATCAACTGACGCGTTGGTGGTCAGTTACCCAGTCATGGGTAACTGCCCTCAACTTCCCATAGTGCCATGTTTGGCTAGCATACTAGGTTTCAAAACCCATTTAATTTAATAAAACCTTATCATATAGTTTAAATAATATCACATCCATATAAAATAAATCAATTATCTAATTTAATTGACTTTAAATAAAATATAATAATTTCTCATTAATACACATAGTCACATAATTCAAATCTTTGATTAATAATGTCAAATTATTAAATCTCTAATTAATAATTAAATTAATTAAAATAACATTAGGCTTATTAAATATTTCTTTTAATTCAATAAGCTCACATAATCACATACTTCGAATAATAAAAAATTCTCCACATTAAATTAATAAATGTAACACATATAATTAAATTAATCTATCACAACTTCATCAATTAATTATTAATCTAATAATTAATTCATCAAAAAATATTTATTCAATCCAATAAATATTAAAATTAAATTACAAATTACAGTTGTCACATTTACCACATCGTTTATAACATTACAGGTCATGATTATACCGAATGATCCTTGGTCATAATCATACCAAGTCCATCTCTACACGTAAGCCAAAGATATACAACTATAAAACCAATAATCAATAGTCCATCTTTGCACGTAAGCCAAATATAACTTTCATCACCATATAAGCATGAGGATGATAACAATGATATAAGCATTATTCAAACGAAAACAAAGATAAATATTAAAGACTTTAAATTTATCCAAATATTATCAACCACTTAATAAACTCATATTATTAATATTATAACAATATTTTAATCACTTCTTAAACTTATAAACAATTTATTTCAATTGCTTACACTTTACCACATAATGCATTTAATCATTTAAAAATGTCATACTCATAAGATTTCATCACTAATGATCAAATCCCTTATCAAAAATCTGCATATACCTTATATAGGATTCCCAAGCCATAAAATCCTATTTTCCAATTTTATTACTTCACATAATATATTTAACTCATTTACTTATAACTAGATTATTTTCATGAAAAATACCAAATCAGTCCCAAAAATATTTCTTTTTTGGGATTTAGCAGAATATAGTCCCATATTGAACATATATTTTTCTCGAAATTTTTAAAATTCATTTACTATTTTTCAAAAATCAATTTCTAATTAATTCCTTAAAAAATTAGCTACCTCAAGTTTAACTCCAAAAATTCCCAAATCTTGGCAGGATCTTACACATGTTAACGTGAGATTCTAGTTTAAATTTTATGGTCATCCGAGTTATAGAACTCTGGTTATAGTGTTTTTCGTCAAGAAAACCTAAATATTGAAATAGTCATAACTTGCTCATTTTAAGTCGGAATGAGTTCATTTTTGGACAGGAGGTACTTTATACCATATACTTTCATTTCCCAAAAGGCCGGATTTTTTTATCACAAATTAAGTGGCCGAAACAACCCTTTTAAATTTCTGGACAGTAGCTTTTTGCTATTTTACAGCTTTTGACTCCTTTGCAAAAAATAGTCCACACGAAAATCTACAACACCTTTTCTAGTGATTCCACTTGGATAAGTAAGAAAACTCATAGATCTAATTCTAGCATTTGACCACACCCAAAAATTCAAAATATAATAGGAGATATGGTCAATTGAATTTCATGTTCCATTTTCACCAAATTCTGATTTTTCAACCCTTTGTGATATCTAAAAACTTTCATGTTTTCACATAATAATCAACATAACTCATCATAACACTTACTAATACTATATATACCCATGATTTTCATCAGTCCAATGCTTTTATTATGACTTTTTATCATAATCCACGTAAACATATCATTTCCACAATTTAATAAGGAATGAATACAAAGGATCATTCACCATGCATGTGGTAATCCACATAGACAGGTTATTCCAACAGAATAATAAAGAATGGAATAATAGAAGAATTCACCATGCATGCGATAGACAACCACAGATGTGATATATTTCAATGAATAATAAATAATGGAACCCGGTCCATGTAAACGCATTGATATAGGATATTCCAGCGAATAATAAATAATGGAACCAGGTCCCAAAGTAAAACGCATACGAGATAGGATATTTTCACGAATAATAAAAAGAAACGGAATAATAGAAGAATTTCACCATGTATGCGATACTTAGCATAAAGCGAGTTATTCAACATAATAATGAAAATGGAATAACAGATTTAATTTTTCTCTTTGTATGCGGTGCTTAGCATAAACAGGTTATTCCAACAGAATAATAAGGGATGGAATAACAATACCTCTCTTCATGAATACGAAAGAAATAATACCCCTTACCTCAGAAGAAACTGGATACTGGAATAGTGACGTAGCAGGCTTCTCTTCTTCTTTCTCTCTATAGATTTTCACTCTATAGCTTCTCTCTATAATTTCTCTCTATAATAATTGCTCTATAGCTTTAGTGAATTAGTGAGAAATGAAGGAAGAATGAGCTTCTATTTATAGAAAAATATAGTTTTGATAATTGCACGTTTTGGGGCTCAAAATATTACAGTATAATACCTTCCTCTTTTTCTTCCTTTTTAATTTAGTCCTGCAAGTATTATCAAACTTGCACCACCTCCCCTAATAGTAAATAATGTGATTCAATAGTAAATCATGTGAACAAATAGTTCTAAACATGTGAATATACGAATTACAGTATAGTACCTCCATCTATATCTCCATTTTTAACTTAGTCATGCAACTATTATCAATCTTGCACCAACTCCCCTAATAGTAACAAGAATGTGAATCAATAGTACACAAATGTGAACAAATAGTTATAATCATGTGAATTAATAGCTATTAATTGCTCATTTATCCGATTAATTACCCGAATTGGTCAAATTATAACTTCCAGGACATCAATTAATCTGAAAATAAATGTCGAGTTCCACTAACACTAATAATTCCAACACAATGGAACTATCAATTTCATCTTAAATCAACACGAACTTATTCATCATTAATATCATAACTCATAATATTTAACAACCAAGTCGTTCCCGGAATGGAGGGGCTTTCCGATAAGGATTTCTCCTTATTAGCCCTTGATTAGATGACCAAATCTCTCCTTGATGTAACTTCTGACATTGTAAATATTGCAATTTAATAATATGAATAACTTTGTCGTCTCAATTATTGATTTAATAATATAACATATTATCTGAGATGACATTTGTAACAATAATAGAATCAATATATATGAGATATGATGCGGCCAATTCTTGTAGCAATAATGGAGTATAAGCGGTGACTTATCACATAAGCATCAATAATCAATATTGTGTGCTACTATACAACCACACGACATTCTTTTTACTTTTACTATCGGGTAGTTCAACAAAGATTAACGTGAAAACCTCCGTAGTTATTTTCATAAAATATTTTTTGTCGTTTTCTAACTACTGACAATTACTTAGTTAATGGGGTCCACTAATGATTATGTCGTCAAATATCGAATACTCCACAAAAAAAAATATTCCCTACCCCACGAATATTATATAACAACTTGCGTACTTTGCAAAATTTATAAATATTACCCACAACTATAACATTATATCAAATCCACACCATAATATTAAAAAAATATTTTGAGAAAATTAAATATTTATTTATAAAATCTGGGGTCTCATAATCTCTCCTCCTTATGGAATTTCGCCCTCAAAATTTACGTACGTACCTGGTATGCTGAAGAGGTGAGGATACCTCGTCAGATTCTAACTCTTAAGGTATAACCTTTGAGTGTTGAATACGATTCTTCTTATCCAAGATTTTAACACGTATCTCCTCATACGTTAAATCTTCTTCTATTTCGTCTAGTTCTAATTTAATAATGTGGTCCGGGTCGTCCATATATTTACGTAACATCGATACGTTAAAAATGTTATGAACACGCGACATACTTGGCGGTAAAACGAGTCTATAGGCCACAGTTCCTACTCGATCAAAGATTTCAAATGGGCCAATAAAATCGAGGGTTAAGATAACGCCTTCTTGAACCTTCTTCTTCACATTCATCAAATTCGGGTGTGTAGCTTGAGCGGCTTTAACTTTATTAACGCATATGATCTTCTACTAAACGCGTCAGCTACCACGTTCGCTCTTCCACGATTATATTGAATGGTACGATCTTAATCTTCAACAGCTCGAGCCAACGTCTTTGGCACATTATACGATCGTTTTAGGTGAAGAAATATTTGAGGGTTTTAGAAATGGGTTTTGTACTGAGGTCAATACAAAATTCGATTTCACGCTCTAGGGGTAGGCTAAGAAGTCTTCAAGAATACGTTGGGAAATTTATTAACGATAGAAATATCATTCAAAACTGTGACTCTCATCCAAGACTTGGATAGCACATGTAATGAAGGTTACTCCTAACGGAGTTTCAACCAATAAGTCAAAGTCTAACTTCTCTAGGGTCAAATTTAAACGTTGAGCGCAAGCAAGAAATATAAAAAAAATGGGTAGAACCAGTATCTAATAAGGTATAGACTTCGTAAAAATTTATAATTAACTAACCCGTGCTAACTTCGTTCGGGTTACTCGCTTTTTGAGAAGTCACGAAAAACGCTCTTCCTGAAACCACCGACTATATTTTGTCCGTATCCACCTTTGGTGCCACCGTCCCAGCTGGACTTAACTTTGGTGCACAACAAAATCGGGCTAGGTGACCTTCTTTTCCACAATTGTAACATGTTTGGACTGCATCGTGCAGTTTAGACTTATGTGTCCTTCCCCTCCGCATTTGTAACTTACGACCGACGGTCGTTCTCCTTCCTTAACAGCGGGTGCTGGTGATGACGTCTTTCCATCTTTGCTGAACCTTCTCCTCTTGAACTTTCCACTCCTATTGTCTTGGCCATGATTACCACTGAAGTGGTTACCATTCTTGGCATGATAATTTCCCCCATGATGGTTATCATTGTTCCGATGGCCATTTCCACCGGTACGATTATTATCATGTTGTTGGTCATTACCTTTTGGTTGTGCTGACTCATTATCGCGCTCCAATAACTGAGTCCTATTCACAATATCTAAATACAAACACTATCACAAAACAAGAGTTAATTGACATATCACATATTATCCCTATACTCTGACCAACCAATTAAATACCAAATAAACTTAGGTAGGTCATACTAGCGAAGGAATTCCTCGTCTCTCCCCTCCTAGTTCTTGTCTCACATCTTAGCCAGGTATCATATCCCTAAGCTTTCATACCAACTATGACGCCCCCAAAATAGGTATACATCACCCATCTTGAGTCGCCAAATACATGGTACAAAATAAAAATAAAAACTTAATTATACAACGGTCGTGTAACATATGACAAAAACATATGCTGTGAGTTTTAATACAAATATTGTCATCTAGACAATATCCACACTCAATGGAGTCCTCATTACATTTATTATCACACTATTTTATAGAATAGTGATGACTACTATGACACCATCTCGGACCATCACTCCGTTCCCCGACTAGTCCCGGCTATGTTCTCATTTCCTGAAGAGAACAATGAAAGCAAAAGGGTGAGCTCAACTAGTCCAGTAAAAAATATTATGACTAAGATAATGCAGGATAAATTATCATTAGCCTTCAACAATGTTAAACTGATAAAATACAATAGACATCAAGTTTAACTGCAGCGGAATAAGCAATCCATTAGAAGAATCAAGTAGAGTATGATATCTACTATCTTCATAATTTAAAATGTTTTCATTAATTTTTATCATTGAGACTCATTAAATAAATAAACCACATCATCGAATCATCCACTCTTTACGGGCCAAGTATATTCATTAAATCATCATCAATGGTCATGACTATCTTAGAATAATCCTCGGTCATAATCATACCAAAAAGCGTCCATCAATGTACTACAGACCACTTAGGACTTTTACCACATCGTTTATAACATTACAGGTCATGATTATACCGAATGATCCCTGGTCATAATCATACCAAATCCATCTCTGCACGTAAGCCAAAGATATACAACTATAAAACCAATAATCAATAGTCCATCTTTGCATGTAAGCCAAATATAACTTTCATCACCATATAAGCATGAGGATGATGACAATGATATAAGCATTAATCAAACAAAAACAAGGATAAATATTAAGACTTTAAATTTATCCAAATATTATCAACCACTTAATAAACTCATATTATTAATATTATAACAATATTTTAATCACTTCTTAAACTTATAAACAATTTATTTCAATTGTGTACACTTTACCACATAATGCATTTAATCATTTAAAAATGTCATACTCATAAGATTTCATCACCAATGATCAAATCTCTTATCAAAAATCTGCATATACCTTATATAGGATTCCCAAGCCATAAAATCCTATTTTCCAATTTTATTACTTCACATAACATATTTAACTTATTTACTCATAACTAGATTATTTTCATGAAAAATACTCAATCAGTCCCAAAAATATTTCTTTTCTAGGATTTAGCAGAATATAGTCCCATATTGAACATATATTTTTCTCGAAATTTTTAAAATTTATTTACTATTTTTCAAAAATCAATTTCTAATTAATTCCTTAAGAAATTAGCTACCTCAAGTTTAACTCCACAAATTCCCAAATCTTGGCAGGATCTTACACATGTTAACGTGAGTTTCTAGTTTAAATTTCATGGTCATCGGAGTTATAGAACTCCGGTTATAGCGTTTTTCGTCAAAAAAACCTAAATATTGAAATAGTCATAACTTGCTCATTTTAATTCGGAATGAGCTCATTTTTGGACAGGAGGTACTTTATACCATATTCTTTCATGTCCCAAAAGGCCGGATTTTTTCTCACAAATTAAGTGGCCGAAACAGTCCTTTTAAATTTTTGGACAGTAGTTTTTTGCTATTTTGCAGCTTTTGACTCCTTTGCTAAAAACAGTCCACACGAAAATCTACAACACCTTTTCTAGTGATTCCACTTGGATAAGTTAGAAAACTCATAGATCTAACTCTAAAACTTGACCACACCCAAAAATTTAAAATATAATAGGAGATATGGTCAATTGAATTTCATGTTCCATTTTCACAAAAATCTGATTTTTCAACCCTTTGTGATTTCTAAAAAACTTTCATGTTTTCACATAATAACCAACATAACTCATCATAACACTTACTAATACTACATATACCCATGATTTTCATCAGTCCAATGCTTTTATTATGACTTTCATTATAATCCACGTAAACAGATCATTTCTACAATTTAATAAGGAATGAATAGAAAGGATCATTCACCATGCATGTGGTAATCCACATAGACAGGTTATTCCAACAGAATAATAAAGAATGGAATAACAGAAGAATTCACCATGCATGCGATAGACTGCACAGACAGGTTATTCCCAGCAGAATAATAAATAATAGAACCAGGTCATGCGTAAACGCACAGACAAGATATTTCAACAGAATAATAAATAATGGAACCAGGTCTGGCGTAAACGCAAAGATAGGATATTCCGACAGAATAATAAATAATGGAACCAGGTCCGACGTAAACGCACAGACAGGATATTCCGACAGAATAATAAAGAACGGAATAATAAAAGAATTTCACCATGTATGCGGTACTTCGCATAAACAAGTTATTCCAACATAATAATGAAAAATGGAATAACAGACGAATTTCACCATGTATGCGGTACTTCGCATAAACAGGTTATTCCAACAGAATAATAAGGGATGGAATAACAATAACTCTCTTCATGAATACGAAAGAAATAATACCCTTACCTCGGAAGAAATGGATCTTTGGAATAGTGACGTAGCAGGCTTCTCTTCTTCTTTCTCTCTATAGATTTTCACTCTATAGCTTCTCTCTATAATTTCTCTCTATAATAATTGCTCTATAGCTTTAGTGAATTAGTGAGAAATGAAGGAAGAATGAGCTTCTATTTATAGAAAAATATAGTTTCGATAATTGCACGTTTTGGGGCTCGAAATATTACAGTATAATACCTTCCTCTTTTTCTTCCTTTTTAATTTAGTCCTGCAAGTATTATCAAACTTGCACCACCTCCCCTAATAGTAAATAATGTGATTCAATAGTAATTCATGTGAACAAATAGTTCTAAACATGTGAATATACGAATTACAGTATAGTACCTCCATCTATACCTCTATTTTTAACTTAGTCATGCAACTATTATCAATCTTGCACCAACTCCCCTAATAGTAATAAGAATGTGAATCAATAGTACACACATGTGAACAAATAGTTATAATCATGTGAATTAATAGCAATTAATTGCTCATTTATCCGATTAATTACCTGACTGGTCAGTATAACTTCCAGACATCAATTAATATCGAAATAAATGTCGAGTTCCACTAACACTAATAATTCCAACCAATGGAACTATCAATTTCATCTTAAATCAACACGAACTTATTCATCATTAATATCATAACTCACAATATTTAACAACCAGGTCGTTCCCAGGATAGAGGGGGCATTCCGATAAGGATTTCTCCTTATTGGCGCGCAATTAGATGACCAAATCTCTCATTGACAGAACTTCTAGACATTGTAAATATTACAATTTAATAATATGAATAACTTTGTCGTCTCAATTATTGATTAAATAATATAACATATTATACAGATGACACTGTAACAATAATATAATCAATAATATGAGAGATATGATGCAGCAATTACTGTAGCAATAATGGAGTATAACTGAGTGACTTATCACATAAGCATCAATAATCAATACCGTGTGCTACTATGTAACCACGCGTATTACTGTACTTTTACTACCGGGTAGTTGAACAGTATTAACGGTAAAACCTCCGCCGTTATTTTCATAAAATATTTTTGTCATTTTCTAACTACGACAGTACTTCCGTTGTGGGGTCCACCAATGACTATGCCGTCGTACGAATATTCTCCGACAAAAATAATATTCCCCGGCCCAACGAATATTATATAACAACTTGCGTACTTTGCAAAATTTATAAATATTACCCACAACTATAACATTATATCAAATCCACACCATAATATTAAAAAAATATGTCGAGAAAATTAAATATTTATTCATAAAATATGGGGTCTCACAATCTCCCCTCCTTATGGAATTTCGCCCTCGAAATTTACGTACGTAGCTGGTATGCTGAAGAGGTGAGGATACCTCGTCAAATTCTAACTCTTGAGGTATAACCTTTGAGTGTTGAATACGATTCTTCTTATCCAAGATTTTAACACGTATCTCCTTATACGTTAAATCTTCTGTTATCTCGTCTAGTTCTAATTTAATAATGTGGTCCGGATCGTCCACATATTTACGTAACATCGATACGTTAAAAATGTTATGAACACACGACATACTTGGCGGTAAAACGAGTCTATAGGCCACAGTTCCTACTCGATCAAGGATTTCAAATGGGCCAATAAAATTGAGGGTTAAGATAACGCCTTCTTGAACCTTCTTCTTTACATTCATCAAATTCGGGTGTGTAGCTTGAGCGGCTTTAACTTTATCGATTAAAGTCAATTCTACTCGTATATTCGTTATCTTCACGTGGGTCCCTGGAATCTTTAACTCTTTCTTCATTATTTATAAGTTATACGAAATGGGTTTTTGTGTTAACAACATCGCACTCGTAAACGCATACAATCTTCTACTAAATGTGTCAGCTACCACATTCGCTCTTCCATGATGATATTGAATAGTACGATCGTAATCTTCAACAGCTCGAGCCAACGTCTTTGGCACATTATACGATCGTAATCCTCTTGATCATTCGTTTTCTAACTACGACAGTACTTCCGTTGTGAGGTCCACCAATGATTATGCCGTCGTACGAATATTCCCCGACAAAAAGAATATTCCCTGGCCCAACGAATATTATATAACAACTTGCGTACTTTGCAAAATTTATAAATATTACCCACAACTATAACATTATATCAAATCCACATCATAATATTAAAAAAATATTTTGAGAAAATTAAATATTTATTCATAAAATCTGGGGTCTCACAACATCTGTAAAACTTGTATATGTTACATCACAAAGAGTTAAGAGTCCTTATGCCATGAAAATTGGATTTACGAGCATGAATTGGACGCGTATATGGTATTACTGCGTGATAAAGAGTACTACAAGACGTGGGAAATTAGAAGGTGGGCAGCATTCATGGAATCATTTTTTAGGCATATTGGCAAGGGTTTTGTGCCCCCCCAATGAGGCGAATCGGGCAGAGAGTTTTTGCCAATTCTATGTCTACCCAGATGTTGGTCCACCATTACACGAATGCACGTATATATTCATGCCGGTGTGTAATCCAGATAATAAACATTTTATATTGTTCGTGTTCTCGGTTGCCGAATGGGTAGTCACCATCTTTGACCCTCTCCACAATGATACCCTGTATATGATGATCCAAGAAATGTATAAAGAATTTGTTGACTAAGCGGTATGTATATTAATTATTAGTATGGTACTTTTATAATTTTGTTATACATTTTACTTGTTAGTAACCAACTACTTTGTGCATGCAGGTCAAATTGATACCAATTTATTTGTGAATTGGTGATCCGATGAGTGAGTGGCCAACTCAGGATCCTCGCGTGCTCGTACCAGAGACCCGACCTGTGTAGCCTAACTACACAGATTATGGTATTTTCGTCTGCAAATACGTTAACTACTTTGTCAGGGGCAATATAAATATTTGCAAAGAAAAATGGTCTATAAAAGATTTAACGGTATTTCGATACCGAATCGCATGGGAACTTCAACTAGACTACTTCCAGCGGATAATATTTAGAATTATGTTTTAGCTCATATTATTCGTGTGCTAATTATGTTTTTATGTTTACATAAATGTACGGATGATATTTTCATGTTTATCGCTGTTTATGTTTTATTGTGAAGTATATTTAAGGGTTATGTGAATTACTTTTTAAAGAACATACTATAAAGTTTATTTTAAAAGTTATAAAAATATTTATTGTTTTATAAAAAATTATAATAAATTTTATTTTTTAAAAATGATTAAATTCTTATAAAATGTCTCATAAAATATATATTAAAAAATTAATAAGAAAATCAAAGCATTATTTAAAGAAGGTTGATTTATTTTCATGTTTTGTGTAAAACTTTATTTTCTGGGAAAAAAAGTTGATAACCAAACCATTATTATATGAATTCTTAATATTAAAATTTTAAAAACAAAAACTAAATATTTAATTTAAAATACAAAAACAGTAAAATATATAGATGCTGGGACTAAAGGAAATGGGCAGGGAGTAAGCAATTGGAGTAACTAATATAATATTGTTATTATTATTATGACTATTAATCATACTAATATTAATATTAATATTAATATTACTATTACTATTATTAATGTTATTGTGACTATTAATCATAATAATATTAATATTAATATTACTATTACTATTATTAATAGTATTATGACTATTAATTATAGTAATACTAATATTAAAATTATTACTAATAATAATAATAATAATAATAATAATATATTATTATTATTAATATTATTATTATTATTTTAAGTATGCATAATTATTATGTATGTCCTTGAATTCTCAATTTTTTCCTTTAAAATAATAATATTTTTAATATATATTCTCTTTATAGATGATAATATTACTACTACGGCATAACATAAACATAATAATTAACTTCTCAATGACATGTTCATTTTCATATTACAAAAAATATAGCATAAATAATACAACTGATGGCTATTTTTTAGACTCTGAAATTCCTAATATTCGATAGTGATTGCGCTTATTATGGTCGGTTTTAAAACTACAAATTGCACATTTTCGATGAGGCTTAGAACCCCAAATATTTTTGAGTGCACTCTTTAATCTAGATTTTTTTTACGGCCCTTTGTTTTAGAAAAAATTGACAACAAAAACTCATCTTCTTTTGCTTCCTCCTCTGCATCTTCATCGTCATTATCATAACCATATCCTGAGGTGTATCTCGAAAGTGCGATCAATGTCATTGTCTGCCAGTTCAGTAATATTCTCAGTCGATGCAGTCAGGCGCATGGCAATTTGAGAAAGTGGTGGGATCGTGCCGCAAAGAGATTTTTAAAAACGCTTACATATTAAATCTTAAGGGGGGGTTAATTATGTAATTGCAACAAGATTTATTGTTGTTTAGATGGCTAGCCACAGTCAGTAGCTAGTAGGTCGATATCAACTTCAATCATTGCCAACCATTATGTTGATCAACGGTTGCAAACTTAGTTGGTCAAATAGTACACATGACAATCGGTTATCATAGATTAATTCTCATATATATATAGTCCATTTCAAGGGTTCACTTTTTTATTTTACATACCATGCTCACCCCATTTAGTGACGAAACGGGCGACGGTTCGGTCTATCGCTATATCAGAGAACCGTTGTCTTAACTTTTAACGATAGACAATATATAACAACAGACCGAACCTATAGCGACAGACCAAACCGTCACCCGATCCGTCGCTAAAGGGGGTATGCAGGACCCCTTGATCCTTTCCGTGTGTGTGTGTGTGTGTCTCAAAGGTATGGCATTTCCCATTTTTATAAGAACTTCTGTACCAGAAACAATGGTATCTCCAAATCAGACCTTTTTAACAAAATCCATACCTTTTTTTTTTTGCTTTTTTTTTTTAAAACAACTATAAAAAAAAAATTATGGAACTTGAATTTTTACATAATACAGTGTTTTGGGTGTGATTTAGATACATATATCAAAACATGTGTTGTACAGTCTGTGTAGATTGTACATATATTTTTTTGTATAAGTATCCAAATCACGCCCAAAACATTATATTATGAAAAAATTTCAGTTCCATAATTTTATTTTATTTTTTTAATTGTTCTCATTTTAATCAGGTCCGGACTCCCAGACCTGATCCTAGTTCTCTCTCTCTCTCTCTCTCTCTCTCTCTCTCTCTATATATATATATATATATATATATATATATATATATATATGAGAATTAATCCATGGCAAGCGGTTGACTTAGACACTGTTTTAACATCCAAGTTTGTCGCCGTTAATCACTATAATAAATTGTCCGGATTATTTAGAACAAAGCCCCTACCGCTACAGCTTGTAGCGACAGTCACCAATTCTCAATAAATAATATTAAATTACATAATTGTCCCCAAATCAATTCACATCTTACCGCTAATGGCTGTTGAGGCAGGCCTTCACTCACGCTTCACAATTGTTTTAAAAAAGTCATTGCAAAACAAAGTAAAGTTGCTCACAAAAGTTTTAAAAAACAAAGTTCGTGAAAAAAGTTATAAAAAGTTATAAAAAGGTGCGAGTAGTTTCGTTTTTTTTCTTGCTGACTCCCAAAAAATGTATGATATTTATTTCAAATATAATTTTTACAGAATATAATATTTTAAATGTTTATAATTTTTACAAATTACATCTAAAATATTATATTCTGTAAAAATTCTAGTTAAAATAAATATTATATATTTTTTAAGAGAGGAAGGAAAAAAACTGAAATACTCGCACCTTTTTATAATTTATTTTTAACTTTTTGTCAAGAACTTTGTTTTTTAAAACTTTTGAGAGCAATTTTACTTTGTTTTGCAATAACTTTTTTAAAAAACAATTGTGAAGTGTGAGTGAAAGTCTTCCACAACAATCATTAGGGACAATATGCGAATTGATTTGGAAGCAATTTATTGAAAATTGGTGACTGCCGCTACAGACTGCACATTTTATTCTAAATAATTCGGACCATTTATTATAATGATCAACGGCTACAAACTTAATTGTTCATACAGTGTCCAAGACAACCGTTTGCCATATATATATATATATATATATATATATATATATATATATATATATATTATCCTGTCCGGAATCCCGAACGGTACTAAAATGCGAGATCTATTTTGTTATATGTATCCAAATCACACCCAAAATACTGTATTATGTAAAAATTTCAGTTCCATAAATTTTTTTTCCGGACCTGATCCGAACTATATATATATATATATATATAGAGAGAGAGAGAGAGAGAGACTAGACGTAAGTAATTCACTTTCCAATATTTTTTTTCATGATTAATACAACACGGCCATAAATTGAATAATCAATTTTGAACACGATCACAGCAATGTAGGCTATGTAGCCCTACGCATTTCACAAAACTTAGTTTAAGAATTAAACGACATAGTAACATAGAAAATCTAAATTAACTTACTACCTCAACTGTTCCGAATCCATTCTCAATAGATTTTTTAACTGCATCCAATACCAGTTGAGTTTTCCTACTGAGGGTCGGCCACTTCTTCTCTGGTTTCAAACCATTTGTTTTGATACTTGCGACCAACCTAGAATACTCCCTGACCATGAGAGATTCCTGAGGAAGATCGGTCACAACTGTGTGCTCAATTGGCTTTGGCACCCACCCCGTCATGAGTTCGTTGAACCCAGATTCTGTAGCCGTAGTAAACGAAGCCTTGTTCTCTTCAAAAGGAATAACAAAATCGTGAAAATGCAGAGTTCCCTTTGTACCAATAGCAGTAACATCCATGGTCAAGTTTTCCAGGAAAGAGCAGTGGAAGGTTGCTACTTTTCCGTCTTCCCAGTATAAAGAAGCGCCACATGACATAATCACGCCTGCTTTGTTGACAATAGGTCCACGCAAAGCAATTACGGATTTAGGTAGTTCAAAATCAGCAGCCCACAGGATTGACCTGATGCAGTACCACCCAACATCGCCAAGAGCACCAAGAGCATCAAGATCTGGCTTCATGCGAATGTCATTTTCAAGAAAATTGGGATCACCACGAAAAGTGAAGCAGCTGCTTATCTGTGAGACTTAGAAGAGCTAATTTCAGAAACCGTAGAGAAAATCCAATAAGGGAGAGTAATTCCTCCTCATTTATCAACCAGAAATATATAATGGAGTGCAAAGAGTGTTAGCATATATGCTTAAAATATTATCATGGTCTTACCTCTTCAAATTTGTTCTGAAGAAAACTGTAACTTTGATCACTTAAACTGCAAATAGCATTTTAGACTTGTGAAAACATAGGATACTCATAGATAGGGAACATTATCGTATACCAACTAGCATTGGGTACTTGTAACTTTTCACAGCTAAAAAACAGAATATCATAGATCAAAAGGATGAAACAGAGATACTTACAACTGAGATATGCAAAGGAATTCAAAAGGTCACTAATGATCTTATATAGTTATATTTTGGAACGGGAGGGAGTGAATGGAGGAAAAATGAGGAGAAAAAGTAAAGATCTTAATTAAGTAACTACCTCGATAGTTAATTAAATACGAGTGACATAGATTTTATACAATTTTTATCAATAAGTAAAATTTGATCATTAAGATGTTGCAGATAGTCTAGCATGGACTATACATTTGTTATCTAAAAAAAGATAACACTTCCATAAACAATGGACTCAATTATTGCCTTGGTCATTTTTACATACAATTAACATTATTAAATAAAGTGGTGGATCGAGAAATAGATAAAGATATATGTAATTAATATTATTAAAAAAAGTGATGGACTGAGAATCAGATAAAGGTAAAACAAGACCCTATAACAATTATATGAAGATAAAAACTCCACTTACAATGGACTAAAATATTGTGTTGATCCTTTTCATATGTAATCTAGCTTTGGTCAGTAGTTTACCAAGGAAATTGCATAAGCATCTCCCAAAAGCAAGTTTCTATGCACGGGAAAAAATAGTCTATCAAGACAGAATGGGAAAACAATTTGAGTACACCATTGGTAAATGAACAGGTAGCCGATAATGCCAATTCACTTTAATGACGAATAATATCAAAAAACAATCATAGATTCAAAGAAATACCCCAAGTTCACAAATCAAAGATTCAAAGACCAAAAACAATTTCACCAATTCAGTTTAATCTAAAGAAATATGTCATCTCATAATTAGTCATTATTTAATTCTATAGACTATGTTTTATCATTTTAAGGCCATTTGATAATATATTATAATCGCAAGTGAAAAGGTGGTACTATATAATCCCCTCTTGAAATATCAAATGACCTTAGAAATGATCTAAAATATTCCATGGATTAAATAGCGGCTAATTTTGACATAAAATAGTTCTTAGTGTTAATTAATTAGTACAATAATCCTATCACACGCATCATTTTAGCAGACAAAGGTAACCCTAGTTTTTTTCATGAAAAGTATGCCTTTCTTTCTTTTTTCTATGCACCAAAACAAAATGACTAATAGGTAACACATCCAGCACATTTACCTAATAAATTCCACCACAGGCGAGAAAAAACAAAACCGACCTTTTTGTAAACTCAAATCAGAAACTCAGTCAATTTATTGAAGAAGAAACAAAAAGAAAACAAGAAATTTTACCTAACAGAAACATATTTACCAGGGGAAACAAAAAGGCACAAACCGTACCCGACTGATTTCATCATAATCAACATTCAAATTTTCATAAATTCGAATAACAAATCCCCAAAATAAATCATCATCATCAACCCATAAATAACATACCGTTTTGAGTTCTCCAAGCCGCTCCGAATCTGAAAGAAACTCCCTCATCTTAGCCGTCCGCGGATGGTGCATCCACATGGTAGCATCCATGAACTGCACCCCATTCGATTCGCACGCCTCGAGAATCGTATCCAGCTCGGACACGTTCAAAGCCACTGGCTTCTCGAGCAGCAAGTGCTTCTTTTTCTGGGCAGCCAGTACGGCCCAGCGCAGGTGTAGGCTTGTGGGGAGGGGAACGTAAACGGCGTCGACCTCCGGGTCGTCTAAAACAGCGTCATAGCTGCCGTAGACCTTGGCGGTGGAAGGGAATCCGTTGGCGGCAGCGAATCTGGAGGCCTTTTCGACGGAACGGCTGCCGACTGCGGAGAGAGAAGCGTTGGGTGCGAGGGTTATGGCGCGAGAGAGCTTCCGGGCAATGTCGGCGCAGCCCACGATTCCGAATCGGATTGGGGTTTCGGATTCGGCCATTTTTTCTGGAGTTTTTGAGAAAAAAGGTTTTAGTGTTGGAATTTTTGGTGTTGAGAGTGAAGTCTAGAGTGATGAAATAAAAAAGGGAAGTATGAGACGATGAGACGACGAGACAAAAGTTGAATTGTGATGCCGGCTTTTTTCCTCGGTAATCCGGCGGCTACGTTGACGAAAATGTTTTAAACTTGGACCCGACATTCAACCCAAAAAGTAATTGCGCTGATGAGTTATCTATTACTTCTATATAATTTATTAGAATATGTTTGTTTGTAAAGATTATATTTAAGATAGAATTTTTAATTTTATGTGTTTTGTTTATTTTTAAATTTAGATTTGAAATTATTAATTTCGAGATTATAAAATAATTTAATAGTCTTAACATTATAATTATAATTACGGAATTATAATCTTAGAATTAATAGTCTTGAGATTATAATTCCATGAATTATTTATAATCCTTGCAAACAAACATATCCTTAGGGAAATCAATATTTTCACTGTAATTTTTGATATTTTTATATATGAGACTCATTTTTTAACCATATATTAATATTAGTTTGATTAAAAAATAATTTTTATATTTATAAATATCAAAAAAGTGCTACAAAAATATGGAATTGATATTTTCACTATTAGAATTGATATTTTCGCAACACTTTTCAATATTTTTGTATGTGGGGCCCATTTTTTTAACTAAATATTAATATTAATTTGGTTAAAAAGTGGGCCTCACATGCAAAAATATCAAAAATTATTATGAAAATATCAATTCCCAATCTATACTTATTATAATTACGCAAATAACAACGATCTTTTACATAAGTTAATTGAGAATATTTGATTGATTTCGAGTTGATTCATTTATATTTATTTTTTCTATATCATTCAAATATTTGAATCTTTAATTTTATTGGTGTTTTTTCTTTTTCTTTTCTTTTTTTTTCTTTTATCATTATCCATACACTAAGATGTGAATTGTTAATGGAGACTGTCGACATCGGGGGATTATATTCCTAAATTGTCTTTGTTTTTTATCCTTTGTTATTCTTTTGTTTTGATTAATTTATTTCAAATGGGATATTTTAGAAAAATATTGAGATAAACGTTGATAAATTTGAAAAGATTGATTTTACTGATTGTGCTGAATTAGATAGAGTCGACAGTTGGTATAAATTTAAATGGATGTACCAACTCATTCGAATTTTTTAGGTTTTTCGCAATATGGCCCAGTATGTGACTTTATAAATTTGGTTTGGAACCCGAGATTTATAGAGTTCGGGAGCTTGCTTAAGCCAATGAAAGGTCTTTCACAGATTAATTGGTATACTTGATGCCATGTGTTATGACTTTGCCCTATGATGAAAAAGGTACTTTATAGTCTATAGTTTTTGCATATTATATTTTGATTAACTCTAACCTCGTGTCTGTAACTGTCTGTATGCTGGGTTAGGGTAGTTTAGTGTTAAGTTTTGTTTATGGCCTTTGACGGATTGTCTTGTAAGTATATCATTTTCCTAGACTAGAGGAAAAAGTTTTTATGTGAATTTGGGGCATGTGTTTTATATAAATCGAGACTGTCCTGGATCCATCCATTTAGCGAGCACTGACCTATTATCTCTCTAATAGTTTTCCAGTTTGTGATTGTCTTTTTACCGTGTTGAAAATAGTTTGCACTGTTCTATACTCTGTTGATTTCAAGTTTTAAAAAGACTTAGATGCTTTAGCATTTTCGGCTCGTTTAAAAAAAATAAAAAATCGTCCTACGGTGGGTTGAGATGGAGCGTGAAAACGCACTCACCCATAAACGCAGGCTTGTAAAATCTATTTTGGACTTATGTTGTTTACGTGGCCTTTGTGCTTGAGTTATTAGATTCTTAGGGGTGTTTTACACCTAGTGCCCTAAAGTCTTCTGGCTTAGGAGTCATTGATCAAAAGCTTGCTAATGAGTGCTCTGTTTTGCCTTAAAGTAATCAAGTATTGTCTAAGTTAAATTTTATTTCGCTACTCTAGCACTCTCGAGCCTTTCATGTTCTTGCGTTTTGTCTTAGCACTTGTTATGTATGTGAGTTGCATAGTTGCCTATTGGTTATCACGGTCGATTCTATGATCTTAATTTGGGTTATGGCTAGTTTAGATATGTGGTCTTCACACACACACACACACGCACACACTGAATGGATCTATTACAGTCTCTTGTTTATTTTTAGAATTTATGCCCTCATTCCCATGCGTTTTTGCCCGGTTCTTAGAGGATGTTTATGATTTCGCTTAGTGGCCATAATTTTAGTTATTAGTATTAGTGTTATTCGTATCTTGCATTATGGGGTGTGGTTCTCTGATAGTTTGCTTGAGGACACGTAATAGCTTAAGTTTGGGGGTATTTGATGAGTGGGATTCATACCCGCGAATTAGACCATTTGTTGCTTAAGTTGTTGCCTGTTTTCAATCTTTTGGTTAGCTTTTATAGTTATATTATTGATTTTCCATTAAGTTCTCTTCAGGCAGGCTTTGCAGATTATTTCCAGTTTTCTTGAACATTTTTGCTGTACTGGCGCCGCAGCGCCAATGGCTTACTTAGAGGTCGCGCCGCAGCGTCGTGCAACTTGAGAACACACTGGAAAGTGGCGCCCTAGTGCCATCCATCACTCGACTCTACTGTTAAGTGGCGCCCCGGCGTCAATGCTAGTACAAGCATCCGTGCCGCAGCGCCGAAAGTAGCTTAAAGCTATTGGAAAGTCGTGCCCAAATACCAGCCTTCGCGCTGACCCGTGATTCATACCCCGTAGTAGTAGTGCTTTACTTACCCCCATAGGTTTTAGCGCCCAAATACTGTTCTATTCATATAAGTTGCGCCCCAGCGTGACTCCCGGTTCCTCAAGACTTACGTGGTGCCGCATCGCCGATTGTTAAGTCTATGCTCGCGCCACAGCGAGAGCTCCGGTGCCCAAACAGTAGAGAGTCTTTAATGACCTAGAAGAAATAGGGGACAAATATAAATAGAAAGAGAGCCGTCTGCTTTTAATTATCGGATATCAGAGATATCTACAGAGAACTTATTGCAGCTTAGACTAGGATTATTTTCTGTCTTCTATTTTTCTAGAAGAGAAAGAAGCTTCTGAAGGGAAGGATAGTTATTGCATCCGACACAGAACTCAGAGCTCTACACGTGAAGAGAAGATTTGGAGGAAGAACACTTCAAAACAGGGGTTTTCTTAATCCAAATCTCCCATTTATTTGTATTAGTCTGATAATGTGTAATGAATTGAAAATGCGTATTAGTACAATAATTATGAACTAACTCCATTTTTAGGATTGTAATGTAACCTTATGATTAGCTTAATCAACTTTCTCTCTTATTTTATATAATGAATCATTTTGGAATGGGTTGTTGTATTTTGTATTTAATGTCTGATTGCTTGATAAAGAAATTGGAATTGATAGTGATGGAAATTGATAAATGGATGTTATTATCTATCTTTAAATACAACAACACCTGTTATGACAATGACATTGGAATGTGTACATAATATGCTAATAGGATAGACATATCCCTATTTGCCTTGTGTGGCCTTGAGACTTAGCTTAATGACCTTGACCTAGTTATTGTCACTAATAGACATATTGTGATTTAGCTGGTTAGGGATGTGCATTTGACCTTCGACAGAAGCTTATGCGTATTTAATGTTCTCGGTTGACCATTCCTTGATTCGTTTGTAATTTGGAGAGTTAAGAGATTAGGCGACACACTAGGGGAGTTGTAATCCTATCTTGACTTCCTAGCACAACTACTTCTCTTAATTTTATAGTCTTATTGAAATAGCTTAACCAACCACTTTTTTTTACTCGTTTAGATAAGATTAGAAGTGACTTGCCTTAGTATTTATTTTCTTTTAAGTCTTTATCCTCGTGGGTTCGACAACTCTCTTATCATTATATTACTTGTTGACCGCGTATACTTGCGCGTGTTTATCGATTTTGAAATTGACCAGCAATTTTTTGGCGCCGTTGCCGGGGACTTAGAATTAATTATTTTACAATATTAAAACTAAGTCATTACGATCTTACTTTAAACTGATTTTTTTGTTTAATTCTATTTTCAGGTAGTCTTCATTGTTTATGCCACCTCGGAAGGGACGAAATATAATACCTATCGATCCCGAGGTTGATAGAACATTCAGACGACTGCGGAGAGAAAAATCCGATGACACACCCGAAGACATACCTGCTCCTATCATTATGGTTGAGGAACTTCAGAAATCTCTGAGGGAGTACGCTATGCCTCACATTGACGATCTCCATGTGAGCATTTTAAGGCCCGCCATCCAAGCCAATAATTTCGAGATCATGCCGGGCACCATTCGAATGTGCACCAACATTCAGTTTGGGGGACTACCGAATGATGATCCCAATGATCACCTGATAAATTTTGTGGAGATCTGTGACACATTTAAATGCAACGGAGTGTCTGACGATGCCATCAGACTCTGGTTGTTTCCATTTACTTTAAGGGACAAAGCCAAGAGCTGGCTTCATTCATTACCGTCAGGCTCCATTACCACATGTGCCGACTTAGCACATAAATTTGTGGCGAAGTTCTTTCCGCCCGCCAAAATAGCTAGGCTCAGGCACGCCATCACGTCCTTTGTTCAGTTCGAATCCGAATCCTTATACGACTCGTGGGAGCGGTTTAAGGATCTTCTGAGGAAATGCCTGCACCATGGATTGCCAGAGTGGCTTCCCATCCAGATGTTTTACAATGGGTTGTCTGGATCAACTCGTTTGAGTATAGATGCCGCGTCTGGAGGGGCATTCATGGCCAAACATCACACAGCGGGATACGAGCTGGTGGAGACAATGGCGGCCAATAATTACCAATGGCCAAATGATAGGCAAGCCCCGAGAAGAGCAACGGGGGTTTATGAAGTTGACTCTTTCACATCGTTAGCGGCTCAGGTAGCAGCGCTAACAAAAAGGCTAGACACCATAGGACCTTCAGCGGTTCAAAATGTGTAGAGTGTCATGGTTCAATGTGAATTGTGTCAAGGGAGCCACCCTACTGATCAGTGCGCGATAAGCCTTGAGTCAGTTCAATTTGTTTCCAACTACGAGCGGCAACAAAACACAAGTCTTCCCACTCATTACCACCCGGGTTTAAGAAATATTCCAAACTTCTCATGGGGCAACAACAACAACAACAACAACAACAGCAACAACCCCAATCAACCACAACCTTCATCTACCAAGCAAAATTATGCAAACCCTCCTGGATTCCAATCTCAGACTGAGTTCACCCCATAACCACAGAGCACTCAGAATCAGTTCCACCATCCACCACCTCAACAGGAAAGGAAGCCTAGTTTAGAAGATCTCCTATCCAGGTACATAGCCCAGAATGAAACTAGAAGTAACAATCAAGAAGCCTCCATTAGGAATCTTGAAGTACAGATGGGACAATTGGCTACTGCATTAAACAGTCGTCTACAAGGCACATTGCCTAGTGACACTGATGTTAACCCGAAACGGGAAAGCAAGGAACAGTGTAAAGATGTAACCCTCAGAAATGGGAGATCCACTAAAGAACAAAGTGGAGAGAATGCTCCAGTGGAAGATGAATTAGTGGCTGAAAAGGAAACTCTAGTGAAGGAGAATACTGAGACATGTGGAGGTGAATAAAGTAGTCAAGGCAGCCCTCCAACACCATCTCCTCCAATGAGTACGGTAAATCAACCTCTCCCTCAGTTGCCTTTCCCCCAGCGGTTGCAGAAACAGAAGCTGGACAAGCAGTTTTCCAAATTCTTGGAGGTGTTTAAGAGGCTGCATATAAATATCCCGTTTGCGAAGGCATTGGAGGGAATGCCTAGTTATGTCAAGTTCATGAAGGACATCTTGTCCAAGAAGCACAAAATGGGGGACTATGAGATTGTGGCACTAACAGAAGAGTGTAGTGCCATCCTTCAAAACAAGCTTCTACCAAAGCTAAAAGATCCGGGGAGCTTTACAATTCCGTGCACCATTGGGGACTAGTTTATTGGGAAGGCTCTATGTGATCTAGGGGCTAGCATCAACTTGATGCCCCTCTCTATTTATAAGAAGCTGGGTCTTAATGAAGCCAAACCTACTAGCATCACATTGCAATTGGCTGACAGGTCTCTGACGTACCCGAAGGGAATTGTAGAGGATGTGCTTGTGAAGGTTGACAAGTTTATATTTCTGACAGATTTCATAGTCCTAGATTTTGAAGAGGACAGGGAGGTCCCGATAATATTGGGAAGGCCGTTCTTGGCAACTAGGAGGACCCTGATCGATGTTCAAAAAGGGGAATTAACAATGAGAGTACAGGATCAAGAAGTGATGTTTAATGTCTTCTGATCAATGAAGTATCCTAATACCCCTAAGGATTGCTTCCAGATTAATATTATTGATAATTCAGTGAAGGGGGTATTCTCAGAAACTTGTATTCAAGACCCTTTGGAAGCTACATTAACCGGGGCTAGTACTACGGAAGAGCCCACACATGTGGAATGTGCCAAGTGTCTCGATGAACCCCAAAGATCAAAGCAATTCCACCGACAGTTTGAGTCTCAGAATGATAATGAGGCATCTACTTCCAAGGCTCAGCCGTCGATCATCGAGCCTCCTGTCCTTGAGCTTAAACCGTTGCCTAACCACATGAGGTATGCTTATTTAGGGAATTCATCTTCTTTACCTATGATAATTTCTGCTTCACTAACTAAGTGTCAGGAAGAAAAGTTGCTCCTTGTGCTCAAGAAATACAAAACGGCCCTAGGGTGGTCTATTGTCGATATAAAAGGGATCAACCCGACTCTATGCATGCACAAGATATTACTGGAGGAAGGGTCGAAACCATCTATTGAGCATCAAAGGAGGTTAAACCCCATTATAAAAGAGGTCATCCGGAAGGAGATAATTAAACTGTTAGATGCGGGCATTATCTACCCCATCTTGGATAGTCCGTGGGTTAGTCCAATCCAGTGCGTGCCCAAGAAAGGCGGGATGACAGTTGTGTCCAATGAGAACAACGAAGTGATTCCCACCAGGATGGTGACTGGGTGGAGAGTGTGCATGGATTACAGGAAACTTAACAAATCAACTTGTAAGGATCACTTTCCCCTTCCATTCATTGATTAGATGCTTGACCGGTTGGCTGGGCACGAATATTATTGTCTGCTAGATTGGTACTCGGGGTATAATTAGATTTCTATTGCTCCTGAAGATCAGGAGAAGACGACGTTCACATGTTCATATGGGACCTTTGCCTTCCAGAAAATGTCTTTCGGGCTATGTAATGCTCCCGCAACATTTTAGCGGTATATGATGTCGATCTTCTCTGATATAGTTGAAAAGACCCTGGAGGTCTTCATGGATGACTTCTCAGTATTTAGGAGCTCGTTTGATAATTGCTTGACAAATCTGACTGTCGTTCTCCATCGATGTGTCGAAACTAACCTGGTGCTGAATTGGGAGAAGTGTCACTTCATGGTCGAAGAGGGCATTATTTTGGGCCATCGGGTTTCTGTTGGCGGAATTGAGGTTGATAAGGCAAAGATAGATGTGATCAATAACCTTCCACCGCCCACCTCAGTGAAAGGGGTAAGGAGTTTTCTCGGGCACGCCGGGTTCTACAGAAGGTTTATCTAGGACTTCTCGCGGAACACCAAGCCGTTGTGTACTCTTTTGGAAAAGGACATGCCTTTCCAATTCGATGTAGCCTGCCGGAGTGCCTTTGAGTTATTAAAGAAGAGACTTGTCACGACACCTATTGTGGTAGCTCCAGACTAGACCTGCCTTTTTGAGCTAATGTGTGATGCCAGTGACTCTGCAATAGGGGCAGTGTTGGGCCATAGAAGGGAGAAGGTTTTCCACACCATTTACTATGCCAGCAAGACATTAACCGATGCTCAGTTAAATTATACCACCACTGAGAAGGAACTGCTGGTAGTAGTCTATGCCTTTGATAAGTTCCGTTCCTACCTCATTGGAATGAAGGTGATCATATACACCGATCACTCGGCAATCAAGTATTTGATTGAAAAGAAGGATGCTAAGCCGAGGTTGATACGGTGGGTTCTGCTTCTCCAGGAGTTTGATTTAGAAATCCGAGACAAGAAAGGGACAGAAAATCAGGTTGCCGACCACTTATCAAGACTGGAAAACACCACGCCTTTGGGTGATGCCGACAAAGCAATAAATGACTTCTTCCCGGACGAGCAACTTTTTGTTGTCAATGTAAAAGTTCCGTGGTATGCTGACTTCGCCAATTATATCGCTTGCCAAGTGCTTCCCCAAAATTTGAGCTATCAACAAAGGAAGAAATTCCTAAAAGATGCCAAGCAATATCTGTCGGATGAGCCCTTCCTGTTTAAGCAGTGTTCTGATCAGATTCTGCGAAGATGTTTGCCGGAAGAAGAAATTGAAGATGTGCTACATCATTGCCACTCTTCAAACTATGGAGGTCATTTTGGGGGCCAACTAACTACAGCTAAAGTGCTTTAATCAGGATTTTATTAGCCCACCCTATTCAAGGATGTACACACATATGTGTTTCACTGCGATAGATGCCAAAGGGTGGGCACCATATCAAGACGGCATGAGCTACCACTGCAAAATATCCTGGAGGTGAAATTATTTGATGTATGGGGCATCGACTTCATGGGTCCATTCCCATCCTCCTTCAATAATCTCTACATCCTTGTGGCAGTTGATTATGTCTCAAAATGGGTGGAAGCAGTTGCCTTGCCGATAAATGATGCTAAGGTGGTGCTTCAGTTCCTTAAGAAGAATATTTTCACCCGTTTTGGCACACCTCGGGCTATCATTAGCGATGAAGGGTCGCACTTTTGTAACAAATACTTTGAAGCCCTTCTAGTCAAGTATGGGGTGACTCATAAGATCGCCACTGCCTACCACCCACAGACCAGCAGGTAAGCTGAAATATCAAATCGAGAGGTGAAACGAATCTTGGAAAAGATTGTTAACCCAAATCGTAAGGACTGGTCTAAGAAGCTTGATGATGCATTGTGGGCCTACCGCACATCTTATAAAATGCCTATCGGAATGTCTCCGTATAGGCTTGTCTATGGTAAGGTATGTCATCTCCCAGTTGAATTGGAGCATAACGCTTACTGGGCTATTTAGAAGCTCAACTTTGATCTTGAGGCAGTTGGTGAAAAGCGACTTCTGAAACTAAATGAATCAGACGAGTTTTGTCTGCAAGCGTATAAAAACGCTAAGTTGTACAAGGAGAAGACCAAGAGGTGGCACGACAAGAAAATCCTTGAGAGACACTTTGAACCGGGACAGAAGGTTCTTCTTTTCAATTCCCGGCTAAAGTTATTTCCTAAGAAACTAAAGTCCCAATGGTCGGGCCCCTTCACAGTTGCCAAGGTTTATCCATATGGGGCAATAGAGGTTGAGGACCCAAATTCTAACACAACCTTCAAGGTCAATGGGCAGAGGTTAAAACACTACAGGGGCGACGAGGTCTACCGGCAGAATACCTCCATTATACTGGGAGACCCGGTGTAAGACGGGAAAATAGTCAAGCCGACGACTCTAAATCAAGCGCTTGATGGGAGACATCCCCATCTCAGTATCAAACAAATTGTTTTATCTTATTATCTTAAGTCTCATTTTGGTTATCTAGTTTCTATCTGTGTTTTGTACACTGTGTGCATTGTCTGTGTTCTGTTTAGTGCTTGTAGTTTGTATAATGCATGTTATTAATATCTGTCAACCCTTAAACTTGTTTGTTTCTTCTGTTTTAGCTGTATGGATTGCTGATATGTTATCTTGGCCTATGTAGGATTTCTGTCTTTGATTATCAAGATTGTACATGCATGAATACTAACTTTCGCGCCAACGCCATTCTTGTAACATTCCAAAATTTTAATTATAATATTAAATATTTATTGAGTTATATAAATATTTAATGGATGTGTTTATCATTGAATAAATATTTGTTTAATTGATTTGATTTTTATTTGGTTATTTATTTGTTAAATAAATAATTAATGAGTTAAGAAAATTATTATGTTGATATTTCAATTTGATGGTTAATTATTTGTATTAAGTTATGTGATTAAATGGTTTATTTAATTAATTGTTATTTGAATTAATTAAATTAAATATGAAATCTTGATTAAATAAAGTGTGACAAATAACTATAGTATAAGGAGTTATTAAAAATAAATTAAAGTTGTTTTAATCTAGTTTTACCCAAACAATGCTTAAGGATATAAACTCTTTAATTTTAAAGACTTTTTGCCAAACAAAGCCTTATGGCTTTTGGATTTTCTCTTTTTAATTATGAATTTTACTATAACAAATTTAAATAAATAAATAATAAATAAAATACAATTATAATTTATACGTTTATATCCTTGTAACTGATATATTTAGTATACGCATTATGGCCTGACAGTTTTATTGCTACGCTTAACTAAGAGTTGGCCTATGCTATACTGTGAAGAAATAGGAATAGAGAAGTTGAGAGAAACTAGAGAGAGATTGAGAGAAAATTTGAGAAAAACTAAGAGTTTCAAAGCAAATTCAGTTGGTTAGCAAGGATTTTCAAGAATAAGAAGGTATTACTTATAACCCTAATTTTATATATTTATATATATGTATATATATGAATTTTACAGCATATAACTTTTAGTTCTGTGAATTCATCTTTTTGGAATTTTTGATATACAATTGATTACTTGTTATTGTATATGTTTGTGATGACTAGAACTAGTATTTAGTCAAGAATTCGTATGCTAATTACAATTAAAAATGAAGAAAAATAAATTACAGTATATATTTGCATGTGGCATGTAAAAGTACCAATTTTAGTGGTCAATTTGTATGTTAATTTGTGAATTGAAGCTTGTTTATGCTAGTTCAGTAAGAAACGAAGAGAACGTAATTTGAAAGAAGCAATTTGGTCAAGTATAGAGATCACAGTGTTGATTTTTGTGAAGAATATCAAAAATTGAGTTTTTATATGAAAATGAGGAATTTGAGAAATTAAACTAGTTTAAGTTGTTGTTAAATTGTTCTATATTGATATATATGTGAGGAAACATGTTTGTAATAGTTTTATATCATTTGTTTGTGTTAATTTCACTATTTGGTGGGTGAAATTCGTGTTGGTTGGGCTAAAGTCGGCTATTGTTCATGCCATTTTTGCCTCTGTCTATGCAATCGACGCAAATTGCGCTTTGTGTCAAGGCAAAAAAGCAGCAGAAGTCATACCGTCGTCTCTGTGCTTGTGTATGCAAGCAGAATTGCGCTTATACCTCGCTTCCGAGATGGTGAGTTCTGATGTTACTGCAGACTTGGGGTATCAACGTAACTTGGTCTAAGGTTATGTTAATGTGTCGAATGTATAACGTCATGGTTAAAACAACATAGTGTTATGTGGTTAGTGATTCTAAAGTTATAAGAAGTTAGTAAACTATGAAAATGACATGTTGTGATTTATTGAGAATGAGGATTAGTAAATAAGTATTATGAAGGTTAACACGTGAAATTTTTGATATTTATATAGTAGCATAAGACTTGTACTAAATTAACAAGTTTAGCTAGAAATGGGTGTTATTTTTGAAGTGGATGCTAAAGTCTTATGTATGTGTTAGTGAGTTTTCAAATTCGTGTTATGTGGTTTAGTATTATGGTTAGACCTTAAACTAAAGGTTATAACGTAACTAAGATGAGAATTTAATCTATGAGGATAATGTGTATGTAGCTAATTGATGTGATAATCCTAATGGTATGTGTAGGATATTGGAGTACGTGAGTTGTAATTGTATAGCTTACACAAGAGGCAAGTTCCCTAACTTTTGCTACTTTATTATTCAGCAAGGTTACTTTTCACTGTTATGTTATACATATGCAAATTCTTTATCTCTAATCTCTTGTTTAACGATTTATTATCATGCAAGTTCTTTAACCCTTATATATTGTTGAGCAAGTTAGTTAATCTTTATTTCTTTATTCCAATCGAGATTACCTTGGTTATTCAAAGTCTATAAATTTATTGTAAGAGGTGTGTTTATTCAGCAACTAATATCTGTTGTTTGATATTCATTCCTCAATATCGTTGCACTATCTTACATTATTATACCGAACTCTATGTTGTTTAGCGATTCTTTACCAATTCAACTAATCCTTAGTTGATGAATGTTCTAAACTCTAAATTACCCTTGAAGTCTACCCAAACCAAACTTCCTTTGGTTTGTTTATGTACTCACACAACTTTGAAAGCATGTTGTCGATGATAACATTTGTTCAACTTAGAAATTGCTAATACTCTAGCTCTTATTGATTCATCGATATACCTTGTTCATGAAGATATTGTAATCAAACCCTTGAATAATTATTGGTTCCTATCTGATTCAACCAGTACTTGGTTGATGATCGTTCTAAAAATCTAGACTTCCTTTGAAGTTAATTCCCAACCAAACTTCCTTTGGTTCGGAACCTGAAAGCTGAGATGAATGACCCTATATTAGGGGATTATTTTAAATCTACGCAATGGTGTTAAAATATTTACACAATACATAGTACAAAGGGCTGATCACCTGGAGTATGGAATGATGGTCCATATAGTCGTTTAGACTGTTAAAGGTTACAGTAGAAACACCTGTGAACCTAGGACATAGATGATGATTATAGTATTTTAGACTGTTAAAGGTTAAAGTAGAAATACTTGAAAACCTAGAATAGAGTTCGTGGTCTTGTGACCCTCAGTGTATTCTTTGATGTTGTTATCTATTGTTAACTTAAACGTTCATTATTCCTTTGAACTCATAGCTGTTGAATTAAAGTTTATTGTTCCGGTAAGAACAATTTACCATTGAAAGCTCAGTTAATTGTCATTTAGAAAACGTTATTGTATACTATCCTTCTTGTGGGAAATTGTTTGCTCACTCTTGCACAAAACAATGCAGATGAAGTTAAGAAGTTTGAAGAGCTTTCTACAAGCAAGGGCAAGGACAAAGTGCTTGATTAGATGATGACGTTTAATTTATCTTTTATAATGAAGCTTATGTAATGGATTTAGTTATAATCATGTTTTAATTTTCCGCGAATGATTGTAAAGGTTAGATGACCTGAGATTTATTTTAGATGATGTAACCCTTTATTGGGAGATTAATTATTTAAACTTTTGAGTTTAATTATATCCTTTGTTTATGGGTAGTTAGTTATGATTTATTTGGACAGTGAACACCAAATCTGTGAGGTTAAAGTGCCCGAATTTGGGGGTGTCACAATTCTCAGTGCCCCAGCACCAGTGTTCGTGCCCCAGCGCCATGTAGTATGAGAACCCCCTTCTAATTCGCGCCTCGACGCCATGCATTGCGCGGTAGCGCCAAGTCTTGTACATATTACATCAGAAACTCGCGCCCAAATACCGTATTACTTTGGAGTTTCACGCCAAATACGCCGGTGGTGGGTTTGACCGGCGCCACCATGCATCTGCATACCATTCATCGGCGCCCGGCGCCAAATCCAAATACCGACGCCACAAGCGAGTTCTAGTGTTTAACTGAGGCATTTTACACTTTATTGCTCAGTAATACCTCTCTCTCATCGTGTATCAGTGCAGCTCTCATAACCTCTCTCTCCCCAAGTGACGCCAACCGTTCAACTTTCGACCGTTCATCTAACCGTCGACCCGTTTCTTATCGTTTGGGCGCCCAACTGTCTCAACGGTTCCTTCTCACATCGTAGCGTCCTCGCCCCTTCGCCTATAAAAGCCAATCAAGGTACGGTGATTTGCCCAACTCTTGGCTTGCATAGAGATCACTATACACACAACTTTATATTATCTTTTGCTATACCATGGCTCCTAAGAGTCCTCGAACAAGTATTGGGCCTCCTCCTTCCTCGTCCCGAGCGCCTGTTACGGCGTGGGATGCAGTCAAATTTCCATCCGAGGAAGCCTATAAATGCTATACCCTGAACTTCTTGCTGCGTACCCCAGTGCCAGAGTGAGGCCTTTAACCTGATGATAAAGATGGCCAAATGAATGCTATGATTAGCGCCATGAAGTGGGTGCACTTCACCAAACCCCCAGAATATGCCGTGGTTGCGGTGGTGAAGGAATTCTATGCTAATGCTATTCTAGAAGGCCCTCTGACGGCACCAGTGAGGGGGAAGTTGATCCAATTCGATAGCAAGGCTATCAATGAAGTTTATGGGACTCTTAATTTTGATGGGCACGATTATATGGAGAATGGGATTCGACGCTATCAGTCTAATGAAATTATTGGCAAACTGTGTAAGCTTGGGATGGTGTGGAAGAAAAATGATTACACTAGTGAACGAACATCGTTTCCCTAGCAGGCCCTTAGCCGTTACGGCAAGGCGTGGTATGCTTTTATTTGTTATAATATCCAGCTTATGCGCCATGTCAGTGATGTAACCAGGGAAAGGGCGACTTTGCTCTATACGATAGTTACGGGGCTAAAGATTGATGTTGGGGCCCTGATCAATGAATCAATAAAAAGGCTATCAACAACAAAGTTATGTCTGGCTTCCCGCACCCGTCTCTTATTACCCGTATTTGCAAGAGGGTGGGTGTTCAATGGGAAATTGAAGATGTGACCCTGCCTCCTATGTCTGTTATTGATCATCATCTTATTAGCCACTATGCAGTTTGGGAGGGAGCACCATTGCATCCCCGAGGAGAAGGATTTTTGCCAGCGCCTCAACCGCCTCCATCTGATGATCCACAGCCATCCACTGCGGCAGAAATCTCAACACACGCACCGATTCCCCTTTCTGCTGAGACAGTTGATTCTGGAATCCTTGCTCAGATTTTTAACAGTTTAGATTTTCTGCACTGCAAGATAGATACTGTCGCCCAATGGCAGAACCAGTTCCACCATTATCATGCGGAGTTTGCCAACACGCTCGCCAATATTCATGCCGCTCAAGGAAGCGATGATGCTGATTTCATGCCTTTCCCATTTCCCGTTCCTCCAATATATGCTTCCTATCCACCGCAATTTCCGCCACCTAATGAGGCGGCCCGACAAATGAGCCAGTCAATGTGGATGATGATGATGGCGAGGATGATGATGATCTTGAGCTGTTCGGCGTGGATGAAGATATTGAAGGCGGTGATGGTGATGAAGGAGGCGATGTTGCTGATGTTTGAGGCTGCACTCTAGAGGCCAGTGAGGACACGGGCCAAAGTTCAAGTTTGGGGAGACTTTCTTTTATTTATTTATATATATGAATTGTGTTGGTGTTTAAGTATGTGAACTACTATTAATAATGTTGGTGTGAGGATTCGAGCGTTTGTATTGGGCTTGATAGCCCCAAACTTATGTTTAATCTTATTTCTATCTATGGTATTTATTATTATGGTAAAGTTTTTTTTATCCTTGGATGCATGTTGAATTTATTTTGGAGGCATGTTTTTGCTTAATAGTATTTTAATTACATTTAAATGCATGCTTGTGGTTTATATCTTTTGTTGGAATATCTTAACTAAGTCAGATATTATTTTTCCTTAAGCCTAAATTTATTTTTGGGTTTTTCACAGATTAATTGGTATACTTGATGCCATGTGTTATGACTTTGCCCTATGCTGAAAAGGGTACTTTATAGTCTATATTTTTTGCATATTATATTTTGATTAACTCTAACCTCGAGTCTGTAACTGTCTATATGCTGGGTTAGGGTAGTTTAGCATTAAGTTTTGTTTATGGCCTTTGACGGATTGTCTTGTAAGTATATCATTTTCCTAGACTAGTGGCAAAAGTTATGTGAATTTGGGGCATGTGTTTTATATAAATCGAGACTGTCCTGGGTCCATCCGTTTAGCGAGCACTAACCTATTATCTCTCTAGTAGTTTTCCAGTTTGTGATTGTCTTTTTACCGTGTTGAAAATAGTTTGCACTGTTATATACTCTGTTGATTTCAAGTTTTAAAAAGACTTAGATGCTTTAGCATTTTTCGGCTCGTTTTAAAAAAAAATCGTCCTACGGTGGGTTGAGATGAAGCGTGGAAACGCACTCACCCATAAACGCAGGCTCGTAAAATCTATTTTGGACTTATGTTGTTTACGTGGCCTTTGTGCTTGAGTTATTAGATTCTTAGGGGTGTTTTACACCTAGTGCCCTAAAGTCTTCTGGCTTGGGAGTCATTGATCAAAAGCTTGCTATTGAGTGCTTTGTTTTTCCTTAAAGTAATCAAGTACTGTCTAAGTTAAATTTTATTTCGCTACTCTAGCACTCTCGAGCCTTTCATGTTTTCACGTCTTGTCTTAGAACTTGTTATGTATGTGAGTTGCATAGTTGCCTATTGGTTATCACGGTCGATTCTATGATCTTAATTTGGGTTATGGCTAGTTTAGATATGTGGTCTTCACACACACACACACACACACAAAATGGATCTATTACAGTCTCTTGTTTATTTTTAGACTTTGTGCCCTCATTCGCATGCGTTTTTGCCCGGTTCTTAGAGGATGTTTATGATTTTGCTTAGTGGCCATAATTTTAGTTGTTAGTATCAGTGTCATTCTTATCTTGCATTATGGGGTGTGGTTGTCTGATAGTTTCCTTGAGGACAAGCAAAAGATTAAGTTTGGGGGTATTTGATGAGTGGGATTCATACCCGCAAATTAGACCCTTTGTTGCTTAAGTTGTTGCCTGTTTTCAATCTTTTGGTTACCTTTTATAGTTATATTATTGATTTTCTGTTAAGTTCTCTTCAGGCAGGCTTTGCAGATTATTTCCAATTTTCTTGAACATTTTTGCTGTACTGGCGCCGCAGCGTCAGTGGCATACTTAGAGATCTCGTCGCAGCGCCGTGCAACTTGAGAACACACTAGAAAGTGGAGCCCCAACGCCATCCATCACTCGACTCTACTGTTATTTGGCGCCCCAACGTTAATGCTAGTACAAGCATCCGCTACCAGAATGAAGTAGCTTAAAGCTATCGAAAAAGTCGCGGCTTGACGCCAGCCTTCGCTACCAAACTTCGTGATTCACTTTTGAAGATCAAGAAGGGCATACCAAATACTGCTTCTATTCATGTAAGTCGCGCCCCAGCGTGACTCCCGGTTCCTCAAGACTAACGTGGTGCCGCAACGCCGATTGTTAAGTCTATGCTCGTGGCTCAGCGCGAGCTCCGGTGCCCAAACAGTAGAGAGTCTTTAATGACCTAGAAGAAATAGGGGACGGATATAAATAGAAAGAGAGCCGCCTGCTTTTAATTATCGGATATCAGAGATATCTATAGAGAACTTATCGCTGCTTAGACTATGATTATTTTCTATCTTCTATTTTTCTAGAAGAGAAAGAAGCTTGTGAAGGGAAGGATAGTTATTGCATCCAACACTTAACTTAGAGCTCTACACGTGAAGAGAAGATTTGGAGGAAGAACACTTCAAAACAGGGGTTTTCTTAATCTAAATCTCCCATTTATTTGTATTAGTCTGATAATGTGTAATGAATTGAAAATGCGTGTTAGTACCATAGTTATGAACTAACTCCATTTTTAGGATTGCAATGTAACCTTATGATTAGCTTAATCAACTTTCTCTCTTATTTTATATAATGAATCATTTTGGAATGGGTTGTTGTATTTTGTATTTAATGTCTGCTTGCTTGATAAAGAAATTGGTATTGATAGTGATAGAAATTGATAAATGGATGTTATTATCTATCTTTAAATACAACAACACCTGTTATGACCATGACATTGGAATGTGTGCATAATATGCTAATAGGATAGACATATCCCTATTTGCCTTGTGTGGCCTTGAGACTTAGCTTAATGACCTTGACCTAGTTATTGTCACCAATAGACATATTGTGATTTAGCTGGTTAGCGATGTGCATTTGACCTTCGACAGAAGCTTATGCGTATTTAATGTTCTCGGTTGACCATTCCTTGATTCGTTTGTAATTTGGAGAGTTAGGAGATTAGGCGACACACTAGGGGAGTTGTAATCCTATCTTGACTTCCTAGCACAACTACTTCTCTTAATTTTATAGTCTTATTGAAATAGATTAACCAACCACTTATTTTTACTCGTTTAAATAAGATTAATAGCGACTTGCCTTAGTATTTGTTTTCTTTCAAGTCTTTGTCCTCGTGGGTTCGACAACTCTCTTATCATTATATTACTTGTTGACCGCGTATACTTGTGCGTGTTTATCGATTGTGAAATTGACCAACACTAACATCTTAACATACATATTTCATTAACTTATATACATGATAAGTTCTTACTTGTTCTTCATAAGTTTATGACTTATAAAAGTATAAACTACTTATTCATGACTTATTAAAGCTTAAGTTCATTGATTAGCCATTCCTAATTCTTCTTAGCATACAAGTTCTACCACTACTCACATCTCTAACAATTGAAGAGAGGGAGAATCATGGTTTAGGATCTTACCCTTGAAGATCACTTGATTAAGCTTTGTTCTTCCTTCTTGCTTCTTGAATTACAAAGTCTAACTTTTCTAGCTTTTCTAGCTTTTTCTCTCTAACCAATAAGTTATAAGTTATTGGTGGAAATCTAACAAATAAGAAATGAACTAGGACATCTCTTATTTATAGGAAATCCTAGATGAGGGCTTAATGGTCATTAAACCATTCCACCTCCTTAAATCCACCTCTATACTATTCATTACTTGGAGTTCATATCACTCCATTTACTTACCCTCCAAGATCACCCATGTGGTTGCCCCATGGGTCATACTTACCCATTGGATCGATCCACGGATCCGGTTCTTACTTTGGGCTTTTAATTTAATTAACTTAACTTATACTTTGGGCTTGTATTTAACAAACATTTGGGCTTTAACATTAGTAAGCATTGGGATTTATCATAATTTCCAATTGGACTTAACCATTCCTATACGTGGGCTTGTACAATTCCTAACAAATCCTACAAGTCCAATACATTTGGCTTAAAGACTTATAACATATAATCTATGTATTAATCTCGTATTCCAACTCGTATACTTATTCATATACAACATACCATCATTCATACATACTCATAATAATACCTATCATACATACTCAGATTCATTACCTCGTACAATACCTACATATTATACGATCATCACTTTAATTCATTATACACATTTCAATTCCTTCTCGGAAATCACTTTCATTAACCGTTAGGTTTTAAGTCCGCAAGTGAAAACTTCATTTGCCATAACTGAAATATTATTGGATATTCCATCTCGTCTTAGAATTCTATCATTACGCGTTTCTCGGAAGTTCAAAAATAATTCCCGAGCGTAAATCGAAGAATAGTGTTTTTTTACGTAAATTTCTCGTAAAACTTTTATTTTCGCCTTGGAAATTCAAACACTTTAATTCTACCACGTAGCCAAAATCCTAACCACATCCGCACATTCTAGGTCATAGAACAACCTTCACATAGCTTACTCACATAAATAATCAATTAAATTCATTTAATCCACATAATCAAATAAAAATTTAATTCTCATAAAAATCTGATTTTCTCAGACGTTACAGGATCAAAGATTGGGATTTTAAAGAAAGAGAAAAATCAAAGAAATCTCATTTGTGTTCATCAACCCTAGCCAAGTCTCTCTCTTTCTCAAGCCATGAAATTTAGGTAGTAAATCAGTCTCAAGATAAGCCAAAAAACACCCCAAGATCAGATTAGGAAGAGGAGATCAAAGGTTGTTCAAGAAAGGTATAAACCCTAACCCTAAGCTAGATCTTATATTCTTAGGAAAATTTTATGTTTTTATGTTTATATATGTTGTATGTGATGTTATATAGTGATCTATGATGATATATCATAGATCCATAACATTTAAATGTATGAAAATGAAGATTTTATAAACTCTCAAAAATCCTAGAAATATGGCTTGACAGTCAAATGTCAGAGGCCATAGATCCAAATCTGTTAAGTGTTAGACTTGCTAAGTGTATCATTGTTATAGTATGCCATGAGGAGAGTAGACTGGAAGTGGAATCATGTCCATATCATGTCCAGATTCCAAGTTATTAATGGTCAAACATGGTTGACCAGTCATGAATATGAATTTCTGGGTAACCCAAAAATTTCCCAGAAATGGTGTGACAGGTTTTGAGGGCATCTGTTATATCGTTAGCTTGTGTAAGTGTATCATTGATATACCCTAACATATGGACCATAGAACCATGCCATCAAAACACCTAAACCATCAGCAGGATCCAAGTTATTAGTGGTCAAAGTAGGTTGACCAAGCACAAAATCTGTTTTCTGGAATTTTAAGAAAACTGTAGAACAAGTTTCTGACAGGTTTTTGACCAAGCCAAATCTTGCTATTGTGATGTATTTAAGCTACCTAAGTTTAGTATTTTTGTACCTTGACATGTAATCTTCAAAAGTGTGACACTCTAACACTCAAACAATACACATAAATCTAGTTATTGAAGCTCTAAAGTAGCTACTCAACACTGTCTGGGTTTCTGGTAACCCAGAAACTCAAGAACAGTCCTGACAGCTACTTTAGACACTTAGATCTTCATGCTATGAAGTAGTTAGACCCTGAAATTGGTTAGTAGTTGTAGTATTACACTAGTACTACATCATGGATACACTTTCATGGCCAGAAACCTAGCCAGATGGAAATTAACCATGGTCAAAGTAGCCCCCAAAGCATTGACCAAGGTTGTTCTTCATTAATGAAGAACACCTACTGCGACAGTTTTCGTCGCTAAAGCTTATAGCGACATTTTTATTAAAAATAAATTAATTAATTTCAATAAATAAAGAAAAATAGAAAATAATTAATAAAAATTCGTAAATGAGTTTTAGAAATTATTTTAAGTTATAAGAATTAACTTTTAATAATTTAACATAAATTTAATTAATATTTTAATTTATTTAAAATTAATGATATTAAATTTATTTAATAATTATATTAAATAAATTAGTTAAAAAAGATTTTATATTTTAAAAATCATTTAAAAATGATATTAAAGTGTTAAAAATATTTTAAGTTATAATACATAACATTTAATATTTTGATATAAATTTCATTAATAACTTAATATTAATGATAATAAATTTATTTAATAATTATATTAAATAAATTATTTAAAAATGATTTTTATGTTTTAAAAATCATTTAAAAATGATATAAAGGATTTAAAAACTTTTTAAGTTATAATAAATGACTTTTAATATTCGCCATGAAATATATTAATATTTTAATATTAATGGTAGTTATTTAAAATGATTTTAAATGTTTTAAAAAATCATTTAAAAGGTGATATTAGTGTTTTAAAAATATTTTGAGTTATTATACATAACTTTTAAATATTTTGATATGAATTTCATTAATATGTTAAATTATTTAAGTATTAATGATAATGGAATTATCAGTATTTAAATCATTTAAAAATGATATCAGTGTTTCAAAAATCATTATAAAAGATAATAATTATTTGAAAATTAGTATGAGCTTTCAAAAAATATTATAAATGATCATTTAGTTATCTAAAATAATATTTGTAGACACTTGAAATTTTGAATTCCTGTTATTAACCTTGCAAGAGGGCAAAAAAGTCTTCTAGAGATAACCCTGGAAGTCAAATCCGCTCAATCCTAGAGACTACCCCGAGATATCCAATTTTAATCTCATTGACAACCACAAGATATTCAGTTTTCAATCTTGGAGACAATCCCGAGAGATTCAGTTCCAACCTCGGAGATAACCCCGAGGGAAGCAGTTCCAGTTCTAGAGATAACCTCGGAAAAGTTAGTTCTTACCTCAAAAAAAGCCCCGAGGCACTCAGTTCCAACCCCAAAGATAACCCTAGGAGGTCAAGCACACCTCAGAGACAACCCTGAGGATATTCAACATCCACAACAGCCCAATCTCAGAGATAACCCTGAGCAACGACTGCTACATCTGCACAGAGCTGGAGAAAACCTCGGTGAGAGGCGAAATCGTCATTTTGCCACCTCGATACTACATTCATGTCGTCTCAACATCATTTTAATCCACATTTCATATGAAGTGTCCTATAAGAACCATAACTCAAAATCCCGAGTGACTACTACACAAGATAACACACCGGATAGAATTTGAAGACTTGAAGATATGGTCATGGATCCATTTTTCTGGCTTCGTACAACTTCTTATCCCATGTCATTTTGTAGCTCTCGACAATAGTATTCCAGAAAGGTACAACACGCCTCTATCGGATGCTTGAATTGAAAGTTATGAAGGTTCGAGCGGATAACGCGTTGTATGAGTGCACATACTTCGAGACGACGGGGACCGCATGGCCTGGGGCAACCCGGGCAGCCGTAGGTAGACCCACGACCATCGTACTTCATCATGTGAGCCTAGGAATCATGTGATCATAGATTCAGTTCCTGAATCTAGATTCGGTTCCTGTGATGGACATTTTTAGCTGCGGCCAACTTGTAAATTATTTACTGTGCCTGAATTTCCTTCATCATATGAGCAACCTGTACTTCATCATGTGAGCCTAGGAATCATGTGATCACAGATTCAGTTCCTGAATCTAGATTCAGTTCCTGTGATGGACATTTTCAGCTGCGATGAGCTTATAAATTATTCACAGCTTGTAAAGTACGGCAATCTACGACAACCCGTACTTCATCATGTGAGCCTAGGAATTATGTGATCACAAATTATGTTCCTGAATCTAGATTCGGTTCCCGTGATAGACATTTTCAGCTGCGGCCAGCTTGTAAATTATTTACAGTGCCTGAATTTCCTTCGATGGCTCTCATGCCCACAAGGAGTTTGGCACTACTATGTATCTTATTTTCTCGACGATGCTTCGCATCTTGAAAATAAAATCAATCAAGCTAAACACATAATAAAATGGAAGTATCTAAGGCCTCAATTACTATTGAGCACAAGGGTTTGAAAAACCTGTTTTACAAAACATCACTGCTATATCTTGTTAAAATTAAACTTTTATACAAAAGTTAAACCCTTTTGTATATAGGTGCAAATGAGGCATATCACTACTTCCAAATAACTGCACATAGACCTAACACACACACACACACGCATAAACAAGTAAAAGTTAATGAAAATTGGCTGTAACCGTGTTATCACGGAAGTTGGGGGGTACCTAACACCTTCCCTCTGCTTAATCAAGCCCTCAGACCCTAACAAATTTTGGTTTTGTAGACCAATTAAATAGTGTCACATCACTAGGTCTTTGTGCAAACCTTTTCTCGATTGAGTTGGTGCAACCATTTAAAAATACCAACTGGCGACTCTTACAGTCAAATCGTCGACATATACATGTCGGACCTTTTCAAACTTGTTTTTTCAAACAAATCTCACCTAACATGGGAACACCAAAAGACAAGAACAGAAAGGGACAAATAAAAATCCCGACGTCGACAGGTGGCGACTCTGCTGGGGATACCAGTAAGAGGGCTTAAGTCGCTATTTAAAGCTTTTCAAAAAACTTTTACATGCTTGAGTGTGGATGCTGCATTTATATTTGAATGAATGTGTACTAATGCTTTATTTACTGCACTTAGTGGTTCGCACCATATCTGCTTGTGATATTAGTGCTTCGCACATGTCATAATTTCCATACGGTGAGACGTGATGTATGTGAATTTATATTGTGTGGTCCCTCCACTAAGAGGCTATCCTGTCGTTGTTTGATTACTGGACTCGTCGGGAGACTAATTCTATAAGGCTCAGGAAAGGCACCACCCAGATTCGCTTCAGTTGAAAGATCGGATTAACTTCCCATCGAGTAAATTGCGATGATCTGGGAACCTTCATTCCAAAAACCCGCGAGAGTAGCCTAAGATAGGACAGCCTCTGATAAACCAAATGCGGAGGGAAGTCTCTTCATACCTTCTCATTTCAATTACTTGTAATTTCATTTCCATGTTAATCTCAATATAATGGAAAATATAAAGGAATATGTGAACATGCATTCCCTTTTTATATCAAAACCTGTCATGCTATCTTGTCATTAAAACAATTGACATCCATTTTGTAGGATAATACTCCTAAAAATGGACACATTACATAGCATATAACATTTCCATATTGTACTAAGACTAAACTACATAAGTTTTTTTGTAGGGAAACGATTGGTCCCGTTACCCGTTCAAAGTCCAAGAAGGCACTAAGCCTACAGCCAAACATGGCTACATTTGGCCAGCCTAATCCTACTCATGTCTTTCGCGAGGAGTTCAAAGGATTAAGAAATAAAATAACAGAGTTGGCTGTTCTGCTTAAAGAAGTACATAAGTCAACTCAGGGTCCACAAATGCCTATACACACAGAACCCTCTACAAATAGAGAAATCCAGGGTCAAGACAGAGAAGTTCCAGCATCTGAGTCTCAGACTGATAAGACCAACAAAACCCCTGAAATCACCTATCTTAAAGAAGATCAAGACACCGGTGATATTTGGAAGAAGGTTCTACAAATGGAAGAGACCATTCGGTCCATCAAAGGGATTAGAACACAAAGAAATGTTTCATATTCAGACATTTGCATCTTCCCCGGGGTTCATTATCTGGAATAATTTAAGAGTCCTGATTTTGAGAAATATGATGGATTTAGAGATCTTTATACCCACTTAAAGGTGTTCATTGGAGAGCTTGAATCTTATGCCAAGAATGAAAAGCTCATAATGCAGCTATTTCAGAAAAGTCTGATTGGAGAAGCCAGAGTATGGTACACTAGATTCGATAACTCCAAAATTCACAGCTGGGAGGAGTTAGCCCATGCTTTCCTCAGTCAATACATCTTCCAAACTCAGATGGCTCCAAACCGGTATCAAATTACCAAGGTCAAGAAATAAGTTAATGAGTCATTCAGAGAGTATGCCCAAAGATGGAGGCGTCTGACTGCTCAAGTTATCCCATCTGTGACAGAGTCTGAAATGGTGATGACCTTCATAGATATTCAAGAAGTTCCATTTTATGAGAGGGTCCTAGCTGGAATAGGAAAGCCATTCTCAGTAATGATTAAGCACAGAGAAATGGTGGAAATGGGATTGAAATCAGGAAAGATTCAAGACCTCGCCACTTTAAAAGTCGTAGCTAAGCATATCCAGTATAGAAGTTATGGGAACAGCCCCCGGAAGGTCCATAAGAATAAAGAAGAGGATATTTCCTCAAGGACAAAAGGGCAATAAAAACTTGCCTATTTAGAGGATAAACTATTCCCCTTTTCAAGCACAGTCTTCAAACCCTCCCTTTCTAAAGAGTGGAGAAGTCAAGCGCTCAAGAGTGTTCACACCCTTAGGGGATTCACGCAATTTTTTTTTTCAAACTTTTGATAACTCAGAAGAAAATCACTCATCTCCTTTCACCAGCCAACCCGAGTGGAAAGGGTTTCAATACAAGCAAGAAGTGTGCTTACCAAGCTGGAGCTCCAGGCCATAACACTCAAGATTGTTGGGCCCTTAAGCATAAGATCCAGGACTTAATTTATAGTGATGAGATAATGGTGACCAAGCCGGACCAACCACATGTTCAAGACAACCCTCTCCCTTAACACAAGGAAAAGGAGGTTAACATAATTAATAAAGGTAGTGGAGAGACCTCTAAGTACCTCAAATATATGGGTGTTTCATCCCAAATTAGCAAGGATAATTTTAATAAATGGGATTATTCACAATTCCAGTTCATGACAGAACGGGAGTTAAAGTCTCTTGGCGAACAAGTCAATCAATTGGCAGAACTGGTGATTCATCAACACCAAGTCACATGTCAGTTGTTCAGTCAAGAGCATGCCAACCTCCTTTCTCTTATCATAATTATTCCACCACTTACCTCCCAAGAAAGTGAAACACTGGAGAAAAAGTTTGCAAGAAAAGCAAAAGCTAAAGCCCGTCGGGACTTCGCTAACCAAAGGGAATTCACCTATTTAGGCCAACTGATGGAAGAAATATTGCAGATGCTGATTAATGAAGGAAAAATCACAGCACTTGTGATACCCCCAAATTCAGACACTCATATCTCGAATTTGGTTCATCACGTAATAATTCTAAAATCATACTATAATCATTAACAACGGAATAATAGAATAATTTACATTGATATAATATAAATATTCGCGTCCCAAGGTACCGTAACCGTTACTACAACAATCTGGTGATTACACTTAAACATAATTTAATCATCCTTAATACATCATTATAATAATAATAATAATAATACTTTTACACTTAAAGGACTAAGCTATTCTATAGCCTTGCCCTTTCCTTTGTCCTTTCCTGATGTATCGCCTTGCTCTGCCTTAACTGTAATGTTTTTAGGGAAGGAAGAATGAGAAACAAGTTTGCCCAATAAGTAATATAGCAATAAGAATAAGTAGTTATAACGTTTGAATCTTCAAAGGTATAACAATAATTGATAGTTCAAGGACATCAAGAAGTATCAAGAGTTTTCAAAAAGTATCACTATAGACTGAAGGACATCAATAGAATTTCAAAGTTTATTCATTTCAAAGTTCAATAAGAATGAACACTGAGCAATCACTAAGGACTAAGAACTCGTACTAGAATTAATAGTATCACACTACAATCTAATATAAACAAGTACAACATGTGATCACCCTAAAGTACCCTACGTTATGCATAACATTTTAACATGCTAGTATAAGCGCACGTCAGTTTTCCGACAATTATACAATTTACCCTTCAATGAGGGTTGTTCATCTCAGTAGATTTATGAGAGTCCGCACGAAGTCAATTGGTTTGGATAGCTTTCTAATACATGATAATAGTCTAGCCGAATCAAAGGCTTAAACAACTTTTATAATGCATTTAAGAACGATGAGTTCAATGCTTGCAACAATGTCAAGGTATACAAATGATTTCTGAATAGTAATAGATATTTGCTCGATATAAATATGGTTGATATGGCACCAATTCGAATTATACAAATATATACAGTGTGAAACCCCAAAACCCTAATAAGACTCGGTTATGTAAATTCAGTTATATTAATAAAATCTCTCTATTCTGAAAGTGTTTTGTGTTAATATATACTCTGTTTAACAAATTAGGTCAAATAAATTTTTGTCCAAAAATTGACGTGCTTGACACATCGTGCTTAAAAATTTTCTTCCAAAAACGAACTTTTTGTTATATTTATTTTGACAAGCTACTTTGTCGTGCTTACACTGATAAAATGCTTTGTCGTGCTTAGTAGGATTTATGGAAAATCTATGTTAGGAACCATAGATTACAAACCCTAACCCTAATTTATAAATCCTAACCCTAATTAGCTAGACTAACCCTAATTAGGTTATCTTAACACCTAATCATGACTGGTAAACTTCAATTAGGTGCTAATAAACATCATTAAGCAATCCTAATCATAAAAACCAAAACCCTAATCAAGATTAAAGAGGATTAGGGCATAATTAAGCTACTAATTTGATCAACTAGCTCACAAGTAAGTTAGAAGTCAGCAACACAAGTTCCAAAACATCATATGACATGCTTACAAACTCCCAAGCAGCATCAGAGTCACAGATCAGATATTTTGGGAGGCAAGTAGGTGATTAAATAACCAAAAACCCAAGTTTGAAAATTCTATAAAAGGCAGCCCTAGTTCAGTGTAAACTCACGAAATTTACAAGCCTATACACTCATATAACTTGCCTAAATAAGCCTTGGTGATAGCAACAACAAATTCAGTAGCCAGAAATTAAAATTAAGCAAGAAAATGTGCAAACCCTAATTTTAAGCTAGATCTTTGATGCTATGTTTAATTTGTTGTTTAGATGTTTAGATATATGTAATAACATGTTAGAAAGTATGATAAGTTGATAGAACATGTTTTCATAACATCTAAATGCATCAAAATAGTGTTTTAAACAATTTGGAAATTTTGGAAAAATAAGTCTGACAGTTGAATGTCAGAGCCTGTAGATCCGTGTATGTTAGTAGTTAGGACTGTTAATTGTATGCTAGTTGTAATATGACATGAGTTCTTTAATTTGGAAAAGAAATCAGGTTCATTGGAACCATATATTACAAGATATAGGTGGTCAAAAGTGGTTGACCAGTCACGAAGTTCTATTTTTGGGTTACCTAGAAAACTCAAGAACAGGTTGAATCAACTACTTTGACCAACCTTTTAATCGCTTTCTGTTTGATATTATAATGACTAATTATAATGAATTAATACCTTGACATACATACTATGTAAGACCCCAAATTTTATGAATAAAGGTGTGGATTTGATATAATGTTATAGTTGTGGGTAGTATTTATCAATTTTTTAAAGTATGCAAGTTGTCATAAAATATTCGATTGGTCGGGGAATATTCATTTTATTAGGGAATATTCATACGATGGCACAATCATTGGTGGACCCCACAACGAAATTATTATCGCAATGAGAAAACGACAGAAATATCTTTTTATAAAAATAACGACGAAAGTTTTACCGTTAAACTGTTGGATTACCCGGTAGTAAAAGTACAGTAATATGTGTTGTTGCATAGTAGCACAAGATATTGATTATTGATGCTTACGTGAGAAGTCACTCAGTTATACTCAATTATTGCTACAGTAATTGCTGCATAATATCTCTCATATTATTGATTCAATTATTGTCACAATATCAATATTATATATTATTAAATCAATAATTGAGACGACAAAGTTATTCATATTATTATTGGCAATATTGACGATGTCTAGAAAGTTCTGTCGAGGAGAGGTTTGGTCACCTAATTGCGCGCCAATAGGGAGAGATCCTTATCGGAAAGCCCCCTCTTTCCTGAGAATGATCTGGTTGTTAAATATTGTGAGTTATAATATTAATGATGAATAAGTTCGTATTGATTAAAGATGAAATTGATAGTTCCATTGCATTGGGATTATTAGTGTTTGTGGGAATCGACATTTATTTTGATAATAATTGATTTCTGGAGGTTATATTGACCAATCGGGTAATTAATCGGATAAATGAGGAATTAATTGCTATTAATTCACATGCTTATAACTATTTGTTCACATGTATGTATTATTGATTCACATGTATGTACTATTAGGGGAGGTGGTGCAAGATTGATAATACTTGCATGACTAAATTAAAAATGGAGGTATAGATGAAGGTACTATACTGTAACTATTTTTTTCACATGTATAGAACTATTGATTCACATGACTGAACTATTGATTCACATGATGTAATATTAGGGGAGGTGGTGCAAGCTTGATAATATTTGTAGGACTAAATTAAAAATAGAGGAAAAGATGAAGGTATTATACTATAATATTTCGAGCCCCAAAATGTGCAATTATCGAAACTATATTTTCCTATAAATAGAAGCTCATTCTTCTTTCATTCTCACCAATTCACTAAGACTCACAAGAGCAATTATAGAGAGAGAAGCTATAGAGAGAAAGAAGAAGAAAAGTCTGCTACTTCACTATTCCAGTATCTAGTCTTCTTTTGAAGTAAGGAATGTTATTTATTTTTTATTCGTAAGGGATATTATTTTTTTTAGTATTCGTAGAAATAATATTTTCTTCCATACTCTGTAATATGTGAGTAATATTATTTCGTTTCGTATTCCTAATTCTACACTCATTCTGTTAAAGTATTGCTTCTGTTATTCCATTCTTTATTATTATGTTGATATTCTTCTGTTATTCCATTCTTTATTATTATGTTGGACTAACCTGTCTATATGAAGTACCTCATACATGGTGAAATTCTTCTGTTATTCCATTCTTTATTATTATGTTGGAATAACCTGTCTATGCGAAGTACTGCATACATGGTGAAATTCTTCTGTTATTCCATTCTTTATTATTATATTGGAATAACCTGTCTATGCAAAGTACCACATACATGGAAATTCTTCTGTTATTCCATTCTTTATTATTCTGTTGGAACATCCTCGCTTGCAATGCTTACGACACGACCGGTTCCGTTATTTATTATTCTCGTTGAACATCCTCGCCGCGCAATTTCGCTTTCGACCTCGTTCCGTTAGTTATTATTCTCGTTGGAATATCCATGCATGCGTTCGCATGACCTGGTTCCGTTATTTATTATTATGTTGGAATAACCTGTCTGTGCGGTCTATCGCATGGCTTGTTATTTCTTTTGTTATTCCATTCTTTCTTATACTCAGTTGGTTAAGTTTTAACTTCTATACTCCATGAAATTAGTGGAATATCCTTGATATTTGCGCTTCATCCAGTATCTTTTCATGGAAATATTCTTCTGAGCATTATTGAATTTTACTCTACAAAGAAGTATCATGTTGACAATTTGGACGTTATTAGTTCTGGATAAATTAATTCTTGAACTTGTTTTATGGAATTCTTATATCATTGTCATCATCCTCATGTTTATATTATGTTGAAAGTCATCTGTGGCAGATGGTGCATGATGGACTTGTTATGATTATGACCGAGGATTATTCTTGTATAATCATGACCGTAATGTTACAAATGATGTGGAAAAAGTCCTCATTAGCCCGTAGTGCATTGATGGACAGTTTTTGGTATGATTATGGCTATGGATTCTCTTCGACTAAGGGTGCAAAGATGAATTATTTTATGGCATGATCGTGACCATTGATGAATACACAAATATCCTTGGTCCGTAGTGCATGGATAATTTGTGGTCGTGATACTAATGAATATCCTTGGCCGTAGTGCAGGGATGATGTGGATTATTTATTAAGCTAAGTCTCAACGATAAAAATGATGAAAAACCTTTTTAAATCATAAAGGATAGTAGATTTTATTCTCTACTTGACTCTTTTAATGGATTACTTTTTCCGCTGCAGTTAAACTTGATGTCTATTGTATTTTATCAGTTTAACATTGTTGAAGACTAATGATAATTTATTCTGCATTATCTTAGTCATAATATTTCTTACTGGGCTAGTTGAGCTCACCCTTTCCTTCACTGTTCTCTTCAGGAAATGAGAATATAGCTGGGACGAGTCGGGGAACGGATTGACAGTCCAGATGATAGCATTAGTAGTCCTCACTATTCTATTAAATAGTGTGATAATAAATGTAATGAGGACTAAATTTGAGTTTGTATACTATCTATGAGGACTCCATTGAGAGTGGATATTGTCTAGAAGGCAATATTCTTGTTTAAACTCTCAGTTTATGTTTTGTCGTATTTTATACGACAATTGTATAATTAAGTTGTATTTGATTTATGTACCATGTATTCTGCGACTCAAGATGGGTGATGTATACCAATTTTGGGGGCGTCACGGTTGGTATGAAAGCTTAGGGATATGATCCCTGGCTGAGATGTGAGACAAGAACTAGGAGGGGAGAGTTGGGGAATTCCTTCGCTAGTATGACCTACCTAAGTTTATTTGGTATTTAATTGGTCGGTCAGAATATAGGGATAATATGTGATTTGTTAATTAACCCTTGTTTTGTGGCAGTATTTGAAAATGGCATCTGAAAATGTTGAGGTAAGCAATGGAGCACATGAGACCGTTGAGTCACCGCTGATCAATAGCCAGAATAATGTGCAACAAGAAGGCGATAATCCTCCTGTAAATAACAACACTGATCAAATGATGAACGACGGTACGATTAGGAGCTTTTTAGAATTCATGCAACACCAAATGAGAGAGACTCTTGTTCATAATGCAGGTGGAAACAATGGCAACCCACGGTTGGTCACCGCTAAGCTATTCAAGGAGCTGGGACCACCAGAGTTTTTGGGAAAGCCAGACCCACTTAAGGCAGAGACGTGGATTAAGCAGATCACCAAGATATTTGATGTCTTAGAATGCTCGGAGGGGCAAAAAGTTCCATTCGCCACCTTTATGTTGCGTGAAGAAGCAGATCATTGGTGGGAATTTGTAAAACGTACCCAGCCTGACGCACTAAAGATGTCGTGGGAAAAATTTCAAGAATTGTTCAACGACAAGTACTTTCCTGAAAGTATTTGTCGCAGTAGAAGGCTAAGTTTGCGGAATTATCCCGGTTTGCATCCCATTTGGTTGATAATGAGGAGCGAATGACGCGAATGTTTTTGCGAGGGTTGAAACCCGATATACGTCAATACCTCATTTCTCACAAACTTTGTTTATATTCAAATGTTGTGAATAAGCTCAGTTATTGGAGCGCGATAATGAGTCAGCACAACCAAAAGGCAACAACCAACAACACGATAATAATTATACCGGTGGCAACGGCCATCGGAACAATGATAACCATCGTGGGGGAAATTATCATGCCAAGAATGGTAACCACTTCGGCGGTAATCATGTCCAAGATAATAGAAGTGGAATTTCAAGAAGAGAAGGTTCAATAATGATGGAAAGACAATAGCATCAACACCCATTTCAAAGAAAGAAGAACGACCACCGGTCGTATGTTTCAAATGCGGACAGGAGGGACACATCCGTCCAAACTGTACGCAGCAATCCAAAGCATGTTTCAATTGCGGAAGAGAAGGTCACCTAGCTCGATTTTATCGTGTAGTGAAGTCAAGTCCAGCTGGGATGGTGACACCAAAGGATGTCCCAGACAAGTCAAAGCTAGTAGTTTAAGTGAGAGTGTTTGTCGAGGAACCTGAACGAAGTTGTCACGGGTAAGTTAATAATAAATGCTTACGAAGTCTATACCTTATTTGATACCGGTTCTACCCACTCTTGTATTTCACCTAGTTGTGTTCAATGTTTGAACTTGGCAATTGAGAAATTAGACTTTGACTTATCTGTTAAAACCCTGTTAGGAGAAACCTTCGTTACATCCATTATTTATAAATCTTGTTTGATTCAAATCGACACTTTCACGTTACCTGTCGATCTTATCTCTTTGAAAATACTTGCCTTTGATGTGATTTTTGGAATCGATTGGTTAACTACTTATCATGCTTTTTGTAAGGTTGTTAGCTTTTATATTCCTAACCAACCTGTTATGCGAATTCAAGCAACAAAACTACTAAAGTCAATTACTATTATATCAAGCCATAAGTAAAGAGCCCCGATCCTTTCGTTGTTGACTTCCTTGTGTGGAATGCACCGAAGCTAGACCATCCGTAGGGGACGTCGTAATAATGGTGGCAAGTTGATAGGTATAAATGTGACGTGCTATCCAAGTCTTGGATGAGGGTCACAGTTTTGAATGATATTTCTATCGTTAATAAATTTCTTGACATATTTCTGAAGACTTCTTGGCCTACCCCGGAGCGTGAAATCGAATTTTGTATTGACCCCAGTACAAAACCCCATTTCTAAAACCCTTAAATATTTCTTCAACTAAAATGAACGTAACATGCGCCAAAGACGTTGACTCAAGCTATTGAAGATTACGATCGTACCATTCAATACCATCGTGGAAAAGCAAACATGGTAGCTGACGCGTTGAGTAGAAGATCGTATGCGTTTATGAGTGTGAATATACGAACCTACGTGAAGATAACGAATATACGAGTAGAATCGACTTTTATCGATAAAGTTAAAGCTGCTCAAACTACACACCTGAAGCTGATGAATGTGAAAAAAAAGAAGGTTCAAGAGGGCGTTACTCTAGAAGCAAGAATTGATTAAGAGAGGAAATGTCAACCCTAGATTTAATTGGTCCATTTGAAATCCTCGATTAAGTAGGAACTGTGGCTTATAGACTCATTTTACCGCCAAGTATGTCGCGTGTTCATAATATTTTTAACGTATTGATGTTACGTAAATATGTGGACGACTCGAACCACATTTTTGATTTAGAACTGGACGAGATAGCGGATAATTTAACATATGAAGATGTACCTGTTAAAATCTTGGATAAGAAGGATCATATTCGACACTCAAAGGTTATACCTCAAGAGTTAGAATCAAACGAGGTATCCTCATCTATTCGGCATACCAGGTACGTACGTAAATTTCGAGGGCGAAATTTCATAAGGAGGGGAGATTGTAAAATCCAAAATTTTATGAATAAAGATTTAAATTTCTCAAAATATTTTTTTGAATATTATTGTGTGAATTTGAGATAATGTTATAGTTGTGGGTAGTATTTATAAATTTTTCAAAGTATGCAAGTTGTTATATAATATTCGATTGGTCGAGGAATATTCATTTTAACAGGGAATATTTGTACGATGACACAATCATTGGTGGACCTCACAACAGAATTATTGTCGGATTGATAAAATGACAAAAATATTTTTATGAAAATAACGACGGAAGTTTTACCGTTAATACTTTGTTGAACTACCTCGGTAGTAAAAATGCACAATGTACGCGTGGTTGCATAGTAGCACACGGTATTGATTATTGATGCTTACGTGAGAAGTCACTCAGTTTTGTTCAATTATTGCTTCAGTAATTGTTGTATAGTATCTCACATTATTTGATTCAATTATTGTTGATATTTTTTATATTATTAAATCAATAATTGAGATGACAGAGTTATTAATATTATTATTTGCAATATTAACGATGTCTAGAAGTTCTGCCAAGGAGAGGTTTGGTCACCTAATTGCGCGCCAATAGGGAGAAATCCTTATTGAAAAGCCCCCTCTTTCCTGGGAACGACCTGGTTGATTAATAATGTGAATTATAATAATGATGAAGTTTTATTTTATTAGTATTATTAATATAATAAAATGTAAAAGCTTTTATATAAAAGAATAATACTTTTATAAAGTTATTCGTTTTATTAGACTATAAATAGAATATATTATATTCTATTATGCATAGTGTTTTTGCATAGTAAAATCTTTTTTATATAAAATGTAATACTTTTATAAAGTTATTCGCTTTTATTAGACTATAAATAGAATATATTATATTTTATTATCCATAGTGTTTGCATAGTAAAATCTTTTATATATAAAATGTAATACTTTTATAAAGTTATTCATTTTATTAGATTATAAATAGAATATATTATATTTTATTTAAAAGATTTTATTTTATTAGAATATTTTATAGTAAACCAATACTGATAGTCTGCTTAAAAGTAAATCAATCTGGACCGCTCGTTAAAATTAGTTATTATTCAGGTCATTATCCTATAAATAGAAGCTCATTCCTTCATTATTTCTTACTTAATTCAATTGAAACTCTAGAGAGAGAAACTATAGAGAGAAAGAAGAAAATTATTCTCTACTTCACTACTCTTATATCCTCGCTTGTTCTAAGGTAAGGGTATTATTTCTTTACGTATTCATGAAGAGAACTTCATTATTCCATTCTTTATTATTCGTTGGAATAACATGTATACGCCGGACTACCCTATACTTGGTGAAATTCTTACATTATTCCATTCTTTATTATTATGTTGGAATAACCTGTCTATGCGAAATATCACATACATGGTGAAATTCTTCTGTTATTCTATTCTTTATTATTATGTTGGAATAACCTGTCTATGCGAAGTACTGCATACATGGTGAAATTCTTTTGTTATTCCATTCTTTATTATTATGTTGGAATAACCTTTCTATGCGAAGTACCACATACATGGTGAAATTCTGTCTATGTGAAGTACCACATAAATGGTGAAATTCTTCTGTTATTCTATTCTTTATTATTATGTTGGAATAACCTTTCTATGCGAAGTACCGCGTACATGGTGAAATTCTTCTGTTATTCTATTCTTTATTATTATGTTGGAATAACCTTTCTATGCGAAGTACCGCATCCATGGTGAAATTCTTATGTTATTCCATTCTTTATTATTATGTTGGAATAACCTGTCTATGCGAAGTACCACATACATGGTAAAATTCTTCTGTTATTCCATTCTTTATTATTCTGTTGGAACACCCTGTCGGTGTGTTTACGCATGACCTGGTTTTGTTATTTATTATTCTGTTGGAACATCCTATTGGTGCGAATTTTGCCTGACCTGGTTCCGTTATTTATTATTTTGTTGGAAAATCCTGTGTGTGCGTTTACGCATGACCTGGTTCCGTTATTTATTATTATGTTGGAATAACCTGTCTGTGCGGTCTATCGCATTCCTGGTGATTTCTTTTGTTATTCCATTCTTTATTATACTCAGTTGGTTAAAATTTTGACTTCTATACTCCATGAAATTAGTGGAATATCCTTGAATAGTAACCCGTAAATAGTACTCCGTATTCGTACATCGTACCGTATACATAAATTATGATGCCCCCAAAATAGGTATACATCACCCATATTGATTCGCCAAATACATGGTACAAAATTCAAATACAACTTAATTATACAACAGTCGTGTAAAATACGACAAAACATAGCTGAGAGTGTAAACAAGAATAATGTCATCTAGACAATATCCACACTTAGTGGTGTCCTCATTACAATTATTATCACATTATTCTGTAGAATAGTGAGGACTACTAAAGCCATTTATCCTGGACCATCACTCCATTCCCCGACTCGTCCCAACTATATTCTCATTTCCTGAAGAGAACAATGAAAGAAAGGGTGAGCTCAACTAGCCCAGTAAGAAATATTATGAGTAAGATAATTCAGAATAAATTATCCTTAGCCTTCAACAGTATAACAACTGATAGAATACAATAAACAACAAGGTTTAGATCAACAACTGCAGCAGAAATAAACAATCCATTAGAAGAGTCAAGTAGAGCATAAAATATACTATCTTTTATGATTTAAAAAGTTTTTCATCAACTTTATCGTTGAGACTCAGCTTAATAAATAAAATCGAATCATCCCTGCACCACGACCAAGGATATTCATGTAATCATCAATGGTCATGATTATACCGAATAATCCCTAGTCATAATCATACCAACAACTGTCCATCAATGAACTACAAGCCAATGAAGACTTTTCCCACATCATTCGTCATATTACGGTCATGATTATACTGAATAATCCCTGGTCATAATCATACCAAGTCCATCTATGCACGTAAGCCAAAGATGACTTTAATCACAATATAAGCATGAGGATGATGACAATGACATAATAATTCAATAAAACAAGTTTAAGGATAAATTTTTAAGATTTATAATTTAATTTATCCAGAAATCAATAACGTCCAAATTGTCAACATGATACTGCTTTGTAGAGTAAAATTCAAGAATAATATTCATGTTCCAAAAATAATTTGGACAGAAAAGAAATATATTTTTGGGTGAATAGTACCCGTGAATAGTACTTCTAGAATAGTACCTCGTGAATAGTACCCAATACGAAAAGTGTCCCGAATACCCGAGTGAATGATACTAGAGTAAATAGTAACTCATGAATAGTACTCCAGCACGAAAAGTACCCGAATACCCGAAAGTGAATAGTAATCGGGTGAATAGTAACCCATGAATAGTAACTCGTAGTAAAAAATACCAAAGAAACCGACATTCCATGGCGAGTACAAAAGAAATGATATCTCGGAACGAGTATAATAGAATATACAAAATCGCAAATGGATTTTCACCGCCATGCAGAATCCACGTGATGCATTATTTCCACAATTTAATAAGGAATGAATACGCATGATCTTTCACCGGCATGCGATAGATCGCATACAACAAAGTTATTCCAATAGAATAATAAAGAATGGAACCAGTCATGCGTAATCCGCACAAAACAAGATATTCCAATGTAATAATAAAGAATGGAACCGTGTCATGCGTAATCCGCATGCAGCATGTGATATTCCAAATGTAATAATAAAGAATCGGAACAAGGTCATGCATAATCCGCATGCATGTGATATTCCAAATGTAATAATAAAGAATGTAAGCGAGGTCATGCGTAATCCGCATGCATGTGATATTCTAACAAAATAATAAAGAATAAAATAACAACAAAAATCACCAGGCATGCGATAAACCGCACAGACAGGTTATTCCAATAGAATAATAAAGAATGGAATAATAGAAGAATTTCACCATGTATGCGGTACTTCGCATAGACAGGTTATTCCAACATAATAATAAATAATGGAATAACAACCTTATGAGTATTGAAAGAAAATAACTCTCTTCATGAATACGTAAGAATAATACCCCTTACCTCAGAAGAAAACTGGATACTGGAATAGTGAGGTAGCAGACTTCTCTTCTTCTTTCTCTCTATAATTTCTCTCTATAATAATTGCTCTATAGCTTTAGTGAATAGGTGAGAAATGAAGGAATGAGCTTCTATTTATAGGAAAATATAGTTTCCATAATTGCACATTTTGGGGCTCGAAATATTACAGTATAATACCTTCATCTTTTCTTTCATTTTTAATTTAGTCATGCAAGTATTATCAAACTTGCACCACCTCCCCTAATAGTAAATCATGTGAATCAATAGTAAATCATGTGACTCAATAGTTCTAAACATGTGAAAAAATTAATTATAGTATAGTACCTTCATCTATACCTCTATTTTTAACTTAGTTATGCAAGTATTATCAAACTTGCACCAACTCCCCTAATAGTAAATGAATGTGATTCAATAGTACAAACATGTGAACAAATAGTTATAATCATGTGAATTAATAGCAATTAATTGCTCATTTATCCGATTAATTACCCGATTGGTCAATATAACTTCCAGACATCAATTATTATTGAAATAAATGTCGGTTCCCACTAACACTAATAATCCCAACACAATGGAACTAACAATTTCATCTTTAATCAACACGAACTTATTCATCATTAATATTATAATTCACAATATTTAACAACCAGGTCGTTCCCAGGAAAGAGGGGGCTTTTCGATAAGGATTTCTCCTTATTGGCGAGCAATTAGGTGACCAAACCTCTCCTTGACAGAACTTCTAGACATTGTCAATATTGCAAATAATAATATGAATAACTTTTCTGTCTCAATTATTGATTTAATAATATATCATATTATGCAGATGATACTGTGACAATAACTGAATCAATAATATGAGAGATATGATGATGCGAAGAATTACTATATCAAGAATGAAGTATAACCGAATGACTTCTCACGTAAGCATCAATAATCAATACCGTGTATTACTTCAACCACGACAGACATCGTATTTTTACTTTTTACTACCGAATAGTTCAACAGTTTTAACGGTAACACTTTCGTTGTTATTTTTATAAAAAGATAATTCTGTCATTTTCTTACTACGACAATACTTCCGTTGTGGGGTCCACCAATGATTGTGCCGTCCTACGGATATTCCTCGACAAAAAAAATATTCCCCGACAAAACGAATATTTTATAACAACTTGCATACTTTGAAATATTTTTTACATATCACCCTTAACTTTAATATTTTATCAATTTAACCATTTACTGAATATAATAATTATAAGAAAATTGAATACTTTCATTTCATAAAATTTGGGGTCTCACAATCTCCCCTCCTTATGAAATTTCGCCCTCAAAATTTACTTACCTGGTAGTTCAAAGAGATGAGAATACCTTGCTTTCTTTTTGGATCATACCTTCTCGGTTATTTCCTCTGTATCATGATTTTCCCATTGCTCATCTCCTGTATTTCAGATATCATTCTAGAATATACCTTCAAAACAAAGGTTAATTGACATATCATAATTTCTCAATTTATCAAGTAAACAATTTCAGCTTTAGGTAAGTCACACACTAGCGAAGTATATTACTCGTCTCTCCCCTCCTAGTTCTAGACTCATATCTCAGCCAGGGATCATATCCCTAAGCTTTGATACAAACTGTGACGCAACCAAAATAGGTATACATCACCCATCTTGAGTCGCCAAATACATGGTACAAAATTCAAATACAACTTAATTATACAATAGTGGTGTAAAATACGACAAAACATAGCTAAGAGTTTAAACAAGAATAATGTCATCTAGACAATATCCACACTCAATGGTGTCCTCATTACAATTATTATCACATTATTCCGTAGAATAATGAGGACTACTAAAGCCATTTATCCTGGACCATCACTCCATTCCCCGACTCGTCCCAGCTATATTCTCATTTCCTGAAGAGAACAATGAAAGAAAGGGTGAGCTCAACTAGCCCAGTAAGAAATATTATGACTAAGATAATGCAGAATAAATTATCCTTAGCCTTCAACAGTATAACAACTGATAGAATACAATAAACAACAAGGTTTAGATCAACAACTGCAGCAGAAATAAACAATCCATTAGAAGACTCAAGTAGAGCATAAAATCTACTATCTTCTATGATTTAAAAAGTTTTTCATCAACTTTATCATTGAGACTCAGCTTAATAAATAAAATCGAATCATCCCTGCACCACGACCAAGGATATTCATGTAATCATCAATGGTCATGATTATACCGAATAATCCCTGGTCATAATCATACAAACAACTGTCCATCAATGAACTACAGGCCAATGAAGACTTTTACCAGATCATTCGTCACATTACGGTCCATGATTATACCGAATAATCCACAGTCATAATCATACCAAGTCCATCTATGCACGTATGCCAAGATGACTTTAATCACAATATAAGCATGAGGATGATGACAATGACATAATAATTCAATAAAACAAGTTCAATGATAAATTTTAAAGATTTATAATTTAATTTATCCGTAAATCAATAACGTCCAAATTGTCAACATGATCTTTGCTTTGTAGAGTAAAATTCAAGAATAATATTCATTTACCAAAATAATTTGGACGGAGAAAAGAAATATATTTTTTGGGTGAATAGTATCCCGTGAATAGTACTTCGGGAATAATACCCCGTGAATAGTACCCCGACACGAAAAGTGTCCCGAATACCCGAGTGAATGATACTAGAGTGAATAGTAATCTGGTGAATAGTAACTCGTGAATAGTAACTCGTGAATAATACTCCAGCACGAAAAGTACCCCGAATACCCGAGTGAATAATACCAGAGTGAATAGTAACCCATGAATAGTAACTCGTAAAAAAATACCAAAGAAAATGACATTCCATGACGAGTACAAAAGAAATGATATCTCAGATGAGTATAATAGATTATACGAAACTGCAAATGGATTTTCACCCGCCATGCGGTAATCCACATAGACAGATCATTTCCATAATTTAATAAGGAATGAATACATAGGATCTTTCACCAGGCATGCGATAGACCGTACAGACAAGTTATTCTAACAAAATAATAAAGAATGGAACCAAGTTATGCGTAATCCGCATGCACGAGGATATTCCAATGAGAATAATAAAGAATCGGAACCAATTAAATGCGTAATCCACACAGCATAAGATTTTCCAACAAAATAATAAAGAATCGGAACCGTGTCATGCGTAATCCGCACGCATGAGATATTCCAAATGAATAATAAAGAATGGAATAACAACAGAATTCACTAGGCATGCGATAGACCACACAGATAGGTTATTCTAACAGAATAATAAAGAATGGAATAACAGAAGAATTTGACCATGTATGCGGTGTACGACCCCAACTTTTATGAATAAAGATGAACCTTCTATAATTATCATTTTTGAATATTATGGAGTGAATTTGATATAATGTATAGTTGTGGGTAATATTTATAAATTTTGCAAAGTACGCAAGTTGTTATATAATATTCGATTGGTCGGGGAATATTCGTTTTAACAGGAAATATTTGAACGACGACACAATCATTGGTGGACCCCCCAACGGAATTATTATCGGATTGAGAAAACGACAAAAATATTTTTATGAAAATAACGGCGGAAGTTTTATTGTTAACTGTTGAAACACCCAGTGTTAAAAGTACAGGAATACGCGTGGTTGCATAGTAGCACACGGTATTGATTATTGATGCTTACGTGAGAAGACACTCAGTTTTGTTCAATTATTGCTTCAGTAATTGTTGCATAGTATCTCACGTTAATTGATTCAATTATTGTCGATATTTTATTATTAAATCAATAATTGAGATAACAAAGTTGTTAATATTATTATTTGGATTATTAACGATGTCTAAAAGTTCTGCCAAGGAGAGGTTTGGTCACCTAATTGCGCTCCAATAGGGAGAAATCCTTATTGGAAAGCCCCCTCTTTCCTGGGAACGACCTGGTCGATTAATAGTGTGAATTATGATAATGATGATGAAGTTTTTTATTAGTATTATTAATGTAATAAAACAGAAAAGCTTTTTATATAAAACAGAATACTTTTATAAAGTTATTCATTTTATTAGGCTAATAGTAAAATCTTTTTATATAAAACAGAATACTTTTATAAAGTTATCTGTTTTATTAGACAATAATTAGAATATATTATATTTTATTATGCATAGTGTTTGCATAGTGCATGCATAGTGTTTGCATAGTAAGATCTTTTTAAATAAAACAGAATACTTTTATAAAGTTATTCGTTTTATTAGATTATAAATAGAATATATTATATTTTATTGTAAATCAATCTGGACCGTGCGTTTAAAAGTAAATCAATCTGGACCGTTCATGGATTGGTTACTATTCAGTCCATTCTTCTATAAATAGAAGCTCAATCCTTCATTATTTCTTATGAATTCACTGAAACTCTAGAGAGAGAAACTGTAGAGAGAATTCTTCTTCTATAATCTTGAGCGTTTAAGAAAGCTTTGAGCGTAGTGCAAGTTTCTTCAAGTATATCCCCGCCCTACCGTCGGAGTACTCTTCTTTATAAGGTAAGGGGTATTTTTTTTCTTCATATTCATGAAGAGAACTTCTGTTATTCCGGTCTTTATTATTCTGTAGGAATAACCTATATACGCGGACTACCCTATACTTGGTGAAATTCTTCTGTTATTCCATTATTTATTATTCTACTTTGAAATAACTTTGTCTGCAAGTGAAGTACTGCATACATGGTGAAATTCTCATTGTTATTCCATTCTTTAGTATTCTGCTTGGAATATCCTCGTCATGTGTTTTTACGCCGACCGGTTCCGCCTTTATTATTCTATTGGAATATCCTCGTCTCATGCGTTTCGGGACTGGTTTTCGTTATTTATTATTACATTGGAATAACTTTGTCTACGCATCTGCAAGTACCGCATGCATGGTGATTTCTGTTGTTATTCCATTCTTTTATTATTACATTGGAATATCCATGCGTTCGTATTAAATCGACTGGTTCCGTTATTTATTATTCTATTGAATAACTCGCTCATGCGCAATACCGCATACATGGTAATTTCTTTTGTTATTCCATTCTTTATTATACTCAGTTGGTTAAAGTTTTGACTTTTATACTCCATGGAATTAGTGGAATATCCTTGATATTTGCGCTTCATCCAGTATCTTTTTATGGAAATATTCTTCTGAGCATTCTTGAGTTTTACCCCACAAAGCAATATCATGTTGACAATTTGGACGTTATTGGTTCCTGGATAAATTAATTCTTGAACTTGTTTTATTGAATTCTTATATCATTATCATCATCCTCATGTTTATTTATTAAGCTGAGTCCCAGCGATAAAAATGATGAAAAACCTTTTAAATCATAAAAGATAGTAGATTTTATTCTCTATTTGACTCTTTTAATGGATTGCTTGTTCCGTTGCAGTTAAACTTGATGTCTATTATATTTTATCAGTTTAACATTGTTGAAGACTAATGATAATTTATTCTGCATTATCTTAGTCATAATATTTCTTACTAGGCTAGTTGAGCTCACCCTTTCTTTCATTATTCTCTTCAGGAAATGAGAACGTAGCCGGGACTAGTCGGGGAACGAAGTGACGGTCCAGATGATAGTATTAGTAGTCCTCACTATTCTGATGAGGACTTATTTCGAGAGTGGATATTGTCTAGAAGACAATATTTGTATTAAAACTCATATCTCTCTTGTTGTATATTAAAGATTGTATTTATATTCCGTACCATGTATTTGGCGACTCAGAATAGGCGATGTATACCTATTTTGGGGGCGTCACATGCGGTACTTCGCATAAACAGGTTATTCCAATATAATATTAAAGAATGGAATAACAACCCGTACGAGTATTGAAAGAAAATAACTCTCTTCATGAATACGTAAGAATAATACCCCTTACCTCAGAAGAAAACTGGATACTGGAATAGTGAGGTAACAGACTTCTCTTCTTCTTTCTCTTTATAATTTCTCTCTATAATAATTTCTCTATAGCTTTAGTGAATCGGTGAGAAATGAAGGAATGAGCTTCTATTTATAGGAAAATATAGTTTCCATAATTGCACATTTTGGGGCTCGAAATATTACAGTATAATACCTTCATCTTTTCCTTCATTTTTAATTTAGTCATGCAAGTATTATCAAACTTGCACCACCTCCCCTAATAGTAAATCATGTGAATCAATAGTAAATCACGTGACTCAATAGTTCTAAACATGTGAAAAAATTAATTATAGTATAGTACCTTCATCTATACCTCTATTTTTAACTTAGTTATGCAAGTATTATCAAACTTGCACCAACTCCCCTAATAGTAAATGAATGTGATTCAATAGTACACACATGTGAACAAATAGTTATAATTATGTGAATTAATAGCAATTAATTGCTCATTTATCCGAGTAATTACCCGATTGGTCAATATAACTTCCAGACATCAATTATTATTGAAATAAATGTCTGTTTCCACTAACACTAATAATCCCAACACAATGGCACTATCAATTTCATCTTTAATCAACACGAACATATTCATCATTAATATTATAACTCACAATATTTAACAATCAGGTCGTTCCCAGGAAAGAGGGGGCTTTCCGATAAGGATCTTTCCTTATTGACGCGCAATTAGGTGACGAAACCTCTCCTTGACAGAACTTCTAGACATTGTCAATATTGCAAATAATAATATGAATAATTTTACCGTCTCAATTATTGATTTAATAATATATCATATTATGCAGATGATACTGTGACAATAACTGAATCAATAATATGAGAGATATGATGCAACAATTACTGTAGCAATAATTGAGTATAACTGAGTGACTTCTCACGTAAGCATCAATAATCAATTCCGTGTGCTACTATGCAACCGCGCATATTACTGTACTTTTACTACCGAGTATTTCAACAGTTTTAATGGTAACACTTTCGCAGTTATTTTTATAAAAAGATAATTCTGTCGTTTTCTTACTACGACAATACTTTAGTTGTGGGGTCCACCAATTATTGTGCCATCCTACGGATATTTCCCGACAAAAAGAATATTCCCCGACCAAACGAATAATTTATAACAACTTGCATACTTTGAAAAATTTTCACATATCACCCTTAACTTTAACCTTTTATCAATTTAACCATTTACTAAATAGAATAATTATAAGAAAATTGAATACTTTCATTTCACAAAATTCGGGGTCTCACATAAATAATGTCATATACGCAAATAGTGCCATATACATGAATAGTGTCGTATACGTGAATGGTGTCGTATACATGAATAGTAACCCCGACACAAAAAGATAAAGTTTCACAATAAAATTCATATCAATATTTATAACACCTTAACCAAATGTTATAAATCCCTTAATAATCTCATAATCTAATATTATTAATATTATCACAATATTTTAATCATTTCTTAAACTTATAAACAATTTATTTTAATTGTTTACAATTTACCAAATAATGCATTTAATCATTAAAAAATGCCATACTCATAAGATTTCATCACCAATGATCAAATTCCTCATCAAAAATCTGCATATACCTCATATAGGATTTCCAAGCCATAAAATCCTATTTACCAACTTTTCAACTTCACATAACATATTTAATTCATATGTTCGTAACTAAACCATTTTTATGAAAAATACCAAATTAGTCCCAAACAAATTTTTTTTTCTGGGGTTTAGCAGAATATAGTTCCATATTGAACATATATTTTTCTCAGAATTTTTTAAAATTCATTTACTATTTTTCATATGGCTAAAACTGCCGAATATTTAGACATTTATCAAAAATTGTATTTTTGTCCAAAAATTCTAAAATTTACAAGGTATACTGCTGTTATATAGGTGTATTCCTAATAAAAATTTCACCAATTTTAGAGTTAACCACAAGGAGTTATAAGGGTTTACTTTTAAAACAGTATTTTCCCATAAAATTCATAATTCCTAATCTATACATCCAAAAATTGCCATTTTTGGACACAATCTAGAAAACTAATCAAATTATCATTTTAAATTTTTCCAGAATTTTTGAGGGTCAGAAAAATTACGAAACTGCAAATGGATTTTCACCCGCCATGCAGTAATCCACGTAGACAGATCATTTCCAAAATTTAATAAAGAATGAATATAGAGGGTCATTCACCATGCATGTGGTAATCCACATTGACATGTTATTCCAACAGAATAATAAAGAATGGAATAACAGAAGAATTCACCAGCATGCGATAGACCGCATGCATGATGTTTATTCCCAATAGAATAATAAAGAATGGAACCAGTGTCATGAGTAATCCGCATGCATGAGGATATTCCAAATGTAATAATAAAGAATGAAATAACAACAGATTCACTAGGCATGCGATAGGCCAATCGTATGCATACGAAGTTATTCCAACAGAATAATAAAGAATGGAATAACATAAGAATTTCACCATGTATGCGGTACTTCACATAGACATGTTATTCCAACATAATAATAAAGAATGGAATAAAAACCCTTACGAGTATTGAAAGAAAATAACTCTCTTCATAAATACGAAAGAATAATACCTACCTTTGAAGAAACTGGATACTGGAATAGTGGGGTAGTAGACTTCTCTTCTTCTTTCTCTCTATAATTTCTCTCTATAATAATTGCTCTATAGCTTTAGTGAATTGGTGAAAAATAATGAAGGAATGAGCTTCTATTTATAGGAAAATATAGTTTCCATAATTGCACATTTTGGGGCTCGAAATATTACAGTATAATACCTTCATCTTTTCCTTCATTTTTAATTTAGTCAAGCAAGTATTATCAAACTTGCACCACCTCCCCTAATAGTAAATCATGTGAATCAATAGTAAATCATGTGACTCAATATTTCTAAACATGTGAAAAAATTAATTATAGTATAGTACCTTCATCTACACCTCCATTTTTAACTTAGTCATGCAAGTATTATCAAACTTGCACCAACTCCCCTAATAGTAAATGAATGTGATTAAATAGTACACACATGTGAACAAATAGTTATAATTATATGAATTAATAGCAATTAATTGCTCATTTATCCGATTAATTACTCGATTGGTCAATATAACTTCCAGACATCAATTATTATCGAAATAAATTTTGATTTCCATTAACACTAATAATCCCAACACAATGAAACTATCAATTTCATCTTTAATCAACACGAACTTATTCATCATTAATATTATAACTCTCAATATTTAACAACCATGTCGTTCCCAGGAAAGAGGGGGCTTTCCAATAAGGATTTCTCCCTATTGGCGCGCAATTAGATTATCTAACCTCTCCTTAACAAAACTTCTAGACATTGTCAATATTGTAAATAATAATATGAATAACTTTGTTGTCTCAATTATTGATTTAATAATATAACATATTATACAGATGATACTGTGACCATATTTGAATCAATAATATAAGAGATATGATGCAACAATTACTGTAGCAATAATTGAGTATAACTGAGTGACTTCTTACGTAAGCATCAATAATCAATACCGTAATATTCTTACTATGCAACCACGCCAGACATTCTTTGTTTTTTACCATCGAGTATTTTATGACAACTTGCTTACTTTGAAAAATATTCACATATCACCCTTAACTTTAACCTTTATCAATTTAACCATTTACTAAATAGAATAATAATTATAAAAATTGAATACTTTCATTTCGTAAAATTCGGGGTCTTACACGCAGTGCAGGGGTGATTCGATGATGTGGTTTATTTATTAAGCTAAGTCTCAGCGATAAATTGGATGAAAAACTTTTTAAATCATAGAAGATAGTAGATATCATGCTCTACTTGACTCTTCTAATGGATTCCTTGTTCCACTACAGTTAAACTTGATGTTTATTGAATTTTATCAGTTTAATACAGTTGAAGGCTAATGATAATTTATTTTGCATTATCTTAGTCATAATATTTCTTACTGGGCTAGTTGAGCTCACCCTTTTGCTTTCATTGTTCTCCTCAGGATATGAGAACGTAGTCGGGACTAGTTGGGGAATGGAGTGACTGTCTAAGTTGGTTATTTTAGTAGTCCTCACTACTTAGTGTGATAATAAATGTAATGATGATTGAATTTGAGTTTAGATATTGTCTATGAGACAATATTCATGTAAAAACTCAGCTATGTTTTGTCGTATTTTTACACGACAGTTGTATTAAAAAAGTTTGTATTTGATTTCTATACCATGTATTTAGCGACTCAAGATGGGTGACGTATATCTATTTTGGGGGCGTCACATATTACATATCTATTACACTCGAATGTTTAAACAATTTATAGGATTACTGGAATTAATGGTCAAAAATCGTTGACCGAGCATGACTGTATCGCCCCCATATCTATACTCCCACGGTATCCGATATGGTGCTTGTAGACATTTGAAATTTTCTTTTCCTGTTACTAACTATGCAGGAGGGCAAAAGCATCTTTTTCATTCCATAGATAACCTTGGAGGACCACAACATCAATTCCAACCTCAGAGATAACCCTGAGGATATTCAGAGACAATAGCATGACAACCTCAAAGATAACCCTGCGAAAAGACGGCTACAAATGTGTGAAAACCAGAGATAACCTCGAGAGGGACAAAATGGTCATTTTGCCAACTCAACTTTACTTCAAATCAAATACACTCATTTCAACTCAAATTGCTTTAAAAGAAGTCCCACACGAACCATATCTTAACTTCAGAGCGCAAACTACGCAAAACAGCTTACCGGATTGCCTGACGAAGACCCGGAAATGACATTTCGGTCATGGACCCATCTTCCTGGAATCAAAAAAGGGCAAATCCTATGTCATTACATAGTTATCGAAAATAGCTTTCCATAATGGTATGGCACGCCTCAATCGAAGGCTTGGATTGAAATTCTGCAAGTTTGAGCGGACATCACGTTGCAGCACGCGATAATGCGTTTGAGATAGCGGGACCTGTGGAGCTCTGGGCACCCAGGCGACCCACAGTGCATCTGCTGACTACCGCATGAAGTACACTGCGGCTCCCCCCTCTATAAATAGAGGGCTTGGAGTGGCCATATTTGCAAGAGAAAAGGCAAAGAAGCCCTGTCCAATTTGCTTTGTACACATTATAAACTGAGTGCTTGCTCTTTTTAAACACTTGTGAGATTATAGTCTGTCATATTTTTACCAGCGGGAGCCGAGTGTTCATCCATTTAGTGTCATAGAAGCCTGCCTTGGCAAAAGCCTCTCACACTCTATAAAGCCTTTCTCTTCATCTTTGCACACACTATTCTACACATTGAGAGTCGTGTTATGTGCGTATGCCCGGACTTCGGTCCGTGGTTTTCATTTCTGTCTGTATATATACTTATATATATATATATATATATATATATTTATATATGGACTAACATTAACGAGTTATGCCTCGATTGAAAGCATTTACTTGCTTTATATATATATATATATATATATATATATATATATATATATATATATATAAATAATACGCTCGGATGTAAAACCGTGCTCATCGATATATATAGCGTTTACTTGCTTATATATATATATATATATATATATATATATATATATATATATATATATATATATATATATATATATATATAAACTATTGTTATATATCTCGATGAGCTCGGATTTTACATCCGGCGTTTATTGCTTTTTTATATATATACATACTTATATATATAATTATTGTTTTATATATCCGATGAGCACAGATTTTATATCGATGCGTTCGTTTATATATATATATATATATATATATATATATATATATATATATATACACATTTCTATCAGGCCTGGAGTTTACTTCGAGGCCTTTTATTGCTTTATTTACATTTAGTCCCGCCTGGAGTTTACTTAATTGGCGGTTGATAAATCTTCTTGCTTTATTTACATTTAGTCCCTTTGAGTTTACTTAAGTGGTGGTTGATCGCATTCTTGCTTTATTTACTTTTCTGATCCCCCATGGAGTTGCTTCGTGGTGGTTGATCATGTCCATATATATATATATTTACCGCTTCTATATATTTACATTTCCGATCCACCATGGAGTTGCTTTGTGGTGGTTGATCATGTCTGTATATATATATTTACAGCTTTTATATATATAACTGCTTACTTCTTTTCATATAAATTGCGGTATCATGTGAGCCTAGGAATCACGGGATCACAGATTCAGTCTACTGAATCTAGATTTGGTTCCCGTGATGGACATTTTCACCTGTAAGCAGCTTGTACATTATTTACGGTGTCTAAATTTCCTTGGATGGCTGTCATGCCCATAAGGAGTTCGACACTGCTGTATATTATTTTCTCGAAGATGCCTCACATCTCGAAAATAAAAGCAAACAAGCCGAACATTTAATAATAAAATGGAATTTTGAAAAGGTCTCAATTCCTATTGAGCACAGGGTTTGAAAAACCTCTTTTACAAAACTTCATTGCTATATCTTACTTAAAACTGAATTTTTCTATAAAATTCAAACCCTTTGTATATAGGTGTGAACGAGGCCTCGCACTACTTTCAAATAATTGCACATTGATCCACACATACACACACACACATTCATATAACAGTTTCTTTGAAAAGTGGCGGTCACCGTGGCAACACGGATGTCGGGGGGTGCCTAACACCTTCCCTTCGCATAATCAAGCCCCCGTACCCAAAATAAATCTAGGTTTCACAGACTCGTTTAGCAGTGTCACATCACTGGGTCAATGTGCAAACCTTTTTCGGTTGTGTTGGTGCAACCAGTTAAAAACACCGACTGGCGACTCTTAAAGTCAAATCGTCGACATTACACATGTCGGACCTTTTTCACTTATTTTTTCAAACAAATCTCACATAACAATGAGAACACCAAAGAACAAGTAACGAAAAGGGACAACTAAAAATCCCGACGTCGACAGGTGGCGACTCTACTGGGGACACCAGTAAGAGGGCTTAAGCCGCTATTACAAACTTTTCAAAACTGTTATTTGCTTGTCTATGGATGTTGTATTTACATTTTTTGATGAATGTCTATGAATGCATGTATTTATTGCGCTTAATGCTTTACAATATATCTGCTTGTGATATTAGTGCTTCACACATGTCATCATTTTCATAAACGGTGAGACACGTTGTATGTGAATGTATGTTGTGTGGTTCCTCCACCAGGAGGCTATCCTGTCGGTGTTTGATTACTGGACTCGTAGGGAGACTAATTCCAACAAGGCTCAAGAAAGGCACCACCCAGATTCGCTCCAGTTGAAAGACCAAATTAACTTCCCGTCAAGTAGATTACGATGATCTGGGAACCATCATGCCAAAAAGCCGCGACTGTAACCTAAGATAGGTCAACCTCTGATAAACCAAACACGGAGGAAAGTCTCTTCATGCTCTCCATTTTCAATTACTTGTAAAAACATTTACTTGTAATTTTATTCCATGTTCATCTTTATGTAATGGAAAATATGAAGAATATTTGTGCATACATGACATGTTATCAATTAACACCCGTTTTTGAAGGACAATATTCCTAGAATGGGCACATTATGATAGCATTTACATTATCCCTAAGACTAAACTACATAAGTCTTTTGTAGGGAAGCAATTGGGCCCATTTCCCGTTCAAAGTCCAAAAGGGAATTAAGCCCACAGTCAGACATGGATAAAAGTGCCCAACCTGATCCTACTCCTGTCTCTCGTGCGGAGTTCAAAAGATTAAGTTATCAAATTACAGAGTTGGCTGTTATGTTCAAGGAACTACACCAATCTACTCAGGGTCTACAAATACCCCTCCACGTAGAATCCTCTGCACATGGAGAAATCCGAGGCAAAACAATGCCTACTTAACCAGAGTCATCCACACCAGGGGTCAGTCAGGGTATTGGTAAAAATATGGAAACCCAGATACCTAAACCTCATTTCAATAAAGAAATCACAAATCTCAGGGATGATCGAGAAACTAGGGATATAACAAAGAAAGTCCAACAAATGGAGGAGACCATCCGGTCAATCAAAGGGACTGGAAATTATGGGAGTGTCACCTATTCAGATCTCTGCATATTCCAAGGGGCTCGATATCCTACCAAATTCAAAGTCCTAGAGTTTGAGAAGTACAATGGGGCAGGCGATCCCTATACGCATATAAAAGTGTACATTAGCGAACTGGGGTCTTATGCTAAAGATGAAAGCCTCAGAATGCAAATTTTTCAAAAGAGTCTCGTCGGAGAGGCTAAAGTCTGGTATGCCCGACTTGACAATGCCAAAATCCATAACTGGGAAGAATTGGCCCACACCTTTCTAAATCAGTACAGTTTTCAGTCACAAATGGCACCTTATCTATACCAAGTGACTAAAGTTAAAAAGAAAAGTACTGAATCTTTCTGAGAATATGCCCAAAGGTGGAGACATCTCGCAGTACAAGTCATTCCATCAATGACAGAAACTGAGATGGTAATGATGTTTATTGACATTCAAGAGGCGCCTTACTATGAGAGGATCCTAGCGAGGGCATAGGAAAGCCATTCTCTAAAATGATCAAACACGATTTAAATGGCGAAAATGGGACTAAAAGCAGGCAACATTAAAGACTTCACTGCCTTGGAAGCGATGCCGCCAAAGATCTGACAGACCGCAAATATGCGAGTGATCCCAAGGGTGTACTAGATAAAGGCATTGAAGATGTATCCCTTGTTGTACAGGGGCAAGCTAGGAGACCAACCTACAGTCCCCTTATTTGGAAAAAGCAAGACAATCTGCCATCTCAATCACAGGCTGCATTCAACCAATGCCCAGACAGAAAAAGAAAATTTGAAAGATCAGAAAATCAGGTGTTCACTCCACTGGGCGATTCCCTTGAAAATGTATTGGAGATATTAATGGATCATAAGAAAATTACCGAATTGGCCCCACCTCTGGAACCAGGAAGCAAAAGATACAATCTAAGCCAAAGATGTGCTTACCACTCGGGGTCTCCAGGACACGATACACAAGATTGTTGGTCTTTAAAGCATAAAATTCAAAATCTGATCGAAAGTGGAGGTATTGTGGTCCAACAACCTGATCAACAAAATGTCAACATCAACCTTCCGTTGCAGCATGATACGGGGGAAGTAAACATGATCGGGTCAGGAAGGGCTGAAATATATCCAATTTATAAGTGCATACGAAGAATAGAGGACTACCCCCAAAGGCACAGAACAAATGTCCTAAAGTGGGAAAACTCGGAGGAGGGTATCATAGTAATGAAAAAATTAGAGACGATCCAGAAACAAGTAAATCTGCTAGCTAAGCTGATAGTGCGACAACATCAGGATACGAGGCAGTTTTTCACTCATTAGAAGGCCAAGAAAAGGGGGATGATAAAATTTCTAGAAGACCTCGCCAACGGAAAAATCGCTCAGGGGAATGCGAATTCTCAAAAAAGAAAGATCTAACAACCTCCACAAGAGTCCGAAAATTCACCCCTCTAAGCAAATCCAATGAAGAAATGCTACACTTTCTGATAAGCGAAGGAAGGATTACTGAGTTGTTGCCTCCTATAAAACCCAAGATAAAGAGTTATGATTCCACCAAGATATGTCTCTACCATTCTAACTCACTTGGACATACGACTGAGGAATGCTGGTCTTTGCGACATTAAATATAGGATCTCATTGAAAATGGAGAGCTGGAGATAGAATTCCCCATGACCAAAAAAGGCGAAAAAGAAATAAAAAGCTTAAGATGTCCACTCGAGACATGCAGTTCAGATGAGGTGAAGGCTATGAGCGATAATCCTGGCAGAACGCAAGATGAAGTGATCCTAATGCAGGAAATGACTGAGGAGACACGGGAATCCCCAACGGATATTCCTTCGCCAACATCAAGCATCTTCTGGTCCAAATATAGCATCCACGTTCCTAATTTTATAACTTTGGATGATGCGGAGGAAATACTAATCCTTTCCAAGGAAGAAAAAGCCAAAAAGAAAAGTTCCCTGCAAGAAATACAACCATAGTTCGAGGGAGAGTTCATAGTCGAATCCTCTCAAGCCCAGGAAAAATGCAAAGGAACATATGAAGGAAAAGGTGATGAGGTTATCGGAGAAGCCAACCAATTGAAGAATCAGGAGTTCATCCCTTTTTGCGATAGGTCCAGTTCAAGTGTCCCTGAGGAACGTATTGAATCAGGAAGCGATCAAGTTATGGCTATATGTGAAGATATTCAGAATAAAGAGGTAACCTCTATCGCGAGCCTTGAAGGCAATATAACCACTAACAACTGGACTATCAAGCCTCAACTAGCCAAGAAGGTGTAGATCCAGAGGATACAGTTGTGAGTTCCAAAAGATTTTGGGACGGTATCAATTTTTTCGCAGTATGCCTTTTATTTTCTATGCGTGTAAATATTGAAAAAAAAAAAAAAAAAAAAAGAAAAAAAAAGAAAAAAAAGAGAAGAAAGACAAAAAAAAAAGAAAAAAAGAAAAAAAAAAAGAAGAAAAGAAAAAAATCAAATCAGTCAGGTTTCGTCTCATAAGGGCGAACTACGTCAACCTGATCTCCCTGATACCCGATCTATATGGCCCGGTCGCAATAAAAAAAACAATAAAAACATTTTTGCCATTTCTCTACAAAAACAAAAACCACAAAAACACTTCTACACCCTTCTTCATCAATAAAGCTTATACACCCATCTGCCTTTCACATTCAGCGTTGAACCTCTTACACCACGCTTGAACTACGAAAGACCTGATCTCCACCCATCAATGGGAGTACGTAGGCAACAATTTATGGTGCGGTCAAACCAAATAAAAACTCAAATAAACACTTCTCAAACAAACACTTGTCAAACCCTTTATCTTATCAAGCAAGAACTACGCAGACCTGATCTCCCTCACATACAGGAGTATGTAGGCAACCATCAGTGGTGCGGTCTGTCCCTCAAAAGAAATATCCAAACCCAAACAACCCTCCAAGTCAGCGACCCATGTGGAGAAGACCCAACAACACTTCAATGTCATTCCTTCAAATCTGGCACAAATCCCAGAAAGGAAGAAACAACAATACGCCAAGACAACCAGCAGCAAGGACTTTCAAAGAGTCGACACCCTCAATCAACAAGTCTTCATAAAACCATCAAAGCTAATTGCGAGAACAAGTCAGAAATAATGATTGAGGACATCCAAGCCTAAATCCACTACCTGCTCACCATCTGGTACGGAGGTAAAAGCCTCTTACGATCTCGGTATCTTATCAGCCCATTTGTTAAAGTAACTATCCTAGACAACAAGCAAGGTTGGGGTAATTTCAAAATCGGCGACAACTTGATATTGGGACCCTTACAACAAGATTGGGGCAATCTCAAAAATAGCGACAACTCAACACTAGGGCATTTATTAACCATTATAAGGAGGAAAATGCACCAGTCAACACCATCAGCATGGTCCATCATCATCAGAGCTTCCCTCATATCATCTCACTGGCGATTCAGATATTGTTCACTCGCGATTTGGTCAACAAAGAGACTTTCTCATATGAATCCCCGACAACAACATGCGAAAGGACAGAGGCATTTTTCCGATTCCAGGAAAGCGAAGGATTTTAAGGTAGGATAAGCCTCTCATCAAAAGAAAGAAAACTCCTAAAAGAAATCATGGTGACATAAGCGTGCCCCTACGAAAGAAGGGGAAAATTCTTAAAAAGTTCTTAACTCAAGGCCAACGTAAAAAGGTCTGACAAATGAAATATATACCGTCAAACGTGTTAATTTGCGTCAAATCCTCATAATTGAGGCCTCTACACTAAAGTTCAAAAGTTCGACAACAAAAGAGCGAGCTGCACCCTCCAGGAATATTAGCGGCATTCAGGTCATCAGTTTAGCCGGATTGCGAATCAAATGTTCAAGCAAATGGGGCACAAGCACCCAATAGCGAAAGGAAACTCCAAATCACCTCAAAAAGGGTGAGGCGCTACATCAACACACATCTCTATCAAGCGTAACATCAGGTAGAGTTTGGTGAATCAAACCTTTGAATATCAATTCAGCAAAGGTATCGGAAGATCCGATATTCAAAACCATTGTTATCAATTAAGCACAACATTAAGATAGTTCAGCGATGAAATCTTCATATACCACCGTTCGAGTGGGAACTGAAATAGTTGGGCGATGTCAGCATATTCAAGTACTAGCAGGGCATTAGCGACACCGACAAAAAGTCAAACCATTGTAGTCAACACCAGCATAAACATCAGTAATCCCCGATAAAGGTAAAGCTATTTGCGAATTTTTTTTAACATTCATCATAGCATTCATTACATTGCGATTTGCGATATGCGATGTGCGAATTGCGAAATGTGATTGGCCAAATGCGAAAAGCGAAGTGCGAAATGCGATGTGCAATTTGCGAACTGCGATTTGCAAAAATATTTTAACATTCATCATAACATTCATTACATTGCGATCTGCATCATTAAGAACACCTTGTCATGTTTCAAGTGTCTACTAATCTTTATCATGTCCATTCCATTGCATTGCATGAACATGATAAAGAGGGGCATATGTAGACACTTGAAATTTTCTTTTCCTGTTACTAACTATATAGGAGGGCAAAAGCATCTTTTTCATTCTAGAGATAACCTTGGAGGACCACAAAATCAATTCTAACCTCAGAGATAACCTTGAGGATATTCAAAGTCAATAGCATGACAACCTCAAAGATAACCCTACGAAAACACGGCTACAAATGTGCGAAAATCGGAGAAAACCCCAGGAGGGACAAAATGGTTATTTTGCCAACTCAACTTCACTTCAAATCAAATACACTCATTTCAACTCAAATTGCTTCAAAAGAAGTCCCACAAGAACCATATCTTAACTTCGAAACGCAAACTATGTAAAATAGCTTATCGGATTGCCTGACGGAGACCCAGAAATGCCATTTCGGTCATGGACCCATCTTCCTAGAATCAAAAAAGGGCAAATCCTATGTCATTACATAGTTATTGGAAAGATCTTTCCAGAATGGTATGGCACGCCTCAATCGAAAGCTCGGATTGAAATTCTGCAAGTTCGAGCGGATATCACATTGCACGCGTGCACGCATTTCTTGAAGCGGGACTCGCAGAGCAAGGTACCCCGGTAGTCAGAGATACATATGCTGTCGTTGCCCTTGATTACACTCTACTCCCCCTCTATAAATAGAGGGCTTGGGGTGGCCATATTTGCAAGAGAAAAGGCGAGGAAGCCTTGTCCAATTTGCTTTGTACACATTATAAATTGAGTGCTTGCTCTTTTTAAACACTTGTGAGATTATAGTCTGTCATATTTTTATCGGCGGGAGCCGAGTGTTCATCCATTTAGAGTCATAGAATCCTGCCTTGGCAAAAGCCTCTTACACTCTATAAAGCCTTTCTCTTCATCTTTGCACACACTATTCTACACATTGAGAGTCGTGTTGTGTGCGTATGCCCGGACTTCGGTCAGTGGTTTCAATTTCTGTCTGTATATATACTTATATATGTATATATTATTATATGAACTAACATTATCGAGTTATGCCTCGATTGAGCCTAGATTTATGTCTAGAGCGTTTATTTTCTTTATATATATATATATATATATATATATAAGCGTCGTAGTCCGAACATATCGATGAGCTTTGGATTTTACATCCTGAGAGCGTTTATTGCTTATATATATATATATATATACATACTTCTATATATATAATTGTTGTGGGACATATCCAGGTGAGCTTTGTATTTTATATCCTAATATCGTTCTTTGCTTATATATATATATATATATATATATATATATATATATATATATATATATCTAGTCGGATATATATTTGATGAGCCTCGGATTTTATATCCGTAGGCGTTTATTGCTTATATATATATATATATATTCTTCGCTATATATATATATATATATATATATATATATAACCATGTTTCAACTAACGCTCATCCAACTAGTCCAAAATTGGAGTTAATGGCTGACATGGCGCCCGGCGCCAGCTAGAGGGAGTAGCGGCCAACAAATTTCTTTTATGTTGGCCGCTACTCCCTCTAGCTTGCCAATCAAATAATGATGTTTTGATGGTAGCTAGAGAGTAACGACCAACATAAAAGAATTTGGCTTAATTACTAATTATCCTAATTATTCTCGTAAAATAAAATAAAATAATAAATAATTATAAGGATAACAATTATCTTTATACTTATCCTTATACTTATTAACAAAATAAGTATGTATAAGAATAATTATCGATTATTGTTTTATAATTTTAATTATAAATAGAAAATAGTGATTGAGTTTATATATTTGAGTAAGAATATAATATAAATTCAATAACTATTTTTTATTTATAATTAAAAATCATAAGATGATAATCATAATTATCCTTATACATAAGATTGAATTTATATATTTGAGTATGAATATAATATAAATTCAATCTTATGTATAAGAATAATTATCGATTATCATCTTATGATTTTTAATTATAATAGAAAATAGTGATTGAATTTATATTATACTCCTACTCAAATATATAAACTCAATCACTATTTCCTATTTATAATTAAAAATCATAAAACAATAATCAAGAATTATTCTTATACATACTTATTTTGTTAATAAGTATAAGGATAAGTATAAAGATAATTATCGATTATCCTTATAATTATCCTTATAATTATTTATTAATTTATTTTATTTTACGAGAATAATTAGGATAATCGCATTGTTAAATTCTTTTATGTTGGTCACATTCTCTCTAGCTACCAATCAAAACACGTTAGCTGATCAGCTAGAGGGAGAGTAGCGACCAACATAAAAAAGAAATTTGTCAGTCGCTACTCCTCTAGCTGTTGGCGCTCATCTCAAATGCATTAACTCCAATTTTGGACAAATTGGATGAGCGTTAGTCAAAACATGGTTAATAGCTAACGATTCCACGGATCATTTCCTATATATATATATATATATATATATATATATATATTTACATTTCTATCGTGCCCGGAGTTTACTTTGAGGCCTTTTATTGCTTTATTTACATTTAGTCCCGCTTGAGTTTACTTGGCTGGCGGTTGATCGCCTTCTTGCTTTATTTACATTTAGTCCCGCCTGGAGTTTACTTCGTGGTGGTTGATCGCATTTACTGCTTTATTTACTTTTCTGATCCCCCATGGAGTTGCTTCGTGGTGGTTGATCATGTCCATATATATATATTTATGGCTTTTATATATTTACATTTCTGATCCACCATGGAGTTGCTTTGTGGTGGTTGATCATGTCTGTATATATATATATTTACAGCTTTTATATATATAACTACTTACTGCTTTTCATATAAACTGCGGTATCATGTGAGCCTAGGAATCATGTGATCACAGATTCAGTCCACTGAATTTAGACTCGGTTCCCGTGATGGACATTTTCACCTATAAGCAGCTTGTGCATTATTTATGGTGTCTGAATTTCCTTGGATGGCTATCATGCCCATAAAGAGTTCGGTACTGCTGTATATTATTTTCTCAAAGATTTCTCGCATCTAAAAAATAAAAGCAAACAAGCTGAACATTTAATAATAAAATGGAATTTTGAAAAGGTCTTAATTCCTATTGAGCACAGGGTTTGAAAAACCTCTTTTAAAAAACTTCATTGCTATATCTTGCTTAAAACTGAATTTTTCTATAAAATTTAAACCCTTTGTATATAGGTGCGAACGAGGCCTCGCACTACTTTCAAATAATTGTACATTGATCCACACACACACACACACATTCATATAACAGTTTCTTTGAAAAGTGGCGGTCACCGTGGCAATACAGATGTCAGGGGTTGCCTAACACCTTCCCTCTGCATAATCAAGCCCCCGTACCCAAAATGATTCTCGGTTTCACAGACCCGTTTAGCAGTGTCACATCACTGGGTCAATGTGCAAACCTTTTTTGGTTGCGTTGGTGCAACCAGTTAAAAACACCAACTGGCGACTCTTAAAGTCAAATCGTCTACATTACACATGTCAGACCTTTTTCACTTGTTTTTTCAAACAAATCTCACACAACAATGAGAACACCAAAGAACAAGTAACGAAAAGGGACAACTAAAAATCCCGACGTCGACAATGCTTACTACAAGTCAATATATATAATGCATTTAAATATATACACCCATGGTATCTGATTATATGCTTATATCTAATTGAGTGATTATCTAATTTATAACCAAATATAATTCCCATAGATCCAAGATTCACAGTATCCCATAACAGTTGACAATTCTCAAGAGAACTATTACTGTGTTTGGATACCCTCACTTAGATATATGATCTGTATCTGTGAATAGTATCTATCTATCTAAAATTCAGAGTATCAGTAATAACATGAACAATCCATATTACCAATACCCTCACTCAGATGTATAGTCTATGTCATGCGAATTACACTATCGTATCGACATTACCTATATATTCGAAATCCAGAGTATTAACAACAACATGAATTGTCCATGTTATCAATACTCTCACTCAGATAAATAGTTCCCAAGGATCTCAAACTAGATTGAAGATTCTAAATTACATTTATATATGTAAAAAAACACGGTTGCGGAAATAAAAATGTTATGTATATCATAAATATTAAGATTCGATTACATGATTCTTCATAAAGAATTTCTTATTACAAAGTATTCAACAAGACAGGAATATAAGCTAATCTAAGTAGGGACGCATCCCTTTATCTACTCCAGATGTACCGGGGTTACCATCTAATACTGCAAAGGGTATAATTTGCAAGGGTGGGCTATGACATGCTCAGCAGGTTTTATATATATATATATAATAATATATGATTTAAAGAAATATAACAATTCAAAATTTAACTGATAGTTGCTACCATTTTTGGATTTCTTTTTCAACCATTTTTGGACTTTTTATTTCTGTCAGTCACACAGACTTAGAAACTTTGTTTTAGATATGAAATAGGGGATCTGTGACGCCCGAGAAAATTGGATTTTTATATGACTTTAATTTTTATTTGATTATGTGGATTAAATGAATTTAATTGATTATTTATGTGAGTAAGATGTATAAAGGTCGTTCTATGACTTAGAATGTTTGGATGTGATTAAGATTCTTGCTACGTGCTAGAATTAATTGTTTTGAATTTCCAAGTCGAAAATAAAAGTTTTCTAAGAAATTTTTGTATAAACACTATTCATCCATTTCTGCTCAGAAATTAAGTTTGAAATTCTGAGAAACACGTAATGATAGAATTCTAAGACGAGATGGAATATCCTATAATATTTCAGTTATGTCAAACGAAGTTTTCGCTTGCAGACTTAAAACCTAAGGGTTAGGGAAAGTGATTTCCAAGAAGGAAATGTATGCGTATAATGATTAGGTTTATTATACGTGTGATATACGGGTAGGATACTAGTTAGTATACAAGTATAGTATGAAGAACATTATGACATGAATACGAATATCATATGAATACTATACGAAGAGAATACGTGAGTTATACGCATAGAATACAATTAGTTCTTATTGGACTTTGAGTTTATGGACTTTGTAGAATCTAATTGGACTTGGATTATATCAAGCTTAATGTTTTGTGAAATGAAGCCCAAGATTGAGTATTATCAAGGCCCAAGGTTAGGTTAAATCAAGCTCGATCTAAGAAATCGAACCGCAGATCAAACCGATGGGTCACCAGATGGGTAAAACCCATGGGGCAGCCCATGGGGGGACCCACAAGGCCATGTGGGCCGGCCACTTGGTGGCTAAGTTGCAATGGAGGTGTGAATAGTAAGGAGGTTGCCATTTGACCAAAATGCCCTCAATTTAGATTTCCTATATAAGAAAGCTAGCTTGGTTCATTTGGTTGTTTACAAACATTGACCAACATATTTTGAGAGAGAGAAAATTGATATAACAAGTATTCAAGTGAGCTTGAAGCAAATCATACAAGTTTTAAGCAAGAACGCGAAGAACGATAAGGTAATAATTCGTAAAACCTTAGTCTTCGATTCGTTTAAATTTATTTTTTTTAGAGAATCATGAATTGGTGGAGAATGTCTCTTCTGGAGGAATAAGGATGGCTATTAGTGAACTAACCATTTACAAGCCATGTTTAAGTAGAAATCATAAACGTTTAACTAAGTTTAACCGAAGAAAAATCATTAAGTTATGACTTGGTTGTTGATGGACAAATTGCAAACCATTATTTATAGGGTATGTGCCTATTGCTTGGTTAGGATATAAACAATGAATTAATGAATTGGTTCTATTTGATTTGGCGTATAAAACACGAGTAACAAAGTTATGGCGAAATTTACGAAATTAGACGTTAAACGTTGAAATCATATAATTCTGGATTAGTAGTCAAAATTTGCCGTTTAGTTCAGAAACCCTAGTTTTCGATGGCGTAGCATAGAATAACGTATTCAAGAGTCTTGGACTCAAGAACGGTCGAATTCCGACTTAGAACGAAGAAAACGAGTTATGAACTCTCACAAGCGTTTAACGAACGCGTTATAAACGTTAAATATTGAATTCATCGTTAACGGATTTAAAAACAATTTTTATCTGGATGAAATCGAAGTACATGGAACATATGAGAAAACGGCTTTTGACCGAGCCAAATCCAACTTAAAATGACTAAGTTATGAGTCCGAGAAGAATCGTATGGAAAATTTGAAAAAATTTTCAAGGGCTCAGGGTGGGCGCCGCAGAGCCACCCCAAGCATTAAATCTCGCGCAGCAGCAGCAGTTAGGGAGACTTAGCTACTGGAGAGTGGCGCCGGAGCGCCACTAGTATAAAGGGATCTCGCATCGTAGTGCCGAGATCGGGCATAACACACTATTACTTGGCGCCGCAACGCCAATAGTGTACCAAAGGCTGGCGCCGCAGCACCGGTAGTGGAGAAAGGTTGGGCAAGTTAGTTTTCTAATCCCAATTGATTGTAAACCAATAGTGGGGCATGTATATACTTAATATACATGATAAAACCATTCCGATATAGTATATATATAGCGATGACTTTAGAAGATGAATGTCGTTTATAGTAATTAAACGAAGAACGCGAGAGATACAAAAGTAAAATGTATTCAAACTTTGGTAATTAACCAATGATGAACAAGTTTTAGTTAGTAACGTAAGACGTTAACAAGCCATAAGGAAGAATAGTAAGTCGAATTGATATGTATTAATGAAATAAATTCAATTAAGATATAGAAGAGAAAGAAGTTGGTAAAAATAATGTGATTAGATTGTTTAGTAGCTAATTACAGTGTGCTATTTGAATATATCATGTAGAGACTGTAAAGACCACGAACTGTTGAATATTTTATTTGAAGACGCTTGAAGGCAAGTTTTCTTAACGCTTGTCTAACCTTTGTGTTAGCCAATTTTCTGTGATTCTTGTTATGAGATGCATGAATTGTTTTACGAAAGGGTCGATTCCAGTTTTAACTCGACTAGACTATTCACAAGAGTTAGATTGATTTGTTTATAAGTCTTTCGATATAGAACTATTAATGCTATCCTATGCCAAGTATTTGGTACGGATTCAAGGTAAACTTGAGTATGAACAAATAAATGTATTTTACATCGATTATTCGATGGGCACGTGAGGTTGCGAAAACTTAAACGTAAACACGTTTTACAGATGAGTGTTGATTAACATAGAGTACTATAGGTTGATCACGGACTTAGTGCCGGGTTGTCCTTCCTCATGAATGAAAACGAAAAATAGAATGTTCATGGTCCTTGTTCATGAACAATATTGTTTTGTTGTGTCGCCACAAGGACAATATTTTTCTTGTTTGAATATATGGAGTGCTAGGTTGGACTTAACTTGGATAATTTTGATTCGGATGTGCCACCACTTGATCAAAATAATCTAAGAGGCAAAAACAAGGAGTTGCATATGTGACGCCCCCAAAATAGGCATACATCACCTATTCTGAGTCGCCAAATACATGGTATAGAATACAAGTACAACCTTAAATATGCAACATGAGCTGTGAGTTTTAATACAAATATTGTCTTCTAGACAGTATTCAAACTCAAAATAAGTCCTCAATACATTTATTATCATACTATTTCATAGAATAATGAGGACTACTAATGCTATCATCTGGACCGTCACTCCGTTCCCCGACTAGTCCTTGCTACGTTCTCATTTCTTGAAGAGAACAATGAAAGCAAAAGGGTGAGCTCAACTAGCCCAGTAAGAAATATTATGACTAAGATAATGTAGAATAAATTATCGTTAGTCTTCAACAGTGTTAAACTGATACAATATAACAAACATCAAGTTTAACTGCAGCAGAATAAGCAATCCATTAGAAGAGTCAAGTAGAGAATAAAATCTACTATCTTCTCTGATTTAAAAAAGGTTTTCATCACTTTTATCGGTGAGACTCAGCTCAATAAATATTCCACATCATCCCTGCACTACGACCAAGGATATTCATTAGTATCACAACAACAAATTATCCATGCACTACGGGCCAAGGATATTTGTGTTTTCATCAATGGTCATGATCATGCCAACAATTATCCATCAATGCACTACGGGCCAATGAGGACTTTTACCACATCATTTGTAACATTATGATCATGATTATACCGAATAATCCCTAGTCATAATCATACCAAGTCCATCTATGCACTACATGCCACAGATGACTTTCAACAAAATATAAACATGAGGATGATGACAATGATATAAGAATTCAATAAAACAAGTTCAAGAATAAATTTTAAGGATTTATAAGTTAATTTATCCTGAACTCAACAATGTCCAAATTGTCAACATGATACTTCTTTGTGGAGTAAAATTCAAGAATGCTCAGAAGAATATTTCCATGAAAAGATACTGGATGAAGCGCAAATATCCAGGATATTCTACTAATTTCATAGAGTATAGAAGCCAAAACTTTAACCAACTGAGTATAATAGAATATATGAAACTGCAAATGGATTTTCGCCGCCATGCGGTAATCCGTAGACAGATCATTTCCATAATTTAATAAGAAATGAATACAAAGGATCATTCACCATGCATGTTATAATCCACACGCATGAGTTATTCCAATGAATAATAAAGAATAAAATAACGTAAGAATTCACCATGCATGCGATAGAGATCAAGACAAAATGCATTATTCCCAATGAAATAATAAAGAATGGAACCGAATTCATCATGTAATCCCGCATGCATACGATGATGTTCCAACAAAATAATAAAGAATTGAACCAGTCATGCGTAATACGCATGCAGACGTGGATGTTCTAAATGTAATAATAAAGAATGGAATAACAACGAAATTGAAAGCAGGCATGCGATGTAATCGCATGATAAAGTTATTTCAATGAATAATAAAGAATGGAATAATGTAAGAATTTCACCATGTATGCGGTGCTTGCATAGGCGAGTTATTCGAACATAATAATAAAGAATGGAGTAACAACCCTTACGAGTATTGAAAGAAAATAACTCTTTTCATGAATACGAAAGAATAATACCCCTTACTTTAAAAAGAAGAGTATTCCGACTAGTAGGGCGAGGATATTCTTGAAGAAAACTTATACTGTTTTCTACGCTCAAAGCATCTTAAAACTCTAAAGAAATACGCTCAAGATTATAGAAGAAGAATTCTCTGAATTTCTGGTGTATTTTTAATTCTAACTAAGCATCCTATTTATTGGAAAATGGAAAGGATACTATGCAATAAAATATAATATATTTTATTTATAATATATATATATATATATATATATATTTTTATTTAAAATCTAATAAAATAAATAACTTTATAAAAGCATTCTGTTTTATATAAAAAGATTTTACTATGCAACACTATATGAGCACTATGCAAACACTATGCATAATAAAATATAATATATTCTATTTATAATCAAATAAAACAAAATTTTATAAAAAGTATTATGTTTTATATAAAAAGTTTTCTCGCTTTTATTACATTTATAATAATAATAAAATAAAAAATATATATATATATATATATAAACTTCCGTGACTATCCGGATCCCCTCAATATTTTTAACAATATTTATCATCATTATTATAATTCACAATATTAATCGACTAGGTCGTTCCCAGGAAAGAGGGGGCTTTCCAATAGGGATTTCTCCCTATTGGCGTGCAATTAGCTAACCAAACCTCTCCTTGTTAGAACTTCTAGACATCGTTAATATTGCAAATAATAATATTAATAACTTTGTCATCTCAATTATTGATTTAATAATATATAAAATATCGACAATAATTGAATCAATAATGTGAGATACTATTCAACAATTAATGTAGCAATAATTGAACAAAACTGAGTGTCTTCTCACGTAAGCATCAATAATCAATATCGTATTGCTACTATGAAACCACGCCATTATTACTATACTTTTAACACCGTGTTTTCAACGATTAACAGTAAAACTTTTCATTTGTTATTTTCATAAAAATATTTTTGTCATTTTTCCAATCCGACAATAATTTCGTTTGTGGGGTCCACTAATGATTATACTGTGCTGTCATTTAATATTCCCCTGTTAAACGCGAATATTCCCAGACCAATCGAATATTATATAACAACTTGCGTACTTTTGCAAAATTTATAAATATTACCCACAACTATAACATTATATCAAATTCACTCCATAATATTCAAAAATGATATTTATAGAAAATTAATCTTTATTCATAAAAGTTGGGGTCTTACAACCTCCCCTTCTTATGAAATTTCACCATCGAAATTAGGGTACGTACCTGGTATGTCGAAGAGGTAAGGATACCTTGATTTCATTTCAGATTCTAACTCCTAGGTCATTTCCTTAACATCGTGGTTTCTCCACAAAACTTTGACTTGAGGTATAACCTTGGAGCGTAGAATATGTTCCTTCTTATCCAAGATTTGAATAAGAACCTCTTTATACGTTAAATCTTCTGCTATTTCGTCCGGTTCTAACTCAATAATGTGGTTCGGGTCTTCCACATATTTACATAACATGGATATGTGAAAAACGTTATGAACACGAGACATACTTAGCGGTAAATCGAGTCTATAGGCCACAGTTCCTAATCGATCAAGGATTAAAAATGGGCCAATGAATCGAGGATTGAGCTTTCCTCTCTTTCCAAATCTCGTAACTCCTTTCCATGGAGCAACACGTAACAATACATGATCTCCAATATCGAATTCCACATCCTTTCGATGAAGATCAACATAACTCTTTTGTCGATCTTGTGAGGTTTTTATACGTTGTCGGATCGTTTGAATCTTTTTCGTAGTCATACGTACCAACTTCGGTCCCAATAATGTTGCTTCACCTACCTCATCCCAGCATACTGGAGAACAACACTTTCTTCCATACAATGCCTCGAATGGAGCCATGCCAATACTTCCTTGATAACTGTTGTTGTAGGAGAACTCCACCAATGGTAAGAACTTATCCCAACTTCCCTTGAAGTCAAGGACACAGAGTCTTAATAAATCTTCAAGAGTTTGAATAGTCCTCTCTGATTGTCCGTCCGTCTGAGGTTGATATGCCGAACTAAATCGTAAATCCGTGCCCATAGCTTTTTGCAAACTAACCCAAAATCGTGAAGTGAATCTTGGGTCTCGATCAGAAACTATGGATACTGGCATACCATGCAATCTTACAACCTCGTTTATGTACATACGAGCAAGACGTTCAAGTGTATAAGTTTCTCGTATAGGTAAGAAATGAGCAAACTTGTTCAATCTATCAATAATGACCCAAATCACATCTATGCCTTGAGAAACCTTGGGAAGACCAGTAACGAAATCCATGGTAATGTGCTCCCACTTCCATTCTGGAATTTCAAGTGGTTGCAATGGACCTTTTGGTACTTGATGCTCCGCCTTGACTCGCTGACAAGTTAAACACCTTGAGATAAACTCTGCTATCTCTCTCTTCATATTGCTCCACCAAAATGTATATCGAAGATCATGGTACATTTTGGTCCTCCCAGGATGGATTGCAAATGGTGTGTTGTGCGCCTCCATCATGATTTTATACTTTAAATCAGGGTCGTTAAGAACAAAAAGTCTGGAGTTGACTCAAAGTATTCCTTCTTCATCGATTCTTGCTTCCAGCATAGCACCTTCTTGCACTTTCTTCCTCATACGCATCAGCTCCAGGTCTGTAGCTTGAGCAACTTTAACATTATCGATTAAAGCCAACGTCGTTGTCGCATGTTGAGTTCCTTTTGAGTGAAGAAATATTTGAGGCTTTTATGATCCGTAAAGATCTCCACTTTCTCCCCATACAAGTAATGCCTCCAAATTTTAAGTGCGAAGACAACAGCTGCCAACTCTAGATCATGAGTAGGATAATTCCATTTATATTCTTTGAGTTATCGAGAGATATAGGATATGACTTTCCCATGTTGCATGAGAACGCATCCTAACCCTTTGCACGAAGCATCACTGTAGATGACAAATCCCTCCGAGCCAGATGGTATTGTTCGAACAGGTGCTGAAATGAGTCTCGTCTTGAGTTCTTGAAAACTCTTCTCACATTCCTCACTCCAACTGAATTTTGTATCTTTTTGAGTCAGCTGAGTTAGTGGAGTAGCGATTCGAGAAAATCCTTCCACAAATCTTGGATAATAACCAGCCAAACTGAGAAAGCTACGTACTTCGGTCAATGATTTAGGTTGCTCCTAGCTTTGAATTGCTTCAATCTTTGCCGGGTCAACAGATATTCCATGACTTGATACTACGTGCCCAAGGAATGCTACTTCCTTAAGCCAGAACTCACATTTCTTCAACTTGGCATAAAGCTTGTTTTCACGAAGCTTTTGGAGTATCAGCCAAGTGTTGCTCATGATCTTCACGACTTTTGGAATATATGAGGATGTCATCAATAAAGACGACCACAAAGTGATCCAAATATTCCTTGAATACTCGGTTCATCATATCCATGAAGGCAGCAGGAGAATTAGTCAATCCAAAAGACATGACTAGAATTCATAATGCCGTCTCGAGAGTTCCGGCCCGTCTTTGGAATGTAATCGGTTCTAATCTTCAATTGGTGATATCCTAACGAAGATCAATCTTTGAAAAGAATTTGGCGCCTTGTAACTGGTCAAACAGGTCATCAATGCGAGGCAATGGATATCTATTTTTGATAGTGACATGGTTCAACTCCCGATAATTAATACAAACTCGCATACTCCCATCTTTCTTCTTCACGAATAGAATAGGAGCACCCCAAGGAGACGTACTAGGACGAATTAAACCGATATCTAACAATTCTTGCAGTTGGGTCTTTAACTCCTGAAGTTCAATAGGAGCCATTCGATATGGGGCTTTGGAAATGGGTTTTGTAGCGGGTTCAAGATCGATACAAAATTTAATTTCACGCTCTGGGGGTAGGCCAGGAAGTTCTTCAGGGAATACGTCAGGAAATTTATTAACAATAGAAATGTAATTCAAAACTGACGTATTTTTGTTTAGATTCGTGACATGAGCTAAGAAAGCTTGACATCCGTTTTTCAATAAACGAATAGCTTTATGGCTTGAGATGAAAGTGATTGATTTTAATGGTTTGGTTGCTTGAATTCGCATAATAGGTTGGTTAGGAATATGAAAGCTAACAACCTTACGAAAACAATCAATTTTTGCATGATGAGTAGTTAACCAATTAATCCCTTGAATCACATCAAATGCAAGTATTTTCAAAGAAATAAGATCGACAGATAATATGCGGGTGCTGATTTGAACTAAACAAGACTTATAAACAGTGGATGTAATGAAGGTTTATGCCAACGGAGTTTTAACAGATAAGTCAAAGTCTAATTTCTCTGGAGTCAAATTTAAATGTTGAGCGCAAGTAGGAGAAATAAAAGAATGGGTAGAACCGGTATCAAATAAGGTATAAACTTCACTAGAGTTTATGATAAGCTTACCCGTGATGACCTCGTTCGGGTTCCTTGCTTTCTGGGAGGTCACAACAAACGCTCTCCCTTAAATTACCGGCTTTGACTTTTCTAGGATGGCCTTTGGTGCCTCCATCCCAGCTGAACTTGCCTTCCCTGGATGACAAAATCGAGCTAGGTGACCTACTCTTCCACAATTGTAACACATTTTGGACTGTTGTGCACAATTTGGACTGATATGCCCCTCCCCTCTGCATTTGAAGTATATGATAGGTGGTCGTTCTCCTTCCTTAACAACAGGTGCTGATGCTGACGTCTTTCTATCATTGTGGAATCTCCTCTTCTTGAAATGTCCATTCTTATTGTTTTGGCCATGATTACCACCGAAGTGGTTACCATTTCTAGCATGTTGATTCCCTCCATGCTTATTGTCACCGCTTGATGACTCGCTATCACTGGTATTATCATTTTGTTGGTCGCTTCTTTTTGGTTGGGTTGACTCATTATCGCGCTCCAATAACTGAGCCCTATTAACAACATCTGAATACAAACATAGTTTATGAGAGATAAGATATTGACGTATCTCGGGTTTCAAACCTCTTAGAAACATTTGTGTCATTCTCTCCTCATTATCAACCAAATGGGATGCAAACTGGGACAACTCGGCAAACTTGGCTTCGTACTGCGACACGATCATGTTGTTTTGCTCCAGCTTGATGAACTCTACCTCTTTCATGTGACGAATACTTTCGGAAAAGTACTTGTCATTGAACAATTCTTGGAACTTCTCCCAAGTCATCTTTAGTACGGCGAGTTGAGTACGCTTTATGATTCCCACCAAGAATCGCCTCGTCATAACATGAAGGTTGCAAAGGAACCTTTTGCTCCTCAAGCATCCCAAGACATCAAATATCTTGCGCAGATCCGCTTTATACACGTCTCCTTCTTTAAGTGGTTTTGGCTCTCCAGAAAAACTCGGTGGTCCTAGTTCCTTGAATCGCTTAGCGAAAGACCATCCGAGAGTTGCAAGTGTTTCCACCAGCATTTTGGACAGGAGCCGCTCTTGCCTGATGTTGCATAAATTACATAAAGCCTCTGAACATTCCATCGTTCATCATTTGGTCAGTGTTGTTGTTTGCATGAGGATTGTCACCTTCCTGATGCACATTATCTTGATTATTGACCTGTGGAGACTCAATGGTCTCCTGTGCTCTATTGCTATTCTCAACATTCTCGGATGTCATTTTCAAATACTGCCACAAAATAAGGGTTAATTAACATATCACATATTATCCCCATATTCTGACCGACTAATTAAATACCAAATAAACTTAGGTAGGTCATACTAGCGAAGGAATTCCCCGTCTCTCCCCTCCTAGTTCTTGTCTCACATCTCAAATGGGTTCATATCCTAAGCTTTGATACCAACCGCGACGCCCCTAAAATAGGTATACATCACCTATTCTGAGTCATGAATATATGGTGCATGAATAAAAATACAACCTTAAATATACAACATGAGCTATGAGTTTTAATACAAATATTGTCTTCTAGACAGTATTCAAACTCAAAATAAGTCCTCAATACATTTATTATCACACTATTTCATAGAATAGTGAGGAATACTAATGCTATCATCTGGATCGTCACTCTGTTCCCCGACTAGTCCCTGCTACGTTCTCATTTCCTGAAGAGAACAATGAAAGTAAAAGGGTGAGCTCAACTAGCCCAGTAAGAAATATTATGACTAAGATAATGCAGAATAAATTATCGTTAGTCTTAAATAGTGTTAAACTGATACAATATAACAAACATCAAGTTTAACTGCAGCGGAACAAGCAATCCATTAGAAGAGTCAAGTAGAGAATAAAATCTACTATCTTCTCTGATTTAAAAAGGTTTTCATCACTTTTATCACTGAGACTCGGCTCAATAAATATTCCACATCATCCCTGCACTACGGCCAATGATATTCATTAGTATCACAACCACAAATTATGCATGCACTACGGGCCAAGGATATTCGTGTTTTCATCAATGGTTATGATCATGCCAACAACTGTCCATCAATGCACTACGGGCCAATGAGGACTTTTACCACATCATTTGTTACATTACGATCATGATTATACCGAATAATCCCTAGTCATAATCATACCAAGTCCATCTATGCACTACATGCCACAGATGACTTTTAACAAAATATAAACATGAGGATGATGACAATGATATAAGAATTCAATAAAACAAGTTCAAGAATAAATTTTAAAGATTTATAAGTTAATTTATCCTGAACTCAACAACGTCCAAATTGTCAACATGATACTGCTTTGTGGAGTAAAATTCAAGAATGCTTAGAAGAATATTTCCATGAAAAGATACTGGATGAAACACAAATTTCCAGGATATTCTACTAATTTCATGGAGTATAGAGGCCAAAACTTTAACCAACTGAGTATAATAGAATATATGAAACTGCAAATGGATTTTCGCCGCAATGCGGTAATCCACGTAGACAACTCATTTCCATAATTTAATAAGAAATGAATACAAAGGATCATTCACCATGCATATTGTAATCCACATAGACAGGTTATTCCAACAGAATAATAAAGAATGAAATAATAGAAGAATTCACCATGCATACGATAGACCGCACATACAGGTTATTCCCAACAGAATAATAAAGAATTGAACAAGGTCATGTGTAATCCGCACAGACAGGATGTTCCAACAGAATAATAAAGAATGGATCCATGTCATGCGTAATCCGCACAGACAGGATGTTCTAACAAAATAATAAAGAATGATATAACAACAAAATTTACCAGGTATGCGATAGATCGCACAGACATGTTATTTCAATAGAATAATAATGAATGGAATACTAGAAGAATTTCGCCATGTATACGGTACTTCGCATAGACAGGTTATTCCAATATAATAATAAAGAATGGAATAACAACCCTTACGAGTATTGAAAGAAAATAACTCTCTTCATGAATACGAAAGAATAATACCCCTTACCTTAAAAAGAATAGTATTAAATTTGGTGGGGTGAGGATATTCTTGAAGAAAACTTATCTTGCTTTCTACGCCAAAGCTTCTTAAAACTCTAAAGAAATACGCTCAAGATTATAGAAGAAGAATTCTCTGAATTTATGGTGTGTTTTCAATTCTAACTAAGCATCCTATTTATAAGAGAATGGAAATGATACTATGCAATAACATATAATATATTCTATTTATAATATATATATGTATATATATATATATATATATTTTATTTAAAATCTAATAAAATAAATAACTTTATAAAAGTATTCATTTTTATATAAAAAGATTTTACTATGCAATACTATTCATAATAAAATATAATATATTCTATTTATAATCAAATAAAACAAAACTTTATAAAAAGTATTATGTTTTATATAAAAGTTTTCTATTTTATTATATTTATAATAATAATAATAAAATAATATATATATATATATATATATATATATATATATATATATATATATATATATATATATATATATATATATAAAACTCCGTGACTTCAGGTTCCCTCAATATTTTTAACAAAATTTATCATCATTATTATAATTCACAATATTAATCGACCAGGTCGTTCCCAGCAAAGAGGGGGCTTTCCAATAGGGATTTCTCACTATTGGCGCGTAATTAGGTGACCAAACCTCTCCTTGACAGAACTTCTAGACATCGTTAATATTGTAAATAATAATATTAATAAATTTGTCATCTCAATTATTGATTTAATAATATATAAAATATCGACAATAATTGAATCAATAACGTGAGATACTATGCAATAATTACTGTAGCAATAATTGAACAAAATTGAGTATCTTCTCACGTAAGCATCAATAATCAATACCGTGTGCTACTATGCAACCACGTGTATTATTGTACTTTTAACACCAGTTTTTTCAACAGTTAACGGTAAAACTTCCGCCGTTATTTTCATAAAAATATTTTTGTCATTTTCTCAATTCGACAATAATTTCGTTGTGGGGTCCACCAATGATTGTGCCGTCGTACTAATATTCCCTGTTAAAACGAATATTCCCCGACCAATCGAATATTATATAACAACTTGTGTACTTTGCAAAATTTATAAATATTACCCACAACTATAACATTATATCAAATTCACTCCATAATATTCAAAAATGATATTTATAGAAAATTCATCTTTATTCATAAAAGTTGGGGTCTTACAACATAGTTGATGTAATTGACAAGAGTTGTCCATCTATTTATTTATATATAGTTTGTTGTGTCACCACAAGGCTATATAAATTTGAAATGAGATCCTTATTCTCACTAGCAAATCTTTAATTACATTTTGCCGAACTATATAAGTGAGGGTAATATAGTTTGATGAAAATAATGAGAGATACCAATTTAAAACAAGTCCTAAATTATTTTGGTAATTAATAAAAGAATGTATGCTAAAATGTTTTTAATTACAAATTCATTACAGAATTTTACAATGTCTAAATTACTATCACTGCGAAACATATTAGATGTTAATTAATCGGACCGAATTAAATGGATTGGTTAACGAAATTGAGAATAGTTCTCACGCCTGAAAAGCTATCTTATGTCTTTTATACGCCTATCCCTGCAATGGTTGCAGACAATGCCTCTGAGGAAGAGATTGCTACTTTTAGAAAGTGGCAAGATGATGCACAGTGGGCTCAATGTATCATGCTCGCATCCATGAGTAACGAGCTTCAACATCAGCATGAAACTATGGATGCTCTTACTATATTCCTGCACATCAAGTAGTTGATGGTGAGGAAAGTAGGACGAATAGATATCAGATATCTAAAAAGCTCTTTCGATCTAGAATGACCGATGCCACTACAGTAAAGATAAAAGTCCTTAACATTATCAATTTGATTGATCAATTAGGACAACAGGTTTTGTCATTGATGGAGAGTTGAGCCAAGATATGATCTTGCACTCAATCCTGGACTCCTTTCATAATTGTTGTGAATTTTTCATATGAATAAGCTAGATATAAGCTTTGCTGATTTGCTTAAAATGTTGAAAAATGTTGAGCGTCACTTTCCAACCAAGAAAGACCGAGTCTTACTGGTAGGGGCCAAAGGATCTTCTAAAAAGAAGAACGATTCTAAGAAGGTAAATAAAAAGGCAAAAACAAAGGATAATAAGAACAAAACTGATACAGATAGCAAAGGAGTTTGCTTCCACTACAATAAGCATGGACACTGGAAAAGAAACTGTTAGAAGTATCTTGTAGAGGCTAACCAGAAGTAGCTTAGTGAAGCTTCGATTATAATACAATTTTGTTCATGATTTAGATTAATTTTTTCTTTAAGTCAAGGTTCTACTTGGGTATTGGATACCGACTTTGGTTATCATAAATATAGATTTATGAAGGGACCAAGCAGAAGTAGAAAACTAAACAAAGATAAGTAATCCTATGTGTGGGAAATGAAGCAAAGGTTGCTGCAGTAGCCATAGAAACTTATAGTTTAGCACAGCCTACGGGCAAGTCTATTAAGTTAATAAGTTGTTATTGTATTCCAGTTCTTGTTGGAAACATTATTTCTATTTTATTATTGGACAATGAAATATTTGGTATTATATTTAAGAACAATTGTTGTTCTATTTATAATAATAATAATAATGTTTTGTATAGAACTGAAATATTACTTAATGGATTTTGTATACTTGACTTATGTGAAAAATTATTTTGCAAATTGAACAAACTAGTATAAGAAAAGGAGATGATCATTCAAAGAGTTGAACGTGTGTATTTACTGAAATACAAGTGTGAATTATTTGAAAGGTTCAAAGAATTCAGAAGTGAAACAAATTGGCAAAGTATTAGGATTCTTTGATTGGATCAAGGAAGGAATACTTGTACAATGAGTTTCTAAATCATCTCAAATGGTTTTCTCACAATGGATGCCTCCTTATATGCAATAATTGATTGATGTATCTAAAAGGAAAAATCGTACCTTATTGGACATGGTGCGGTCCATAATGATTTTACTGACATTCCAGTATCCTTCTAGGGTCATGCCCTAGAAATGGATGCATATCTACGAAAAGGTAACCTCAAAATCCAGCCCCAAGACTCCATAAAAGTTATGGACATGGAGGATTCCTAATCTTAAGTATGTTAAGATAAGGGGTTGTCCAACTTATGTAAAAAGGTTTCAAAGGATAAGCTTGGGACAAGATTTGACAAGTGTCAATTTGTGGGACATCTTAAAGTAAGTTTAGGGTATATGTTCTATAATCCTACTTAGCTAAAGGTGTTTGTTGCGAAACTCGCTACCTTCTAAGATAAAGGTGTTTATCATTGAAGGAGCTAGTGGGAGGATAATAGATCTTGAAGAGTTCAAGAACCACAAAACACTATAAGTCAAATAAGAGGAAACTATAGATAGACCTATTGTACCACAACCGAATCGTAAATCTGGAATAGTACCGAAGATATCTGGGAGGTATGGATTCATCATAGATGATGATGATGAGGTACACATCATAGAAGATGATGATCTAGTTACATACGATGAGGTAAGAGTTTTAGACACTCAGAGAAATGGATTGAAGCAAGCTTCTCAAATATGGAACATTCGTTTTGATGAGACAATCAAAAAGGTTTGATTTTATCAAAAAACAAGAATGAACCTAGTGTGTACAAAAGGGTTAGTGGGAGCATCGTGACATTTCTAGTATTATATGTTGATATACTACGGATAAGGAATGACATACCATTGCTACAATTAGTAAAGATAAAGTTGTCTAAACTTTCCTCCACGAATAATTTCGGAAGAGTATAATAATTGGGGATACAAATCTATATAGATAGATTTAAAAGGATGCTCAGCTTAACCCAAGGAACGTATATTCATTTGATGCTAAAGTCATTTAGCATGGCAAACTCCATGGGATGTCTCATGTTGATGAGCCTTGGAGTGTTTCTCTCTTAATAGTCCCCATAGACTCCTGAAAAGAGAGATCGTATGAGTGACAATCATGTATACAATGAAATATATGAGACCTAATGTTGATCGGTCATATTATGGAGAAGATCACTGTAAGACAGCGAAAAACATCTTAAAGTACTTAATTGGCACTAAAGATGTGATTAAAATTTATGGTGGGTCTAAATTAAAACTAGAGGGTTTAACAGACTCAAGTTTTTCAGACAAACCAAGACAACAGAAAATCCAGTTTAAGGTAAAGCGTTACCTTGAATGGTGGTGAAGTGAATTGGAAAGATTTCAAACTACAAAGAGTTGTTGGTTTAGTGATAAAGACAAAGTATATAGCTGTAAATGAAGCTGCAAGTTGATTGTTGGGATGAAAAGTTCATTATAGAACTAGGAATAGTTCCTAAGTCTCATCTTGGATCTAAACATGTGTTGTGGCACTTTCATTTGATTATAGGAATCATTAAAAGATGGGAAATCACTATAGAGATAGTGGACTCTCAAGAACAACATTATGTGACGCACCCAAAATAGGTCCACACGACCCATTCTGAGTCGCCAGATATCATACTATAAAAATCAAATACAAACTTCATTTATACAACTGTTGAACTGTCATACAGAATACGACCATAGTTAAACTATGAGTTTTAATACAAATGTATGTAACTCTCATGGTACCTCGACCACAACCTTACAATGGTACTTTACATAAAAGTACAGTCAAAAACTGTTTTAGAAATTAAAATCTTTTGGAAGTGCTCAAGGAAACCTTCGTACATAGGAGGCCATGCGTCTAGGTTATGATAGATATCATATATCCACAGAATTATCCTTGGTTAACCAAATAGACCCCAAAGAAAAATGAGAAGATTACTATCACGTTCTTTCTAATGGTGAGTATTTTCTTGACATATAACTATCTCCATTGTCTACAATTGAAAATTATATTTCAACCAAACTCCAAGATCATATAGGTAGTGCTCGTAGATATACTCAGCAAGTGGATGTGTACAACCCTGTCTTATGATAACACGAGGTTGAATGTCATTAGACATCTTGTATGATAGTGGCAAAACACCCTTCCAAAGTTGGGTTCGCCTCACCCTATTCGGTTCACCAAAATTAAATATCAAATGACGTATACAATACGACACACTTATCTAAAGTTCACAATAAAATTATTTTCATACTATTTAGGGAGAACCTCAACAGCTATAGACCACCGTTCTATTCTCCTGTTACCCCCGCTCGACCTAGCTACACTCTTATTTCCTAAAAGAAATTGTGAAGCAAAAAGGGTGAGCACAACTAGCCCAGTAAAGAATATCATGACTAAAGATAATTTACATCATCAATAGCCTTCATCAGTAATAAATTAGAGATTTAGAACATATGGTAGATGATAAAACTTTTCAACCATAGTTGTAGCAGAACGAGCAATCCATTAGAAGAGTCAAATAGACCATCAGGTCTATTATCTTCTCCATGTTAAAAGTCCACCAATAATGTTTTATCCCTGTAACATCAATCAACAATTTCTGTCCACAATCATATGAATAACTCATAAACATAATTGTGATTCTAAATTCCTCTTCGCACCCAAGACGAAGATAATTTTCATCACCTATCTTCACCTGAAACATCAAAAATCATGGTTATACCAAATCACAATTCTTGCTCGTAATCATACTAATAAATTCATCTTTGCACTACGGCCAAAGATATTCATTAACAATTCATCTTTACACTACAAGCCAAAGACATACAACTATATTTTAGAAAAGTCAAGTAGAGCATGATATCTACTATCTTTTACTAATTAAAAGTGTATAATCAATATGTTATCGCTGAGACTCAGCTTAATAAATAATCCACATCATCGAATCATCCCAAAGACTACGACCCAGGATATTCATGTAATCATCAATGGTCATGATTATACTTAAATAATCCTGGTTATAATCATACCAATAAGCATCCCTCAATGCACTACGGGCCAATGAGGACTTTTACCATATCATCTATAACATTACGGGTCATGATTATACCGAATGATCCCTGATCATAATCATACCAATAAACAGTTCATCTATGCACATAAGCTAAAGATACTCATCAATCAATAGTTCATCTTTGCACGTAAGCCAAAGATATACAATTATAAAACCAATAATCAACGATCCATCTTTATGCGTAAGCGAAAGATATACAATTGTAAAACTAATAATCAACAATCCATCTTTGCACGTAAGCGAAGATGACTTTCATCATAATATAAGCATGAGGATGATGACAATGATATAAGCATTAATCAAAGCGAAATCAAGGATAAATATTAAAGACTTTAAATTTATCCAGAGTTTAAAAATATCCAAATTGTCAACATGATACTGCTTTGTGGAGTGAAATTCAAGAATAATATTCATGTACCAGGACAGAAAAGAAATATATTTTTAGGGTAAATAGTACCCCGCAATAGTACCCTATAAATAGTACTTCGGGAATAGTACCTCATGAATACTACCCCGGCATGAAAAGTACCCCAAATAGCCGAGTGAATAATATTCGGGTGAATAGTAATTTGGGTAAATAGTAATTCGTGAATAGTACTCCGACACGAAAAGTGTCCCGAACACCCGAGTGAATAATACTAGAGTGAATAGTAACCGGGTGAATAGTAACCCGTGAATAGTAACTCGTAAAAAAAATACTTAAAATAATGATATTTCATAATGAGTACAAAATAAATGATATCTCATACGAGTATAATAGAATATACGAAACTGCAAATGGATTTTCACCCGCCATTCGGTAATCCACGTAGACAGATCATTTCCACAATTTAATAAAGAATGAATCTGAAGGATCATTCACCATACTGCATGATAATCCATGAGGCGAGGTTATTCTAACGAAATAATAAAGAATGGAACCGAGTCATGCATAATCCGCACGGATATGATATTCCAACGTAATAATAAAGAATGGAATAATAACGAAATTCACCGAGGCATGCGATGAAGCCATACAGATAGGTTATTCCAGCGAAATAATAAAGAATGGAACCCGGTCAAGCTACGTAATCCGCCTGAAACATGATATTCCAACGAAATAATAAAGAATGGAATAACAACAGAATTCATCAAGCATGCGATAGACCACACAGACAGGTTATTCCAACAGAATAATAAAGAATGGAATAACAGAAGAATTTCACCATGTATGCGGTACTTCGCATAGATAGGTTATTCCAACATAATAATAAAGAATAAAATAACAACCCTTACGAGTATTGAAAGAAAATAACTCTTTTCATGAATACGAAAGAATAATACCTCTTACTATAATAATAATATCCCTTACCTTTGAAGAAAACTAGATATTAGAATAGTGAGGTAGCAGACTTCTTTTCTTCTTTCTCTCTATAATTTCTCTCTATAATAATTTCTCTATAGCTTTAGTGAATTGGTGAAAAATAATGAAGGAATGAGCTTCTATTTATAGGAAAATATAGTTTCCATAATTGCACATTTTGGGGCTCGAAATATTAAAGTATAATACCTTCATCTTTTCCTTCATTTTTAATTTAGTCATGCAAGTATTATCAAACTTGCACCACCTCCCCTAATAGTAAATCATGTGAATCAATAGTAAATCATGTGACTCAATAGTTCTAAACATATGAAAAAATTAATTATAGTATAGTACCTTCATCTATACCTCCATTTTTAACTTAGTCATGCAAGTATTATCAAACTTGCACCAAATCCCCTAATAGTAAATGAATGTGATTCAATAGTACACACATGTGAATAAATAGTTATAATCATGTGAATTAATAGCAATTAATTGCTCATTTATCCGATTAATTACTCGATAACTTCCAGACAACAATTATTATCTAAATAAATGCCGATTTCCACTAACACTAATAATTCTCACACAATGGAACTATCAATTTCATCTTTAATCAACACGAACTTATTCATCATTAATATTATAACTCACAATATTTAACAACTAGGTCGTTCCCAGGAAAGAGGGGGCTTTCCGATAAGGATTTTTCCTTATTGGCGCGCAATTAGGTGACCAAACCTCTCCTTGACAAAACTTCTAGACATTATCAATATTGAAAATAATAATATAAATAACTTTTCAGTCTCAATTATTGATTTAATAATATATCATATTATGCAGATGATACTGTGACAATAATTGAATCAATAATATGAGAGATATGATGTAACAATTACTGTAGCAATAATTCAGTATAACTGAGTGACTTCTTACGTAAGCATCAGTAATTAATACCGTGTGCTACTATGCAACCACGCGTATTACTGTACTTTTACTACCGGGTAGTTCAATAGTTTAACGGTAAAACTTCTGCCGTTATTTTTATAAAAAGATAATTATGTCATTTTCTAACTACGACAATACTTCCGTTGTGGGGTCCACCAATGATTGTGCCGTCCTACAGATATTCCCCGACAAAAAGAATATTCCCCGACCAAATGAATATTTTATAACAACTTGCATACTTTGAAAAATTTTCACATATCACCCTTAACTTTAACCTTTTATTAATTTAACCATTTACTAAATAGAATAATTATAAGAAAATTGAATACTTTCATTTCAGAAATTTTGAGGTCTCACACATTACATATCCATTAACTAAAGCTTATCCAACAACAGGATATCGTCACTTAGAGAAGAAGAGTATGATATACCATGACGATTGGCTTTAGTGCAAGTGGGAGATTGAAAGTAATATGCACACAAGCCAATCATGTTTGATGATAAAGCATATACTTTGTAACAATCTTATTCATTTATTAATAAAAATTATTAATTTGTTAAAGGCTTTTAATTATCTACATGATGTTGTTTGATAATATGTGATAAACCCATAGTTTTAAGCAATGCTTTTAGAATAATGATGATCATTCTAATGAGATCTAAATTATTAGAAAGCTTAAAACTAAAATAGTTCCCAATCGTTGGATTACTAAATTGGGGATTAGTCAAACCAGATAGATTGGTACATACGTTGCTAGCTCATTGGATGAGGATGATTGATCTCATGATCATTTGTGTAGAGACACTAAACCAAGTATGTAGGTGCTTATTAGAGATTAAGTTCACTGAACGTGGCTCGCTAAGGAATACTTAATGGAGTTTTACTTGTCTGTCAATAGGAATTCATGTAGTGATAGTAGTAGTGATCCTTGTACTTGAGATCATCATAGTATCTTATGTATGATGAGTTATACTTTGACTTATTCCTTAAGACCCTTAGGGTATATCAAAGGGTATGCTTGGGTATATCAAAGGGTATGCTTGGGTATAATAAGTTGTACATGGAGATAATATATGATCAATAAAGAATCTACCACTTCTAGTAAAAGAAAAGAAATGTCCTATGTGATTCGATAAATGACAACCCACTAGTCCTTGGCCAAAGCAGAATGAAATTAGAAAGGAGTTTCTAATTTGCATTATTTGGTGTTGTGCATTTAAGGATCTAGATACATATAATTAAATAAAATAAGACTTGATAGTAATTCCATGTCTTATATTTAATTGGGACATTGTATGGTGGAAGGATTGAATTGTACGGTAACTATTTACTCAAATGTTCTTTTATGATTACGGTTGAAATCTATATTATCTGGAAAGTCGTTGATCGCTAGGGAGGCTTATCCCTATTGTAGAATAAATATTATTTATTTAAATAAATTAATAGTTTAATTTATTTATTTAAATAAGATTAGAATTGTTCTAATTGATTTGTTCACAACCAGTTTAATATGGAGAACCTAAAGGGTCACACCATAAAAGGAAGAATAATTATTTAAGAAGTTAATGGCATAATCGTAATAATATATTAAGTGTATTTAATTTAATCTATGGTGATAGAATAAATTAAATAGCTTAATATTATTATTTAATATTTTGGAAATATTAAATATATAAATTAATAAGAGAGTCTTATTAATATTATTACAATTATTATTATTTTAATTTCTAAAGAGTTGGAAATTAATTTAATATTAGTACTCTCATTTATTCCTAATAAGATTAGGATGTTAATTAATTAAAAGATTTTAATTAATTATTCCTAATAAGATTGGGAGCATAATTAATTAAAGGATTTTAATTAATTAAAATAAAACCTAATTCCTTAATTGTTAAGGAGGGTTGCCCACATTTATAAATAAGAGGAGTCTTATTATGGGTGTAGGTGTTGTTGACTTTTTCACAACATACGTGATTCCAATTATTGGAGAGTACGCTCCTTTTCTATAGAGATAGAAAACTAGGGTATAGCCAACCACCCATCTTCTTTAATCTTCTTCTTCCTTGGTGGATCACCTCTAGAGACCAAACACTTGGGTGGCTAACGTTGATCAAAGGAAAGAACCAAACCCGGTGGATTCAAGTTGAACGCAAAAGGATTTGGAGGTGAACTCGTACCTGAGGAAGCTCAAATTTTCAAGGGTATGATTCTTATTCTTTATCTTTTCGTTTAATTAATAATTGTGCATAAATGATGATCCGGGTATATGGTTTGTAAAATTTTTAAAACTCTGATTTTTCACATTTCTGCTTATTTTATGCAATTTGATTGCGTCCATAAATATTACAAACCTAACACTTTTAACCAGTTCAGAATTCCTAAGTTATTATATATACTCTGGAATCGTGTTATGAAATGAAAAGTGCTATTTTATGTTTCATAGTACTTCATAACTACTTGTTCAGTTATTGAAGATAATCATATAATTCTCGACTTGGTATTTGTATTATCTTTTACTAGACTTGTTGAGATAGTTATGTTCACTTCTTGCTTGAATTATATGATTGCAGCTAAGGCCAAAACAACAGAGGATCCCAGTAGGGATAAAGGCAAAGCTAAGATGGATAAGTAGATTATCCTGTAATAGATTAGTATGTTGTAAGAATCATATTATGATAATCGAAGAATGTATCAGTTTCAGAACCTGGGAAAGGATTTATTATTATTATTGTAATAAAAATGTAGTAATTATGTTCATTTTGATGTTGTTTCAATGGAATGAATGTATAGTGATGAGTACTGTGTAGCACCATATCTGTGGGTTGAAAGTACCCGGATTTGGGGGCGTCACAAGTTGGTATCAAAGCATTAGGTTATAAAACTTAAGGGGAGAAGAACCTTAGGCTAATAATCTCGTTAGAAAAGGAGAAGTTAGAAGGAATTAAATTCGAGTCAAATGAGTTAATTAAATATTGAGGAAACTCAGTGCCAAAAGATTTAAAAGATGGAAATTAACCTTAAATAAACTAAATGTAATTTATTCTTATATTATTGTGTATTATGTACTAATCAACATGTTATGTGTTATTGTAGATGTCCATCGATAGCTCCATGTATAGGGATATACACGTGGTGAGCAAAGAGTCTATGAATCGGGTAGAGCCTGTACTTATGCTGTGACAACCCGAAAAATCGGATTGTCCATAATTTAAGATTTAAAGAATTAGTTATTAACAAAATAAATTTTTATTAATATTATTTTGTGCTATATGTTTATTAATTGTTCTAGAACCTAGGATCATTATTAATCGGGAGGATTCTGGCTACGAGCTAGACTGAACGAGTAAGAATTTTTAAGACGAAAATAAAATTTTTTCGGGAACAAAATATTTCTGGGGAAAAAGACGAAATATGTACTATTAACCCGACGAAACCCTAAGAGTTAGGGTTTGAATAACCTAAGCCTTTCTGAGAGTTCGGTATGTCAAAATTACATTCCGTTAAAAGATTTGACGATAATATATCGTGAAAAGTTAAGTAAGCCGATAAAAGTTTTTCTCAAAAAACGTGTAAAAATCAGACAAAATAAAAATGACGAAAAGTATTGTTATGTACACTTCATTCGTTTAACTACGTTAGGGGAAAATGTGAAGAAAAATGCTTATTGTGCAAAAGTGTTTTTTAGTTTTTCGGAGATCCAAAGAATGCGTAAAAGTTAATCGGTAAAGGAAAGACAAAATATCCAAAAATATTTTGATTTCGAGAATCGCAGTTTTTAAAACTGTCGAACGAAACCCGAAAGACGGAAGCACGAAGCTTCCAAGAGAAGCTACGTGAATAGTAAGGAGGTGGGAATAGTAAGGAGGTATGAATACTAAGACAGTTTGGCTAAATGATCAAAACACCCCTAGCCTTGAAAATCTATATAATGAAAGTGTTAGTTAATTTTTTTTAAAATCAACCAACACTTTGGAAGAAAGAGAGAGTTTGAGAGTTTGTCTAAAGGAAAAAAAATAAGGAAGAAATGTAATCTGAAACCTAACTTCTAAGTTAGTTTTTCTTTAAGTTTTTATGTTTAAAACATAGCTTAATGAGAATAAGAAGTAAATGATGTTAGGAATGATTTCATATGGTTGAAATCACTGAGAAAAGAAGAAATAAGAATTAGAAATTTATTTTATAAATTTCTTAAGGAAGTATAAGATTCGTAAGGAATTTGAGCGATCCAAATGAATCATATGAATGATTTAGTGAAATAAGTAAGGAATGATGTTTTATAACATCGAATTCCAAGAAAAAGTGAAATTGTAATCAAAATATCGATTAAAAATGAAGAACGCGAAGAATGCGAAGAACGTTGTTGATAGACAAATTTAAAACCATCGTAGGATAATTATTATTGATGGACAATTTTAAAGCCATTACATATAAATTAGATGCTTAATGCTTGGTTAGGAACGATAGAAACGTTCATGAAGAATGGATTAAAACTGAGCTATAACGAAGTTATGACAAAAATTTCGTAAAAGACGAACGAGAATTAGAAAGTTAGTAAATAAACCCAAATATGTAGGGTTTCATAAGAAAGTAAGAGAACATAGAAAACATGAGTCGTGGACTCAAGAACAAATGAATTCTGAGTTTGGATGACCGAATTACGGACGAACGAACGAAGAACGTTAAAAATGTAAAATGAGCAAAGGGTGAAGAATAAGCCAATTGAATGGCATGTTAATGGATTCAGAACGAAGTTTTGTCCAAGGGTAATTGAAGTACATAAGATAAGGAAGAGAATGGCTTCTGAACGACCTCGTTTTGAGTTATAATGAAGAAGTTATGTGATTGGGAAGTAAGCATCTCAAAATGGATTCAAGACTTAGAAATTTTTTTCAAGAACTAAGGCTCGGCGCCGTGGTGCGAGCTGTGCATTGGGAGGCAGCGCCGTAGCACCAGCCCCAGCAGTTGGACACTACAGAGTGGCACTGCAGTGCAAGTGTTAATGAAGGAACCGGCGCCGCAACGCCGATGTAGGGAAAAAGCCAGTAATGAGCTTTTAACTGCTCAAAACTTGGGGGACGTGTAACGAGAGCTAATAAACGTGTAGTTCATCAAATGTAACACTTAATAAAGTGTTTTAAACCTTTAATGAAGGTTGAACTGAAAGATTAAACAAGATTAAAAGATAAAGAATGTGAACGCGGGTTACGGAACCGATATCCGGGGACCGTAGTCACGATAAATGAACGTGAGGGATTGCTATGATGGTGATTCCTTAGACGTTGAGTGACGAGGGTAATGTATAACATTTCGATGTTATGACATGGTAATGAGAGATGAATGTAAAGTGTATAGACGCTGTGAACGCAATGTTGTTGCGATGACCGATCGATCTTAGCATGCAGCAATCCGTATGGCTTCGACATTAAGAAAGAATAATGAACATGGGGTTCATGGGTTGGATAACAATTGAAAGCGATTAAAACCTCGAGAAAAGGTTGAACGAGAGATTAAGAGACGAGTAATGTAAATGCTGAATACATAAATGATTCTCGTGAATCGTATTCGCGTTGGACGAACGTTCTAAGTATACAATGGTTGTATGACGTAGACGTTAACGAAAGTATTAAGTAAGATATGAATTATCAAGAAATCCGTAAGGAATAATAATAAGATTAATGGAAGCCGAATGTAAATCGAATAAAGAATGAATCCTTGCGATAACCTGGGATTTCGAATAATCCTAATTTTACGAATATTTTTTTATTTATTAATATTGATATTGATTATCAATATTGAGTTGAGTTTATGTGATACGAGATTAGAAAGTAGGTCAATTTGTGTTTTGACTGAGATATAAGAGTAGAGTTGTGCTTAACAGAGAATAAAAACCCTAACCCTAAGTTCGGATAGGGATTTAGTAGAAAACTTAGTTATAGCAATCGTAATTATGAGTACGTGTTCGTAATGTATAGAATTTTTGGTCAATGATTGATCGGGTAGGGTACAATATTAGTAAACCCTATTAAGGGATTAGTGTAACGACCGAGAAATTTGGATCATTTGTAAAATAATTTTATTTAATAAAATAATGAATAATATAATATTAATTGTTATTAGTACGTGTTAAAAAGATGAAGGTCGTTCTATAACCTAGAAACGTTGGAACATCTTAGTATTTTAACTACGTGAAGGAATTAAAGTGTTTGAATTTCCAAGACGAAAATAAAAGTTTTCTGAGAAATACGTAATGTTATAATATCGAGGTGAGATGGATTGTGTAATAATAATCTAAGTATGGAAAACGTAATATTTTGCATGTCGACTTACATTAAGAACGTTAAGGATTGAAAGACAAAAGGAATGGAATGGTAGATCTTGTATGAAGTGTAAGCCCAATATGCATTAAGGGACAACCCCAAGATGTATTAATGATTAAGTTAAGTGTTGGTTTAATCAAAAGCCCAAAGTAAATTAATGCAAGCCCAATATGAATAAGCTAAGTTAACTTAAGCCCAATGTAATGATCCAATGGGTTAAGCTTGATCCATGGAACAACCAATGTTGATATGGGTTATCTTGGTGGGCAAGATCTTTGTGTGATAGCCAAGAACTTTAAGTAATGACCAAGTAAAGGATAAGTGTTGTGCTTAGCAAGTAATGAATAGTAAGGAGGTGACTTAAAGAGGTGGATGTCTTAATTTCCATTATGCCCTAACTTAGAAACTTCTATAAATAGAATGCTCACAATTTCATTTGTTGGATTGTTAACGTTTTGAAGGAAAAGAAGTGCTATTTTGAATTATCAATAGTACTTCGTAACTATTGTTCAGTTATTGAAGATATACGATTCCTATGTTTCAAGCATGTTGTTTATTAGAATTGTTGTACTTATTTGAGCTAGTCATACTCACTCTTGCTTGAAGCATATGAATACAAATAAAGATCGAATCAGATCAAAGGCTCAAAGCAAGGATAATGGCAAGGCAAAGACGAACCCGTAAAATACTTATGTAATACTATAGGGTGAATGATTATAATATATTTGATATTATGACAAGAACAAATGTAATGGTTATAAAGAACCTGGGGGAATGTTAATATTATTTTGAATATATAGAAGACATATTCATTCTATTGAGGCTTTTCAATTGAATGTGTGTGTGAATCGTAGTACCGTGTAGCACCATCTGTCAGGTTGTAAGATACCCAAATTTGGCGGCGTCACAAGTTGGTATCAAAGCTATAAGCGCAATGCGTGAAGAACTCCGAGCCTTTTGCTAGTGACGTCCCTATAAGGGAATGCACTGAAGCTAGAATTTTCATAGGAGACACCGAGCAAGTCGGTGGCAAATTGATAGGTACCCTTGTGAGGTGCTATGGTTGAAAGTACCATTAGCGTCACAAGTTGGTATCAAAGCATTAGGTTATAAAACTTAAGGGGGAATTAAATCCCTTAAGTCATAACCTTAAGAGAAGTCAAAGAAGTAAAAGAAGAAAATAACCTTATAAAAATGCATTATGAATATGATATCTGTTTTTATTATTCAACTGACATGTACTAATAAACTTAATTATTTTGTGTAGATGTCAGGAGTAAATGGAATGCATTTAGATGGATGAGAAGAAGTGAGGAATCGGTTAACCAAATAGAGGTTATACCTAATCCCATAAAGGAGAAGAGCAAGAGATAGTTGTCATTGAGTTTGGAGACTCGGAGGATCCCGATCTCATGTCCGTGTTCAATGATGATGATAGGAGAGGTGGAGGTAGTGTCCTTCAACCGTGTAGCAATAGCAGCAGAGATGGCTCCTGGGGAGTCAATGATGTCATTATTTATATCAATGTTGGATAGAAATATCCATTACTGTTAGGAGGTTAAGGAGCTGAAGGCAGAGCTCCAGGCTGTTATAGAGGATAAGACGGACGTGGAGTCCGTGTGGGAACAGGAGCATGATGAGAGGATTTTGGCCAAGGGCAAAGTCCATGAGCTGGAACATGAGGTTTTTGAGCTCAAGGAGGAGCTAAAGACCAAAAAGCAGAAGATAGGGAGAATGTCCTATATTCATAGGAGTTCTCATGCAGATTCCAGTAGTAGGTAGCTGGTTATCCAGTAGAGGCAGGGCAGACTCGGCATACTATCAGCCATGATATTATTGCCGGTCTTGCCAATGCAGATTTTGATAATGCCTTGAGGCAGATGTGATCTAGTAGTAGATAGAGTAGTTTAGGTATGAAAATATTTTGTATCCAGTAGTGACGTAAAACCCTCTTTTGTATAACAAAGGGTAGTCTTTTGTAAATCCTAAATTTTGGAAAGCAATAGCGGGAAAGTAATGTAATCAGCTTACGCTGTGTAATGTAAACGATGTAGTATTATACTACAATGAATGAATGAATATAAGCCTTTTTATGGAACATAATGAGCAATGGATGTTGAAGTTATTGTTTAATATCGAATAATAACTAACTAATAAAGAAACGAATAATAACAAAATGTGTTGTTTATTGTATCAGCAAAATGCCGCCAAGAAGAGTACAACGTAACCAAGGAGCTAATGTAAATCAATCGGAGGGAGGTCCGGTTAACCCTATGCAGGAGTTTGTTAATCTTTTAATTATCGTATTGAATAGAAATGGGGCTAATATCCCCGTAAATACAGGAGTAGTTCGAGCTACTACCTTTAAGGATTTTAAGAGTGTTGGTCTACCGGAGTTCAAAGGAACTATGGACCCTATCAAAGCCCAAACATGGGCGAAAGAAATCGAGAAGGCATTTATAATAGCAAATGTCGATGAGGCCCAGAAGGTTGCCTTTGCAACCTACGTGATGAAGGGAGAGGCCAACTTTTAGTGGGAAGCTAATCAGGCTAGGGCCGGGATAGAGAATCTAACGTGGGTGAGGTTCAAGGAGATATTCTTTAAGAACTACTTTCCCACGAGCATGCAAGGAAGGATGGATATGCGGTTTCTCAAATTGAAACAAGGGGACATGACAGTTCCCCAATACGCCGTCTAGTTTAATAAACTGGCGAGGTTTACTCCACACCAAGTGGACACCGAGGTTAAGAAGGCGTGATGATTCGAGTAGGGCTTGAAACCCTGGCTCTATAACTGTATTTCTATGTTCCAGAGTACTTCATTTGGGACCATTTTACAGAAGGCGATAATCGCCAAAGGTGGTAGCGAGGCGTTGAGCCAGTACCACAAAGACAAGAAGAATAAGGGGAAAATAGATGGGGGAATGAAGTTCGAGGGAGCCAGCGGGAGTGGCGACAGACAGAAGAGGAAAAAGTTCAGCTCTGGGAATACCGGAGTGAAGCTAGGAGACCCAAAGAGGAGGATGGAGGCTTGCAAGACCTGTGGGAAGAGTCATTTAAGAGTCTGTCTCAAGGGGAATGTCGTATGCTACAACTATGGACAAGAGGGACACATCTCGTCTAACTGTTCAAGTCCGAAGAAGAATCATGGATGCTTTGTGTGTGGGTCAACTGACCACATGTCGAAGAACTGCCCGAAGAAGGTGACGGATGGGAATCGGGGCACTAGTAGCGATAAGTTAGCTATTAGTGGTCCAGTAGCACGGAGTAGTCGATGGGTCGTGTTTCCTTTAACATGATGACCAAGATGCAGTTGCATCATGGGACGTCGTCGCAGGTATTATTCCAATCAACGACATAAATTCTTACGTGTTGTTTGATTCGGGTGCTACTTGTTCGTTTATAGCATGTGATTTTGCTAGAAGATTATGATTACTTCCCGAAAAGTTTCCTATACCTTTAAATATTAAGGTAGCAAACGAAGAAATAATTCATGTTGAAGATGTTCATAGGAGTTGTTGCATAGACATACGAGGTTGTAAATTAGCGGTAGATTTGATACCGATAAAGTTAGGAGAATTCAATGTAATTCTCGGAATGGATTGTTTAGTTAACCATGGGGCAATTATAGATTATCAGAAGAAATGTGTGAACCTTAGAACGTTAAAACAACCACATGTAGTATTTTATGGGAATAGATCACCGGGACATTCGTGTTGTCTAACCATGACACAAACTAGGAAATTATTGAGGAAGGGATGTGTAGGTTATCTGTGTCATGTTGTTGATACCCAGAGAGTGATAGCAACCATGGAACAAATACCTATAGTTAGAGAATTCGCCGATGTATTTCCAAGTGAATTGTCGGGTCTTCCACCTGATAGAGAGAATGAGTTTGTAATAGACATCGTGCCAGGAGCGGCACCAGTTTCCAGGGCACCATATCGTATGGCGCCAGTGGAGATGAAGGAGTTGATGGTGCAGTTACAAAAATTGTTGGACAGGAAGTACATACAGCTGAGTGTTTCGCCGTGGGGAGCACCGATATTGTTTGTCAAGAAGAAGGACAGATCGTTAAGACTTTGTATCGACTATAGAGAGTTGAACAAGTTAACGATAAAGAATAAATACCGATTTCCCAGGATCGATGATCTTTTTGATCAGTTGAAAGGGGCTAAGTATTTTTCTAAAATAGATTTAAGAATGGGGTATCATCAGTTGAAGGTTAGGAAGGAGGATGTACTAAACTCAACATTCATGACTAGTTAGGGTCATTACGAGTTTCTGGTGATGTTATTTGGGTTGACTAATGCACCAGCTGCATTTATGGATATGATGAACAGAGTGTTCAAACAATATTTGGACAAGTTTGTCGTGGTGTTTGATGATATTCTAGTCTATTCTAAGACGCTAGAAGATCATGCTGAACACCTAAGGTTAGTGTTGTAGACACTAAGGAAATAGCAGTTGTATGCGAAGTTCACTAAGTGTGAATTTTTGTTGGAAAAGGTACATTTTTTAGGTCATGTCATTGACCATGAGGGGATTTCAGTAGATCCAGCGAAGGTAGAAGCCGTGATGAATTGTGAACAACCGAATATGCCGACGGAGGTACGAAGTTTCCTAGGGTTAGCGGGTTACTATCAGAGATTCATCCAGGATTTTTCAAAGATAGCTACTCCGTTGACTAACTTGACAAGGAAGACAGTGAAATACGCATGGACTGATAAGTGCGAGGATAGTTTTCAAGAACTGAAGAAGAGATTGAGTGAAACGCCTGTTTTGTCATTACCCGATGACATATGAAATTTTGTAGTTTATAGCGATGCTTCGCATAGAGGACTTGGTTGCGTGCTCATGCAGCATGGAAAGGTCATTGCGTATGCATCAAGGCAGTTAAAGGATTATGAGAAAGTTTATCCTACTCATGATCTGGAACTGGCCGCAGTAGTTTTTGCTCTAAAGATATGGAGACATTATCTTTACGGGGGAAAATGTGAGATATACACGGACCATAAGAGTCTAAAATATATCTTCACACAGAAGGAGTTGAATATGAGACAAAGGAGATGGCTGGAGTTGATAAAGGATTACGATTGTGAAATCCTATATCACCTGGGAAAAGCCAATGTAGTTATCGACGCCTTAAGTAGGAAGGGTCGGGAGAAGTTATCTATGTTAACGGCTCAAACTGAGTTAATAACATAGATGGATAGGATGGAAATAGAAGTGAAGTTGCCGAGAGAATTGGAGCTGGTGTTGTTTGCAACAGAGGTTCAATCTACCATTGTAGAAAGAGTCAAGGAGGTGCAACTCAAAACTGATGAGTGTGACCGGGTAAAGACATGGCTAACCGATGAAAAAGAAAATATTAAGTACAGTCTTGATAATGAGGGATTATTAAGATTTGAAGGAAGAATTTGGATTCTGAATGAGACGAAATTAAAGGAGCAGGTATTACAAGAGGCTTATAGTTCGAGGTTTTTGATTCATCCTGGTAGTACTAAGATGTATCAAGACCTTTGACATAGTTTTTGGTGGCTGAACATGAAGAGAGAAATAGCAGAGTATGTGAGTAGGAGCTTGACTTGCCAGAAAATTAAGGCCGAACATCAACGACCAAGTGGCTTGTTACAGTCATTGGAAATTCTGGAGTGGAAGTGGGAGCATATCACGATGGACTTTGTGGTGGGACTTTCGACTACAACGAAAGGGTATGATGCGATTAGGGTAATAGTGAACCGGTTGACGAAGTCGGGTCACTTTTTGCCAATTAGGGTCAAGTATAACTTAGACCAGTTAGCTAGACTTTATATTAAGGAAATAATTTCCAGACATGGAGCACCAGTATCGATTGTGTCAGATCGTGACCCACGATTCACATCGAACATTTGGAGGAGTCTACAAGAGCAGTTGGGAATGCAGTTGAAGCTGAGTACGACATATCATCCATAAACTGATGGACATAGCGAGAGAATAGTTCAAACATTAGAAGATATGTTAAGATCTTGCGTCATGGATTTCAAGGGTAGTTGGGATGATCGTCTACCTTTAGTTGAGTTTGCGTATAACAATAGTTATCATGCAAGCATAGGTATGCCGCCTTATGAAGCTTTTTATAGGAGGAAGTGCAGAACACCATTGTATTGGGATGAAGTGGGAGAACGTCGAATGCTAGGGCGGAATTGGTGCAAAGAAAGCAATGGATATGGTGAAGTCGATCACTGAATACGTCTCATTGCACCTCAAGACAGACAAAAGAAGTATGCGAACTTGCATCGATAAAATAGGGAGTTTGAAGTAGGCTCTTATGTATTTCTAAAGGTATCTCCCTGGAAAGGAAAGATACGCTTTGGAAAGAAGGGAAAGTTAAGTTCGAGGTTTATAGGACCTTTTGAAGTGTTAAAACAGGTAGGTGAGGTAGCTTATACGATAACATTACCTCCAGACTTAGAAAGAATACATAACGTGTTTCATGTATTGGTATTACGTCCTTATAAGCTGGATTATAAGGACGTGATAGAATATGAGACTATTCATATCGAGAAAGACTTAATATACGAAGAGGCGCCAATTCAAATTGTCGATAGGAAAGAACAAGTTCTGCGGAATAAAGTTATACCTTCCGTGAAGGTGATATTGAAGAACCACGATGCAGAAGAAGCAACGTGGGAATTGGAAGAAAAGATAAAGAAGGATTACCCTCAGTTGTTTGAATAATGAGAGAGACGAGATTACGGGATGTAATCTTTTTAAGGGGGGAAGAATGTAACGACCAAGAAATTCGGATCCTTTGTAAAATAATTTTATTTAATAACATAATGAATAAAATAATATTAATTGTTATTAGTATGTATTAGAAAGATAAATGTCGTTCTATAGCCTAGAAATGTTGGAACATCGTAGTATTTTAACTACGCGAAGGAATTAAAGTGTTTGAATTTCTAAGACGAAAATAAAAATTTTTCGAGAAATATGTAACATTATAATATCGAGGTGAGATGGATTATGTAATAATAATCTAAGTATGGAAAACGTAATATTTTGCATATGGACTTAAATTAAGAACGTTAAGGATTAAAAGACAAAAGGAATGGAATGGTAGATCTTGTATGAAGTGTAAGCCCAATATGCATTAAGGGACAAGCCCAAGATGTATTAATGATTAAGTTAAGTGTTGGTTTAATCAAAAGCCCAAAGTAAATTAATGCAAGCCCAATATGAATAAGCTAAGTTAACTTAAGCCCATTATAATGATCCAATGGGTTAAGCTTGATCCATGGAGCAACCAATGTTGATATGGGTTATCTTGGTGGGCAAGATCTTTGTGTGATAGCCAAGAACTTTAAGTAATGACCAAGTAAAGGATAAGTATTGTGCTTAGCAAGTAATGAATTGTAAGGAGGTGACTTAAAGAGGTGGATGTCTTAATTTCCATTATGCCCTAACTTAGAGACTTCTATAAATAGAATGCTCACAATTTCATTTGTTGGATTGTTAACTTTCATCCAACATAAAGTAACTTATTGGTTAGAAAGAATAAGCACTTTTAAGTCAAAACATTCTTTGTTAGATTTTCAAGAAGAATAAGACTAATTCATCAAGGGTAAGACTCTTGTTCTATATTCTTCTATCTCTACCATGATAGCTTGATAGAGAAGTGATGATCATGTATGCTAATAACATATAAGAATTGAATAAGCAATGGACTTAAGCCGAATAAGTCATGAATAAGTGACTTGAACCTAAATAAGTTATAATCTTATGAAGAACTTATGATGAACTTATCATAGGTTTGCCATATGAAGTTAATATGTTTGATAACATGTGAGAATGTTTCTTAAAGGGCCTAAATCTATAATAAGTCATAAGGAATGAAAACTTGTAGTTTATAAGTTATTAAGTCATGAATTTATAAAGAATAAGCCAAAACATAGCTTGAAAATAAGTTGATGTAATATGTAGTTTGGAATGTTCATATGATGGTTAGAATCCATTTAGAACGATGACCAAATTGTTAGTAACAAAGTTTCGTTGGAATTTACACGATTGGACGATAATTATCGAATTCGTGAAATTCTCAGAATGGAAGTTGAATTTTGTGTTTGAACTCGGAAATGTTGGTTTTCGATGGAGATAAGTCATATTTGGCATTATAGAGTTGCGGACTCGAAAATAATCGGTTTCTGACTTAGAATGAAGAAACGAGCGTTGAACATTCACGAACGTTTACTGTTTTCGTTAAAAAAGAACCAATAAGTGAATTTTGAGTAAACGAAGTCAAATAGATAAAATTCTTGCATGAACACGTAGAGTATGTAATTTGTGAACCATAGTCTCTTGAACGAGCCAATTCAGACTTATAACGAAGAAGTTAGGAGACCGAAAATCTCACAAAGTTGAAATTCTGTCAAAGTTGTTTGGTGCACAGAGTTGGCGCCGCGGTGCAAATCCAATGTATATTGGTGGTAAATATGCAAATATATATCTGATTCACATACCTACTAAACTTTTCGCATAACGACCACGACATATAACGTTAGGATTCATGTACCAAGACACCGAAGTTCGGTCCTCAAAGAATCGCAGAGTGACGTCATAGTTGTGATATAGGGAAGAAAGGGTGGGTACAATGCCGCCTTTGCCCTAGGGTTTTGACATAGAAGGAAATTTACAAGTATATCATGAATGGTAATTAATTTACAATGAACTAAGGAACTTAATGATGCATTGTAAGGTATTGTTAAACCTTAATTATGTTACCTAAAGGTTGAAGATAAGTAATCAAACATGAACGTAATGTGAAGGTAAGAACGATGTAACGAAAGGCCGGAACCAATAATAACAAATCTAAGTCATAATTAGATTGAGAAGAAGGGTAAGATTCATTAGGAACCATGTATGTTCATTCATGACCTAATGTGTTATATGATGTTATCATTTACTATAGAGACTTAAAGACTTAAACGAGAACGTGTTATAACTATAGAAGACGCTAAAGGAAAGTATTCTAACCCTTGTTCTAGTTCAATCTGGAGAAGCTTTGTAATTCATTATTCTTAAACATGAAGTATTGTATAATGAAGTCCAAGCCAACTCTTTCGGCTAGACTTATATTATGTTTCTATCAAAGCATGGTCAATGTTTACCAAGTTATATTGGTGTGGTTTTCAAAAGAAGACTGAGTATACTAAAAATGTTTTGTCATCAAACGACAGGCGCATGAGGTTGCCACAACTTAAACGTACATACGTTTAATGAATGTAGTATTGATCAACATAAAGTACTATAGACTGATCACCTAGATGTGCTCGTAAGAAATTTCGGACTTACGAACTTAGTGTCGGGATGTCCTTTTCAAAAGAACTTATGAAATGCTCAAGGTCTTGGACCGAAATTGATGTTTTACTGAATATTGTTGTTGTAAAACGTTTTGAAGGAAAAGAAGTGTTATTTTGAATTATCGATAGTACTTCGTAACTATTGTTCAGTTATTGAAGATATATGATTCCTATGTTTCAAGCATGTTGTTTATTAGAATTGTTGTACTTGTTGAGCTAGTCATGCTCACTCTTGCTTAAACCATATGAATACAGCTAAGATCAAACGGACCGAAGGCTTCGGCAAGGATAAGGGCAAGGCAAAGATGAACCCGTAGAATACTTATGTAATGGTATAGGGTGAATAATTGTAATATATTTGATATTATGACAAGAACAAATGTAATGGTTATAAAGAACCTGGGGGAATGTTAATATTATTTTGAATATATAGAAGACACATTCGTTCTATTGAGGCTTTTCAATTAAATGTGTGTGTGAATGGTAGTACCGTGTAGCACCATCTGTCGGGTTGTAATGATTAGAAACCCTAACATACTATTAGGAACCTTAATAAAATATCAAAAAAAACTAATTTTAAATTCGGGAATCCTAAACCCTAATTAGGAAACCCTAATCCTAATTGGAAAGCCTAATGTGATTAGTTAACTTTAATGTGATTAATAACCTTTAATATAATTAGGAAACCCTAATTATATTTTAGAAATCTTAATTTTCTAGTTTAAAACCTAATTAGAAAATCCTAGAAAGCAGTGTTGTAAAACCTTAGGGTTAAACCCTAAGGGTTAAAACCTAAGGGTTGAGCCAATTGTCTAATTTACCATTAAAATTGCATGTCCAATGTCCAAAATACCCTTTACTTAGATGTTTAGTTAAGAGATTTGCAAGATCTAATGAGTCTTCACTTAAGGATTATCCCATGTGCTGCAAATCTATACAAATCTAATCCATATCTTGCCACCTTGCACACTTGGATTCATTGCATCTAAGTATAAGTGATTTAGGAGAGAAAAAGTTCACCAAAATTGCACACTTTCTCTCTAACTCTCAACAAACCTTTTCTATTTCCTTAGGAATGAAAATCTTAAGTGTTTCAGTCACTAGAACACCCCTTAGATCATCAAGATCAGTGGAGAAGAGCTTAAATCAAGGATTGGATAATAGAAGGTATAAACTCTAAATCTACTTTGATCTTGTATGCAAAGAAAGATTTCGTGTTTATGTGTTTAGATGTGTGCTAGAAGATGTTTCATGATGATCTATGATGATCCATCATAGATCTATAGCATCAAAGTGCCTTAAAAGTATGATTTTTCAAAACTGCCTAAGAACATTATTTGTGGTTTGACAAGCTAATGTCAGGAGCCACAGATTCTTCTATGCTCATGATTTTTGTTGTTTTATGTATTAGATCTGTAGTATGGCATGAGCTCTTTGATCTAGAAGTGGAATCACAACCATTCCATGTCCAGATTAAAAGTTATAAACGGTCAAAACCCGTTGACCAAGCATGACCGGACGATTTCTGGGTAACCCAGAAATCCTTAAGCAGGGTCTGACAAGATTTTGCAATGCCTTGATCTATCAGATGTTAGTTGATATGATGTTGTTGTTGTAACCAGATTGTAGTGTGTTGTATGGACTCTAGATCCATGTCTAGAGATCCTTTAAACCATTAACTGATCGAGTGCAGTGAGTGGTCAAACTAGACCATTCGGCCATGAAGTGAAGTTTTTGGAAAACCCAGAAACCGTATGAACAAGCCCTCTGACAGGGTTTGACCAGATCATATATGGTGATTGTGTTATATTTGGATTGAGATTATGATATGTAGTTAGTCCTTGTCATGTGTACTACATGTATGGACCTAAAACATAACCATATAATGACCAGAACCTAGAGATTATCGAGCATCAAAGTGGGTACTCGAAACTGCCTCGATTTCTAGGTAACCTAGAAAACCCAGGAACCATCTGACAACATATTTGGAGACTTAGATCTTGCATCTGAGTGATTGTATGACCAAGATGTTGGTTGTTAATGGTAGTGTTACATACCTACTACAAAATTGATGCATAAGCAAGCCCAGAACATGAATGGATTGAGAATTAAGGTCGGTCAAACGTGGACCCTTGAGAACTAGGACTGTCAGTGTTCTTGAGCTCAAGAACACCAACATCGCTGGTTACTGTCGCTATAACCTATAGCGACGGTTTTATTAATTTTAATTTCTGATTTTTCTGGAAATTGATTAAAAATAGAAAATAAATTCTAAAAATTACAAAAATGGTTTTAAAAATTATTTTAAATTATGAAAATTAACTTTTGATAAATTGAGATATTTTTCATTAATATTTATAATTATTTGAATATTAATGATATTTAATTATAGTATTAAATAAATTAGAGAAAAATGATTTTAATATTATAAAAATCATTTTGAATAAGAATAAAGTGTCTAAAAATATTTTGAGTTATAAAATGTAACTTTTAATATATTTGGAGAATTTTCATTAATAAATTCATATTAATGATAATAGATTTATTTAATTATTATATTAAATAAATGAGTTAAAATGGTTTTATTGATATAAAAATCATTTAAAAATGAGAAAAATAATTTAAAAATATTTTAAGTTATAATTAATGACTTTTAATATTTTGATGATAAATTCATTTATTATTAAATATTAACGATGATGAGATTATTTGATATTTAAATCATTTAAAAATGATTCTTGTGTTTAAAAATTATTATAAAATTATAATAATTGTTAAAAAATTTATTAAAAGCTTCCGAAAAATATTATGAACGATATTTGACTTATCTAAAATAATATTGAAGCTTTGAGACCAAGTTTAATTGACAATAAGTGTGTTAATTATCTGATAGCGTGACCAATACACCGAGAACAGACTGAAGTCCAACCAGACTGAACTAGTTAGACTTGATGAGTGTTTATATAGGTTATAAACACTGATGTGGTTATGTGGTAATGTGTCTAGGAGAATGATTGACTGTAAATGACAGTGATACATGTTGTGAATTATTGTGCTAATTGTAAAATCGATATTGTGATTATAGGTTTTGTGAACGTATATAAGTATATTGAGTAGCAGTAATCAACGTAAAAGGCAAGTTTCCTAACTCAACCTTAAGTTATATCTGTTTAAATACTATGATGGTTAATTATTGTTGATTAGACCACATCCAAGAATTTATTGTTGATTATTCGCAGTTAGTGCATGTTTATTAATTCAAATTAAATTAATGATTCTGAGAATATACTTGGAAAATAATTGTTATTGGATACTTACATCCATAGAAGCTATTATTAATAGTACAAATAATTCATGTCTATTGTCGAATCGTGTTAAGAAATGTCTTAGCTAATTGTTATGTCTAGACGAATATTTATTAGAACTTGATAGGTTCGAGAAGAGAAGAGAAGAGAATTCAATTATTATTGATAGATCGATGCCAATTTTTTCGGCTAGATCGAAAAAAAAACTTAATAGGTTTGAGAAGAGGAGAGAAGAAAAGTGATTAAATATTGAAATCATTGTATTTCGTTGTTAAAGGGAACATATTTGGTCGTATATTCGGCCTTTGAGCGCGTTTGAATATTATGCATAATATAGGGTATAATGAAGCTGATCACTTTATATACTTACAGAGGGGTATAATTTAATTTTTATGGTTATCTGATACACCTGGGTATATCAAAGTATATCTTTGATAGTTACTCAAGAAGAGAAGTTCTAGATCCTTTGTGATCACTCAACATAATTCTGGAAAATATTTTCATTCAGTTATTTGGGTATATCAAAGTAAATCTTTGATAGTTACTCGAGGAGATAATTTCAAGATCATTTGAGATCATTCAGCTTAAACTTTGGAGAATACTTCCTAAATTATTATTCAATCGAATATAGTAGAAATTTTGAAAGTGTTGTACCCTTTCATTATTAAACTATTGTGTTGCATAGGTTGCGAGAAGATTGGTTAGAGAAGAACAAATTGTTCAGCTATTTCAAAGTTCCCCGAACTTTGGTTTCCTTCTATCAAAATAGATAGTTTGTTATTCTGATTCTTATACATTTATTGTATATCTTAACTTGCGGGAAAATTTATTACTCACCCTTGCTTAAACCATATGAATACAGCTAAGATCAAACGGACCGAAGGCTTCGGCAAGGATAAGGGCAAGGCAAAGATGAACCCGTAGAATACTTATGTAATGGTATAGGGTGAATAATTGTAATATATTTGATATTATGACAAGAACAAATGTAATGGTTATAAAGAACCTGGGGGAATGTTAATATTATTTTGAATATATAGAAGACACATTCGTTCTATTGAGGCTTTTCAATTGAATGTGTGTGTGAATGGTAGTACCTTAGTAAGCACCATCCGCTTGGTTTGTAATGATTAGAAACCCTGACATACTATTAGGAACCTTAATAAAATATCAGAAAAAACTAATTTTAAATTCGGGATTCCTAAACCCTAATTAGGAAACCCTAATCCTAATTGGAAAGCCTAATGTGATTAGTTAACTTTAATGTGATTAATAACCTTTAATATAATTAGGAAACCCTAATTATATTTTAGAAATCTTAATTTTCTAGTTTAAAACCTAATTAGAAAATTCTAGAAAGTAGTGTTGTAAAACCTTAGGGTTAAACCCTAAGGGTTAAAACCTAAGGGTTGAGTCAATTGTCTAATTTACCATTAAAATTGCATGTCCAATGTCCAAAATACCCTTTACTTAGATATTTAGTTAAGAGATTTGCAAGATCTAATGAGTCGTCACTTAAGGATTATCCCATGTGCTGCAAATCTATACAAATCTAATCCATATCTTGCCACCTTGCACACTTGGATTCATTGCATCTAAGTATAAGTGATTTAGGAGATCATTCAACTTAAACTTTGGAGAATACTTCCTAAATTATTATTCAATCGAATATAGTAGAAATTTTGAAAGTGTTGTACCCTTTCATTATTAAACTATTGTGTTCCATAGGTTGCGAGAAGATTGGTTAGAGAAGAACAAATTGTTTAGCTATTTCAAAGTTCCCCGAACTTTGGTTTCCTTTTATCAAAATAAATAGTTTGTTATTCTGATTCTTATACATTTATTGTATATCTTAACTTGCGGAAAAATTTGTTGCTCACCCTTGCTAAATAAATATTTCAGCTAGGAATAAAGAGGCCAGCGGGTCTAAGAAGAATAAAGGCAAAGGCAAAATGCTGAAGTAGTTTTTGTGACGCCCACAAATTCAGGTACTTGAAACCTGAACTCAGTGCTCTACGATACCATTTCTATGAGCGAAATAATACTAATAATAATATAGATTATCAAATTTAACTTACATATTATCAGAGTTTTCAATCCCAAGTACGAAACCTTTAAACATTCGTTACATTACATGATACTTAATATATATCATTCTTATCATAAAGTCTAATTATTACAAAAGATAGCATAAACATTCATTCAGCGACCTTCCCTTTCTACTTGTTCTTGACAGAGATTTCAGGTTGTTCACATTTAGCTGAAAACATTTAAATTAAGCAAGGATGAACATTTGAGTGCCCAGCAAGTAATAGCAATTAATAACAATTAGCTGAAAAGATTAAATATTTTCTTTGAACGATACTTCTACAACGAATCAACAGGTGTGAAGTAAGCTGAACCAATATTAAACAACATATCATTTTGATTACTGACTATAAATGAGGATCAGTTGACAGACTATGAACATTGTTTTCTATTTTCGAAAAGGTTTAAACAGAACTTCATCTGTAAACCGTTATAACTTACTGAACACGTACACGGGGTGATCAACCCGTTATGCCATGTATTGATCAATACTACATTCCAAGAACGATATTATCATTCATACTTTGTCCGCCATAGAGCATAAAAATTTCCCATATTTTGGATGTTCATACCAGTCTAGAATCCGAACCAAAACAATTTGGTTGGATAACAGTAAAGTTTTATCTTGTTTAACAACAATTTTAAATTTATGTCTAGCCAGATCAAATAGCTTAGACGACTTTTAATTTAACGTATACATACTGGACACCGATAATTATGTATCAACGTGTGATAAAAATATATTGATTATCTAAGTGAGGACACTGGTATAACCATGTTTCGAAATTAACGAACAGAATATATATCTTGATCTACAATAACAGAATAAATGAACTTATACAACAATTATAATTTAATAAATTACTTATACAGAATCATTGCATAAGATACAAAGGTTGAAATATTTGAACAATTGAAAAGAATAGTTCATATATTATCTTACGCAGGTCCATTGCATAAAGTAAATGCAAAGGGTTAGATACTTGCCTTGTCTGCTGCTTACATAACTTAGATTTATCTTTTATATATAGCCCTATCACTAATAAATCATTCATTTGATTAGAATAACATACTATAACACATAGTACTGTTATTCGCAGTCAGCACATAACCTAATCACATTATCACATATGTTTACCAACCAATGAATCACAAATAATCACGTATACAGACATATTATATAAGTCTAGATCAATTTCTGAAACATGTCGGTGTACCGACAATTTTATCGGGTAATTATCAAGTCTAAGACTCTATACAACAGTTCCATATTCATTTAGATAACTTAAACACCAGTCGTATAATTTTTCATAACCTTATAATAATTTTTAAACATTTAATATAATTTATCATGAATTTTCAAATACCTGAATCATTATTAAATGATTTAAATATTAAATAATTCTATTATCATTAACATTTAATTAATATTAAATTATTAATAAAACCATTGCAAAAATATTAAGTCATTTAAAATAACTTAAAATATTTTTAAAGTATTTATTTTACCTTTAAATGGTTTTTAAAATAATTAAAATCATTTTAAACAATTACCATTAGTATTAAAAATATTAATGTATTATTTATCTAAATATTAAAAGTCATTAATTATAACTTCAAATATTTTTAATTCATTTATATCCCTTTTAAATGATTTTTAAATTAATAAAACCACTTTTAAACTATTTATTTAATATAATTATTAAATAAATTTAATTATCATTAATACTAAATTAATATCATTAATATTAAATTTTTAATGAAATTATCCTTTAAATATTAAAAGTTATATTTTACAACTTAAAATATTTTTAAACACTTTATTTTCATTTAAAATGATTTTTAATATAATAAAATCATTTTTAATTAATTAATTTAATGCATTTATTAAATAAATTAAATATCAATAATATTTAAATAAATATTAATATTTATGGAAAATATTCTAAATTATTGAAAGTTAATTTTTATAACTTAAAATAATTTTTAAAATAATTTTTGGAATTTTTAATAATTTATTTTTATATTTAAATAATTTTTAAAAATTTAATTAATTAAAATAAATAAAACTGTCGCTATACGCCTTTAGCGACAGAAAGCATAGTCTATTGTGTTCTTGAGCCTTCAAGAACATTCATAGCCAGTTTCGACTTGCCTACTTTGACCAAGCACACAGATCGGATCATGATGTATTTGGACATGTTGTTGATTATATCTTGTAGTTCTAATGTAATACTACATGATCCAACCACAAAATTGAACAAACAGCATAAAACCAACAAGATCAAAGCCTTCAAAGTGACTGTCAGACCTGTTCTTCATTTTCTAGGTTACCCAAAAATGAAGAACAGTTCGACCTGTCCACTTTGGGCTTCTATAATTTGTTGTTCATGTAATGTTTTAGTTATTTAAAAGATGCAGTGTGTAGACAACATGTAATAGAGTAGATCTATCACAAAACAATAACAAAATCACAAAACAATCGACAGATTCGGACTGGTCAAACCTTGTCAGAAATATATGATCATACGTTTTCTGGGTTACCCAGAAAACGTATTTCATGTTCTTCCCGCTCGTTTGACCGTCCATGAAATCCAACATGAATGATATTTAGACTATATAAAAGCTTGAATAGACAGTTCATCTACCAAACTACCATTCTATTACAACAATAACAACAAATAAGCTAACACCTGCAAGATCTAAAGCCATGAACATGCTGTCAGACCGTCCTGGAAAATTCTGGGTTACCCAGAAAAGGAAAAGTCATAATCGGTCAACTATGTTTGACTAGTCATAACTTTCGATCTGTTCATGTTCTGACTTTGATAAAAGTTTGAGATCAAAGATCTCATAGCATACTACAAGATTAAGCCTTTAAACAACAAAAATACTTAAAAGAGAAAGATTGGTGGCCACTGACATTCGTTGTCAGACCAATAATTTGAACTTTTCCAGATTTTGAAAAACATAAGATTTGAGCCTATAGATGTTATGGATCTAACATCTATCAACCCAGATCATTGATTAACATTATAAACAACATATTAAAACAACTAAACACAACTTTTATTACAGCTATCAAGATCAGATTGTAAGCTAGGTTTTATACCTTAATAAATAAATCTTTGATTCTAAGCTTCTGATATGTTATGGTTGATAGTGGGGCTTTGATTTGGGACTGATTTGTCTTAAGATTTCGGAGGTTTTAGAGAGATGGTCTTGGTAAAGAGTTGATGCCCAAATGGCCAAATAATGCACATTTCTCTCTCTTGATCTATCTATATATGCCTTAGATGCAATGTATTGATGATATAAAGTGGCTAATTGCTGAGTTTGTAGGCACATGGCTATGTGTAGGGTGGTTTACCAACTAAAGACTTAGCCAAATTGACAAGTTAACTTAAATAATTCAAGAAGGGCATAATGGTCATTAGCCTTAAAATTTTAATGGTCTTTTTATAACTTGGCAAACCCTTAGGGTTTGACCCTTAGGGTTTAACCCTTAGGGTTTAGCATATAGCATTTAAAGATTTCTTAAAAGGCTAAAAAAATAGAAATTTTAGTTTCTAAAATTCACAAATTAGGATTTCTAAATTAGTTTAGGTTTCCTAATTATAAAGGCTTAAAAATTAGGTTTAGGTATTCACTAATTATAATTAAGATCACTAATTTAGCAATTAGGTCTTAAAATTAACAATTAAAGTTAATAATTTACTAATTAGGATTAATAATTTAATAATTAGGGTTAACAATTTGTAATTAGGGTTTCTAATTACATTATGCATGATAATTAGGGTTTAATGTCCGTTAATTAGTATTAAACATCCTAAATTAGCAATTAGGGTTTCCCAGTTTGACATTTAAGGTTCCTAAATATCGGTTAGGGTTTTAATTTCATAATTAAGGTTTCGAGTAAATAATTAGGGTTTACCTAATTAGCGTTTATATTTATAATATCAGACATTAATAACATTATCACGATTACCCAACAATCTTGAACTCTAATTTGTATTTTTAAATTAGGGTTTCACACAGTGATACTAGGATTTGTCACATAATACAATAATTGGCCAACCATTATCGGTCCACAAATACACAGTACATATTTATAGCACCGAAAAATCAAAAAATATAAATAATACTATGTTATTATTATCATTTCTTATTCCAAAACCAGAATTAGGGTTTGGATTCCATATCTGATTACCTTGCATGAACATCATTATTAATTAAGTCAAAATACTTAACTTAATAATTTGAGCTATCATTCATATAAATAACAATTATAATAATTACAATAATCATTCCATATATTATTTAAATAATATAATATCATATTTTCTTTGAAAAATAAATAATAAAATATTTCTACAATAAAATTAATTATTATAAAAATATAATTTATAATGATCAATAATTCTAAAATAAAATTATTTGTAATTATTCATGTAATAAATATATTTTATTTATCACATAAATACACGTACTTTACTTATACATATTCCCCATATTTATTTGAATAAAAAAAAATTATACGCAAAATTTATGATTTATTTATATAGAAAATATTGGGTTATTACATTCACCCTTCGTTATAAAGATTCTATCCTCGGAATCACCGTTTTAAAACCCATACATACCAAGGTACATAGCATACACAATCATTGCAAGTAGATCTTGATCATAATTGATCTAATCGATCATTAACTTTTCACATAAAGCTTGTCTATCTGTTTAAATAGAAATTTGATTTCTAAAAGATCTCAAATTCCTCCTTCAAAATTTATTTATAAAATAATTTACTATATATAAGAAAATTATATATGAGAAAATAAAAGTTATACGAATAATACCTGGTGTTCCATTGCCAGTTGCCACCGTATCCTGGACTGTCATGTTGAAGACCCTTGCAGTAGATTTTGTCGGCTTGCTGGATGATGTTGGTCTTGTGATCGCCAAAGTTCCGCCTTTTTTCCCCATGTTCACGCTTTCTGCCTTCGTTCTCCTTTTCGGACAATCCTTCACCTTATGCTCCTTCGATCTGCACAGGAAACACCCACTAATTGTTCTAGGATTGGGGCAGTTGGGAGAGATATGGCCCTCCTGCCCGCAATTGAAACATGCAAATTTACCTTTCAGACATTCCCCCAAATGGTTCTTCCTACAGTTCCCACATTGCACTACCGGCTTCTTCTTTGCACCTTCTTGCTTCACCTACACACCCCTAAAGTTGTTCCCCTTCCTCTTTTAACCCCTATTCCCAGTATTTGCTTCCACCTTCCCAGCTCCCTCAACCTCACCCTTGTTCCTTCTTTCTTTGTTATAGAGGCTCATGGCCTCAATCCCCTCCTCAACAATAATCACTTTCTCCATGAGTGCTGCAAATATAGGGATCTGCAACACTGCCACCTTGTTGTAGAGCCATGGTTTTAATCCCTGCTCAAAACTCCTTGCTTTTCTAGCCTCCGTATCAACTTGATGCGGGGCAAACCTAGCCAACTCATTAAATTTTGCGGCATACTCCGTAACAGTCATATTTTCCTGCTTCAACTCCACAAATTTTACCTCCATTCTAGCCTGCATACTAAATGAAAAATAGTTTTTGAAAAACAAAGTTTTGAACCTATCCCAAGCAACTATACCTTCTTCTGCCCTCGCCTGATTCGCTTCCCACCAAAAATTTGCCTCACCCTTCATTATGTAGGTGGCAAAAGCAGTCTTTTGCCCGTCAGCTACCCTAGCTATTACGAACGCCTTTTCGATTTCCTTAATCCAAGTCTGCGCTTGTACAGGGTCAGTTGTCCCTTTGAATTCGGGCGGTCCTACAGCCTTGAAGTCCTTGAAGTTTGCCAAGCGGTTGTCCTGCTGGTTCCCTGCGGCTGGCATTCCTTGTTGCATTGCCTGAGCTACCATATTTGCAAATTATTGCATTGGATCTGGTTCTTGTCCCCCAACATTGTTGACAGATTCTTATGCCCTTTGATTTCGAGTTTGTCATCTTGGCGGCATTATTTAATTAAATAAGATTTAATTTAACTTACATTCTAAACCTTAACACATAAGTTTAATATATTAAACTTGTTTCATTACTCAAACATAGGTTCATTTTCATTAATTCAAAGTAATTTACATAACATAGCCCATATTGCTATCCCTTTGTGACCACAAAAGTCGGGACTTATAGCCTTGACCAACACAAAAGTTGAGAATATTACATTACACAGATATACTAAGCACACATATAATATTAAACACACCTATACCACAGAACCTATACTACCTATTCACTACGCCTTTTTCTTGATCTTGGACAACCCTTTGCCTGATGACCTTCTATCCCACATATAAAACAGACACATTACTTTGGATTGGGACAATGAGGAGAAAAATGTCCCGCATGTCCGCAATTGTAGCAAAAAATTTCCCCTTTTTTGCACACGCCTTCATGCTTCTTGTCATAATTTGCACACCTTTCTATTCGGTTAAAGTTCCCTTGGTTGTTATCAGGATCACGATCTTTCATTTTTCTTTTTCCCTTCTTGTTCGGAGCTGCACCCGACTTGTTGCTTTTAGCTCCTATTTGGTCAATTTGGATTTTAAGCTTATCTTGTTCTTCCATTATTTCAATTAATGCTTTCCGCAATTGATTATTTAGTAGTTTTTCTATTTCCCACAACTGTTCCAAAGAGGAAACCTGGTCCCGCAGATTCTGCACTTCGGTTGATGCTTGATTAGCTCCAACTTCAGTGTCCAAATCACTGTCTGACAGTTCCACCATTTCTGGATCTGGTACGACATTTTCCACAATAACCACCTCATCGAGGTTGCATTCAATTTGAGCCTCTACTTCAGCTATTGGCTTTGATATCGGCTCCTTCTTTACAATTCGAGGGTATCCTAATCCTTTTTCACCTGACATCTACATACATAAATTATCCTGATTAGCATATAATATATACACATAACAAATAATAATTTTGTATAGGTTATCTTTTATTTGGTTTGACGATAAATTTATCCGATTCATCTCTTTTTAAACTCTATATGAGTTGTTTATATTTTCAACATTTCCCTCTGTCCTAAGGTTATAGCCTAAGGTCTATCCCACCTAAGGTTTCTAACCCTATAGCTCTGATACCATGATGTGACGCCCTCAAATTCTGGTACTTGAAACCCGAACTCAGTGCTTCACGATACCATTTCTATAAGAGGAATAATACTAATAATAATAACAATAATATAGATTATCAAATTTAATTTACATATTATCAGAGTTTTCAATCCCAAGTACGAAACCTTTAAACATTCGTTACATTACATGATACTTAATATATATCAATCTTATCATAAAGTCTAATTATTACAAAAGATAGCATAAACATTCATTTAACGACCTTCCCTTTTCCCTTGTTCTTGGCAGAGCCTTCAGGTTGTTCACATTTAGCTGAAAACATTTAAATTAAACAAGGATGAGCATTTGAGTGCCCAACAAGTAATAACAATTAGCTGAAAGGATTAAATGTTTTCTTTGAGCGATACTTCTACAATGAATCAACAGTTGTGAAGTAAGCTGAACCAATATTAAACAACATATCATTTTGATTTTAAATTTTTGAAACTACGTACTGACTATAAATGAAGATCAGTTGACAGAATATGAACATTGTTTTCTATTTTCGAAAAGGTTTAAACAGAATTTCATCTGTAAACCATCATAACTTACGTGCACGGGGGGTGATCAACCCGTTATGCCCTGTATTGATCAATACTACATTCCAAGAACGATATTATCGTTCATCCTTTGTTCACCTTAGCGCATAAAAATTTCCCATATTTGGGATGTTCATACCAGTCTAGAATCCGAACCAAAACAATTCGGTTGGATAACAGTAAAGTTTTATCTTGTTTAACAACAATTTTAAAGTTATGTCTAGCCGGATCAAATAGCTTAGACGGCTTTTAATTCAACGTATACATACTGGACACCGATAAGTATGTATCAACGTGTGATAAAAATATATTGATTATCCAAGTGAGGACACTGGTATAACCATGTTTAGAAATTAACGAACAGAATATATATCTTGATCTACAATAACAGAATAAATGAACTTGTACAACAATTATAATTTAATAAATTACTTATACAGAATCATTGCAGAAGTATATATAAAGGTTGAAATATTTGAACAATTGAAAAGAATAGTTCATATATTATCTTACGTAGGTCCATTGCATAAAGTAAATGCAAAGGGTTAGATACTTGCCTTGTCTGCTGCTTACACAACTTAGATTTATCTTTTATATAAAGCCCTATCATTAAATAGATCATTCGTTCGATTAGAATAACATACTATAACACATAGTACTGCTATTCGCAGTCAGCACATAACCTAATCACATTATCACATATGTTTACCAACCAATGAATCACAAATAATCACGTATACAAACATATTATATAAGTCTAGATCAATTTATGAAACATGTGGGTGTACCGACAACTTTATTGGGTAATTATCGAGTCTAAGACTCTATACAGCAGTTCCATATTCATTTAGATAACTTAAACAACAATCGTATAATTTTTCATGACCTTATAATAATTTTTAAACATTTAATATAATTTATCATGAATTTTTAAATACCGAAATCATTATTAAATGATTTAAATATTAAATAATTCCATTATCATTAACATTTAATTAATATTAAATTATTAATGAAACCATTGCAAAAATATTAAGTTATTTAAAATAACTTCAAATATTTTTAAAGTATTTATTTTACCTTTAAATGATTTTTAAAACAATTAAAATCATTTTTAAATAATTACCATTAATATTAAAAATATTAATATAATATTTATCTAAATATTAAAAGTCATTAATTATAACTTAAAATATTTTTAATTCATTTATATCCCTTTTAAATGATTTTTAAATTAATAAAACCATTTTAAAACTATTTATTTAATATAATTATTAAATAAATTTAATTATCATTAATACTAAATTAATATCATTAATATTAAATTATTAATAAAATTATCCTTTAAATACTAAAAGTTATATTTTATAACTTAAAATATTTTTAAACACTTTATTTTCATTTAAAATGATTTTTAATATAATAAAATTATTTTTAATTAATTTATTTAATGCATTTATTAAATAAATTAAATATCAATAATATTTAAATAAATATTAATATTTATGGAAAATATTCTAAATTATTGAAAGTTAATTTTTATAACTTAAAATAATTTTTGGAATATTTAATAATTTATTTCTATTTTTAAATAATTTTTGAAAATTTAATTTATTAAAATAAATAAAACTGTCGCTATACGCCTTTAGCGACAGAAAGCATAGTCTATTGTGTTCTTGAGCCTTCAAGAACATTCATAGCCTGTTTCGACTTGCCCACTTTGACTAAGCACACTGATCGAATCATGATGTATTTGGACATGTTGTTGATTATATCTTGTAGTTCTAATGTAATACCACATGATCCAACCACAAAATTTAACAAACAACATAAAACCAACAAGATCAAAGCCTTCAAAGTGACTGTCAGACTTGTTCTTCATTTTCTGGGTTACCTAGAAATGAAGAACAGTTCGACCTGTCCACTTTGGGCTTCCATAACTTGTTGTTCATGTAATGTTTTAGTTATTTAAAAGATGCAGTGTGTAGACAACATGTAATAGAGTAGATCTATCACAAAACAATAACAAAATCACAAAACAATCGACAGATTCGGACAGGTCAAACCGTGTCAGAAATACATGATCATACGTTTTCTGGGTTACCATGTTCTTCCTGCTCGGTTTGACCGTCCATGAAATCTAACATGAATGATATTTAGACTATATAAAAGCTTGAATCGACAGTTCATCTACTAAACTACCATTCTATTACAACAATAACAACAAATAAGCTAACACCTGCAAGATCTAAAGCCACGAACATGCTGTCAGACCGTCCTGGAAAATTTTTGGCTTACCCAGAAAAGGAAAAGTCATGGTCGGTCAACTACGTTTGACCAGTCATAACTTTTGATCTGTTCATGTTCTGACTTTGATTAAAGTTTGAGATCAAAGATCTCATAGCATACTACAAGATTAAGCCTTTAAACAACAAAAACACTTAAAAGAGAAAGATTAGCGGCCACTGACATTCGTTGTCAGACCAACAATTTGAACTTTTCCAGATTTTGAAAAACATAATATTTGAGCCTATAGATGTTATGGATCTAACATCTATCGACCCAGATCATTGATTAAGATCATTGATTATAAACAACATATTAAAACAACTAAACACAACTTTTATTACAGCTATCAAGATCAGATTGTAAGCTAGGTTTTATACCTTAATAAATAAATCTTTGATTCTAAGCTTCTGATATGTTATGGTTGATAGTGGGGCTTTGATTTGGGACTGATTTGTCTTAAGATTTCGGAGGTTTTAGAGAGAGATGGTCTTGGTAGAGAGTTGATGCTCAAATGGCCAAATAATGCACATTTCTCTCTCTTGATCTATCTATATATGCCTTAGATACAATGTATTGATGATATAAAGTGGCTAATTGCTGAGTTTGTAGGCACATGGCTATGTGTAGGGTGGTTTACCAACTAAAGACTTAGCCAAATTGACAAGTTAGCTTAAATAATTCAAGAAGGGCATAATGGTCATTAGCCTTAAAATTTTAATGGTCTTTTTATAACTTGGCAAACCCTTAGGGTTTGACCCTTAGGGTTTGACCCTTAGGGTTTGACCCTTAGGGTTTAGCATATATCATTTAAGGATTTCTGAAAAGGCTAAAAAAATAGAAATTTTAGTTTCTAAAATTCACAAATTAGGATTTCTAAATTAGTTTAGGTTTCCTAATTATAAAGACTTAAAAATTAGGTTTAGGTATTCACTAATTATAATTAAGATCACTAATTTAGCAATTAGGTCTTAAAATTAACAATTAAAGTTAATAATTTACTAATTAGGATTAATAATTTAATAATTAGGGTTAACAATTTGTAATTAGGGTTTCTAATTACATTATGCATGATAATTAGGGTTTAATGTCCGCTAATTAGTATTAAACATCCTAAATTAGCAATTAGGGTTTCCCAGTTTGACATTTAGGGTTCCTAAATATCGGTTAGGGTTTTAATTTAATAATTAGGGTTTCGAGTAAATAATTAGGGTTTACCTAATTAGCGTTTATATTTATAATATCAGACATTAATCACATTATCACGATTACCCAACAATCTTGAACTCTAATTTGTATTTTTAAATTAGGGTTTCACACAGTGATACTAGGATTTGTCACATAACACAATAATTGACCAACCATTATCGGTCCACAAATACACAGTACATATTTATAGCACTGAAAAAATCAAAAAATATAAATAATACTATATTATTATTATCATTTCTTATTCCAAAACCAGAATTAGGATTTGGATTCCATATCTGATTTACCTTGCATGAACATCATTATTAATTAAGTCAAAATACTTAACTTAATAATTTGAGCTATCATTCATATAAATAACAATTATAATAATTACAATAATCATTCCATATATTATTTAAATAATATAATATCATATTTTCTTTGAAAAATAAATTATAAAACATTTCTATAATAAAATTAATTATTATAAAATATAATTTTTAATGATCAATAATTCTAAAATAAAATTATTTGTAATTATTCATGTAATAAATATATTTTATTTATCACATAAATACACGTTTTTTACTTATACATATTCCCATATTTATATGAATAAAAAAAAAATATACGCAAAATTTATGATTTATTTATATAGAAAATATCGGGTTATTACAGTTTTAATGAACATTATTAATATGTTGTATTTGTAAACCCTTTTTGTATATCTAAAGGATATGTTTGTAATATGAAGGTTAGATAACCTGGGACGAATGTATTAACTATATCAGTTAATGTGTGGTAAATTTCTATTCATATTTAAATGGGTAGTTAGATGTTATTATATTGTGGATCGTGAGCACCAAAACTTGGGAGTCAGTTAACCCGGATTTGGGGGCGTTACAATCCTGAGGTATGACATTTATTTGTCAGAAAGCCATAAGGAATGAGAAATTTACTTAACAAACATTATAGTTTAATAGTTCGAATAAGTTAAGATAAGTTAGGTTGTCGTGCAATCGTAACCTTTGATGGTTGACATATGGGAGCTGGGCTAAACAATTCCTTTAGAGAGCGAAGGTATATACAAAACTGGCAACCGATCTAACTTACTGTGATGGCAGTGTAGACGAGACGAGAACTTGTTTGTTGGTTGTTTGTGGGAAACCACTCAGAGTACTATATGAACTACTAGCAGAGACGCGATGTGTGCTGAGTCCTAGAGAAGTTATAAGAAGAAGATAAGAATGAAAATCATCAAAGATGATGAACGCAATGAGTAAGACATCTCCGTATGTCATGAAGCAGTAGAACGGTAAAGGAAGTGTCGCGTAAACTTAGATTGAAAGAACGCAAACCCTAAGAAGTAAAGTTAAGTATACAAATGCATGAGTCAAATATACATGACTAATTGGTGTATGTGTTTCCTTATGTGTTATAGGGATTAGAATGAGCAGTTCAGCGTAAGCTGTAGCTATGCGTAAGGCAAGTTTCCTAACTTCATTCATATTCTAAATGAATGCTAGTTTCTAAAACTTCTCAGATGTTGAACTTGAGAAGTTATGTCTATGTGCAAATGTGTGATATTTGTACAAGGTGGTAGAACGTATGAGGCCTTGTGCCACAATTTGAACACTTCGTTATTTCTATGAGATGAACTATTCTGTGATTGAAATGTTCAATATGAAAATGTTCTGTTTATACATGAACTGTTATTGTTAAGTCTGTGCTAAAGATTCTAGCCAGACATAATGTGTATTAAAGAGAGTGGAGAATGAAAGTATTTCAATGTGAATGTGACTAATATTTTAAAATGATAGGAATCGAGATTATTCCTATTATTCAAGCTGCTTCATAACCTTTGTTCGGTTATTGAATTCGTAAAAGAATGTTTAATTTCTTAAAGATGTTTATTCAACTCCTTTGACTTGCTGGGCAATTGAATGCTCACACTTGCTTTAAATGAAAAAGATTTTCAGCGAACGATGTTAGAAGAACTTAAAGATCCCGTAAAGATCAAGCTGATCGGTATCCAGAAGAAGTGTCATTCATTAGGTGAATGAGCGTGAAGATTAAGTGAAGATTGGTAATGCAGAATAATGTAATTAAACTATAGACTAGTTTAATGAACAATGATGTATCCTTGGTGGCGGATGAAAGTCAATCGTGTAAGATGAAAAGAATAATGTAATTAACACTATTTGTAATGGAAGAGGTTATAAGGTTTTATAACCTGGGAATTGAGAATGTATGTTGTTATATTTCAGTATATAATGTTGTATGTTGGGATGAATGATGTACTCATGACGTATGGAATTCGGATGTGAAGATATACCGAATTTCGGGGCGTTACAAGTGCCCGTGGCGGGAGTACCATTAGTGATCCTAGAAGAGTCTGAGCCAGAGGAGGAGTATTCTGAGGGGGACATGGAAAACATGGGGTCAGCGTCATATCTTGATATGGTGATCGATGGGGATGAGGAGATGGAGGTAGCATCGTTCAATACGGTGGTACCTGCACTAGAGTCAACACCTCCAGATGCAATGAGGGCATTGTATCTGGCAGTGCTTGACCGGAATGTGCAACTATTGTGCAGAAACAGAATAAGGAGATTAGTGATCTGTATGATGCAAAGGAGTCTGTAAAAGCAGATTTTGACTTAGAGCATGACGAGAAGGTGCTCATGACGTATAAAGTGAGGGACTATAAGAATGAGGCTGTAGAGCTTCATAGAGAACTGGTTGAGAAGAACCAGAAGATAGTATGGATGTCTTACATCCATAAGAGTACTCATGAAGATTTCAAGTTGAAAATTGCTTGTTATTCTATTGAGTCGGGACAGACTCGACATACTACTATTCGATATATTGTGTCGATTCTTGCGAATCAGAAGCATGAGAATGCTGTTATGCAGTATTAGTAGATCGGTAGATCTTTTAGTATATGTGTAGTGACGTAAAACCCTCTTTTGTATAATTAAAGGGTAGTCTTTTTGTAAATCCCAATTTTTGTAGAAGTTAATTGAGGAATAGTAACGTAATAGCTTTTGGCTATGGAATCAAATTTTAAATAGTTTTGAACAACGAAGAAGCATATTAATATAATGAAGTTTTTATTTAATGTGCCTTGATGTGGTATGAGTTATTGTTGTTGAATGATAACTAAGTAAGTAAATAGATAATAATGAAACTTTATTTATTTAATCAGAATAATGCCTCCAAGAAGAAGACAACGTAATCAGAAAGCTGAATCACATAACGATAACCAAGGGAGTCAGAATAACCCTATGCAAGAGTTCGTTAATTTATTAACGGCTGCATTTAACCAAACTGGGGGTAGAGCACCCGTAGTACCTAGGTTAGCCAGAACGACTACCTTTAAAGAGTTTAAAAGCGTAGGTCCGCCGGAGTTCAAAGGAATTACGGACCCAATAGAGGCCCAAACATGGGTGAATGAAATAGAAAAGGCACTTGTTATTAAAAATGTAGTAGAGGCGCACAAGACTTCTTTTACGACTTATATGATGAAAGGGGAAGCCAACTTCTGGTGGGCGGCTCCCCATGGTTGGGCTAGAACTGATGTGGTTACGTGGGAACAGTTTAAGAAGGTATTCTTTGAGAACTATTTTCCTACAAGCATGCAGGGGAGGATGGAGATTAAGTTCTTAGAACTTAAACAAGGGGACATGACGGTTCCTCAATATGCGAGCAAATTCAATAAATTGGCAAGGTTTGCTCCACACCAAGTGGAACTAAGGAGAGGAAGGCTCGTAAGTTTGAGCAGGGATTGAAACCCTGGTTCTATAGTAGGATTTTTGTTTTTTAGTGGTCCTCTTATAGGACCATTCTAGAGAAGGCATTCATTGTAGAGGGTGGTAGTGAGGCTTTAAGCCAATACCATAAGGAATGGAAGAATAAGGGTAAAAGAGAAGGAGGACCCAAGGCGAAGGGAGCTAGTGGCAGTAGAGGTCTATCCAAGAGAAAGAATTTTAACTCTGGGAATATTTGAGTGAAATAAGGGGATCCTAAGCATATGATCGAGGCATGCAAGACATGCATGAAGACTCGTCTAGGAGTTTGTCTGAAAGGGAAATTGGTTTATTATAACTATGGGCAGGAGGGTCACATATCACCTAATTGTCATAATCCTAAGAAGAACCAAGGATGTTTTGTTTGTGTGACAATGGACCACATGGCAAGAAATTGCCCAAAGAATGGGTCAGAGGGTAGTAAGGGTACTAGTAGTGGTAAGTTAGCCATTACTGGACCAACACCATCGTTGGTTAAACCCACGACCCGTACTTTTAATATGACTATCCAAGCTGTGATTGCAACGGATGTAGTAGCAGGTAACATTCCAGTCAATGAAATAAATGCTTATGTGCTATTTGACTCGGGTGCTACTTGTTCTTTTATAGCATGCGAATTTGCTAAGCAATTAAGCTTACTCCCTGAAAGATTAAAGATACTTTTAGACATTAAAGTAGCAAACGAAGAGATAATTCCCATTTAACATATTTATAGGAATTGTTGTGTAGATATTTAGAGGTAACAAATTATCGATAGATTTAGTACCGATAAGGTTGAGAGAATTCGATGTAATTCTTGGTATGGATTGGTTGATTAACCATAAGGGTATAATAGATTGTCATAGGAAAAGTGTGAACCTTCAGCTTTCTAAGAAAACCAAGGTAGTGTTCTACGCTAGTAAATTATCGAGACGCTCTTGTTGTCTAACCATGACACAAGCTAGGAAAATGTTGAGGAAAGGGTGTATAGGATACATGTGACATGTTGTGGATAGCCAAACAGTGGGAGCATCATTGAAACAGATACCTATAGTACAAGAGTTTGCGGATGTATTCCCAGCTGAGTTACCAGGTCTTCCGCCAGATAGGGAGGTCAAGTTTGTGATTGATCTGTTATCGGGTACGACACCAGTTTCTAAGGCACCGTATAGGATGGCGTCGATAGAAATGAAGAAGTTAATGGTTCAATTAGAAGAACTATTAGACATGAAGTACATTCAACCGAGTGTGTCTCCGTGGCGAGCACCGGTATTATTTGTAAAGAAGAAGGATGGGTCATTACGACTTTGTATCGACTATTGATAGTTGAACAAGTTAACGATTAAGAATAAATACCCATTACCTAGGATCGATGATCTATTTGATCAGTTGAAAGGGAAAGGTATTTTTGTGATGCCCCCAAATCCGGGTACTTTCAACTCGCAAATATGGTGCTACACGGCACTCATAACTATACATTCATTCCATTGAAACAACATCAAAATAAACATAATTACTACATTCTTATTACAATAATAATAATAATAAATCCATTCCCAGGTTCTGAAACCGATACATTCTTTGTTTATCATAATATGACTCATACAAACATGTCAGTCTATTACAGGATAATCTACTTATCCATCTTAGCTTTGCCTTTATCCCTACTGGAATCCTCAGTTCTTTCGGCCTTAGCTGCAATCATATAATTCAAGCAAGAAGTGAGCATAACTAGCTCAGAAAGTCTAACAAAGGATAATACAAATACCACATCGAGAATTATATAATTTTCTTTAATAACTGAACAAGTAGTTACGAAGTACTATGAAACATTAAATAACACTTTTCATTTCATAACACAATTCCAGAGTATATATATAATAACTTAGGAATTCTGAACTGGTCAAAAGACCATGAACATTCTCTTTTCGTTTTTATTCATGAAAAAGGACATCCCAGCACTACGTCTGTAAGTCCAATATATCTTACGAGCACTTCTAGGTGATCAGCCTATAGTACTCTATGTTGATCAACACTCATCCGTTAAACGTGTTTACGTTTAAGTTTTGGCAACCTCACGTGCCCATCGAATAATCGATGAAAATACTTTTGTTTGTTTATATACAAACTTACCTTGATTTCGTACCAAATACTTAGCATAGGATAGCGTTACCAGTTCTATATCGAAAGACTTGTAAACAAATCAATCTAACTCTTAAGATTTGTCTAGCCGAGTTAAAACTGACATCGACCCTTTTGTAAAACAATTCATGCATCTCATAACATGAATCACAGAAAACCTAACTAACACGAAGGTTAGACAAGCGTTAAGAAAACTTTCCTTTAAGCGTCTTCAAATAAAATATTCAACAGTTCTTGATCTTTACAGTCTCTACATGATATATTCAAATAGCACACTACAATTAGCTACAAAATAATCTAATCACATTGTTCTTACCAACTTCTTTCTCTTCTATGTCTTAAGTGAATTTAGTTCATTAATAAATGTCAATTCGACTTACTGTTTATCCATACGGCTTGTTAACGTTCTTACGTCACTAAACCAAGACTTGATCATCATTAGTTAATTACCAAAGTTTGAATAAACTTTACTTCCGTATATCTCGCGTTCCTCGTTTAATTTCTATTAAACCGTAATCAAATTCCTAAAGTCATCACTACATAAGTGATTTAAGATTAATCTTATCATATATATATATATATATATATATATATATATATCCCATAATTTCCGTGCAATAATTGGGTTTGAAAAACAACTTGGTCAATAAATCTCCCTTCTGCAATTTGCGACGCCATCCTTTAAATCTGATGTTAGTATTGCGCGCCACGCTAATAATAAGAATAAGTCTTCGTCTCGCTCTTGCACAATGCCTAGACTTCTTGTATATAAGTAGGCCATTGTATTTCATTCTCGATAAGAGTTAACTCCCACAACCCTAAGATCGTGGCGCTTTAATTCAAGCTTGGGGTGGCACTGCGGCACCTCCCCTGAGCCCTTGAATTTTTTTTCTAATTTCCAATACGATTCTTCCCGGGCTCATAACTTAGTTGTTTTAAGTCGGATTTGGATTGTTCAAAAGCCATTTCTTACACGTTCCATGTACTATGATTTCATCTGGGCAAAAGTAGTTTTTAACTCCGTTAATAATGAATTCACTATTAACGTTCTAAGAAGTGTTCGTTAAACGCTCGTGAGCGTTCATAACTCATTTTCTACGTTCTAAGTCAGAATTTGACCGTTCTTGAGGCCATGACTCTTTAATACGTTATACTATGCTATGCCATCAAAAACTAGGGTTTCCAAACTAAACGGCAAGTTTTGACTACTAATCCGAAATTATGCTGTAAGACCCCAACTTATTATAAATGAAATTAAATTTCCTCTATTTAATATTTTGAAATAGTAAGAGTTGATTTGATTAATGTGGTTAGTTATGGGTAAAATGCACAAATATTCCAAATAAGCAAGTGGTTATAAAATATTCATTTTTATCGGAGAATATTTGTTTGGTCGTGGAATATTCTTACTATCGGGGAATATTCGTACGACGACGCAACCTTGTGTGGGCCCCATAAAGGAAAGCGATTGGATGAAGAAAATGACAAATATAAGTTGTTATAAATAATGACGTAGTTGTTACCATAAATACTGTTAAAGTACCCGGTGGTTAAAATACAGTAGCACACGATATTGCACTAATTATTGATTCTTACATAAGAAAGCACTACTCAATAATTGTTACAGTAATTATTGTTTAATATTTTATTTTATTGATTCAATAATTGCTGCATTGATATTTTATATTATTGTTGTTTCAATAATTGTCACTACACAATATTTTCATTATCAGATCAATAATTCATATTATTTGAATAATATTATTAGATAATTGGCAATGTCTAGAAAGTTCTGTCTAAGGAGAGGTTTGGCCATCTAATTGCGCGATAGTAAGGAGAAATCCTTACTGGAAAGCCCCCTCTTTCTTGGGAACGGCCTAGTTACCAGTATTGTGATTCTATAATATTATTTGTGAATAATTAATTATTGATTTATATGATAAGGAAAATATTCATTTTATGTGGATATAGATGGAAAAAATTTTAAAGTGACAATTGTTGAAAAATTGATATTTTATCTTTTCTGATAAAATAAATCATTTAAATATATTATTATATTTTAATAATATAATAATGGTGATATTTTTACAATGAATGTGGGATATATGAATATATGAGGAGGAAGAGTATTTTTTTTGCAAAAGTTGTTTAAAACATGTTAAACATGTACATGGGGCCTATTTCTTGGTTGAAATTTGATTATAGCACATAAAAATCGTCTGCGTTTGTGGATTTGATTAACTTCTATTTGGAATTTAGAGAAACTTTCTTCTATAAAGTTGTAGAGAATGAAATTTCCTACAGAAAGGACATAAGGTTCAAATTTTTCGGATAAAAGGGCTATTTATTATGAATTATTGAAGTTCCGAAGTTCTAGAATAATTGATTTTTAGAGTTTAAAATAATTATTTTAAGAAAAACATTTTTTTACAAGTGGGTGGGCCCCACATGAATGTTAAGCATGCTGAATTCAATCTTCTTGGTGTGCGTAGGAAAATTTTTAGAAAATATTATTATTTTATTAAATTTTCTGCTTTGGTGTTCTAAGCATTTTCCTATAAATAGGGTGCTTGGGTTAGAATTGAAAATCACACGAGCTGAAGTTTTCTCTCTATATTATCGAGTGTATTATTGTGAGTATTTTGATATTTTGAGTGTTGTTATACTCTGATTGCAAGTTTTCTTCACGTTATATCGATATTCGACCCGAAATACTATTCTTTTCAAGGTAAGGGATATTATTTTTTTAAAAATGATATTATTTTCTTCTAATATCATTATGCGAATATATTGGTAAGATTTTTCTTGTGAAATTTGGAACTTTTAGTATGGTTCTGGTTACTATTCACGTATCTGGAACTATTCACGAATATCTGGCACTTATTCACGAGAAAAATTAAATTTTCATTTTTGTCCACGATATCTATTATGGATATTCATTGTAAAATTAAAATTTTGTTCCTTTTGTCCAATGAGTATTTTTGAACTTGGATTGTTTGAAATCTGAATCCTTATTATTTGTTCTTTTGTTTCCTTTGGATTCGTTTTCTTTAAAATATTTTTCATCATCCTCGGTCCTAAATGATGATATTAATGAATATCTTTGGCACATAGTGTAAAGATGGTTGATTTTCTTATGAATATCTTTGGCTGTAGTGCAAAGATGTGCAGTGTTGAGATGAACATGACCAGTGATGAATATCTTTGGCACAGTGAATATTTGTGCAAAGATAAATATTTGATTCAAGATGAATATTGATTGATGTTACATGGATAAAATATTGATGATGGACTTTTAAATTCATAGATTATAGTAGATTTCATTCTCTACGTAACTCATCTATGAATTATTATTTCCGCTGTGAATATTGATCTGAAACTTGTTGTCTATTGTATTTTATCAGATTTTTCCTGTTGAAGACTAACGATAATTTGTTATATATTATCTTAGTCATAATATTCTTTACTGGGCTAGTTGAGCTCACCCTTTTCCTTTTTGTTCTATTTTTCTTCTCAGGAGGCGAGAATGTAGCGAGTACTAGTCGGGGTATGGAATGAAGGTTCTAGAAAGTTATTTTAGTAGTCCTCACCATTTTTGTAAAATAATGTACCAATAATTGTAATGAGGACTTATTTGGGTGTGAATATTGTCTAGATGACAATATTTGTATTTAAACTCACAGTGTTGTCGTATTTTGTTTATATTAATAAAGTTGTAGTTGTTTCTATACCATGTTATTGACGACTCAAAATGGGTGATGTATACCTATTTTGGGGGTGTCACAGTTGGTATCAGAGCTTAGGGATATGATCTCTGGCGGAGATCGGGGAATAGAACTAGGAGGGAGAGGCAGTAAAACCTTCGCTAGTGTGTCTTACCTAAGCTTATTTGTTGGTTGGTCGATATATAGGGATATTATGTGATATGTTGATTTCTTTAATTAACCCTTGTTTTATGGCGATATTTGAGAATGTCGACTTGAGAATGTTAACGATGGAGTAAATGAGGCCGTGGAACACCTTTACTCACCAATGAGGAGAAGCGTCTGTGGTGACAATGTTCCTCCTGTAAACAACACCACCGATCGAGATGATGAGCGATGGAATGTTTAGAAGCTTTTTATAATTCATGCAAAATCAGACGAGGGAGACTCGTGTACAAAATACAGGTGGAAATGATAGCAATGCACGGTTTATCACAACCAAGTAGTTCAAAGAGTTGGGACCACCAGAATTCTGGGGAAAGCCGAATCCGATTAAGGCCAAAATGTGGGTCAAACAAATTACCAAGATATTCGACGTCTTGGGATGCACGGAGAACGAAGGTTCCATTCGCCACCTTTATGTTCCGTAATGAGGCGATTCTTGGTGAGAATCGTGAAGCGTACCCATCCGGTACGCACTTAGCATGTCTTGGGAGCGTTTGAAACTATTCAATGACAAGTACTTTCACGAAAGTATTAAATCATATGAAGGAAGTGGAGTTTATTAGAATGGAACAAAACAACATGGCGGTGTCCCGATGACGAGGCGAAGTTTGCGAGTTATCGGTTTTTGCACCTCATTTGGTGGAGAATGAGGAGCGTATATGGCGTGGATGTTTACGAGAGGTTTGAAACTTCGGCATACGTTAATATCTCATTTTTATAAATTTTCTCTCTATTCGGATGTTGTCAATGGGGCTCCAATTATTAGAGCTAGATAACGATACGTTCAACCTGGGGACCACAACGAGGATCATCTGGGAGATAGCGATCATCAAAACAACGATAACCGGTGAGAAAGAAAAAATACGGACAAAAATGGTAACCACTCGGTGGTAATCATGCCATGAAAATAGAAGAAGCGAGTCGGGGAGATTATAAAAGAGGAGATTCAACAATGACAATGTGAAGGCGTCGGCACCAAAGACAAATCGTTTCTAAGGGAGAGAAGCGACCACCGGTCGTATCTTATAAATATGGAAAAGAGGACATATCGGTCCTAAGCGCCCAATAACAGTTCAAGGTATGTTATAATTGTGGAAAGGAAGGACATATCGCTAAAGATTATACGATTATATGATGTAGCGAAACCAAGTCCAGTGAGGATGGTGACTCAAAAGGTGTCCCGAAAAAAGTCAAAGTCAGCGGTTCTGGAAGAGCGTTTATCGTGGTAGGGTCAAAATGCGAGGAACCCAAACGAGGTGATCACGGGTAAGCTAATCATAAATTCTTGCGAAGTTTATACCTTACTAGATACTAGTGCTACCCATTCGTTTATCTCTCTTGCTTGTGCTCAACGTTTAAACTTAACTCCGGAGAAATTAGACTTTTATTTATCTATGGAGACTCCGTTAGGAGAAACTTTCATCACATCCACTGTTTATAAATCTTGTTTGATCCAAGTTGGCACCATCACATTACCCATTGATCTTATCTCTTTAAAGATACTTGCTTTTGATGTGATTTTAGGGATTGATTGGTTAACTACTCATCATGCCAAAATTGATTGTTTTCGTAAGGTTGTTAGTTTTTATATTCTACCAACTTTGTTATGCAATTCAAGCAACTAAACCACTAAAATCAATCACTGTTATATCAAGTCATAAAGCTATTCGTTTATTAAAAAACAAATGTCAAGCTTTCTTAGCCCATATTATGGATTTGAATAAAGACACTTCGGATTTGAATAATATTCCTGTTGTTAGTAAATTTCCTGACGTATTTCCTGAAGAACTTCCCGGTCTACCCCCAGAACGTGAAGTTTAATTCTTTATTGATCTTGAAACTGGTACAAAGCCCATTTCTAAAACCCCATATCAAATGGCTCTATTAAACTTGGGAGTTAAAAGTCCAACTACATGAATTGATGGACATCGGTTTCATTAGATCTAATACATCTCCTTGGGGTGCTCTGTTTTTATTTGTAAAGAAGAAAGACGGGGAGTATCGCGACTTTGTATTGACTATCGAGGAATTGAACCATGTCACCATCTAGAATAGGTATCCGCTACCTCGTATTGATGACTGTTTGACTAGTTGCAAGGAGCACAATTCTTTTCAAAGATCGATCTTAGATTACGGATATCATCGGTTAAAGATTAGAATCGAGGATATTCAAAGACGCCTTGAGAACTCGATGCGGGCATTATGAATTCTTAGTCATGTCTTTTGGATTGACTAATGCTCCTGCGACTTTCATGGATATGATGAGCCAAGTATTCAAGGATTATTTGGATTAGTTCGTTGTTGTCTTTATTGATGACATCCTCATATATTCCAAAAGCCATGAAGATCATGAGCACCATTTGAAGCTGGTACTCCAAAGGCTTCGTGAAAACAAGCTTTATGCTAAGTTAAAGAAATGTGAGTTCTGGCTTGAAGAAGTAGCATTCCTTGTGCACGTGGTGTCAAAACATGGAGTATCTGTTGATCTAGTGAAGATTGAAGCAATACAAAGTTGGGAGCAACCGAAGTACGTAGCTTTCTGGACTTAGTTGGTTATTATCAGAGATTCATTGAAGGATTTTCTTGAATCGCTACTCCTTTAACTCAGCTAACTTAGAAGGATTCAAAATTCATATGGAGCGAGGAATGAGAGAAGAGTTTCCAAGAGCTTAAGAGGAGACTTATTTTGGCACCTGTTCTGACAATACCATTTGGTTCGGATGGATTTGTTATCTACAATGATGCTTCAGGAAAAGGTTTAGGATATGTTCTCATGCAACGTGGGAAAGTCATAGCCTATGCCTCGCGACAACTTAAAGAATATGAGAGGAATTATCCTACTCATGATCTAGAGTTAGCGGCAAGATTGTTTTCATTATAAAGATCTGGGAGGCACTATCTATATGGAGAGAAAGTGGAGATATATTCGGACCATAAAAGCCTCAAATATTTCTTCACCCAAAAGGAACTCAACATGCGAGCACCGACGTTGGCTCGAGTTGTTTAAAGATTACGACCACACTATTCAATACCATCACCGGAAAAGCAAACGTGTGGTAATGGCGCGTTGAGTAGAAGATCATATCACGAGAGCGAGTGTGTGATGATGTCAAGTATACGCATAAAACCAACTTTAATCGATAATGTTAAAGTTGCTCAAGCCACAGACCCGGAGCTAATGCGTATGAAGAAGAAAGTACAAGAAGGTGCTATTCCAGAAGCGAGAATCGATGAAGAAGGAATACTTCGAGTAAACTCTAGACTTTGTGTTCCTAACGACCTTGATTTGAAGAACAAGATCATGATGGAGGCACACAATACACCATTTGCAATCCATCCTGGAAGTACCAAAATATATCGTGATCTTCGACATACATTTTGGTGGAACAATATGAAGAGAGAGATTGCAAAGTTTATCTTGAGGTGTTTAACTTGTCAACGTGTAAAGGCGGAGCATCAAGTGCCTAAGGGTCCATTGCAACCACTTGAGATTCCCAAATGGAAGTGGGAACACATTACTATGGATTTTGTTACGGGTCTTCCCACGGTTTCTCAAGGCATAAATGCTATTTGGGTTATTGTAGATAGATTAACCAAGTCTGCTCATTTCTTGCCAATACGGGAGACTTATTCCCTTGAACGTCTTGCTAGTATGTACGTAAATGAGATTATGAGATTGCATGGCATGTCAGTATCCATAGTTTCGGGTCGTGACCCAAGATTCACTTCACGATTTTGGGTTAGCTTGCGAAAAGCTATGAGCACGGATTTACGTTTTAGTTCAGCATATCATCCTCAAACGGACGGACAATCAGAGAGGACTATTCAAACTCTTGAAGATCTATTAAGACTCTGTGTCCTAGACTTTAAAGGGAGTTGGGATAAGTATTTACCATTGGTGGAATTCTCCTACAACAACAGTTATCAGGCAAGTATAGGTGTGGCTCCATTCAAAGCATTGTATGGACGAAAAGTGTAAGCTCTCGATATATGTTGGGATGAGGTGGGTGAAGCAACATTGTTGGGACCCGAGTGAATGCGTATGACTACGGAAAAGATCCAAATGATTAAACAACATATAGAAATGGCACGGAGGATCGACAAAAGAGTTATGCGGATCTTCATCGAAAGGGCGTGGAATTTAGTATTGGGGATCATGTATTGTTGTGTGTTTGCCCATGGAAGGGAGTTACAAGATTTGGGAAGAGAGAAAGCTCAATCCATGATTTATTGGTCCATTTGATTCTTGACCGAGTAGGAAATGTAGCCTATAGACTCGTGTTACCTCAAGTATATCTCGTGTTCATAATGTTTTTCATATATCTATAGCCCGTAAATATGTGAAAGACCGAACCACGTTATTGAGTTAGAACCGGACGAGATAGTAGAAGACTTAACGTATGAAAAGGTACCTGTCAAGATCTTGGATAGGAAGGAGCGTGTCCTACGTACAAAGGTCATACCACAAGTCAAAGTTTTGTGGAGGAACCATGCTATTGAGGAAATGACTTGGGAGTTGGAAACGGAAATGAAAGCGAGGTATCCTCACCTTTTGAAACACACAGTGCGTCGTCAATTTTGAGGACGAAATTTCATAAGGAGGGGAGGTTGTAAGACCCCAACTTATTATAAATGAAATTAAATTTCCTCTATTTAATATTTTGAAATAGTAAGGGTTGATTTGATTAATGTGGTTAATTATGGGTAAAATGTGCAAATATTCCAAATAAGCAAGTGATTATAAAATATTCATTTTTATCAGAGAATATTCGTTTGGTCGTGGAATATTCTTCTTTGTCGGGAATATTAAGTATGGCGTGTAGCGACCTTGTGTGGGCCCCATAACGAAAAGCAATTGGATGAAGAAAACGACAAATATAAGTTGTTATAAATAACGACGTAGTTGTTATCGTTAATACTGTTAAAGTACGCGGTGGTTAAAATACAGTAGCACACGGTATTGCACCAATTATTGATTCTTATGTAAGAAGGCACTACTCAATAATTGTTTAATATTTTATTTTATTAATTCAATAATTGTTGCGTTGATATTTTATATTATTGTTGTTTAAATAATTGTCACTACACAATATTTTCATTATCAGATCAATAATTCATATTATTTGAATAATATTATTAGATAACATTATTGGCAATGTCTAGAAAGTTCTGTCTAAGGAGGGGTTTGGTCACCTAATTGCTGCCGATGAGGAGAAAATCCTTATTGGAAAGCCCCTCTTTCCCTGGGAACGGCCTGGTTGCCAGTATTGTGATTCTATAATATTATTTGTGAATAATTAATTATTGATTTATATGATAAGGAAAATATTCATTTTATGTGGATATAAATGGAGAAAATTTTAAAGTGACAATTGTTGAAAAATTGATATTTTATCTTTTCTAATAAAATAATTCATTTAAATATATTATTATATTTTAATAATATAATAATGGTGATATTTTTACAATGAATGTGGGATATATGAATATATGAGGAGGAAGAGTATTTTTATTGCAAAAGTTGTTTAAAACATGTTGAACATGTCTGTGGGCCCATTTCTTGACTGAAATTTGATTATAGCCTGTAAAATCGTCCGTTTATTGATTTCGGTCAACTTCTGTTTTGAATTTGGAAAACTTTCTTCTGCAAAGTTGTAGAGAATGGAATTTCCTATGGAAAGGATGTAAGTTTTGAATTTTTCTGATAAAAGGGCTATTTATTATGAATTATTGAAGTTCCGAAGTTCCAGAATAATTGATTTTTGGAGTTTAAAATAATTATTTTAAGAAAAATGTTTTTTTACACTTGGGTGGGCCCCACATGAATGTTAAGAATGCTGAATTCAATCTTCTTGGTGTGCGTAGGAAAATTTTTAGAAAATATTATTATTTTATTAAATTTTCTGCTTTGGTGTTCTAAGCATTTTCCTATAAATAGGGTGCTTAAGTTAGAATTGAAAATCACACCAGAAACTGAAGTTTTCTCTCTCTATATTATCGAGCGTATTCTTGTGAGTATTTTGATACTTTGAGTGTTGCTATACGGTGCAAGTTCCTTCAGCGTTATATTTGATATTCCAGCCAGAAGTACTATTCTTTTCAAGGTAAGGGATATTTTTTTTTTAAAAATGATAGTATTTATTCTAATATCATTATGCCGGAATATTGGTAAGATTTTTCTTGTGAAATTCTTGTTTTTTAGTGCCAGAGTTACTATTCACGTATACATATTCACGTATTATTCACTATTCACGAATCGGCACACTATTCACAAAAAAATTAAATTTTCGTTTTTTGTCCAAAATATCTATTCTGAATACTAGCTTTGATTGTATCCATGTTTTGATCATTCTTGAATTTTACTTCACTATGGGTATTTATGAAGTATTTTTGAACTTGGATTGCTTAAATCTGAATCCTTATTATTTGTTCTTTTATTTCACTGGATTCGTTTTCTTTAAAATATTTTTCATCATCCTCAGTCCTAAATGATGATATTAATGAATATCTTTGGCCTGTAGTGCAAAGATGGTTGATTTTCTTATGAATATCTTTGGCCCGTAGTGCAAATATATACAGGTGTTGAGATGAACATGACCAACTGATGAATATCTTTGGCTTGTAGTGCAAAGATGAATATTTGATTCAAGATGAATATTGATTGATGTTACAGGGATAAAATATTGATGATGGACTTTTAAATTCATAGATTATAGTAGATTTCATTCTCTACGTAACTCATCTATGAATTATTATTTCCGCTACGAATATTGATCTGAAACTTGTTGTCTATTGTATTTTATCAGATTTTTCCCTGTTGAAGACTAACGATAATTTGTTCTATATTATCTTAGTCATAATATTTTTTACTGGGCTAGTTGAGCTCACCCTTTTCCTTTTTGTTCCATTTTTCTTCTCAGGAGGTGAGAATGTAGCGAGTACTAGTCGGGGTATGGAATGAAGGTTCTAGAAAGTTGTTTTAGTAGTCCTCACCATTTTTGTAAAATAATGTACCAATAATTATAATGAGGACTTATTTGGGTGTGAATATTGTCTAGATGGCAATATTTGTATTTTAAACTCACAGTTTAAGTGTTGTCGTATTTTGCTCGATAATTATATTAATAAAGTTGTTGTTGTTTCTGTACCATGTTATTGACGACTCAAAATGGGTGACGTATACCTATTTTGGGGGTGTCACATATACGATTTCAACGTTTAACGTCTAATTTCGTAAATTTTGCCATAAATTCGTTACTCGTGTTTTATACGCCAAATCAAATGGAACCAATCCATTGATTCATTGTCTATATCCTAACCAAGAAATATGCACATATCCTATAAATGATGGTTTTCAATTTGTCCATCAAAAACCAAGTCAAAACTTAATGATTTTTCGTAGGTTAAACTTAGTTAAACGCTTACGATTTCTACTTAAACATGGCTTGTAAATGGTTAATTCAATCCTTATTCCTTCGGAAGAGACATGCTCCACCAATTCATGATTCTCTACGAAAAATAAATTTAAACGGATCAAAGACTAAGGTTTTACGAATTATTACCTTATCGTTCTTCGCGTTCTTGCTTAAAACTTGTATGATTTGCTTCAAGCTCACTTGATTACTTATTTCTAGCTCGTTTCTCTCTCTCAAATTATATTGGTCAAAGTTTGTAAAACAACAAATGACCAAGCTTAGCTTCCTTATATAGAAAATCAAATGGAGGGTATTTTGGTCATTTGGTGCACCTCCTTACTATTCATTACTTTGTAACCAAGTAATGACTTTACTTGAACACCAAGTGGCCGGCCCATATTGCCATGTGGGTCCCCCCATGGGTTGCCCCATAGGTTTTACCCATCCGATGAGCCATCAGTTTGATTCGCGATTCAATTTCTTGGATCGGGCTTGATTTAACCTAACATTGGGCCTTGAAAATACTCAATGGGCTTCATTTCATAAAACATTAGGCTTGACATAATCCAAGTCCAATTGGATTCTACAAAGTCCATAAACTCAAAGTCCAATAAGAACTAATCGTATTCTACGCATATAACTTACGTATTCTCTTCGTATAGTATTCGTACGATATTCGTATTATATGTTGTAATAATATTCATATTATACTCGTATACTAATTAGTATCATACTCGTATATCACATGTATTATAACCTTAATTAGTATACACATTCATTTCCTTCTCGGAAATCACTTTCTCCAACCCTTAGGTTTTAAGCCCGCAAGCGAAAACTTCGTTTGCCATAACTGAAATATTATTGGATATTCTATCTCATCTTAGAATTCTATCGTTACATGTTTCTCAGAATTTTAAACTTAATTCCTGAGCAGAAATGGATGAATAGTGTTTTTTACAAAAATTTCCCGAAAAACTTATTTTTGTCTTGGAAATTCAAAATAATTCATTCTAGCACATAGCCAGAATCCTAACCACATCCACACATTCTAGGTCATAGAATGACCTTCATACAGCTTACTCACATAAATAATCAATTAAATTCATTTAATCCACATAATCAAATAAAAATTTAATTCATATAAAAATCTGATTTTCTCGGGCATTATAATTTTTCTAAGATAGATATGCGTACGGGGTACCATCAGTTGAAAGTAAGGAAGGAGGATGTAACTAAGACGGCGTTAAGAACTCGTTATGGTCATTACATGTTTTTGGTTATGTCGTTTGGGTTGACTAATGCGCCAGCTGCATTCATGGATATGATGGATAGAGTGATCAAACAGTATTTGGACATGTTTGTCGTAGTGTTCATTGGTGATATTCTAGTCTATTCTAAGACGCCAGAAGATCATGCTGAACATTTAAGGATAGTGTTGGAAACACTATGAAAGGAGAAATTGTATGCAAAATTCACATGAAATTCACTAAGTGTGAATTTTGGCTTGAAAGAGTGTAGTTTTTAGGACATGTTATTGATAAAGATGGAATTTCTGTTGATCCAGCGAAGGTAAAAGCAGTTAATAATTGGGAACAACCAAAAACTCCAACTGAGGTTCAGAGTTTTTTGGGGTTAGCGGGATACTATACAAGGTTCATTCAGGACTTTTCTAAAATAGCTACTCTATTGACAAATTTGACGAGGAAGTTAGTGAAGTATGTGTGGACTGAGAAGTGTGAGAATAGTTTTCAGGAACTAAAAAGGAGGTTAAGTGAGGCACCTGTATTGTCTTTACCAGATGATACATGAAATTTCGTAATTTATAGCGATGCTTCACATAGAGGACTGGGTTGCGTGCTCATGCAGCATTGCAAGGTCATTGCGTATGCGTCACGTCAGTTGAAGGATTATGACAAGGTCTATCCTACTCATGACCTAGAATTGACAGCTGTTGTTTTTTTCCTTAAAAATATGGAGACATTATTTATACGAGGAGAAGTGTGAGATATACATGGATCATAAAAGTCTGAAATATATCTTCACACAGAAGGAGTTGAATATGAGGCAGAGAAGGTGGTTAGAGTTGATAAAAGATTACGATTGTGATATCTTATATCATCCAGGAAAGATAATTGTAGTAGCCAATGCGCTAAGTAGGAAGGGTAGAGAAAAACTATCAATGTTAACAACTCAAAATGAGTTAGTAATGGAGATTGCGAGAATGGAGCTAGAAGTTAAATTACCGAATGAAGCGGTAGAGATGTTATTCGCAATGGAGACCCAAAAAACCATAGTGGAACAGGTTAAAGAAGTGCAATTAGGTAATGAAAATGCGAATGAGTGAAGAAGAGGATGGAAGATGAAGAGAAGACTAAGTATAACCTCGACAGGGAGGGATTTCTTTCTTTTAAAGGAAGAATTTGGGTTCCAGATAATTCTGAGTTAAAAGAAGAGATAATGAGTGAGACCCATAGTTCGAGGTACTCGATACATCCAGGTAGTACTAAGATGTATCAAGACCTTTGACAGAACTCTTGTGGTCAAACATGAAGAGAGAGATAGCAGAATATATTAGTAAGTGCTTAACTTATCAGAAAGTTAAGGCTGAACACCAACGACCGAGTGGGTTATTGCAATCACTAGAGATTCTAGAATGGAAATGGGATCATATTACAATGGAATTTGTGGTGGGAATTCCAACGACAAAGAAGGGATACGACGCTATTTGGGTAATAGTGGATCGGTTGACAAAATTGGCTCACTTTTTACTAATAGGAGTTAGGTATAACCTAGAACAATTAGCTAAACTGTATGTCAAAGAAATTATTTCAAGACATGGAGTACCTATTTCAAATGTGTTGGATCGTGATCCACAATTCACATCGAATTTTTGGAGGAGTTTATAAGAGCAAATGGGAACACATCTGAAGTTGAGTACATTATACAATCCTCAAACGGATGGACAAAGTGAGAGAACAATTCAAACGCTAGAAGATATGTTAAGATCTTGCGTTATGGATTTCAAAGGGAGTTGGGATGAACATCTGCCTTTGGTAAAGTTCGCGTACAACAATAGTTTTCACGCTAGTATAGCCATGTCGCCTTATGAAGCGTTATACGGGAGGAAGTGTAGAACTCCACTGTGCTGAGATGAAGTAGGGGAGCGTCAGATGTTTAGACCTGAAATGGTACAACAGATGGCAGACATGGTAAAGTTAATACGTAATCGATTGGTAGCGGCTCAAGATAGACAAAAGAAGTATTACAACGCCCCAAAATCCGGTCTATCTTCACACCCAAATTTCGTACGTCACGATCCCATCTTCTTCAAAACATACATCATTATATACGAAAATATAACAATATACGTTCTAAATTCCCAGATTCTAAAACCTTATAACTCCTTTTATTACAAATAATGATAATTACATTATCCTTTACATCTTACACGAGTGACTTTCATCCGCCACTAAGGATATATAATAGTTCATTAAACTAATCTAAAGTTTATTTAACTTATTTTATATTACAAGTCTTCACTTGATCTTCTCACTCATTTCCATTCTGAATGGCACTCCATCTGGATACCGTCAGCTTGATCTTTACGGGATCCTTAAGTTCGTCTAACATCGTTCGCTAAAAATGTTTTTCATTTAAAGAAAGTGTGAGCATTCAATTGCCTAACAAGTTATAACAGTTGAACAAAAAAATTCAAGAATTCAAACATTCTTTTACGACTTCAATAACCGAACAAAGGTTATGAAGCAACTTGAATAATAGGAATAATCTCGATTCCTATCATTTTAAAACAATATTAACTTTCATTTTAAAATACTTTCGTTCTTCAACTTTTTTTTTCATACACATTCTGTTTGGCTAGAATCATTAGCACAAACTTAACAGTAAAGGATCATGTATGAACAGAGCATTCTCTTATCGAACAGTTAATTCATAGAGCAGTTCATCTCATAGAAACACCGAAGTGTTCATATTGTGGCACAAGGCCTCCTATGTTCTACCACCTTGCACAAATATCGCACATTAGCACATAGACGGAACATCTCAAGTTCAACATCTGAGAAGTTTAAGAAACTAGCATTCATTTACAATATGAATGAAGTTAGGAAACTTGCCTTATGCATAGCTACAACTTATGTCGAGCGGCTCATTTCAATTCCTATATAACACATAAGAAAAACACAACATACACCAATTAGTCATATATATTTGATTTATGCATTGATTTAATTAATTTTACTTCTTAGGGTTCGCGTTCTTGTAACCTAAGTGTATGCGACCACTTTTATTACCGTTCTACGGCTTCATGACATACGGAGATATCTTACTTTTACGTTCATCATTTTTGATGTTTTATATTCGTATCTTCTTCTTATAACTTCTCTAGGACTCAGCAGACATCGCTTCTCTGCTAGTAGTCCATATGGTACTCTGAGTAGTTTCCCACAAACATCAAACAAACAAGTTTCTGTCTCGTCTACACTGCTATGACAACCCAAAAAATCGGATTGTCCAGAATTTAAGTTTAAAGAATTAGTTATTAATAAAATGAATTTTTATTAATACTATTCTGTGCTATGTGTTTATTAATTGTTCTATAACCTATAATGATTATTAATCGGGAGGATTCTGGCTAGGAGCTAGACTGAACGAGTAAGAATTTTCAGGACGAAAATAAAAAAAATTCGGGAACAAAAATATTTTTGTGGAAAAAGACGAAATAGGCACTATTCACCCGACGAAACCTAAGGGTTAGGGTTTGAATAACCTAAGCCATTTAAAGAGTTCGGTATGTCGAAATGACATTCTGTCGAAAGATTTGACGATAATATATCGTGAAAAGTTAATTAAGCCGATAAAAGTTTTTCTCAAAAAACGTGCAGAAATCGAATGAAATAAAAACGATGAAAAGTACTGTTATGTACTTTTCACTCGTTTAGCTACGTTAGGGAAAAACGTGAAGGAAAATGCTTGACACCAATAAGTGTTTTTCAGTTTTTTGGAAATCCAAAGAATACATAAAAGTTAATTGGTAAAGGAAAGACGAAATATCCAAAAATATTTGGATTCCGAGAATCGTAGTTTTTAAAACTGTCGGACGAAACCCAAAAGACGGAAGCACAAAGCTTCCAAGGGAAGCTACGTAAGGAGGTGGGGTGGCCACTTGGCCACCAAGTAAACTTGGTGGCTAAGCTTTGAATAGTAAGGAGGTTAGGGGGTGAAATGACCAAAATACCCCTAGCCTTGGTTTTCTATAAATAGAAAGCTTAAGTTCATTATTTTGAGCTTTTAAAAATCCTACTCTTTGAGAGAGAGAGATAGTGAGGGTTCGGATGGGAGAAGAGAGGAAGAGGAATGAGGAAAAGTTGGCTCAAGTGCACGATTTGTCTGACGGAAGGAGATTAAGGAAGAACGGTAATTCGAACCCTAGTTTCTTCTAATTTTCTTTAAGTTTAATATGTTTAAAAACATAACTTAATGAAGATAGGAGGTAGATGAAGTTAAGAATGAATTCATATGGTTGAAATCAAGAGAAACTGAAGAAATAAGAATTTGGAATTTAGTTTATAAATTTCTTAAGGAAGTATAAAATTTGTAAGGATTTTGAGCGATCCGAATGAATCTTATGAAAGAGTAGGTTAAATAAGTAAGGAATAATGTTCTATAACATCAAATTCCAAGAAAAAGTAAAATTGTAATCCAAAATATCGATTAAAAATGAAGAACACACGAAGAACGCGAAAAACGTTGTTGACAGACAAATTTTAAACCATCGTAGGATAATTGTTGTTGATGGACAAGTTTAAAACCATCACTTATAAGTTAGTTGCTTATTGCTTGGTTAGGAACGTTAGAAACGTTAACGAGAATTAGAAAGTTAGTAAATGAACCCGAACATGTAGGGTTTCATAAGAATGTAAGAGAACATAGAAAACATGAGTCATGGACTCAAGAACAAATGAATTCTGAGTTTGGATAATCGAATTACGGACGAACGAACGAAGAACGTTAAAAACATAAAATGAACGAAGGGCGAAGATTAAGCCAATTGAATGGCATGTTAATGGATTCAGAATGAAATTCTATCTGAGGGTAATCGAAGTGCGTAAGATAAGGGAGAGAATGGCTTTGGAACGTCCTCGTTCCGAGTTATAACGAATAAGATATGAGATTTCAAAGTTAGCGTCTCATGCTTGTAAGAGACTTAGAATTTTTTTTTTCTAGGTTTCATGCTCGGCGCAGCAGCGCGAGTCGTGCCTTGGGGGCCGACACCACTGCGCGAACTCGGGCCATTAGCTACTGCAACTCGCGCGAAAGAAAGAGAAGGGCATGGCACCGCGGCGCCAGTGCGTGGAAATACCCAGAAATGAGATTTTAACTACTCAATTTCTCGGGGGATGTACAAGAAAGAAAGATGAATATGTAATTTAACTAATGTAACACTTAATCAAGTGTATTAAACCTTTGATGAAGGTTGAACGTAAAGATTAAATGAGATTAAATGATAAAGAATGTAGACGCGGGTTACAGAACCAATGTCCGGGAACCGTAGTCACAATGAAACGAACGTGAGGGGTTGCAATGATTATGATTCCTTAAACGTTGATTGATTAGGCTAATGAATAACATTTCGATGTTATGTCATGGTCATGAGAGATGAATTTAAAGCGTTTAGATGCTGTAAACGCAACGTTGTTGCGATGAACTATCGGTCTTAGCATACAACGAACTATATGGCTTTTACATTAGGAAAGAATAATGAACATGGGGTTCAGGTGACGAGTAATGAATGAAAGTAATTAAAACCTTGGATGAAGGTTGAATAGAATTAAGATCCAAGTAACGTAAATGTTGAATATGTAAACGATCCTTGTGAATTGTATTCACGTTGAGCGAACGTTCTAAGTATATATTGGTTGTATGACTTAAACGTTGACGAATGTAGTAAGTAAGATATGAATTATCAAGAAAGCCGTAGCGAACGGTAATAAGATTATCGAAATCCTAATGTGAGTCGGATGAGAATGTTAGAATGAAATGTAAGCATTGAACACCTGAACCAAGTTAAAGGTTAAGTGTACGCGAATACTAAACGGGTAGAACTTACACCCCGTGTATGGTTTGATCGTAGGGTAATGATGATCAATGATTAAACCTGTGAATGGTGAAGAAGCTGAATTAAAGATAAGTACGTATAACATAAAGAAGCCGAGTTAATATTTATAACTTGGATGACGTTCCGAGTCGAATGAATCGGACGTTGTAAAATAAGAATAAGGTAACGTAAAATGCTTAACGCTATAAATGCGTAGAATGAATATTGAATGATCGTCCTGAGTATACAAAAGATTGTATGACTTAGACGATAAAGAATGAATACTGAGGTATGGCACTTAGTTGCAAGAAAGCCATAAGGAATAAGAAATTGACTTAACGAACATTATAGTTTAATTATTCGGGTAAGTTAAGATGAATTTAGGTTCTAGTACAATCGTAACCTTTGATGGTTGACATATTAGAGCTGGGCTAAACAATTCCTTCAGGGAGCGAAGGTATATACAAAATGGGCAACCGATCTAACTCACTGTTATGGGCAGTGTAGATGAAACGGGAACTTGTTTGTTGGTTGTTTGTGGGAAACCACTCAGAGTACCATATGGACTACTAGCAGAGACATGGTGTGTGCTGAGCCCTAGGAGAGTTATAAGAAGAAGATAAGAATGTAAATCATCAAAGATGATGAACGTATTAAGTAAGACATCTCCGTATGTCATGAAGCCGTTAACCGGTAAAGGAAGTTGGTCGCGTAAACTTAGTTTATAAGAACGTGAACCCTAGGAAGTAAAGAAAAGTAAACCAATGCTTAAGTCAAGTATATGACTAATTGGTATATGTGTTATTTCCTTATGTGCTATATAGGAATTGGAATGAGCAGTTCAGCTTAAACTATAAGATGTAGGTGTGCGTAAGGCAAGTTTCCTAACTTCATTCATATTTTAAATTAATGCTAGTTTCTAAACTTCTCAGATGTTGAACTTGAGAAGTTCTGTCTATGTGCAAATGTGTGATATTTGTACAAGGTGTTAAAATATATGAGGCCTTGTGCCACAATATGAACACTTCAGTGTTTCTATGATATGAACTATTCTGTGATTGAACTGTTCAATATGAGCATGTTCTATTTATACATGAACCGTTATTGTTAAGTCTGTGCTATTGATTCTAACCAGACAGAATGTGTATGAAAGAGAGTAGAGAATGAAAGTATTTCAAAGTGAACGTAACTATTGTTTTAAAATGATAGGAATCCAGATTATTCCTATTATTCAAGATGCTTCATAACCTTTGTTCAGTTATTGAAGTCTTAATAGAATGTTTAAATTCTTGAAGTTATTTGTTCAACTGCTTTGACTTGCTAAGCAATTGAATGCTCACACTTGCTTTAAATAAAAACATTTTCAGCGAACGATGTTAGAAAGAACATAAGGATCCCGATCAAGCTGATCGGTATCCAGAAGAAGTGCCATTCATTAGATGAATGAGCGTGAAGATCAAGCAAAGACTTGTAATATAGAATGATAGAATTAAACAATAGAATAGTTTAATGAACGATTATGTATCCTTGGTGGCGGATAAAAGTCACTTATAATTATCATTATTTGGTATGAAAGAGGTTTTAAGGTTTTAGAACCTTGGATTTGAGGATGTATGTTGTTATATTTAGCTATATAATGATGTATGTTTGGAAGGAGATGGGATCGTGACGTACAGAATCCGAATGTGATAACAGACCAGATTTTGGGGCATTACAGGTTGGTATCAAAGTTGATGGGTTATAAATCTTAGGTATGAGTACCTAAGACTATAATCATAGAGAGAAGGATAAGAAGATCACCACGTGATCATAGTAAATCGTAGTAACAGGCGAGCTGTTAAACAATGAATGATTTATAGCTAATGCTATGAATGAATGGTACTATGAAGTAGTATAGGAAGAAAAAGTCAGATTGAGTTGTAAAGGATAGTATACGAATTAAAGAAATTCGTATTAAGTAAAGAGAAAGTTAGAAGTTGTAAAATTTCAATTGAGGACTCATGTGATAGCTGAGTTGTACGAACCTTTGTATGGGCAGAGGTTTGTGCTTGGTGTAACAACTGCTCAGTTTATTACAGTGATAATCATTGAAATTTGTCGCGCTATCAAGATGTATATGACGAGAAGGTGAATCTTTTCTCATGTATATACTTGATAGGTAGAGAACGATAAGGTAGGTACGAGTTCTTGAAACTCATACTTATGGTAAGTTCGTGACTCATAATTATATGGTATATTTTTGAAATTCTTAGTGAATGGACGCCTATGGTCTGTCTGGGATAGTTCTTAAACTCATATTATTGTGGAAAGTTCCTGAACTCATAATGTGTGGTAAGTTGATGGACTGTACTAAGGTATAGGAATGTTTAGACTTAAATGAGTTATTTTTAGTAGACTTAGCATTGAAGGTTCTAGAGAAGATTAAGTATTGTCACAAGTAAGACAATGAAGGAAGATGGAGGATAAGATATTCCAAGTCATCTAGCTATGCTAGATTTCGAAGTTTCTTGAATTCGTGCTGAAGTGCGCGTTTTGGAAAATGAAAGAATTGGTTCAATTTTTTGAAACCAATGGATTTTAAAGGAACTATTATTGATATGTCTATGCTAGTTGATTCGGCTAGACTGAAATTGATTTAAAATATCAAAATAAATTTTATATCATCAATGCATTTTATGCAAAGATGGTAACAGGATGGAGTTATTAATCCAACTGAACCTAGTGTTGGAAGTGATCTTAGGATCAACAACCCGCTATGGTATGATGTATAATGACGAAGTCATAAATTGACGAAGTCTTCAACGTACTGTGAAAAGTGTGGTATCATGACGTCATGAAACGTTTGGATGTATTGCAAAAGAATTTAAAGAATTGGTCGATGTCAAGTGAGTTGACTAGACGAATGTTTCAAGTTGATGTCCAATTTATTGGTATGGTCTAAGCTACTTGATTTGGCTAAGATGAATGGTATGCCATGATTAAAAGAAAATTGAGCTTTCTTTGAAGAGCTATGCCGAACCAAATTGTTTTGGTGTGGAATCCAATGATCAAGTCTGAGGTGAACATACCCTGAAATGGGGTTATATGATAGGTTGATCACCTACGTATGGAAGAGGTAGTTTACCTTCTTTGTGATTGTAAACTTACCATGTAAGAAAGGTTTACGGCGAAAGGCTGTTTAACCTAGTAAGAGTTCATGGTCAATTTGACCCATCATCAAAAGTATGAAATGTTTTAAAGGAATCCTTATATTCCTAGTTATTCTTTTCACTTCATGATTCTTGATAAGTTATGAAGGGTAGGGAATGTATGAAAGATAAGAACTTCTTTGAAGAGAAGTTGAGAAGATGAGTAAGATAAAATTTCGAGGACGAAATTCTTTGAAGAAGGGGAGAATGTGAGGACCAGGGTAAGGGTTTGGTTTTAAGAAATTCCGAGGACGGAATTTTTTTAAGGAGGGAAGAATGTGACAACCCGGAAAATTGGATTGTCCAGAATTTAAGTTTAAAGAATTAGTTATTAATAAAATGAATTTTTGTTAATACTATTATGTGCTATGTGTTTATTAATCGTTCTATAACCTAGAATGATTATTAATCGGCAGGATTCTGGCTATGAGCTAGACTGAATGAGTAAGAATTTTCAAGACGAAAATAAAAATTTTCCGGGAACAAAAATATTTCCGGGGAAAAAGACGAAATAGGCACTATTCACCCGACGAAACTTAAGGGTTAGGGTTTGAATAACCTAAGCCATTTTGAGAGTTTGGTATGTGGAAATGACATTCCGTCGAAAGATTTGATGATAATATATCGTGAAAAGTTAATTAAGCCGATAAAAGTTTTTCTCAAAAAACGTGCAGAAATTGGACAAAATAAAAACGACGAAAAGTACTGTTATGTACTTTTCACTTATTTAGCTACATTAGGAGAAAATGTGAAGGAAAATGCTTGACACCAAAAAATGTTTTTTAGTTTTTCGGAAATTCGAAGAATACGTAAAAGTTAATCGGTAAAGGAAAGACAAAATATCTAAAAATATTTAGATTCCGAGAATCGCAGTTTTTAAAATTATCGGACGAAACCCGAAAGATGGAAGCACGAAGCTTCCAAGGGAACCTACGTAAAGAGGTGGGGTGGCCACTTGGCCACCAAGTAAACTTGGTGGCTAAGTTTGAATAGTAAGGAGGTTAGGGGGTGAAATAACCAAAATACCCCTAGCCTTGGTTTTCTATAAATATAAAGCTGAAGTTCTTATTTTGAGCTTTTGAAAATCCTACTCTTTGAGAGAGAGACAGAGAGAGAGTGAGGGTTCGGATGGGAGAAGAGAGGAAGAGGAATGAGGAAAAGTTGGCTTGAGTGCACGCTTTGTCCGACGGAAGGAGATTAAAGAAGAACGGTAATCCGAACCCTAGTTTCTTCTAATTTTCTTTAAGTTTAATATGTTCAAAAACATAACTTAATGAAGATAGGAGGTAGATGAAGTTAAGAATGAATTCATATGGTTGAAATCATGAGAAAATGAAGAAATAAGAATTTGGAATTTAGTTTATAAATTTCTTAAGGAAATATAAAATTCGTAAGGATTTTGAGCGATCCGAATGAATCTTATGAATGAGTAGGTTAAATAAGTAAGGAATAATGTTCTATAACATCAAATTCCAAGAAAAAGTAAAATCATAATCCAAAATATCGATTAAAAATGAAGAACACACGAAGAACGCGAAGAACGTTGTTGATGGACAAATTTAAGACCATCGCATGATAATTGTTGTTGATGGACAAGTTTAAAACCATTGCGTATAAGTTAGTTGCTTATTGCTTGGTTAGGAACATTAGAAACATTCTTGAAGAACAGATTAAAACTGAGCTATAACAAAGTTATGGCAGAATTTTCGTAAAATATAAACGAGAATTAGAAAGTTAGTAAATGAACCCGAAGATGTAGGGTTTCATAAGAGTGTAAGAGAATGTAGAAAACATGAGTCACGGACTCAAGAATGAATGAATTTCGAGTTCGGATGACCGAATTACGGAGGAACGAACGAATAACGTAAAAAACATAAAACGAACGAAGGGCAAAGATTAAGCCAATTGAATGTCATGTTAATGGATTCAAAATGAAATTCTATCTGAGGGTAATTGAAGTACGTAAGATAAGGGAGAGAATGGCTTTGGAACGTCCTCGTTCCGAGTTATAACGAATAAGATATGAGATTTCAAAGTTAGCGTCTCAAGCTTGTAAGAGACTTAGAAATTTTTTTCTAGGTTTCATGCTCGGCGCCGCAGTGCGAGTCGTGCTTTGGGGGCCGGCGCCGCAGCTCGAGCTCGGGCCATTAGCTATTGCTAATTGGTGCCGCATCGCGAAAGAAAGAGAAGGGCATGGCACCGCGGCGCCAGTACAGGGCAATACCCAGAAATGAGATTTTAACTACTCAATTTCTCTGGGGATGTGCAAGAAAGAAATATGAATATGTAATTCAACTAATGTAACACTTAATCAAGTGTATTGAACCTTTGATGAAGGTTGAAAGTAAAAATTAAATGAGATTAAAAGATAAAGAATGTAGACGCGGGTTACAGAACCAATGTCCAGGAACGGTAGTCACAATGAAACGAACGTGAGGGGTTGCTATGATTGTGATTCCTTAAACGTTGATTGATTAGGGTAATGAATAACATTTTGATGTTATGTCATGGTCATGAGAGATGAATGTAAAGCGTTTAGACGCTGTGAACGCAACGTTGTTGCGATGAACGATCGGTCTTAGCATACAACGAACCGTATGGCTTTGACATTAGGAAATAATAATGAACATGGGGTTCAGGTGATGAGTAATGAATGAAAGTAATTAAAACCTTGGATGAAGGTTGAATAGAATTAAGAGGCAAGAAACGTAAATGTTGAACACGTAAACGATCCTCGTGAATCGTATTCACGTTGAGCGAACGTTCTAAGTATATATTGGTTGTATGACTTAGACGTTGACGAAGGTAGTAAGTAAGATATGAATTATCAAGAAAGCCGTAGCGAACGGTAATAAGATTATGGAAATCCTAATGTGAGTCGGATGAGAATGTTAGAATGAAATGTAAGCGTTGAACACCTGAACCAAGTTAAAGGTTAAGTGTACTAGAATACTAAACGGGTAGAACCTACACCCCGTGTATGGTTTGATCATAGGGTAATGAGTATAAATGATTAAACCTGTGAATGGTGAAGAAGCTAAATTAAAGACAAGTACGTATAACGTAAAAGAAGCCGAGTTAATGTTTATAACTTGAATTACGTTCCGAGTCGAATGAATCGGACGTTGTAAGATAAGAATAAGGTAACGTAAAATTCTTGATGCTATAAATGCGTAGAATGAATATTGAATGATCTTCCTGGGTATACAAAAGATTGTATGACTTAGACGATAAAGAATGAATACTGAGGTATGGCATTTAGTTGCAAGAATGCCATAAGGAATAAGAAATTAACTTAACAAACATTATAGTCTAATAGTTCAGGTAAGTTAAGATGAATTTAGGTTCTAGTACAATCGTAACCTTTGATGGTTGACATATGGGAGCTGGGCTAAACAATTCCTTCAGAGAGCGAAGGTATATACAAAACTGGCAACCGATCTAACTCACTGTTATGGGCAGTGTAGATGAGAGGGGAACTTGTTTGTTGGTTATTTGTGGGAAACCACTCAAAGTACCATATGGACTACTAGCAAAGACACGATGTGTGCTGAGTCCTAGGAGAGTTATAAGAAGAAGATAAGAATGTAAATCATCAAAGATGATGAACGTATTAAGTAAGACATCTCCGTATGTCATGAAGCCGTTAACCGGTAAAGGAAGTTGGTCGCGTAAACTTAGTTTATAAGAATGTGAACCCTATGAAGTAAAGTAAAGTAAACCAATGCTTAAGTCAAGTATATGACTAATTGGTATATGTATTATTTCCTTATGTGCTACATAGGAATTGGAATGAGCAGTTCAACGTAAACTATAAGCTGTAGTTGTGCGTAAGGCAAGTTTCCTAACTTTATTCATATTTTAAATGAATGCTAGTTTCTAAACTTCTCAGATGTTGAACTTGAGAAGTTCTATCTATGTGCAAATTTGTGATATTTGTACAAGGTGTTGTAATATATGAGGCCTTGTGCCACAATGTGAACACTTCGGTGTTTCTATGATATGAACTGTTCTGTGATTAAACTGTTCAATATGAGCATGTTCTGTTTATACATGAACCGTTATTATTAAGTCTGTGCTATTGATTCTATCCAGACAAAATGTGTATGAAAGAGAGTAGAGAATGAAAGTATTTCAAAGTGAACGTAACTATTGTTTTAAAATTATAGGAATCCAGATTATTCCTATTATTCAAGCTGCTTCATAACCTTTGTTCGGTTATTGAAGTCTTAAAAGAATGTTTAAATTCTTGAAGTTATTTTTTCAACTGCTATGACTTGTTGGGCAATTGAATGCTCACACTTGCTTTAAATAAAAACATTTTCAGCGAACGATGTTAGAAAGAACTTAAGGATCCCGTAAAGATCAAGCTGATCGGTATCCAGAAGAAGTGTCATTCATTAGATGAATGAGCGTGAAGATCAAGCAAAGACTTGTAATATAGAATGATAGAATTAAACTATAGAATAGTTTAATGAACGATTATATATCCTTGGTGGCGGATAAAAGTCACTTGTACAAGATGTAAAGAATAATGTAATTATTATTATTTAGTATGAAAGAGGTTTTAAGGTTTTAGAACTTGGGATTTGAGGATGTATGTTGTTATATTTAGCTATATAATGATGTATGTTTGGAAGAAGATGGGATCGTGACGTACGTAATCCGGATGTGAAAATAGTCTGGATTTCGGGCATTATAGTGAGTTAGATCGGTTGCCAGTTTTGTATATACCTTTGCTCTCTGAAAGAATTGTTTAGCCCAGCTCCCATATGTCAACCATCAAAGGTTACGATTGTACCACAACCTAAACTTATTGTAACTTATCTTAACCATTAACTATAACGTTTGTTAAGTTAATTTCTTATTCCTTACGGCTTTCTGGCAACTAAATGCCATACCCCTGGATTCATTCTTATACGACTCACCTTCGGCTTTCATTAATATTATTACCGTTCATTACGGCTTTCTTAATACCATTCGTCTCTTACTTAATACTTTCGTTATCCATTACTTGAACCCCATGTTCATTAGTAATTCTTAATGACCAAGCCATACCATTCGTTGTATGCTAAGACCGCTCATTTATCGCAACAACGTTGCGTACACAGCGTCTATACGCTTCACACTTATCTCTCATTATCATGACATAACATCGAAATGTTTTTCATTACCCTCGTCGCTCAACGTCTAAGGAATCACAACCGTATCAATCCTCTATGTTCGTTTATCGTAACTACGGTCCCCGAATATCGGTTTCGTAATCCGTGTTTACATTCTTTATCTATTACTCTCATTTAATCTTTTTGTTCAACCTTCATTAAAGGTTTAATTTACTAGATTAATGGTTACATTAGTTGAACATTATGTTCTTTATCTTCCCTTATGTTTTCCCCCAAGAGTTGAGTAGTTAAAAGCTCTTCTCTGGCTTTTTCCTACTACTTCGGCGTTATGATGACACTCTCCTTTTATCTCTCTCAAGGCTATTGCATGAAGTTTGCATAAGATTTTGGCTTCACATGCAAGGCCGCAAACCCTAACCCTAGAAAATTTCTCTAAGTGTTAAATCTAATTTGAGACGCTTACTTCTCGTTTTCATAACTTATTCTTTATAACTCAGAACGAGGTTGTTCCAAAGCCATTCTCTTCCTTATCTTATGTACTTCATTTCCCCTGGACAGAACTTCGTTCTAAATCCGTTAACATGTCATTCGATTGGCTTGATCTTCACCCTTCATTCGTTTTACGTTTTTAACGCTCTTCGTTCGTTCGTCCGTAATTCGGTCATCCAAACTCAGAATTTGTTCATTCTTAAGTCCACGACTCACGTTTTATATGTTCTCTTACATTCTTATGAAACCCTACACGTTCGGGTTCATTTACTAACTTTCTAATTCTTGTTTGTCTTTTATGAAATTTTCACCATAACTTCGTTATAGCTAAGTTTTAATCCGTTCTTCATGAATGTTTCTACCGTTCCTAACCAAGAAATATGCATCTAACTTATACGCGATGGTTTTAAACTTTTCCATCAACAACAAATATCCTACGATGGTTTTAAATTTGTCCATCAACAACGTTCTTCGTGTTCTTCGCATGTTCTTCGTGTTCTTCGTTCGTTCTTCATTTTAATCAATATTTTGGATTACGATTTCACATTTTTATTGGAATTTGATATTATAGAACATCATTCCTTGCTATTCATTCCTACTTCCTAAATAAATGAATTAAGCTTCCTATTTATAGAATTTCCAAGGTAGGGGTATTTTAGTCATTTTTCCCCTAACCTCCTTACTATTCATACCTCCTTACTATTCATGACTTAAGTGTTAAGTTAAGTTAGCCCTTAAATCTACTTACCCTTTAAGTTTTTGGTTCCGTCTTTTGGGTTTTCGTCTGACAGTTTTAAAAACTGCGATTCTCGGAATCCAAATATTTTTGGATATTTCGTCTTTCCTTTACCGATTAACTTTAACGTATTCTTTGGATTTCTAAAAAGCAGAAAAACACTTTTTGGCGTTAAGCATTTTTCTTCACGTTTTCCCCTAACGTAGCTAAACGAATGAAAAGTACATAACAGTACTTTTCGTCATTTTTATTTCGTCCGATTTCTGCACGTTTTTTGAGAAAAACTTTTATCGACTTACTTAACTTTTTGCGATATATTATCGTCAAATCTTTCGACGGAATGTCATTTTGACATACCGAACTCTCGAAAAGGCTTAAGTTATTCAAACCCTAACCCTTAGGTTTCGTCGGGTGAATAGTGTCTATTTCATCTTTTTCTCCAGAATATTTTTGTTCCCAAATTTTTTTTATTTTTATCTTGAAAATTATTACTCGTTCAGTCTAGCTCGCAGCCAGAATCCTCCCAACTTATAATCATCCTAGGTTCTAGAACGATTAATAAACTTATAGCACATAATATTATTAATAAAAAATTATTTTATTAATAACTAATTCTTTAAACTTAAATTCTGGACGATCCGAATTTCTGGGTCATTACACTCTTCCCCTCTTATAAAAATTCCGTCCTCGGAATTTCTTAAAACCACACCCATACTCGGGTCATCACATTCACCCCTTCTTAGCAGAATTTCGTCCTCAAAATTTTAGCCTACCCCTCTTCTCAACTTCTCTTCCAAGAAGTAGAATGAACAACGAGGAATATAAGAATTCCTTTAAAATATTTCATACTTTTGCTGAGGGGTCAAATCGACCAATAACTCTTACTAGGTTTAATAGCATGATGTCGTAACCTTTCTTCCACGGTCAGTTTACAATCACAAAGGAAGTAAACTACCTCTTACCCATCGTATACCCCATTTCAGGATATGTTCACCTCAGACTAAATCATTAGATTCCGCACCAAAACAATTTGGTTTGACACAACTTCTTCAAAGAAAGCTCGATTTTCTTTTAAACATGACATACCATTTTCCTAGCTGAATAAAGTAGCTTAGACCATACCAATAAATTGGATATCAACATAAAACATTTATCTAGTCAACTCAATTGACATCGACTGCTTCTTTAAATTCTTTTTCAATACATCAAAACATTTTATGACGTCATGATACCGTACTTTTCACAGTACGTTAAGGACTTCGTCAGTTTGTGACTACGTCATTATACATCACACCATAGTCGGTTGTTGATCCTAAGATCACATCCAACACTAGGTTCAATTGCATTAATAACTGCATCCTTTTACCATCTTTGCATCAATTGCAATGATGATATAAAGTTCATTTTGATATTTCAAATCAACTTCTGTCTAGCCGAAGCAATTAACATAGACATACCAAGAATAGCTCTTTTAAAATACATTAGTTCCAAAAGTTGAACCAATTCTTTCCTTTTTCAAAATGTACATATAAGCACGATTTCAGTAAAGTTCGAAGTCTAGCATAGATAGATGACTTGGAATATCCTATTCTCTGTCTTCCTTCATTGTCTTACTGCGACAATACTTAATCTTCTCTAGTACCTTCAATACTAAGACTACTAAAAATAACGCATTTTCAGTCTAAACATTCCTATATCTTAGTACAGTCCATCAACTTACCACAAATTATGAGTTCAGAAACTTTCCACAATAATATGAGTTTAAGAACTATCCTAGTCAGACCATAGGCGTCCATTCGCTAAGACGTTCGAAAACATACCATATTATTATGAGTCACGAACGTACCATAAGTATGAGTTTCAAGAACTCGCACCTACCTTATCGTTCTCTACCTACCAAGTATATACATGAGAAAAGATTCACCTTCTCGTATATATACATCTTGACAATACGACCAATTCCAATGATTATCACTGTAATAAGCTAAGCAGTTGTTACACCAAGCACAAACCTCTGCCCATAATAAAGGTTCATACAACTCAGCTATCACATGAATCCTCAATTGAAATTTTTACAACTTCTAAAACTCTCTTTACTAAATATGAATTTTCTTTAATTCATATATTATCCTTCACAACTCAATCTGAGTTCTTCCTGTACTACTTAATAGTACTATAAATCATTCATCGTTTAACAGCTCATCTGTTACTACGATTCACTATGATCACGTGGTGATCTTCTTATCCCTCTCTCTACGATTATAGCCTTAGATACTCTTACCTAAGATTTATAACCTATCAGCTTTGATACCAATCTGTAACGCCCCAAAATCCGGTCTATCTTCACACTAGATTCCGTACGTCATGATCCCATCTTCTTCCAAACATACATCATTATATACTGAAATATAACAATATACATTCTAAATTCCCAGATTCGAAAACCTTATAACTCCTTTCATTATAAATAACGATAATTACATTATCCTTTACATCTTACACGAGTGACTTTCATCCGCCACTAAGGATACATAATAGTTCATTAAACTAATCTAAAGTTCATTTAACTTATTTTATATTACAAGTCTTCACTTGATCTTCTCGCTCATTCCTATTCTGAATGGCACTCCATCTGGATACTGTCAGCTTGACCTTTACGGGATCCTTAAGTTCGTCTAACATTGTTCACTGAAAATGTTTTTCATTTAAAGAAAGTGTGAGCATTCAATTGCCCAGCAAGTCATAACAATTGAACAAACAACTTCAAGAATTCAAACATTCTTTTAAGACTTCAATAACCGAACAAAAGTTATAAAGAAGCTTGAATAATAGGAATAATCTCGATTCCTATCATTTTAAAACAATATTAACTTTCATTTTAAAATACTTTCATTCTTATACTTTTTTTTCATACATATTCTGTCTGGATAGAATCATTAGCACAGACTTAACAATAATGGATCATGTATGAACAGAGCATTCTCTTATCGAACAGTTAAATCACAGAATAGGTCATCTCATAGAAACACCGAAGTGTTCACATTGTGGCACAAGGCCTCCTATGTTCTACCACCTTGCACAAATATCGCACATTAGCACATAGACGGAACATCTAAAGTTCAACATCTAAGAAGTTTAAGAAACTAGCATTCATTTAGAATATGAATGAAGTTAAGAAACTTACCTTACATGATGACTACGACTACGGCAAGAAAATGCTCATTTCAATTCCTATATAACACATAAGAAAAACACCACATACACCAATTAGTCATATATATTTGACTTATTCATTAATTTACTTAAGTTTACTTCTTATGGTTCGCGTTCTTGTAACCTAAGTTTACACGACCACTTTCATTACCGTTCTACGACTTCATGACATACGGAGATGTCTTACTTTTACGTTCATCATTTTTGATGTTTTACATTCTTATCTTCTACTTATAACTTCTCTAGGACTCAGCACACATCGCTTCTCTGCTAGTAGTCCATATGGTACTCTGAGTGGTTTCCCACAAACAACCAACAAACAAGTTCTTGTCTCGTCTACACTGCCAACACAATGAGTTAGATCTGTTGCCAGTTTTGTATATACCTTCGCTCTCTGAAGGAATTGTTTAGCCCGACTCCCATATGTCAACCATCAAAGGTTACAATTGTAACACAACCTAAATTTATCGTAACTTATCTTAACCATTAACTATAACGTTTGTTAAGTTAATTTCTTATTCCTTACGGCTTTCTGGCAACTAAATGCCATACCCCTGGATTCATTCTTATACGTCTCACCTTTGGCTTTCATTAATCTTATTACCGTTCATTACGGCTTTCTTAATACCATTCGTCTCTTACTTAATACTTTCGTTATCCATTACTTGAACCCCATGTTCATTAGTAATTCTTAATGACCAAGCCATACCATTCGTTGTATGCTAAGACCGCTCATTTATCGCAACAACGTTGCGTACACAGCGTCTATACGCTTCACACTTATCTCTCATTATCATGACATAACATCGAAATGTTATTCATTACCCTCGTCGCTCAACGTCTAAGGAATCACAACCATAGCAATCCTCTACGTTCGTTTATCGTAACTACGGTCCCCAGATATCAGTTCCGTAATCTGCGTTTACATTCTTTATCTTTTACTCTCATTTAATCTATTTGTTCAACCTTCATTAAAGGTTTAATTTACTAGATTAATGGTTACATTAGTTGAACATTATGTTCTTTATCTTCCCTTACTTTTTCCCCCAAGAGTTGAGCAGTTAAAAGCTCTTCTCTGGCTTTTTCCCTACAATCGGTGTCTTGGCGTACACTCTCCCTTTATCTATCATCACATGACACGAGTTTGCACTACCCGACTTCCCAGTGCAAGCGCTACGATTGCCACCTTACACAAGGCATGGTGGCATGCCATGACGCCAAACCCTAACCCTAGAAAATTTCTCTAAGTGTTAAATCCAATTTAAGACGCTTACTTCCCGTTTTCATAACTTATTCGTTATAACTCAGAACGAGGTTGTTCCAAAGTCATTCTCTTCCTTATCTTATGTACTTCAATACCCCTGGACAGAACTTCATTCTGAATCTGTTAACGTGCCATTCGATTGGCTTGATCTTAACCCTTCATTCATTTTACGTTTTTAATGCTCTTCGTTCGTTAATCCGTAATTCGGTCATCCGAACTCAGAATTTGTTCATTCTTGAGTCCACGACTCACGTTTTCTATGTTCTCTTACATTCTTATGAAACCCTACACGTTCGGGTTCATTTACTAACTTTCTAATTCTCGTTTGTCTTTTACAAAATTTTTGCCATAACTTCATTATAGCTAAGTTTTAATCCGTTCTTCATGAACGTTTCTACAGTTCCTAACCAAGCAATATGCATCTAACTTATACGCGATGGTTTTAAACGTGTCCATCAACAACAAATATCCTACGATGGTTTTAAATTTGCCCATCAACAACGTTCTTCGTGTTCTTCGTTCGTTCTTCATTTTAATCAATATTTTGGATTACGATTTCACTTTTTTATTGGAATTTGATGTTATAGAACATCATTCCTTGCTTATTTCACCTACTTATTCATATAATCCACTTTAATCGTTCTAATTCATTACGAATCTTATACTTCCTTAAGAAATTTATAAACTAAACTTTAAATTCTTATTTCTTCATTTTCTTACGATTTCAACCATATGAAATCATTCCTAACATCATTTACTTCTTATTCTTATTAATCTATGTTTTGAACATAAAAAATTAAGAAAAGTTAACTTAGGAGTTAGGTTTTAATACATTTCTTCTCTATTTTTCTCCCGCTAGACAAAACTGGCGATTCACAAGCTTTTCTATTTCACGAACACTTTCGATCCAATCATTCATGTTCATGCTATTCCTTCTCCCTCTTCATCCGAACCCTCTCTCTCTCTCTCTCTAAGGTGTAAGATTTTCAAAATCCCAAATAAATGAATTAAGCTTCCTATTTATAGAATTTCCAAGCTAGGGGTATTTTAGTCATTTTGCCCCCCAACCTCTTTACTATTCATGACTTAAGTGTTAAGTTAACTTAACCCTTAAGTCTACTTAGCCTTTAAGTTTCGTGGTTCCATCTTTTGGGTTTTCGTCCGACAATTTTAAAAACTGCGATTATCAGAATCCAAATATTTTTGGATATTTTGTCTTTCCTTAACCGATTAACTTTTATGTATTCTTCGGATTTCCGAAAAAGCTGAGAAATACTTTTTGGCGTTAAGCGTTTTCCTTCATGTTTTCCTCTAACGTAGCTAAATGAATGAAAAGTACATAACAGTACTTTTCGTCATTTTTATTTCGTCCAATTTCTGCACGTTTTTCGAAAAAAACTTTTATCAGCTTACTTAACTTTTCGCGATATATTATCGTCAAATCTTTCGACAAAATGTCATTTCGACATACCGAACTCTCGAAAAGGCTTAGGTTATTCAAACCCTAAACCTTAGGTTTCGTCGGATGAATAGTGCCTATTTCGTCTTTTTCCCCGAAATATTATTAATATTATTAATAAAAATTTATTTTATTAATAACTAATTCATTAAACTTAAATTTTAGACGATCTGAATTTTCGAGTCGTTACAAGTATGTAGATCCTCACCGTGAGAAGAGGGAATTTGAAGTAGGTTCGTATGTCTTTCTGAAGGTATCGCCTTGGAAAGGGAAGATACATTTTGTAAAGAAAGGGAAGTTAAGTCCAAGGTTTATAGGACCTTTTGAAATTTTAAGAAGGGTGTGAGAGGTAGCTTATGAAGTAGCTTTATCTCAAGAGATGGAACGTGTACACAATGTGTTTCACATGTCAGTGTTGCGTCCTTATAAACTGAACTACAAATACGTAATAGAGTACGGATCTATTCAGATAGAAAAAGACTTAACATATGAAGAACTTCCAGTTCAGATTGTTGATAGGAAGAAACAAGTCTTGAGAAATGAGATCATACCTTTGGTGAAGGTGATTTGGAGGAACCACAATGCCGAAGAAGTAACGTGGGAACTCGAGAGTAAAATAAAGGAAAATTTTGCTCATTTGTTTATGTAATTGTATCGAGATTCTGGGGACAGAATCCTTATAAGGGGGGAGAATGTAACGCCCGAGAAAATCAGAATTTTATATAACTTAAATTTTTATTTGATTATATAGATTAAATGAATTTCGTTGATTATTTATTTGAGTAAGTTGTATGAAGGTCATTCTATGACCTAGAATGTGCGGATGTGATTAGGATTCTGGCTATGTGCTAGAATTAATTGTTTTAAATTTCCAAGACGAAAATAAAAGTTTACTGAGAAATTTCCGTAAAAACACTATTCATCCGTTTCTACTCGGGAATTAAGTTTGAAATTCCGAGAAACACGTAATGATAGAATTCTGAGATGAGATGGAATATCCAATAATATTTCAATTATGGCAAACGAAGTTTTCGCTTGCGGACTTAAAACCTAAGGGTTAGGGAAAGTGATTTATGAGAAGGAAATGAATGCGTATAATGATTAGGGTTATTATACGTGTGATATACGAGTATGATACTAGTTAGTATATGAGTATAGTATGAAGAACATTATGACGTGTAATACGAATATTATACAAAGAGAATACGTGAGTTATACGCATAAAATACGATTAGTTCTTATTGGACTTTGAGTTTATGGACTTTGTAGAATCCAATTGGACTTGGATTATAACAAGCCCAATGTTTTGTGAAATGAAGCCCAAGATTGAGTATTATCAAGGCCCAATGTTAGGTTAAATCAAGCCCGATCCAAGAAACCGAACCGCGAATCGAACCGATGGGTCATCGGGTGGGTAAAATCCATGGGGCAACCCATGGGGGGACCCAAAAGGCCAGGTGGGCCAGCCACTTGGTGGCCAAGTAAAGTGTTTACTTGGTGGCTAAGTTGCAATGGAGGTGTGAATAGTAAGGAGGTTGCCATTTGACCAAAATGCCCTCTATTTGGATTTCCTATATAAGAAAGCTAGCTTGGTTCATTTGGTTGTTCACAAACATTGACCAACATATTTTGAGAGAGAGAAAAGTGATATAACAAGTAATCAAGTGAGCTTGAAGCAAATCATACAAGTTTTAAGCAAGAACGCGAAGAACGATAAGGTAATAATTCGTAAAACCTTAGTCTTCGATCCGTTTAATTTTTTTTCCGTATAGAATCATGAATTGGTGGAACATGTCTCTTTCGGAGGAATAAGGATGGCTATTAGTGAACTAACCATTTAAAAGCCATGTTTAAGTAAAAATCATAAACGTTTAACTAAGTTTAACCGAAGAAAAATCATTAAGTTTTGACTTGGTTGTTGATGGACAAATTGAAAACCATCATTTATAGGGTATGTGCCTATTGCTTGGTTAGGATATAGACAATGAATCAATGGATTTGTTCCATTTGATTTGGCATATAAAACATGAGTAACGAAGTTATGACAAAATTTACGAAATTAGACGTTAAACGTTGAAATCGTTTAATTCCGGATTAGTAGTCAAAACTTTTCGTTTAGTTTGGAAACCCTATTTTTCGATGGCATATCATAGAATAACGTATTCAAGAGTCATGGACTCAAGAACGGTCTAATTCTGACTTAGAACGTAGACTATGAATCCTCACGAGCATTTAACGAACGCGTTATAGAATTAACGGATTTAAAAACTAATTTTATCCGAATTAAATCAAAGTACATGGAATGTATGAGAAAACGGCTTTTGAACGAGCCAAATCTAACTTAAAACGACTAAGTTATGAGTCCGGGAAGAATTGTATGAAAAAATTGAAAAAAAAGTCAAGGGCTAAGGGTGGGCGCCGAAGCGCCACCCCAAGCATTAAAACTTGCACCGCAACGCCAGTTAGGGAGACTTAGCTACTGGAGAGTGGCGCTATAGCGCCACTAGTATACAGGGATCTCGCGCCACAGCACCGAGACCAGGCATAACACATTGTTAGTTGGCATCGTAGCGCCAATAGTGTACCAAAGGCTGGCGCCGCAGCGCCGGTAGTGGAGAAAGGTTGGGCAAGTTAGTTTTCTAATCCCAATTGATTGTAAACCAATAGTGCGGCATGTATACACTTAATATACATGATAAAACCATTCCTATATAGTATATATATAGCGATAACTTTAGAAGATGAATGTCATTTATAGTAATTAAACGAAGAATATTAGAGATATAGAAGTAAAATGTATTTAAACTTTTGTAATTAACCAATGATAAGGAAGTTTTAGTTAGTAACGTAAGACGTTAATAAGCCGTAAAGAAGAATAGTAATTCGAATTAATATGTATTAATGAAATAAATTCAATTAAGATATAGAACATAAAGAAGCTGGTAAAAATAATGTGATTAGATTGTTTAGTAGCTAATTACAATGTGCTATATGAATATATCATGTAGAGACTGTAAAGACCAAGAACTGTTGAATATTTTATTTGAAGACGCTTGAAGGCAAGTTTTCTTAACATTTGTCTAACCTTCGTGTTAGCCAAGTTTCTGTGATTCATGTTATGAGATGCTTGAATTGTTTTACAAAAGGGTTGATGCCAGTTTTAAATCGTCTAGACTATTCATAAGAGTTAGATTGATTTGTTTACAAGTCTTTCGATATAGAACTGTTAACGCTGTCCTATGCCAAGTATTTGGTACGAATTTAAGGTAAGCTTGATTATGAACAAACAAATATATTTTACATCGATTATTCGATGGGCACGTGAGGTTGCCAAAACTTAAACATAAACACGTTTAACGGATGAATGTTGAGAAACATAGAGTACTATAGGCTGATCACCTAGAAGTTCTCGTAAGATATATTGAACTTACGGACTTAGTGTTGGGTTATCCTTTTCATGAATGAAAATGAAAAGAGAATGTTCATGGTCTTTTGACCAGTTCAAAATTCCTAAGTTATTATGTATACTCTGGAATCGTGTTATGAAATGAAAAGTGATATTTATTGAAGAAAATCATATAATTCTTGACTTGGTATTTGTATTATCTTTTGCTAGATTTGTTGAGCTAGTTATGCTCACTTCTTGCTTGAATTATATGATTGTAGCTAAGGCCGAAATAACTGAGGATCCCGGTAAGGATAAAGGCAAAGCTAAGATGGATAAGTAGATTATCCTGTAATAGATTAGTATGTTGTAAGAATCATATTATGATAAATGAAGAATGTATCGGTTTTAGAACCTGGGAAAGAATTTGTGACGCCCCCAAATCCGGGTCTCTTCCAACCCAACAGATGGTGCTACACGGTACTACCATTCATTCATTCATTCAATTGAAATAGTCCCAAAAGGACCAATATAACTTCTATATATTCAAAATACTATTACATTTCCCAAGTTCTTTGTAACCCATTCGTTTGTTCTTGTCATAATATCAAATATATTACAAATCGTTCAACTATTCTATTACATAAGCAATCTAAGGGTTCGTCTTTGCCTTACCCTTGTCCTTGCCTGAGCCTTCGGTCCGCTAGATCTTAGTTGTGTTCATATGGTTCAAGCAAGAGTGAGCATGACTAGCTCAGCAAGTACTACAATTCTAATAAACAACAAGCTTGAAACATAGAACTCATATATCTTCAGTAACTGAACAATAGTTACGAAGTACTATCGATAATTCAAAATAGCACTTCTTTTCATTCAAAACGTTTTCCAATAACAATATTCAGTAGAATATCAACTAAGGCTCAGAACTATGAGCAGTTCATAATTTCTTTTGAAAAGGACAACCCAAGACTAAGTCCGTAAGTCCCAAAGATAGCTTACGAGCACTTCGGGTGATCGACCACAAGATTTCTATGTTGATCAACACTACATTCATTAAACATGTATACGTTTAAGTTGTGGCAACCTCACGTGTAACGACTCGGAAATTCAGATTTTCCAGAATTTAAGTTTAAAGAATTAGTTATTAATAAAATGAATTTTTATTAATAAAATTATGTGCTATGTGTTTATTAATCATTCTAGAGCCTGGGATGATTATAAGTCGAGAGGATTCTGGCTATGAGCTAGACTAAGCGATTAAGAATTTTCAAGACGAAAATGAAAATTTTCTGGGAACAAAAATATTGCCGGGGAAAAAGACGAAATAGGCACTATTCACCCGACGAAACCTAAGGGTTAGGGTTTGGATAACCTAAGCCGTTCCGAGAGTTCGGTATGTCAAAATGACATTCCATCTAAAGATTTGACGATAATATATCATGAAAAGTTAAGTAAGCCGATAAAAGTTTTTCTCGAAAATGTTCAGAAATCGGACGAAATAAAAATGACAAAAAGTACTAATGTGTACTTTTCACTCGTTTAACTACGTTATGGTAAAACGTGAAGGAAAACGCTTAACGCCAAAAAGTTTTTTTCATTTTTTTCAGAAATCTGAAGAATACGTAAAAGTTAATCGGTAAAGGAAAGATGAAATATCCAAAGATATTTGGATTCCGAGAATCGTAGTTTTTAAAAATGTCGGACGAAAACCCGAAAGACGGAACCACGAAACTTAAAGGCTAAGTAGACTTAAAGGCTAAGTTAACTTAACACTTAAGTCATGAATAGTAAGGAGGTTAGGGTTGAAATGACTATTTTTCCCTAGCTTTGGAAATTTCTATAAATAGGAAGCTTATTTCATTTAAATGGGATTTTGAAAATCCTACAATCTAGAGAGAGAGAGGGTCGGATGAAGAGGGAGAAGGAAGAGCATTAGCATGAATGTTCGGATCGAAAGTGTTCATGAAATAGAAAAGCTAGCAAATCGCTGGTTTTGTCTAGCAGAAGAAAAATAAAGAGGAAAGGTATTAAAACCTAACTTCTATGTTAGATTTTCTTTAAGTTTCTATGTTCAAAAACATAGATTAATGAGAATAAAGAGTAAATGATATTAGGAATGATTTCATATGGTTAAAATTGTAAGAAAATGAAGAAATAAGAATTAAAAGTTTAGTTTATAAATTTCTTAAGGAAGTATAAGATTTGTAATGAATTAGAATGATCCGAGTGGATTATATGAATAAGTAGGTGAAATAAGTAAGGAATAATGTTCTATAACATCAAATTCCAATAAAAAGTGAAATCCTAATCCAAAATATCGATTAAAATGAAGAACGAACGAAGAACACGCGAAGAACACAAAGAACGTTGTTGATGGACAAATTTAAAACCATCGTAGGATAATTGTTGTTGATGGACAAGTTTAAATCATCGCGTATAAGTTAGATGCATATTTCTTGGTTAGGAATGGTAGAAACATTCATGAAGAACGAATTAAAACTTAGCTATAACGAAGTTATGGCAAAAATTTCGTAAAAGACAAACGAGAATTATAAAGTTAGTAAATGAACCCGAACTTGTAGGGTTTCATAAGAATGTAAGAGAACATAGAAAACATGAGTCATGGACTCAAGAACAAATGAATTCTGACTTCGGATGACCGAATTACGGACGAACAAACAAAGAGCGTTAAAAAATATAAAATGAACAAAGGGTGAAGATCAAACCAATCGAATGGCACGCTAACAGATTCAGAACGAAGTTCTGTCCGAGGGTATTGAAGTACAAAAGATAAAGAAGAGAATGGCTTTGGAATGGCCTCATTTTAAGTTATAACGAATAAGTTATGAAAGCGGAAAGTAAGCGTCTCAAATTGGATTTAACACTTAGAAAAATTTTCTAGGGTTAGGGCTTGGCGCCGCGGCGCAAACATTGCCTTGTAAGGTGGCGCTGCAGCACTGCACAAGAGCCGGGTCTTGCAAACTTCGCATCATGATGATGAGACATAAAAAAGAGTGGAGAGCCGCGAATAGTAGTGTAGAAAAAGCCGGAGAGCTTTTAAGCGCTTTCAACTCTTGGGGGGAAAGTATGGGAAGATAAAGAACATAATGTTCAACTAATGTAACACTTAAGCAAGTAATTTAAACCTTAAATGAGGGTTGAACGAAAAGATTAAACGAGATTAAAAAATAAAGAATTTTACGTGAGTTACATAACCGATGTCTGGGGACCGTAGTCGCAATAAACGAATGTGAGGGATTGCTATGGTTGTTATTCCTTAGACATTGAGTGACGAGGGTAATGAATAACATTTCGATGTTATGTCATGATAGTGAGAGATAAGTGTGAAGCGTATAGACGCTGTGTACGCAACGCTGTTGCGATAAATGAACGGTCTTAACATACAACGAACGGTATGGCTTGGACAATAAGAATGACTAATGATCATGGGGTTCAAGTAAGGGATAATGAAAGTATTAAGTAAGATACGAATGGTATTAAGAAAGCCGTAATGAACGGTAATAAAATTAATGAAAGTTGAATGTGAGTTGAATGAGAACGTTAGAATAAAATGTATGCGTTGAAGACTTTAACCGACGTGAAGGTTGAGGGTACGCAAATATTAAATGGATAGAACCTACACCCCGTGTATGGTTTGACCATAAGATGATGAAGATCAATGATTAAACTGTGAATGGTAAAGAAGTTGAATTAAAGATAATAACATTTAATGTAACGAAGCCGAGTTAAGGATTAAAGGTTATGATCGCTCTGAGTATACAAAAGATTGTATGACTTAGACGATAAAGAATGAATACTGAGGTGTGGCATTTAGTTGCTAGGAAGCCATAAGGAATGAGAAATTAACTTAACGAAGATTATAGTTTAATAAGTTTGGATTAGTTACGATAAGTTTAAGTTGTAGTACAATCATAACCTTTAATGGTGGACATATGGGAGCTGGGCTAAACAATCCCTTTAGAGAGCGAAGGTATATACAAAACTGGCAACCGATCTAACTCACTATTATGGGCTTAGATGAGACGGGAACTTGTTTGTTGGTTGTTTATAGGAAACCACTCAGAATACCATATGGACTACTAGCAGAGAAGCGATGTGTGCTGAGTCTTAGAGAAGTAATAAGAAGAAGATAAGATGAAAAACATCAAAGATGATGAACGTATAAGTAAGACATCTCCATGTGTCATGAAGTCGTAGAATGGTAGTGAAAGTGGTTGCGTAAACTTAGGTTGCAAGAACGCGAACCCTAAGAAGTAAAGTTAAGTAAACTAATGCATAAGTCAAATATACATGAGCAATTAGTGTATATGTTGTTTTTTCATATGTGCTACATAGGAATTGAAATGAGCAGTTCGATGTAAGCTGTAGTTGGGCGTAAGGCAAGTTTCCTAACTTCATTCATATTTCAAATGAATGCTAGTTTCTTAAACTTCTCAGATGTTAAACTTGAGAAGTTATGTCTATGTGCTAATGTGCGATATTTGTACAAGGTGGTAGAACGTATGAGGCCTTGCTCCACAATGTGAACACTTTGATGTTTCTATGAGATGAACTGTTATGTGATTTAACTGTTCAATAAGAGAATGCTCTGTTCATACATGATCCGTTATTGTTAAGTCTATGCTAATGATTCTAGCAAGCCATAATGTCTATGAAAAAGGTAGAAGAATGAAAGTATTTAAAAATTAAAGTGAATATTGTTTTAAAATGATAGGAATCGAGACTATTCCTATTATTCAAGCTGCTTCATAACCTTTGTTCGGTTATCGAAGTCTTAAAAGAATGTTTGAATTCTTGAAGATGTTTGTTCAACTGTTATGACTTGCTGGGCAACTGAATGCTCACACTTGCTTTAAATGAAAAACATTTTCAGCGAACGATGTTAGAAGAACTTAAGGATCTCGTAAAGATCAAGCTGACGGTATCCAAATGAAGTGTCATTCAGAATGTGGATGAGCGAGAAGATCAAGTGAAGACTTGTAATATAAAATAAGTTAAATGAACTATAGATTAGTTTAATGAACTATTATGTATCCTTAGTGGCGGATGAAAGTCACTTTTGTAAGATGGAATGAATAATGTATTTATCATTATTTATAATGAAAAGGTTATATGGTTTTTAGAACCTGGGATTTGAGAGTGTATGTTGTTATATCTCGATATATAATGATGTAGGTTTGGAAGAAGATGGGATCATGACATACAGAATCCGGGTGTGAAGATAGACCGGATTTCGGGGCGTTACATCACGTGTTTGTCGTTAAACGACAAAAACATTTTAGCATACTTGGTCTTCGATTGAAAACCATACCAATATAAGTCGGTAAACATAAATCATGCTTGACAGAATCATAATATAAGTCTAGCCGAAAGAGTTGGCTTTAGACTTCATCGTTTAAAACTTCATGCGAAAGAATACATGAATTACAAAGCTTGTCCAGACTAAACTGGAACAAGGGTTAGGATACTTGCCTTCAGCGTCTGCTTACTGATTGACACATGTACACTTTAAGTCTCTACGTTTCTACAATACATGATCATATAACGTACCACATTAGGTCTTATATAATCAAGTAGGTATACTATTATATCTTACCCTTCATCTCAATCTAAATTCTGACTTAGATTTGCTATTATGGGTTTCCGGCTTTCATTACGTCATTCACATTACATTCACTTTCAATTGATTATTAACTCTTAATCATCATGCATTAGTGTCTTACAAGTACCATACAATGTTATGTTTATATATCAGTTCATTACTAACAAGTTCCTTTTCATTCTACACTTGTAAACATTTTTGTCCAACAAAACTCTAGGGTCGAGCCATGCCATTTCACACTTAACTTCTCATCTCTCGTCATGCGACGCCGATTTAGAAAGTATACTGCAGTTCTAGCCTCGTCTTCCGCCTTGTGGCTTTAAAGTCGTGAGTCGCGCTTCTGGCCATGACTCGCGTTTTAGATAATTTTGCAAATTTTTTTAAATTTCACGAAACTCCCGGACGCATAACTTCTTTGTTATAAGTCCGAATTAGTCTGTTCAAAAGCCTACGGTTCAAAAATTTCATACTCTATGCGTTCATAGAAGAATTTTATCTATTTGACTTCGTTTGCTAAAATTTCACCTATGAGTTCTTTTTTAACAAAAATGATAAACGTCCGTGAACGTTCAACGCTCGTTTCTTCGTTCTTAGTCGGAATTCGGTCATTTTTGAGTCCGCAACTCTATAATGCCAAATATGACTTGTCTCCATCCAAAACCAATGTTTTCTACTTTAAACACAAAATACAACTTCCATTCCGAGAATTTCACGAATTCGACAATAATCGTCCAATTGTGTGAATTCCGGAAAAACTACATTCTTAATGATTCTAAATGGATTTCAGCCATCATATGATCATTACAAATTACTTATTACACCAACTTATAATCCAAGTAGGTTTTGACTTATTCTCATAAGTCAATGACTTATTCAACTTATGAACTATAAATCTTCATGCTCGTGACTTATTAATAACTTAAGTCCACTAATCAATATTCTTATGATATATTCAACATACTGATCATCATATGACAACATATGATAAGTTCTTTATGGTTCTAGCAACTTATTAATGTTCAAGTTGCTTATCCAAATTATTCGGCTTAAGTTCATTCCTTATTAACTTATTACATGATCTTAGCATACATGTTCATTAATAACACTTCCCTTATCATCCTATTATAATAAAGATGAAAGAACATTGGACACAAGATCATTACCTTTGAAGTCTAACCTCTTCTTCTTGGAAAATCTAACTTTGACTTAAAAGTGCTTATTTGCTCTACTAAATAAGTAGCTTATAATTGAGAGGAGTTGGATGATTATTGAACAACCAACAAATGAATTGTGGCTTCTCTATTTATAGGCAACTAAAGTTTAGGGCAAAATGGACTTTAAACCATCCCACCTCCTCATTTCAACCTCCTCATCCTCCACCTCCTTACTATTCATTGCTTAACCTCTAAGTATACTTGCTAACCACATAAAATACTTGGTCATCACACATAATCCTTGCCCATCAAGCTTACCCACTTCCTACTTGGTTTGGCCCATGGATCAAGGCTTTTCATTGGGCTTTGATAATTAATCTAACTACTTTCTTAATGGGCTTATGCTACATAGTTTGGACTAATGATATATCAAACACTTGGGCTTGATTGTCACATTATATTGGACTTCTATATTAGGCTCTTAATCCTACAAGTCCATTACCTTAATTTACATAACTTAACATTTATACCCCACGTATAATCTTCATATACTAACTCGTATATTAATTCTTAATATACGTTATCTCATTCTTTATACATAATAATACAATACGTCGTATTATACTTACATTCATTACTTCATACAATGTATACACATTATACAATCATAACTTTCTTCCTTTACGCTTAATAAACCTAACGTTCTCAATTTAGGTCCACATGCGAAATATTATGTTTTCCATACTTAGATTATTATTACAAAATCAATATCGCCTTGATATTATAACGTTACGTATTTATCGAAAGTTCAAAAATAATTCCCAAGCAGAAATCGATGAATAGTGTTTTTCAAAAAATTTCTCGAAAAGCTTTTATTTTCGTCTTAGAAACTCAAACACCTTAATTCTCTCACGTAGTTAAAATACTACGACATTCCGACATTTCTAGGTCATAGAACGACATTCATCTTATCAACACGTAATAATAATAAATAATATTATTTTATTCATTATTAAAAGTAATTACAAAATGTTCGATTTTCCGGGGCGTTACACTCTCTCCCCCTTATAAGGATTTTGTCCCCAGAATCTCGCTATATATAAAAAACAATTACACAAATAAATGGGGGTAATTCTTTTTCATCATTTCTTCTAACTCCCACGTTGCTTCTTCTGCATTGTGGTTCTTCCATATCACCTTTACTGAAGGTATGACTTTATTCCGCAAGACTTATTTTTTTCTATCGACAATTTGAATCAGCGTTTCCTCGTACGTTAAGTCCTTCTCGACATGAATAGGTTCATATTAAATCACGTGCTTATAATCTGGCTTATAAGGACATAACACGGATACGTGAAATACATTATGTATTCGTTCTATGTCTGGAGGCAATGCTATCATATAGGCTACCTCACCCACCCGTTTTAAAACCTCAAAAGGTCCTATAAACCTTGGACTTAACTTTCCCTTCTTTCCAAAATGTATCTTTCCTTTCCAGGGAGATACTTTTAGGAATACATACGAACCTACTTCAAACTCCCAATTCTCTCTATGTGGATCCGTAAACTTCTTTTGCCTGTCTTGAGCTACTAGAAGACGCATCTGAATCTTCTTGACAATATCCATTGTCTGTTGCACCAATTCTGGTCCCAACATTCGGCGCTCTCCTACCTCATCCCAATACAGCGGCATTCTCTATTTCCTCTCATACAAAGCTTCGTAAGGCGGCATACCTATGCTTGAATGATAACTATTGTTATACGCAAACTCCACTAATGGTAGATGATCATCCCAACTACCCTTGAAATCCATGACGCAAGATCTTAGCATATCTTCTAACGTCTAAATTGTCCTCTCGCTCTGTCCATCCGTTTGTGGATGATATGCTGTACTCAAATTCAACTGCGTTCTTAACTGCTCTTGTAGACTCCTCCAAAAGTTCAACATGAATCGTGGGTCACGATCTGACAAAATCGATACTGGTGCTCCATGTCTAGAAATTATTTCCTTAATATAAAGTCTAACTAATTGGTCTAAGTTATACTTGACCCTAATTGGCAAAAAGTGAGCCGACTTTGTCAACCGGTCCACTATAACCCAAATCACATCATACCCCTTCTTAGTAGTCGGAAGTCCCACCACAAAATCCATCATGATATTCTCCCATTTCCACTCCAGAACTTCTAATGACTGTAGCAAGCCACTAGGTCGTTGATGTTCGGCCTTAACTCTCTGACAAGTTAAGCACCTACTCACATATTCGGCGATCTCTCTCTTCATGTTCGGCCACTAGAGACTCTGTCGAAGATCTTGATACATCTTAGTGCTACCAGGATGAATCGAAAACCTTGAACTATGAGCCTCTTGTAGAACCTGCTCCCTTAATTCCGTCTCATTCAGAACCCAAATTCTTCCTTCAAATCTCAATAATCCCTCATTATCAAGACTGTACTTAGTATCTTTTTCATTGGCTAGCTGCTCCTTCATTCGATTACACTCATCAGTTTTGAGTTGTACCTCCTTAATTCTTTCTACGATGGTAGATTGCATCTCCGTCGCAAACAGCATTTGTCCACCTTTACTTGGCAGCTTCACTTCCAACTCCATTCTAGCCATCTCTGTTATTAACTCACTTTGAGCCGTCAATAAAGACAACTTTTCCCGAACCTTCATACTTAGGGCGTCGGCAACTACATTGGCTTTTCCAGGGTGATACAGGATTTCACAGTCGTAATCCTTTATCAACTCCAGCCATCTCCTCTGCCTCATATTCAACTCCTTCTATGTGAAGATATATTTTAGACTTTTGTGGTCCATGTATATCTCACATTTTTCTCCATAAAGATAATGTCTCCATATCTTTAGGGCAAAAACTACTGCGGCCAGTTCCAGATCATGAGTAGCGTAAACTTTCTCATAATCCTTCAACTGCCTAGATGCATACACAATGACCTTGCCATGCTGCATGAGCACACAACCAAGTCCTCTATGCAGATGCATCGCTATAAACTACAAAATTTCCTATGTCATCAAGCAATGACAAAACAGGCGCTTCACTCAATCTCTTCTTTAGTTCTTGAAAACTGTCCACGCACTTGTCAATCCAAGCGTATTTCACCGTCTTCATCGTCAAGTTAGTCAACGGAGTAGCTATCTACAAAAAGTCCTGGATGAATCTTTGATAGTTACCTGCTAACCCTAGGAAACTCCGCACCTCGGTCGGCATTTTCGGCCGTTCCCAATTCATCACGGCTTCCACCTTCGCTGGATCTACTGAAATTCTCTCATGGTCAATGACATGACCTAAAAAATGCACCTTCTCCAACCAAAATTCACACTTAGTGAATTTCGCATACAATTTCTCTGTTCTTAGTGTCTCCAACACTAATCTTAGGTGTTCAGCATGATCTTCTAGCATCTTAGAATAGACTAGAATATCATCTATAAACACCATGACGAACTTGTCTAAATATTGTTTGAACATTCTGTTCATCATATCCATAAATGCAGCTGGTGCATTTGTCAACCCAAACGACATCACCAGAAACTCGTAATGACCATAACGAGTCCTGAATGTTGTCTTTGGCACATCCTCCTTCCTAACCTTCAACTGATGATACCCCGTCCTTAAATCTATTTTAGAAAAATACTTAGCCCCTTTCAACTGATTAAAGAGATCATCGATCCTGGGTAATGGGTATTTATTCTTTATCGTTAACTTGTTTAACTCTCGATAGTCGATACACGCCTCCTTAACGATCATCCTTCTTCTTGACAAGCGATGGCGGTGCTCCCCATAAATAAAACACTCTCGGTTGAATGTACTTCCTGTCTAACAGTTCTTGCAAGTGCACCATCAACTCCTTCATCTCCACTGGCGCCATACGAAACGGTGCCCTGGAAACTGGTGCCACTCCTAGAACAATGTCTATCATAAACTCTGTCTCCCTATCCAGTAGAAGACCCGACAATTCACTCAAAAATACATCAGCGAATTCTCTCACTACAGGTATTTGTTCTATAGTTGCTACCACTCTCTGGGTATCAACAACATGACATAGATAACCTACGCATGACTTCCTCAATAATTTCCTAGTTTGTGTCATGGTTAGACAACACGAATGTCTCGGCGATCTATTCCCGTAAAATACTACCCGAGGTTGTTCTAGCGTCTTAATGTTCACACATTTCTTTTGACAATCTATAATTGCCCCATGGTTCACTAACCAATCCATCCCGAGAATTACGTCGAATTCTCCTAACTTTATTGGTAACAAATCTGCTGATAATTTACAACCACGTATATCTACACAACAACTTTTATGAACATCTTCAACAGGAATTATCTCTTCATTTTCTACCTTAATATTTAAAGGTATAGGCAACTTTTCGGGAAGTATTCCTAATCGTCTAGCAAAATCGCATGCTATAAACGAACAAGTAGCACCTGAATCAAACAACACGTACGCATTGATATCGTTAATCGGAATAATACCTGTGACGATGTCCCCTGATGCAACTGCATCTTGGACTGTCATGCTAAAGGTACGGCCCATCGGCCTACCCGGCTGTGCTGGCCCACTAATAGCTAACTTACCGCTATTAGTGCCCCGATTCCCATCCGTCCCCTTCTTCGGACAGTTCTTTGCCATGTGGTCAGTTGATCCACACACAAAGCATCCGTGGTTCTTCTTCGGACTCGGACAATTAGGCGCAATGTGCCCCTCTTGTCCACAATTTTAATAGATGGCCTTCCCCTTGAGATAAACGCCTAAGTGAGTCTTCGTACAGGTCTTGCAGGCCTCCATTCTTTTCTTCGGGTCTCCTTTCTTCACTCCGGTGTTCCCAGAGCTAAATACCTTCCTTTTCCGACCCTCGCCACTACCATTGGCTTCCTCGATCTTTACTCCCCCATCTACCTTACCCTTATTTTTCTTTTCTTTGTGGTATTGGCTCAACGCCTCACTACCACCTTCGACGATTATCGCCTTCACTAAAACGGTCCCAAAAGAAATACTTTGGAATACCGATATACGGTTATAGAGCCAGGGTTTCAAGCCCTGCTCGAACCGTCGTGCCTTCCTCACCTTGGTATCCACTTGGTGTGGAGCGAACCTCGCCAGTTCATTGAACTTGGCAGCATATTAAGGAACTATCATGTCCCCTTGTTTTAACTCGAGAAACCTCATCTCCATCCTTCCCTGCATGCTCGTGGGAAAGTAGTTCTCGAAGAATATCTCCTTGAACCTATCCCACGTTAGAGTCGATATCCCAACCCTAGCCTGATTGGCTTCCCACCCAAAGTTGGCCTCTCCCTTCATCATATAGGTTGCAAAGGTAACCTTCTGTGTCTCGTCGACATTTTCTATTACAAATTCCTTCTCTATCTCTTTAACCCATGTTTGGGCTTCGATAGGGTCCGTAGTTCCTTTGAACTCCGGCGGACCCACGCTTTTGAAATCCTTAAAGGTAGTAGCTCGTGCTACTCCAGGATTTACGGGGATATTAGCCCCTGTTCTATTAAAGACAACTGTTATTAAATTAACAAACTCCTGCATCGGGTTAACCGGACCTCCCTCCGGTTGATTTACGCTCGCACCTTGATTATGTTACACTCTTCTTGGCGGCATTTTGCTGATATAATAAACACATTGCGTTATTATTCCTTTCTGTATTAGTTATCATTCAATATTAAACAATAACTCCAACATCCATAACTCATTGATTTCCATAAAAAGGTCTTTATATTCATTCTCGTAGTATAACACTACATCGGTTACATACACAACCTAAGTTGATTACATTATTTTCCTACTATCACTTTCAAAATTGGGATTTACAAAAGACTACCCTTTACTATACAAAAAGGGTTTTACGTCACTACTACTAAAAAATATATTTATATACTAGTCTGACTACCCGTAATCTACATCTGCCTCAAGGCATTATCGAAATCTTCCTTGGCAAGACCAGCAATAATATCACGGCTAATAGTATGTCGTGTTTGCCCCACCTCCACCGGATATCCAGCTACCTGCTGCTGAAAATCCGTGTGAGAACTCCTATAGATATAGGACATCCTCCCTATCTTCTGCACCTTAGTCTTTAGCTCCTCCTTGAGCTCAAAGACCTCGTGTTTTAAATCCTGGACTTTGTCCTTAGCCAAAATCCTCTCGTCATGTTCCTACTCCCACATGGACTCGACATCAGTCTTGTCCTCTATAACCATTTGGAGCTCTGCCTTCAGCTCCTTGACTTCCTAACAGTAATGGATATTTCTATCCAACACTGACATGAAAAGAGACATCATCGGCCCCCCCAGGAGCTATCTCTGCTGCTATAGCCACCGGGTTAAAGGAAACTGTCTCTACCTCCTCCTCTATCATCCCGTCAAATACTGACATGTAGTCAGCTTCCTCTGAGTCTCCAAACTCAATAATCACTACATCTGGCTCTGCTATTATAGGGTTCGGTATAACCTCTACTTGGTTCACCGATTCTTCACTAATGGTTTGCTCATTTACAAACATCTCGTTTACTCCTGACATCTACACAAAATAATTAAGTTGATTAGTACACATCAGTAGAATAATAAAAACACATAACATAATCATAATGCATTTTTATAAGGTTATTTTCCTTTCTTGTACTTCTTTGAATCCTCTTAAGGTTATGACTTAAGGTTTTTAATCCCCCCCTTAAGTTTTATAACCTAATGCTTTGATACCAACCTGTGATGCTAATAGTACTTTCAACCATAGCACCTCACAAGGGTACCTATCAATTTGCCACCAACTTGCTCGGCGTCCCCTACAGAAAGTCTGGCTTCGGTGCATTCTCTTATAGAGACGTCACCAGCAAAAGGCTTGAGGTTCTTCTCGCATTGCTCTTATATCTTTGATACCAACCTGTGACGCCCCCAAATCCAGGTCTCTTCCAACCCAAAAGATGGTGCTACACGGTACTACCATTCATTCATTCATTCATTCAATTGAAATAGTCTCAAAAGGACCAATATAACTTCTATAAATTCAAAATAATATTACATTTCCCAGGTTCTTTGTAACCCATTCGTTTGTTCTTGTCATAATATCAAATATATTACAAATCGTTTAACTATTCTATTACATAAGCAATCTAAGGGTTCGTCTTCGCCTTGCCCTTGTCCTTGCCTGAGCCTTCGGTCCGCTCGATCTTAGCTGTGTTCATATGGTTCAAGCAAGAGTGAGCATGACTAGCTCAACAAGTACTATAATTCTAATAAACAACATGCTTGAAACATAGAACTCATATATCTTCAGTAACTGAACAATTGTTATGAAGTACTATCGATAATTCAAAATAGCACTTCTTTTCATTCAAAATGTTTTCCAACAATAATATTCAGTAGAATATCAACTAAGGCTCAGAACTATGAGCAGTTCATAATTTCTTTTGAAAAGGACAACCCGACACTAAGTCCGTAAGTCCGACATAGCTTACGAGCACTTCTGGGTGATCAGCCCATAGTACTCTATGTTGATCAACACTACCTTCATTAAATATGTATACGTTTAAGTTGTGGCAATCTCACGTGCCTGTCGTTAAACGACAAAAACATTTTAGCATACTTGGTCTTCGATTGAAAACCATACCAATATAACTCGGTAAACATAAATCATGCTTGACAGAATTATAATATAAGTCTAGCCGAAAGAGTTGGCTTTAGACTTCATCATTAAAAACTTCATGCGAAAGAATACATGAATTACAAAGCTTGTCCAGACAGAACTGGAACAAGGGTTTGAATACCTGCCTTCAGCGTCTTCTTAATAATTAACACATGTACACTCTAAGTCTCTACGTTTCTACAATACATGATCATATAACGTACCACATTAGGTCTTATATAATCAAGTAGGTATACTATTATATCTTACCCTTCATCTCAATCTAAATTCTGACTTAGATTTGCTATTATAGGTTTCCGGCTTTCATTGCGTCATTCACATTACGTTCACTTTCAATTGATTATTAACTCTTAATCATCATGCATTAGTGTCTTACAAGTACCTTACAATGTTATGTTTATATCTCAGTTCATTACTAACAAGTTCCTTTTCAATCTACACTTGTAAACATTCTTGTCCAACAAATCCTAGGGATCGGCAATCAGTAGCGCCATTACTTTAATCTCTGCATCTCAGGCGCATGCATGAGTTAGTTGATGATGCATGGTTCGACCTCGCCACGGACGGGCTTTAAGGTCGTGAGTCGTGCAGCATGCTTGATACTCAGGCTTCGAGATAATTTTGCAAATTTTTGAAATTTTCACGAAACTCCCGGACGCATAACTTATTCGTTATAAGTCCGAATTAGTCCGTTCAAAAGCCTACGGTTCACAAATTTCATACTCTATGCGTTCATGCAAGAATTTTATCTATTTGACTTTGTTTACTAAAATTTTCATTTTTAACGAAAACGATAAATGTCTGTGAACGTTCAACGCTCGTTTCTTCGTTCTAAGTCGGAATTTGGTCATTTTTGAGTCTGCAACTCTATAATGCAAAATATGACTTGTCTCCATTGAAAACTAATGTTTCTGACTTCAAACACAAAATACGACTTCCATTCCGAGAATTTCACGAATTCGACGATAATCGTCCAATCGTGTGAATTCCGACAAAACTACATTCTTAATGATTTTAAATGGATTTCAACCATCATATGATCATTACAAATTATTTATTACACCAACTTATAATCCAAGTAGGTTTTGACTTATTCTCATAAGTCAATGACTTATTCAACTTATGAACTATAAATCTTCATGCTTATGACTTATTAATAACTTAAGTCCACTAATCAATATTCTTATGCTATATTCAACATACTAATCATCATATGACAACATATGATAAGTTCTTTATGGTTCTAGCAACTTATTAATGTTCAAGTTGCTTATCCAAATTATTCGGCTTAAGTTCATTCGTTATTAATTTATTACATGATCTAAGCATACATGTTCATTAATAGCACTTCCCTTATCATCCTATTATAATAGAGATGAAAGAACATTGGACACAAGATCATTACCTTTGAAGTCTAACTTCTTCTTCCTGGAAAATCTAACTTTGACTTAAAAGTGCTTATTTGCTCTACTAAATAAGTAGCTTATAATTGAGAGGAGTTGGATGATTATTGAACAACCAACAAATGAATTGTGGCTTCTCTATTTATAGGCAACTAAAGTTTAGGGCAAAATGGCCTTTAAACCATCTCACCTCCTCATTTCCACCTCTTCATTCCACCTCCTCATCCTCCACCTCCTTACTATTCATTGCTTGACCTTTAAGTCTTCTTGCTAACCACATAAAATACTTGGTCATCACACATAATCCTTGCCCATCAAGCTTACCCACTTCCTACTTGGTTTGACCCATGGATCAAGGCTTTTCATTGGGCTTTGATAATTAATCTAACTACTTTCTTAATGTGCTTATGCTACATAGTTTGGACTAATGATATATCAAACACTTGGGCTTTATTGTCTCATTATATTGGACTTCTATATTAGGCTATTAATCCTACAAGTCCATTACCTTAATTTACATAACTTAACATTTATACCCCACGTATAATCTTCATATACTAACTCGTATATTAATTCTTAATATACGTTATCTCATTCTTCATACATAATAGTACAATACGTCATATTATACTTACATTCATCACTTCATACAATGTATACACATTATACGATCATAACTTTCTTCCTTTACGCTTAATAAACCTAACGTTCTCAATTTAGTTCCACATGCGAAATATTACATTTTCCATACTTAGATTATTATTACATAATCAATATCACCTTGATATTATAACATTACATATTTCTCGGAAGTTCAAAAATAATTCCCAAGTAGAAATCGATGAATAGTGTTTTTTAAAAAAAATTCTCGGAAAGCTTTTATTTTCGTCTTAGAAATTCAAACACCTTAATTCTCTCATGTAGTTAAAATACTATGACATTCCCACATTTCTAGGTCATAGTACGACATTCATCTTATCAACACGTAATAATAATAAATAATATTATTTTATTTATTATTAAAAGTAATTACAAAATGTTCGATTTTCTGGGGCGTTACAAGATTAATTATTATTGTAATAAGAATGTAGTAATTATGTTCATTTTGACGTTGTTTCAATGGAATGAATGTATAGTGATGAGTACCGTGTAACACCATATCTATGGGTTAAAAGTACCCGGATTTGGGGGCATCACAGGATCAGCCTACTCAATATCCTAGGAGTATGCATCTCATCATAATAATGCTCAAATGCCCCCAAATAAATGTCAATGTATTATTAACCAAACCTCGATCCCTTACGGGATACCCAACTTCAGAATAAGATGTCTTACTAAAACAATTTGATTTGACACAACAGCTTATGCTCAATAAACAATATCATAGGAATGAACAATTTATTTCTTAGTTAAGCTGAAGCTATAACAATAACATTACAATAAATGGTAATTCAAGTTTAGGTTTGATGTATCATATCAGAACCAAATCAAGATAGAAATCTTATTCAACGAATAAACAAGGTTTGAGAATCTACGTAAGTAATAAGTTAGGAAAGTAATTAGGGTATAGGAAGCTTGCGTAAGTAATAGTTTGGGTTTATTAAACTTGCCTGAGAGAAGATCAGTCAAGTAATGCTACTCGATTTGTTAATAAACACCTACGATGTTCATTCATATAAATCTAACACATTAGTATTGAGAACAATACTCAAATACAACATTTACATATGTTCGGGTTAAGTTCGATAGGGTTTTGGTGTTTAATGACCTTATCGAGTATTAAATAAGTTGTTATTTTGACTAAATTTTTTTTATAAGCTTTATTATATTTTTAGATAATTTATATATCCATTATAATAATTTTTAAGTATTTATTTATTCTTTATATGATTTTTAATCATTTATTTCTATTTCTAAATAATTAGTATTTACTTAGAATTTTATAAAAACCTTGTTTATTATTTTTAAATAATTTATAACCATTTATTATGATTTTTATATCATTAATATTATTTTTCAATAATTATTTATTATTTACAAGTAATTATTCTAATTACTTTATTATTAACTTAATTCTTAATAATATTCAAATAAAATAAAATATTTATTAAATTTATGTAAAAATATCAAAAGTTAATTATAATAACTTAATATAATTTTTAAAAAATTTTTATATTTATTTAGTAATTATTTCTAATTTTTATTAATTAATTTCAAGAAAAATATTTTTTTGTCTGTCGCTAAAGCCCTATAGTGACAGAAAGTGTCGCTATAGGTGTTCTTAAGTTTATGGGTTTCAGCTGGTCGTGGCTTAGGAACCATTTTGACCATGATTTCTTTTGCTACTGTTGATGATTCTGGGTTTGGACAAGTACTGATGTTATAGTACTCATACAGTAGTACAACATCAGACAAATTTCCTACTTTAACTTACATATAACAAGAAGTTATAGAGGCTCAAAGTCACTGTCAGAGTTATTCTTGAGTTTCTGGGTAACCTGAGCAAAGGTCATGGCTCATCAACAGCGGTTTTGTGGCTTTCATATCTTTGAATCTGTGTAATAGATTTGTGTTTTGTTTGTTGTAATAGGTAGTCTATGTGTCAAGGTACATATATAAAACACGGTATTGAACAAAACATAACTTTAGGGTCTCGATCTATGTTCGTCAAAGTACAGCCAAAGGATGATCTTCATGTTCATCAGTTTTCTGGGTAACCTAGAAAACTTGGTCAAGTTCGGTCAACGACTTTTGACCATTCATTCCATTAATCCTATAAACTATTTAAGAAATTTAAGATCATAGATATGTAGTAGGTATGTCAAGGTATTAATTCATTACAAAAAGTTATTATAACAACAACCAGAAAGCGATTAAAACGTTGGTCAAAGTAGCCAGCTCAACCTGTTCTTGAGTTTTCTGAGTAACCCAGAAAATAGAACTTCGTGATCGGTTAACCACCTTTGACCATCTATATCTTGCAATATATGGTTCTAATGAACCTTGTTAGTTCCCAGAGGCACAATAGTTATCTAGAAGGGGGTTGAATAGATATTTTAAATTTTCTTTTAATCAAAAATTCTTATTAGGTTTAATAATGATTTAAACACAGCGGAATTAAGATTTGTTTGTTTTCCCTTCAAGATATAACGAATTAATAGGAGTAAAGAAATTATGGCAGTTATAGCAGTTATGAAAAGAATACAAGAGACACGGATTTTAAGTGGTTCAGAGTATTCAAAGCTCTTAGTCCACTCTTCTACTCCTTGAGTAGGAAATCCACTATGGATATCTTTACAACTTATGAATCTCACAGATTCATTCAAGACAAGCAGTCTTGGAACTTCTTAGTTCACTATTGAACTCTTCAAGTCCAGCAGACTTGGTACTTCTCAGTTCACTTACAACTCTTCAAGTCCTTCTGACTTTGAACTTCTTACTTCACTTGATGGTAGTTGAGTTCTTGAATGGTGCTACTCAGTTGCCATTAAGCTTGAGTTCGAAAGAACTGAGTAGCTGAGCAAGCTTTCTTTTTCAGATCGTAGAGTTGAGCGTTGAGTGTTCTTTAGCATTTTTGTTCAGTACTTGCTTGAATCTTTAATCTACTAAAGCTTTGTATATATGATGTCTTTGAAATGTATTCGTTGAAGACACTCGTTGAAGCATTATATGCATTTGACATTTCTGAGCTTTGATGGAGACTTTTTGCACAACTTTGGATTACCAGACTAGCCCACTGACACAACAGACTGTTGTTTCATCTAACACCTGAAAAGGTGTTTTCTGCTGACCTAGAGTACTTTCTTTAGCATCTTTAATATGTTTCTTTATTATATACTAAGGATGACTGTTGTGTCATTGGGAATCCCAAGGACTTCAACGTCTATAGCTCATTCCATATTTGTTGTTATTTATTATTAAATAAATGGAGGAGGCTCGAAGCTTCTGACACAGATAGATGAAGCTCTACGATTCTGATCGTGATGTCTTGCCACATTGGTGCTTGTGCTGACACTGCTAAACGAGAACACTCTGATTTCTCTTAAGGACTATTACACTACGATCTTCACTTTCTTGACTTGTAGACTCTACGCTTTCGAGAGCACACTACGACCTCTGATTTGGCACGACAAGTGTTTGGACCACTCTACGATTTCGGAGAGGCCCTTGAAAGCAGATACACGACTATCCTAGATGCTCTATGTTTCTGCCTTGTCTTCTACAATCTTTTGATCATCCTAATAGACTACGATTCAGTTGAAGCCTATCTATTACAACTCAATATATGGATCAATCTACACTACAAAAAAATGGGCATTCAGTAACAACCAATTTTCGTTGCTAAAGGTGCCAAATTTCATTGCAAAAGGATTTTGGCAACGACTTTACTGTCGTTGCATCTTTCGTTGCGCAATGAGCGTTGCTAATTGTTCCGCAACAAACATTTTTTTTTTCGTTGCCAAAAGTACTACATTTTGCAAAGAACTTTGGCTTTCGTACAGAGACATCGATCCTTTAGCAACAAAATGTATTGTTGCAGAATAATTAAAATTTCGTTGCTAAAAACTCCATTTCGTTGCAAAAACCTGCTAATTGGCAACGAAATGAACTCTTTTTTTTTGCAACGACCATGCATTTTCGTTGCAATTGACCAATTTTGCAATGACATTTTTCATTGCAATAAATTATGAAAATTGTTGCCTAAGCTTTCTTTCGTTGCGGAATGTAAACTTTTTAGCAATGATTTTCGTTGTTGATTATATTATTTGGCAACGACATTATGCTGAATCAGCAACGAAAATGTTTGTTGTTGGTTATTTTTCAATAGCAACGAAAGTCGTTGATTATCAACGACATTATATGTTTCTTTATATGCGCAACGAAAGTTGATATGATTTGCAACGATAAAAAATGTTGCCTTTTATGTTAGTATTAGCAATAATATCTTCACCGTTGTTATTAGGTTACTTTTTTGTTGCCAAATATTATATTTTTAATGTCATTAGCAACAAAAATTTGTTGCTAAATGTATAAAAAATTGTTGTTATATTAAAACTTGTTCAATGCTTTGATAACGAATTATATTGTTGCCAAATCAAAATTTGACATTCTTTTTGTGTACCTGTTTGGCTCAATATCCCCATAGCAAATAATGGTAAAAATACAAAAAACTAAAATATTATTAACTTAATAAAATCATCCACTACATAATCATTCATTATCTTTACAATTAACCATCTAAAGCTACCACAGTTCTTCAATCAAAATATATATCTACATATATAAAGAGAGTAAACGTAGCACGAAAATTTGATACCCAGTATTGTAAAGCAGGTTGTAGAAGCAGTCTTCCTGTACATATTTAAAAATAATAGCAAAGTCAGGAAAATGAAGCAAATAGGTCACCAGAGGCACTTAGTGCCAAAATTAATACACAAAGATAATAAAGTTGCTACGTGGTACTAATGTACACTGTATTGCTCATTAGCAGAATAAGACAATAGAGTTGTTACGTGGTACTAATGTACACTGTAAATTAGGATAATTGTGTATATAATCCAATGTAATTGAGAAGAATGAATCAAGAAATCATTATCCCAAAATCAGGTTCTTATTTTCTACAGATTACATGGACCATCTTTCTGACTTGATACTCCATCCTCAAAAACATGTCCAAAAATACACCAAAATTTTGTCCTAAAAAAGAAGTCTAAAGTACACAAACTAAATGTGAAATATGACATGCATAATAATTTAACCCAAAGTGCACATATCCCCGTAAGAACATTTCACTCTCAAGTTAATTACACTATTTGTGTGGGTCCAAATATTATTGGAACAATACTTATTCTCTTTCCTATAATTTTCCAACCTTAAATTTGTCAGCCCATTGTACTCTTAGACATCCTTTTGAGGACACAGGTAGTAACCAACTGATCTAAACACACACTGAGGCCCCAATCCTGCACATTTAGTGCAAATTCATGGCTAACTGTTGCATCGTAAAAATCGTTTATTGTGAACGTTGCACATTGTCAAAGTCATTCATAGTGGTCTTTGAATTTTGATACAGAGCACAAAGCATTAATCCTCGTGTAAAATCAATTCAAAATGACCTTAAGAAGGAATTGCAAAAAGACATGGGAGTAAAGACTGTAACTGACCACCACAGACAAAACACGCATTTTCTATTTTTTTCATATTGTCGTATACAATTGAATTTGAAGTTGTAATAAACACATCCTATACCACTCGTAAAACTTTCTTTCAAACACGTTATTCTTGGTACAAATGTTTCCTTAAAGGCAATTAAGAGAAAAATAAAAACCAATTAGAAAACCAAGAGTATATAGTAAGTAAATCAAAGAGATAGTCAGCCCCGTCAATAGATGCTCCAAGAAGGAATAAGTTGACTCTAAAGTCAAGCCAAAAGTTAAACCAACAAGAGTGAAAAGGACTTGTTTAGCTTGCAATTGTAGCATTTTACATCATTATGGAAAAGTGCATAAACAAATAAAGTAATTACCTTAGAACCAAATAAAAAAATTGAGTTTGAAGAAAAGTCATATTATATATATAGAGAGAGAGAGATAGAAAGAGAGATTCATAATGATCTAAAAAACAACTTAATTACCCAAATCACAGTATAGACTAAAATCTAAGGGGAGGGAAGATGGCCCCAAGTATCGATGGCACACAAAAGTCATATACATGTCAACGTAGTTACAATGGATCAACTATGAAAGAGTTCCACATTCAACAAAGCTGAACAATTATACATCTGCAAGAATTTTAGTGCCCCAAGCCATCTTACACTAATATTATATCAGTTTAAGGATTGAAATCCAAACTCGATTGAGAATAAGAACTCACCAGAAATACGAATTACATCCATGTCTGGGAAATCACTTTGAAGGAACTCCAACACATTCGAACACCCTTGGACACCATGTTTATTCCATATAGCATCACCCGTCTTTATGCTTAAATCGATGTATAGATTTTCCCAACCATTGAGCATTGAATAGTTTGCGACCTACCAAATCTGCTAGATCTGCAAGCATAATAAGTTGCTAGATAATACAAGATTCGGGTGGAAATTCCACATCAATATAGTTAAATAATAAATTAGATCATATTCTCCAAAACACGAACAATAAATTATTTCACATGAGTAACATCATTAAAATAAAACATGAAGGGAGAGAGAGTGTATTAATTCATGTATCTTTTCTCAGGGTATTATTTACCTTGGTGTATTTAGATATTAAGTACTACAAGCAGCGCTGTGCAACATGATTGCCATTCATGTCCTTTATCATAGTAACTATTCCAGGCTTTAGTGTGGAAACAATAATGGAGAAGTGCTCTGGAGTCTTCAGGGTTTCAATAACCTTCTGGACAGCTCTAGTCCTACTTTAAGATATACTAGTAAGTGGATGTTTCAAAGTAATAAATTCTTGATAACAAAGGGAAATGAACAAAGAGATCTTGAGAAAGAGAGAAAGTAAACCTGTGCATATCGCATGAAATTCTAACAAGATCTCCAACTTTTCTGGTAATGGAATGAAGTATCTGCATCTGCTGATCCTTGTTACATACTTCAAGAAGCTTTTAGACAAGGTAATTCCCAAAGGGATCTGTCATAAGCTCGACGATGTGCATAATTATTTCATGGAAAATCTTTTTAATGTCTTCCTGAGTGCCGTATTGATGTTGAACTTTGAATTTTCCTATGTAAGAAGCGGTACAATCACGAAATGTAGTGGTAGGTTGGCAACTATTACAGGGGAGAAAACATTACACCAAATGCATTGTTAATACCATTATAGGAAAAAAGATTAAATTATAGTATTTGATACAATAGTCTCAAACATAAGGAAGAGAAGTATATTCATATTACTAGTATCCACCAACTTATGCCTGGTTTTATCAAGAACAAAAAAAAATGCCAGGTATGAGGTACCATAAAAGCCTGATTAGAATGTTGATAATGACCATAGTTGGGAGGTGAAAGTAATTGCTAAGGTTGTATAGTTGTTGTACAATATAGTTGCTATTTTAGTTGATCAGATGCAATTGAAAAGCTATTTTAGCTGGCCATTGATCAAGCTATTTAAATGTTGCAATGGACGAACTCATCATCTGTAATTGCTGACAATATAACTGAAGCAATGTCTTCCGAATATAACGAGAAACTTTAAGGTCAAGAAAAAAGGATAACCAATCAAAATACATTAATCATTGCTATCAAAGGATCCAATAACTTACCTTCTCCACAGTTATGTATCGGCCTTCCAGAACTGATTGATTCAGGTGCTTAATGTAACAGTTGGCATCCTCAACATTGTCCTAGACCTAAACCTTGACATGGATTATGCTCTGTAAGGAGGAGGAGGAGACCTTGAATACCTGATATATCCAGATATAAACATCAAAAAATAAAGTCGAAAAGAATGAAAAATTAAAAGTTCAACATCAATACGGAATATATAAAGTATTTCATGGAAAATCTTTTCAACGCTTTTCCTTTGTAAAGCGGCACCCATGTTGGTCCTTTCCCATAAGATAAATTGTAAGAGATAAACAACCAAACCGAAAACCACCAAGATTATTTTGTAGCATACATCATCCACTTCAAGTTCAAACTTTAAACCCATAATAGTACTAAGCTTTAAAACAAAATGTAATTAGAGGCCTATAAATGACAAATAATAACTAGTGGAACTCAGATAGGCAATAAATTAATAGCAAAGGCACTAATTGATATTCTTCATCGAATGGCAAGACCATCATTTGTAGGCATGCCACTAGGTTGACAAGCCAAAGTAAGAAGATAGCGAGATCCAAAGAAAGAATCAGTATCAATCGATATATTCTCTAGTGCCCCAACAAAGGATGGGGCTCCATCCTTTGCTCTTTGTGGTGACCAAGTTTGCTTTCGCTTCCCCCAAAAATGTATAAACCCTTCCTTATCTTGATAATACAAAGAAGGTGAAGAAATTTCCAATTGCGACTTGCACCACAAATATATATTTCGGAGATTCGACTAGTTGTGGGGTACTTACTAGTTTACTTCCTTGAACCTCATACTCAAACTTCCCCAAATGAATTTCTTCCAAAGGCATAGGCTAATTTGCGTCACTTATCAAGATTGTCCTTCCAAATTTCAAAGAAGACTTGAATTATACAAATGCCTTGAAGAGATCTCAGTAACATAATGACCTCTATTAGATTTTCTCTCAACTCAACCTTCTCCCATTTTCTTTCTTTTCAAAGAATCGCTTATTATAACTTATTAAAGTATCAACTTTGATTTGGCGAGGCCTCCAATCTTCTTCAATGGTGCTATGTCCAAGTCGTCCCCGAGTTATTGAGTCGAATGAGTAAACAACTCCTTTTGAAGTAACAAAGAATATTGTGATCGAGCCCTCGCTATTTCTTGTGACTTCTCTCTCCCGGAACCCGCTTCTCCCAAATTTCAAGAAGAACCGTAGGACCGGCTTCAGTGACCCTCCACATTTTTGTTTCAATTCTAGACGTTCATCTCCGTCATTGGTTTAAATATTGCTATATTATGGCACATGTCTAGAGTCGCAAGCTCTGCTTAAGGATTGCTCATGATCGGGGCAAATCCTACAAGCCCTAAAGAAGGAACTTGTTGCCCGCAACACAACATACAACCCAATAAGCGAAATTATCAATTATAATGTCAATAAAATGACCCGATGATTGACTAAGAAAGAAATAGGGCACTTGCCTCTAGCTTGGCAAGATCTTGGGGATCCAAAAGAAATAACGTAGTTGTCGTTGAAATGGAGGTGGAGAAGAAGTGACAAGTACAGTAATTGGTTGGTCAAGAATGTTATGGTATTTAGATATATAGTTTTGGTTTCACTCGTAGTGGCGTCCATGGGCACCGCTTAAAGTATCACGATGCCCAAGTCGGTGAAGAGAATATCTAATTCTTTGGGATCATAAAACGTGAAAATATTACAACTATTTTACGTTCTTCTATGACTCAACAATGGAAGTTATACAAGAACTCCTTTCTTCTTAAACTAAAATTCTACTGTCAAAGTATGTTCCTTGAATTATTTATGGATATGATATTTTCAAGTATCAGACCTACAAATGTAACAAATTACCATTATAACATAGTGAGATGGTAAAATTGAATGAAAGTGAGCCTAATTATATCACTAAGCAAGGAATAATGACAAGCAACCAAACCAAATGCCTTAAATTGATAAAAGTCAAATCACCCAACAAATAATTTTAGAAACCTTTTATTCCTAGAGAACTTTGCAATCTAATCATACCAAAATCAAAAGGAGTTAACATCAAGGATCGAAAAGTTACTAGCAACTATGATCAAAAAAAGAAAAAAAAGATAAAAATACAAATAGAACCAAAGAAAAAATTATGTCATGAACAATACTAATCCCTCAAGGAAATAGATTTCCACACTCAGAAACCCGTAAAGAAGAGAATTTTCAAGCCAGAAGATACTTTCAATTTCCGGTTACAAACACTACATTGCAAGAATTTCGGATTGATCAAGCTAATCAAGCAAAACTAAAAATAAATACAAACCCAGAACACAGATCAGAGTGCCTGACAAATATTCACACAAAATTTTCATTAAACTATCAAGGCCTAATACCTGGACAAAGACAGCACCATCGGTGTAGGCATGAGGATTGATTACACGCGTAGTTCACTGACCACAGACGTTGCATGTGAAGGCAACACGCATACAACGCCGTGGTGACTTGGTGAAGAGGGACCAGGGGAAGGTGGAGATTTTCTCCATGCTTGATTCCGACTCTGAACCAGTGGGAACTGGAGGGCCCTCCATGCCCAAACCGGTAGTCCAACCTCTAACGTTAGCTGCACTCAGAACCAATCTTATCGCTGCATCCTAAAAAACCCCAAAAATATCTAGATCTAAACCCTAATTCCCAATATCAAACTCAAATCCTAAATATCAGTTATGCTATCATTAATCTCAGAAAAAAAAATTATAAATTACCTTGTGTTAGTTCCCAAAGGCACAATAGTTATCTAGAAGGGGGGTTGAATAGATATTTAAAAACTTTTCTTTTTACTAAGATAGTTTTGATAATGATTTAAGCACAACGGAGGTTTCTTTGAACTCCCTTTTAGATAGAGTTAATGAGAGTGAGGCAGTTATAACAGTTATAGCAGTTATAGCAAGAATGGAATAGACACAATTGTTTTTAAGTGGTTTAGAACACTTAAAGCTCCTAGTCCACTCTTCTACTCCTCGAGTAGGAAATCCACTAAGGATGTCTTTTACACTTTCTAAATCTCGCAGATTCCTTCTAGACCAGCAGTCTAAGCACTTCTTAGTTCACTCTTGAACTCTTCAACTCCAGCAGACTTGGATCTTCTCAGTTCACTTAGAACTCTTACTTCAGTTGATTGGTAGATGTTAAGTTCGTGATTGATGCTACTCAGTTGTAGTTAAGCACTTGTTCGAAAGAACTGAGTAGCTGAGCAAGCTTCCTCTTTTTCTTAAATCGTAAAGTTGAGCGTTGAGTCTTCTTTTTCATTTTTGTTCAATGCTTGCTTAGATCTATCATCTGCATATGTTCTACATATATGTGATCCTTGAAATCTATCCGTTAAAGCCATTTGTTGAAGCATTAAATGCGTTTAACATTTCTGAACTTTGAGGGGGACTTTTCTGCACACCTTCTGAATTGCATTCTGGCACACTGACACAGCAGACTGCTTTCTCACCTAACACCTAAAAAGGTGTTTTTCCTCTGTCCTATGGTCCTTTCCATAGCTTCTTGAATACGTTCCTTTTGTTTAATACTAAAGATATCTTTTGTACCATTGGGACTGGTGATGAATTCAACGTTTCAAAACCATTCCACATTTGTTAGAATTTGTCTCCAAACAAAAGTAGGGCTCAATGCTTCTAACACAAGGCAGATGATACTCTACGATCCATATCGTGGTGTCTTGTCACATTGGTGCTTGGTCTGAAGAGAACACTAGGATCTCTCTCAAGGATTTGCACACTACGATCTTTACTTGCTCGTCTTATAGACTCTACATTTCTAAAAGCACACTATGATCTCTGAGTTAGCTTCGGCAAACGTCTGGACCACTCTATGATTTCGGGAGAGGCCCTTCAAGGCAGATACACAACGATCTTCTAAGCTCTACGATCCTACCTTAGCTTCTACAATCTGTTGATCAACTCGATAGACTGCGATTCTTGTTGAAGCCTATCTATTTTTTTCAAGTCATAGATCAACCTAACATCTTTGATCTCTTTATCTATACATTTGTTTATAGGATGATGAACATTAATAGCTAAGATCAACCTAATAACTTTGATTTATCACTAAGTCCTTGTACATATATTCCTTGAAGGACTTTACATATAATCATAAGCATTTACTTTAAACACCAAATCAAAATATGAATCTTCTAACAATCTCCCCCTATTTGATGTTGACATAATCAAGGAGATTTGTTGTCATGATTATCAAGTTCTAGATGCATTTTTAGGAAAGTAAACATGACTTAATATTTCAGTGAACAGCTGAAATTTATAGAGAATACGCATGAATTTATTGATGTTTGAAGAATATATATTACAGATAAGTTTTACATCAATAAGAATTTAAGTTTCACCTTATCTCTATTTCTTCGGCCTTTTGCTTCTTGGAGGATTTGTATATTCCTCAGCTCTTCTTCTCCTGTTAGCTTCATCTCTTCGAGCTATTTCTTCCAGCTCACTTTGACTGAGTCTTTCACTATGATAATGTATGTTCATGAATGTAGGATATCCTATTGGCATTCTTAGACCTATTGTTGTCACCTCATTAGAGCTGGGAGAAGGCCTTTGACTTCTTAATGGTTGAGCCATTAAAACTTCCTGCTGATCAGATAATTGAGTATCAGATCATTGGGTCTAATGGCTGGATCATGGAGTCTGTTGGTGGAATTGCCTTGCAGGAGGATTCCTTAAAGATTGAGTTTGGAATTGACATCTACCCTTGCCTTAAACTCCTTTCCCTTTATTCTCCCCCTTTATGTCAGCATCAAGGGTTCAAATGTCTTCTGAGAGGCGAGTCACTCCTTGGACAAGCTCGTTGAGTTGACTCTAAGTTTGAGAAATGTCCTCTACATTTTCTTTGATCAGAGCAATAGATCAAGCTTCTCGTTGTTGAAGAACGGCTAGTATATTGTCAGTCTGCTGTCCTTGGCTGACGTAAAATTGTTGGAATTCTCTTACGACAGTTTGTAGATTGAGGAAGTTCCCCATCATAAGTTCATTCTGAGCTTCCTGAGTGGACTGTAAGGCAAGAACAACATCTCTGTGTCTTTTGGCTGCTAGAAAGTGAATGTCATCCCTGTCCTTTATGCTCTGAATCATTTCCTTGATGAGCTCTTTAAGTTTCTTAGAGAGCGTAGAGTTTAGGGAGCTTGGGAGACTATTTACAGCATTGATCATTGTTCTTAATCTCATCTGAATGAGTTCAGTGTGTTCTTTAAGGCTCTTATCGAGTTCCTTGATCACTTTCTTGGACATTGCTGATAAACGGCTTTGGTGGGAAACTCTGAAAGAAGTTCATTGAGCTGTGGAATTTGTGAAGGAGGGGGTGTTCTCTTGAATTGATCTTGTAATGAGTAGAGGGCAAGATCAAGGTTGAAGTATTTGTTGGTGGATGAGGAGGATTGTTAGATGGAGGGGCCTGTGTTTGGGTGTTTAGAGTAGGTGGCTCTACGATTTGAGCTTGGGACTCTTTAATAGGGCTAGAGTCAGTGATCGTAGAGATGATGGGAGGTGGGAGCAATATAAAGTTGGGCATATTTGGTTCATCAGTTATAAAATTTTGGGATTCTGTAACTGGGAATTGACTTGGTTGATTGAGGACCACTTTCAGCCAGCTTGGAAATTCATAAAATTGGCTGACGAATGATAGTGGATGGTGATTAACTCTGAATAAGATCGGTATAGTTAATACCTCATGCACCATTCTTGAGGAGGGACCATTTGTGATCAGCTATTTGGTAAAGTTGAAGTTGCCTGGGAATCCATGAGCTAGCACAGAGATGGCTGGATATTCTTTGAAGCTCCAAAACATGTGATTCCAAGAGTTTAGAATTTGAGCTTGATGGAAAGGCATCATGGGTAGATAGGAAAATATCTGCTCGTAGTTATCTTTTCTATAACCATTAATGCCCACAGCTATGATCTTGACCTCATCACCTTCATCCTTTTCTCTATTTTTGTTCAAGGATTCCACTATATCAATGGCTTCATGTTGTTCTTACTCTGGTTCTTCCTCATCTTCTGCAGGAACCTCTTCTTCAAACATGGGGATATCATGAGCCTCCCCCACAACATGATCATCCTCCTCAAGAATTATTAGCTCCCCCTCAGCTGGAGAATTTTCTAGGATGAGAGCTTCAGGCATCTCCCCCTCAGTTTGAGCTTTGTCCTTTTGGATTTCTTTGGATAGTTCATTTTCAGCAGCCAACTCTTTGTCTTCCTTTTTGAGTACTCCTCTATTGACAAGGATATACTTCTTAACTAGTTTTCGTCTTGGTTTTTTAGGCTAAGCCACAGCCTCAGGACTTTCATGAGCTTCAGCTTTGTCCGTTGATCAACCAGAACATCTGATGTAACAACTTCCTTGCTCGAGGTGTTCAGTCTGGTCTCTACGATCGGTAGAGACTCTACGATCGAAGAGAGAAATGGCCTCTTGGATTTGTGACTGATTTTATTCTTCTTCAGTAGCTGTGATATGGAAGCTCTGTCTTCTTCTGCCTCAGCCTGTTGTTGTTTTCTTCTTAGGATCCATAGAGTCTCAATATTAGAGGACTCTATAGGTTTATCAGTAGTTGATCCCTGGGGTTCTTCTGCCATTCTAGCCTTTAGCTTTCTCTTGCCCTTGCTTTTTCTGATCAGGGAAGTGGGTTCTTCCTTGTTAGTTTCTTCTTCTTCTTTTTCAGTCTCCCTAACAACTGACATATTCCCTGGAATCCCTGACTCCTTTGCATCAGCAGTCCTACCACTGGATTCAGATATCATACGCATATTTTCTGCTAGATTCCTTTTCCAGTTCTCGAATAGTTGATGGGTCATTCGTCTATTTGGATTGATGGATTCTCCTTCATCGTCCCCAATTTTGTCACCCAGAGCAGATTGTAGGATGATGCTTATAAATCGCCCGTAGAGCATCTTTTGAGAGATCTTTGTCTTCTTTGAGCTAGTGATCCACTTTCCAATCCACTCAAGCAATAGAGCTCCATAGTTAAGTTGTATTCCATAACTTATGGCATTCATGAGCTTGAGTTGCACCTCATTTATAGAATCGTGACCAGAACTCTTGCAACATATACATTTCCCAACAATGTTAGTCAAAAATTCGTACCTCTGAGGAAACTCCTTCTTCTTGTATCATTTGACAGAGGGAAATTTCTTGTGATGCATTCTTTTAAGTCCCTCATGGAAATCTATGCCATCTATGAATGAATACCCTTCATATTGGAAACCTAGGGCTAGGTTGATGTCCTCAACTTTTAGCTTGATTTCCACTTCCCTGACTTTCGTAGTGATGCCATCATTTTTAAACACACCATTTCTGTAGAATTCTTTCACTAGCTTAGGGTAGATCAATGTGTCTGTACCCAGAGCCTATTCAAGACCAGCCTTCTTTAATAATGATAAAGTTTTGTGAAATTTGGGTTCAACTATTTTGAACTCATCAAAGAAGAGTCTGTAGCCGGAGATGACGTTGGAAGCTGCCATTGATTTCTTTGTAAGGAATATGACTGTTTGAGCTTTCTTAAGATTTAGGGTTTTTGCTTGAGAGAAAATGAGAGAGATGATCTTTTTGAACTTCTGATTTCAAAAAAGGGATTTCATTTTGTACTTATAACTTCCCTCTCTCCATTTCGCTTAGTGGGACAGGTGTCGAATTCTGCTTAGCTTTATGAATCTGACTGAGGAGGATTGTATTGATTTGCCCTTAGCTCCTTCTGAGCTAATGTGTCCTTAGGGAGGACTACGATCGTTGAGATGGTCCTTGTAATCATCGAGTTTATTCTACGTTCGTCGAGCCTGCTCAGCAATCATTGAATCTGTTCAGCAATCGTCATATCTGAGCTGAGATCGTTGAGTCTGAATTGCGATCGTCGAGTCTGACCGAGTCCTCCGAGTCCTTGTGATGAACTTTTGACTTAACATTCTTCTTGATTCAAGGTAACTCGGGAAGGGCCAACCTCATAGAGTGAATCGAGGGATAGGTTTGTTCCCGAGGTGCTTATCAGAGAAATTGCTTTTTTTTGAACTTCATCATCACAGGATGCTCCTTTGTTTTGTTGATGGAACTCTGCTATCGTTGAGTCTGCACCGCGATCGTTGAGTCTTCACTGCGATCATTGTCTTTTCTGATACTTCAGCTCTACGATCGTGGACTTCCTTTGATCATGTTTATAATTTCGAACATAGCCATTAAATCTGTATAGTTAGCACAAACTAGAGCATATTTTTCATGGTTGTAAGTTAAGCATGCCTAGCTCACTTATTAACTTGTTAAATCTGGATTCATCTAGAGGTTTTGTAAAGACATCAGCAAGTTGGTTTTCCGTAGGGATATATTATAAAGATATAGTTCTATTTTGCACATGATCCCTAATGCAGTGATACCTTATTTCTATATGCTTAGTCCTAGAATGCATGACAGGATTATGAGTTATTGCAATTGCACTTGTGTTATCACAGTGAATAGGTATGGATTTGAATTCAAACCCATAATCTGCTAGCTAATTTTTCATCCATAGGATCTGAAAGACAAGAATGCCAAAGAAAGAATGTATTCAACCCAAGGTTGAAGTAGATACTGAAATTTACTTCTTGCTAAACCAAGACACAAGTCTATTTCCTAGCAATTAACAGGTGCTACTGGTACTCTTTCTATCTATTTTGCAGCCTGCAAAATCAGCATTTGTGTATCTTGTTAGTTCAAATGAGGACTCCTTGGGATACCAAAGCCCCAAGTGAGGTGTACCCTTGAGATACCTGAAAATCCTCTTTAAAGCAGTTAAATGAGATTCTTTAGGATCAGCTTGAAATATAGCACAAATGCATGTTTCAAACATTATATCTGGTGTACTGGCGGTTAGATATAAAAGAGAGACTATATTACCTCTGTATTGAGTTATATCAATATTTTTACCTTTTTCATCTTTGTCAAGTTTGGTTGCAGAAGCAATTGGGGTTTTCATGGGAGAGGCTGATTCCATGCCATACTTCTTAAGTAAGTCTTTAATGTACTTGGCTTGGTTTATGAAGATTCCTTCATCAGTCTTCTTTACTTGCAGTCCAAGGAAGAAATTCAGCTCACCCATCATACTCATTTCAAACTTTCTTTGCATAAGCTTGGAGAATCTCTTGCATAACTTTTCATTAGTAGATCTAAAAATAATGGCATTAACGTATATTTGAACTAATAAGACTTTATCTTTATGCTTTCTAAGAAATAGTGTGGTATCTACTCTACCTCTAGTGAACCCATTTTCAATAAGAAAGTTAATTAGTGTTTCATACCATGCTCTAGGTGCTTGTTTAAGACCATATAAGGCTTTGTCTAATCTAAAGACATAATTAGAAAGAGATGGATTGATGAAACCTTGAGGTTGCTCTACATAGACTTCTTCTTGAAGTTCACCATTCAAGAATGCACTTTTGACATCCATCTGAAAGACCTAGAATTTCATGTGAACAGCAAAGGCAAGGAATATTCTGATGGCTTCTAGTCTGGCAACAGGTGCAAATGTCTCATCATAGTCAATGCCTTCTTCCTGAGAGTAGCCCTTGGCAACTAGTCTTGCCTTATTCCTGGTTATTACTCCATCTTCATCCATCTTATTTCTGAAGACCTATTTGGTTCCAATAACAGGATGATTCTTTGGTCTTGGTACCAATCTCCATACTTTGCTTCTTTCGAACTGATTAAGTTCTTCTTGCATGGCCTCTATCCAGCTGGAGTCCTCCATAGCATCCTCTATCTTCCTAGGTTCCATTTGTGACAGGAAGCTTAGATAAAAGCATTCATTTTAGGTGGCAGCTCTTATTTTGACTCTTGCACTAGGATCTCCAATGATTAGATCTTGAGTGTGATCTCTTGCCCATCTGCTTCCTATTGGGACATCTGTTCTTATGCCTTCTTGTCTTAGATCTTCAAGATCTATTTCTTCTTCTTGGTGTGGAGGTTCGTTGTCTGGCATAGGCCTCTCTACGCTCTCATTTCCTTGCTCAACGATTTCACTATCAGCCACTACGATCGTAGTGTTGAGCTCGACAACCTCGTTTGTAGTGTTTGAACTGTTGGTCATAGTGTCTAAGTCTGTTTCATCAAAGATGATGTGAATCGAGACTTCAACACTAAGTGTCTTCTTGTTAAACACTCTGTAGGCCTTACTGTCTGTGGCATATCCAAGAAAGATTTCTTCGTCTGACTTTGGCTAAAACTTTGTCAAGTACTACTTTCCATTGTTGAGAATGTAGCATGCATAGCCAAAAACATGAAAGTAGCTGACACTTGGCTTTCTTCCTTTCCACAGTTCATAAGGAGTTTTCTTAATCGTAGAGTGTATGAGTGATCTGTTCTGAGTGTAGCATGCAGTGTTGATAGCTTCACTTGAAGTATTCAGCAGATGATGGGTCACTTTGCTAGTAGAGTTCTTCTAGCCTCTATCAATGTCATGTTCTTTCTCTCAGCTAATCCATTTTGTTGGGGGGTTCATGGAGCTGAGAAGTTGTGACTAATGCCATTGTCTTTGCAGAACTGGTCCATTTCTGAGAAGTCGAATTCTCGGCCATGATCACTCCTTATAGCCTTGATTTTCTCTCCTTTCTTGTTGATCACCAGCTTGAACATCTTGATCAGTTGGGAGCTTATTTCATCCTTTGAGGTTAGAAAGAACACCCATGTAAATCGGGTAGTGATAATCATGCACTACGACCGAGTATCTCTTTCCTCCAAGACTCGTCATTGGAATTGGCCCAAAAAGATCCATGTGTAGCAACTTCAGATCCTTGCCAATTGAGTTGGCAGTTTTGCTCTTAAATGAGCTTCTGGTCTGCTTTCTAAGTTGACAGGCATTGCACAGCCTTTCTTTAATGAAGTTGAACTTGGGTAAGCCTGCAACTAGATCTTTTGAAGCTAATTTGGACATGCTTTTGAAGTTGAGATGATATAATCTTCGATGTTATAGCCAGCTCATTTCTTCAGATGCTTTAGCCAGAAAACAAATTGTCTCATCTGAGCTTAGTTGTCCAAGATTTACTGTGTAGATATTTTCTTTTCTTATTCCCGTTAACTTTACAGCAGATGTCTTTAGGTCTCGGACTTGACATTGATTATTGAGGAATGTTACTTGATGACCCTTGTCGCAGAGTTGACTAATGCTTAGAAGATTGTGCTGTAGTCTTTCCACATAGGCCACTTTGCTGAAGGATACTGCACCATTTCCAGCTGAGCCATATCCTCTTGTCTTGCCAGAGATGTTGTCTCCAAAGATGACCGAGGGACCCTCCTTCTTTATGTAGTTAGACAAAAGGGCTTTGTTCCCAGTCATGTGCCTTGAGCATCCACTGTCCAGATAACAGGTTATAATCGTGGAGCTCTTTTCCCGTAATAACATTAAACCTTCATTTTGGTACCCATACTTGCATGGGTCCTACTTTGTTAGTGCCCTTGGGGACCCAAACCTGCTTGATCTTGATTTTGGGTCCCATATGCATGGAATTATAATGACATTTTGCAGCCTTCTGGCCAACTTTGTAGCACACAAAACATCTAATATGATGCATGTTTGTGTGTGTGTGAAAATTCTTCCTCCATTTGGACTTTTGTGGGTTATTGGTCATCCTACTGTTAAGCTGGTATTCCTTCTTCCACGTGTCCTTGTGTTTCATGATTTGTGAGGAGTATACCTTACCTTTACTGTACCTTCCCAGTTGGTTCGTAGAGCTGATCTTACTGGACTCTACAATCCTTCGAGGTTGGTGAGTAGTGGCTGGGTTACTCTTCTCTTTTTTGAAACCCAGACCGGTATGAGATCCCTTTTTCCTAGGAATATGGATTGAATCAGTAGAGCAGGGTTTGACAAGCTTATCCTTATGTGAGGATTTCACAAATATAATGCCTCTACTAAAACTTGAGGCATTACTAGCGCTAATTTCCTTTACTTTTTCCACACATGGCTCTGAGGTAGATTCCCCAAAGCCTAACCCTATTCTGTTAGAGGCACTTCTCTGGCTAAAGATTAGGGAGTCCATGGATGAAGAGAATTTATTCCATGTAAAGATTGTCTTTTCTAGATCCTCAATTTTAGAGATTAGACTTGACTCTCTTTTTGCATTGAGCTCATTTGTTTGTTTTAAGAGCTTGTTCTCAGCTTCAAACTTGGAGAGAGAATCAGTACTTAGAAGGGTTGTTTCCAGTTCTTCTTGAACTTTTTCTTTCTCCTTTTGAAGAAGTGAATAGTCCTTAGTCAGAACTCTAAACCACTTCATTTATTGATGCAGATCAGATGTTATACCATGCAAAGCAGTTCTTAAGTCATCAATATCTACATCAGGAGAGTTGAAGTCAAATACCTCATCGATACTTACTTCATGTATGTTGGAGTTCTGTTTGTCCCTTGCATTATTGGCGTTCAGGAAAAGATTTGCCATTTGAGGATCTTCATCATTGACACCCCCAAATCCGGTACTTCATTCCCACAGGATTTGGTGTTCACTTAATCAAACATTCATATCTAACTACCCAATCACAATAAAACTGGATAATAAAACCTTTCCCATTAAAGGGTTACATAATAAAATCTCCTAGGTTATCTAACCTTTAAATACAATCATTCAAATCACGAAATTAAATAAACTTCATTAAAACCAAGTTTAAGATCATCATAATAAAAGTCTAAAGTAAAAATACAAGTCTTCATCACTTGCACATTTTTCCTTTCCTTTCTTTGCTAGAGCGAAGGTTCATCTACCTTCTCTTCTTTAGGCTGCAATGAGTTTTAAAATATGCAGAGTGAGCAAAACAATTTCTCATTGGATACAATATGAAATCAACAGAGTATAGTAATAATAATAACGAATAATAGGCTCATCAACAATGAATAATACTATATCATCTATAATCGAAACCGAAATCCAAAATGTGGAATAAATATAAGCGAGGGTCATAAGACCATGAACTATGTCCACGATTCTGACGAGCAATCTTTCAACTCCAACTTTACTTGTGATCATAAGACTATAAGGACTCCTCATACTTAGGGGATCGACCCTTAATTACCATGTATTGTGCACAAACATTTAACGCTACGCGTAAGTTAACCCCTAATCATAACATTAGGGTTGTTCATCTTAGTATTTAGAGTACAAGTCCGCACCAAAGGAAGTTTGGTTTGGATAAGCTTTTAGGGTAATTTGGAATTCAACGAACATCAACTAAGGATTAGTTGAATGAAACCAAGAACATTTCACTATAGACTAATCGTGATTGAATCAATCATAGTAAACTAAAGTCATGCTTTAGGAATAATCTAAGAGCATACAATTTGAATAACTATAACACCTTGCTTGAACAATACAAAGCCAAGGTTAATTAGAATTGAATACTAAGCATGCATAACAATTTGATCGATAAAAATGTTCAACATTAAAATATATAAATTTGCATGCTAAACAACAAGTTAAATACAAGAATAACTTGCTTAAGAATAACTTACATCATTATATCATAATCGAATTGAAAACCATAATTAGTTCAACAAGATAAAGGATTAGAAAAACTTGCTTAAAGAAAATTTAGCGATTGCACAATTCTAAAAGTAGAGTTAAAGAACTTGCCTTGCTCGTAGGCTAAACCAAATCAATACCGAATCACAATATCCTATAAACATATGTCATCATGACATAATTAGTCATTACCGTTTTACAAACATAACTAAGTACGTTCATCATTTAAAATTGGATTTTTAATCACATAATCGAGTTATAACACAAGTTAATTGTTAATAACATACTTATTCATAGTATAGAAATACTAAAATCAACATTTAGAAGTCCTACTATCATCACATAACTTTTCTTAAAATTTTGTATACAAAATATACACTGTCAGACCATTCTGCTAACTCGCGCCGCAGTGCCACAATTTACACTGTGGATCGCGCTGTGGCGTGGGCATGACGTTGTGGCGCGGAGATCAAGGCTACAAGGCCACATTTGCTGGCATGTGCATGGCATTTGCTTGATTGCCACAAAATCTTTATGAAGTCCAGTGGCCATGTGCACAAGAATTCTGAACCTCGCGAACGACCTCGACAACAAACACAGAAAAGAGCCAATTTTGCCTCTGAGCTCGTTTCTAACAGACTAAATATCATGTAAATCATATAGAAACTTCATGTAAACATATTTCATAAACTCTAAACATGATTCTACCCATACAACCACATAAACAACAAAATTAACACATCTATATTCACTGTTTTTGGCTAAAACTCACTTTTTTGATATTTAAATGAAAATCAACACTGTAACTTTTGTTTTTCAACCAAAACCACTAATTCAAAGTGTCTTTATCAATGATTATACATACTCTAACAAATTAAACGATCAATTTATCAACTAAACCACTAATTCACCCTCAATTTCTACTTTAACTAAACAATAAATTTTCATAAAAACTCTCTGTAAAAACATTTTCTTCACAAACATATATATATACAAATAAATTGATTATAATGATTATAACCTATGAAAATAGTTTTAACATCACTATTTTATGACATATAAACCACATAACAACAAAAATTTATCCTATCAAAAGATTTTTACAGAAATTAGGAAGATAAAACTAAACTTTTAAAACTTAAAGGAATAGGAGAATACCTTGAAGAAGATGATGACTATCCTTTCTATTCTCAAGCAAGCTTCTTCTTCCTTCACTCTCTCTAGCCTTTCTTCCTCTCTTCTCTTCTTCTTCTTCTTCTTTCTTCTTCTTTTCTTCCTCTGAGTTTTCTTTTCTTCTCTCTCTCTAACTAACGTACTTAACAAATAACGTATATAGAATATAATATATATTGATTATATAATATAAATACAAAATATATAACTGATATCGGTTATATGAGTTTTAAAAATCAAAAGCCATAAGGCTTGTTTGGTTACTAACTAAAAAAAAAACCCATTAATCCTAACACCCTATTTGGTAAAACTTAAATAGATTAAAGACTTAATAGGCATTAGGCCTTGTTTGGCAAAACGGAATTAAAACTCCTTTAAGTTATTTTAATAACTACTTTATAAAAGGTTATTTGTCACACATTAATTTAATTAAATTAATCATAATAACAATTTATTAAATCACTTCATCACATAAATCAATACCACCAAAATTATAATTTTCTATATAATTATAACTTTATTTAATCAACTAACAATTAATTAAAATTCCAATAAAAAATAAATTAAATTAATCAAAATTCTCTAACTTAATAATTAAATTAAATTAGCAAAATAATTAATTTTCCTTAATTATTTATTTAACAAATAATTAACCACATCAATTCAAATTTGAACAATTATTTATTCAACAATAAACACATCGATTAAATATTTAAATAATTCAATAAATATTTAATATACCAATTAAAATTCTAGAATGTTACATCATTCCCTCTTTACAAGGATTCTGTCCCCAGAATCACAATTCAAACAATTCATTCGTCACATTCTCCCCTACTTACAAAGATTTTGCCCCCAGAATCGAAAACACAGATTAAACAAATAACTCAGGGTAATTCTTCATCATTTCAGCTTCGAGTTCCCACGTAGCCTCTTCGACATTGTGGTTCCTCCAAATTACCTTCACAGAAGGTATCACCTTATTCCTGAGCACTTGTTCTTTCCTGTCGACTATCTGGATAGGAACCTCTTCATAGGACAAATCTTTCTCAAACTGCAATGGTTCGTACTCAATCACGTGCTTGTAATCGAGTTTATACTGGTCGAAACTGCAAACACATATGAAAAACATTATGAATGTTTTGCAACTCCGGAGGTAGAGCTACCTCGTAATCCACCTCTCCAACCTTTCGCAGCACTTCAAAGGGTCTAATAAATCTCGGACTTAGTTTCCCCTTCTAACCAAATCGAATTTTTCCCTTCCAAGGAGAAACCTTTAGGAATACGAAATCTCCTATGTCGAATACATGATCCTGTCTGTGTTGATAAGCATATTTCTTTTGTCTATCTTGAGCATCTATCAATCTTGTTCTGATGAGTTTAACAACCTCATCAGTTTGTTGTACCAGTTCTGGTCCTAATAGTTGACGTTCTCTGACTTCATCCCAGCACAGTGGAGTTCTGCACTTTCTGCCGTATAATGCTTCCGTGGCGGCATGCCGATGCTAAGCGTGGTAGCTGTTATTGTAGGCAAATTCCACAATGGTAATTGTTCATCCCAACTTCCTTTGAAATCCATGAGGCATGCTCTCAACATATCTTCCAATGTCTGAATCGTTCGTTCGCTTTGGCCATCTGTTTGCGGATGATATGCAGTACTCATTCATTCATGGCTGGTTTCCCATACATTCTTGTAGTCTCTTCCAGAAGATTGATGTGAACCTCGGATCTCTATCTGACACAATTGACACTGGAACTCCATGTCTCGACACAATCTCTTTAATATATAACTTTTCCAGCTGATCAAGATTGAATCTAATCTTTATTGGCAAAAAGTGTGAGATTTTGTCAATATGTCCACTATCACCCATATCACATCGTATCCTTTCTGAGTTGTTGGAAGACCTACCACAAAATCCATTGTGATATGTTCCCCTTTCCATTCCGGTATCTCCAACGGTTGAAGTAACCCGCTTGGTCTTTGGTGCTCGGCCTTGACTCTTTGACATGTCAAGCACTTTTGCAACGCGTTACAACGCGTCTCTTTTCATATTTGGCCACCAAAATGTTGTCTCAAAATCTTGATACATCTTCGTACTTCTGGATGAATCGAATATCTCGAGTTATGAGCTTGATCAAAAATTTCTTCTTTAATCTCTGATCTTCTTTGGAACCCATATTAAATCCTTCAAATCTCATCATTCCATCGGTATCAATCTTGTATTTCACCTCTTTTCCCTCAACCAACACTTTCTCTTTTTTTCGCATTCCTCATCCTGCGGTTGAGCGTTTCTTCACTTTGTCCACCAAAGTTGGGTAGCTTCCATCTGGTAACATCTTTCATCGGATTCTCTTGGAAATTTGATTTCCAACTCTAACCTTGACATTGCTGTAATAAGCTCCTCCTTATCAGTTAACAACATCAACTCTTCCCTGCCTTTCCTACTCAAGGCATCTGCAACCACGTTTGCTTTGCCTGGATGATAAAAGATCTCACAATCATAATCTTTTATCATTTCCATCCATCTTCTTTGACGCATGTTTAGGTCCTTCTGTGTGAAAATATACTTCAGACTTTTATGGTCTGTGTAGATCTCACATTTCTCTCCGTAGAGATAGTATCTCCATATCTTCAGAGCAAACACAACCGCCGCCAACTCTAAATCATGAGTCGGATACCCTTTTTCGTAATCTTACAATTGTCTTGATGCATACGGGATGACTTTACCGTCTTGCATAAGGACACACCCTAATCCCTTGTGTGAAGCATCACTATACACCACAAAATTTCCCGTATTATCTGGTAATGACAACACAGGTGTCATACTTAGCTTCTTTTTCAATTCTTGGAAACTTTCTTCACACTTCTCCGTCCAAACAAATTTTATGATTTCCTCGTTAAATTTGTTAGCGAATGGCAATCTTGGAGAAATCTGGATAAATCGTCAGTAATACCTGCTAATCCCAAGAAACTTCTCACTTACGATGGAGTTCTCGGTTGTTCCCAATTTATCACGACTTGACCTTTGATGGATCCATTGAAATTCCATCCTTGTCAATTATGTGCCCAAGAAATTGTACACGTTCACCCAAAATTCACATTTAGAAATTTCACGTACAACTTTTCTTTTCTTAGCGTCTCCGGCGTTAGACGTAAATGTTCCACATGTTCCTCTTGAGTTTTAGAGTACACGAAATATATAATCGATAAACACCACCACAAACTTGTCCAAAAATGGTTTAAACACCTGTTCATCAAATCCATGAAGCAACTGCGGGGGCGTTTGTCAAACCAAAAGACATCACCAAAAATTCGTAATGTCCATACAGAGTTGAATGTCGTCTTGGTACATCCTCCTTTCTTACCTTCAGTTGATGGTACCCACTTCTCAAATCTATTTTCTAGAAATATCTAGCACCCTTCAATTGATCAAACAAGTCATCTATTCTCGGCAATGGATACTTGTTCTTAATAGTGACTTTGTTTAACACTCTATAATCAATGCAAAGACGCATTGACCCATCCTTCTTCTTTACGAATAACACCGGTGCTCCCCACGGTGACACACTCGGCTGAATGTATTTCTTGTCCAACAGCTCCTGTAGTTGTACCATGAGTTCTTTCATCTCCACCGGAGCCATTCTTTATAGGGCTTTCGATATCGGTACGGTTCCTGGTGCTAAGTCGATCACGAACTCGATTTATCTGTCAAGCGAAAGTCCTGGCAAATCCTCTGGAAACATGTCCACAAATTCCCTAACTACTGGTATTTCTTCCAGTTTTGCACCCTTCTTCTGAGTATCGACTATGTAAGCTAAATAACCCACACAACCTTGACTCAACAACTTCTTGGCCTGCATAATCGTCATACATCTCATTTGTCTAGGTGATTTGCTACCATTGAATACTACCTTTGATGGAGTTATAAAGTTTACACATTTCTTTAGGCAATCAATTATCGCTCCATAATTGAACAACCAATCCATTCCCAAAATAACGTCAAACTCTCCTAGCCTGATCGGAATCAAATCTACCATCAAAATATTTCCCTTAATGTTCACCCTACAGTTCTTGTATACGAACCTAACAGGAACTACTTCCTTATTCGCAATTTCTATGTTTAAAGGGAAATTCAATTCTTCACTAGGCAATCCTAATCTCATAGAAAATTCATCAGATATAAATGAGCAAGTAGCACCCGAATCAAATAATACATAAGCATCAATATCATTGATCGGGATAATACGACACCACATCCTTTGATTTCACAAATATCTTGCAGTCATGTTGAAGGTTACGGCCGTGGGCTTATTTGTTGTTGTTGGTCCATGATAATGGCCGCACCTCCACTAGCATTTCCTTGCTCCCATTTGTCTCACGGATCTCTTCTTGGGGCATTCACGATCAAAGTGATCCTTGGATCCGCACGTGAAACACACATTCTTCTTAACTTGAGTGCAATTTGGGGTGATGTGACCCTCCACAGCCACAATTGAAGCATACTCGTTTCCCCAGCAGACACACTCCCTTATGAAACTTTCCACACGTAGCACATGGTTCGAACTTCTTATTTTGTTGGTTTCTTTGCTGATTTCCAGCTTCTCCATTCTCATTCCACTTCCTCTTCAGGTTGTTGCCATTACTACCGTTACCACTACTCTTAACTTCACCTTCACTTTTCTTCTTTCTACTGCTCTTGATTATGCTTTGTTCTTGCCTTTCGCCTCCACTTTCGGTGAGAATCGCCTTCTCCATCAACTACTGCTGCAAATGTCTTCATTGGAGCAGGGAGACCCTCTTTATCTGACAACCGGGGTTTGATCCTGCTCAAACCTCTTTTCCTTGCGCTTCAATCATCTTGACTTGATATGGCACAAACCTCACCAACTCGTTGAATTTTACGGCATACTCCGACACTGACATTGTTCCCTGCTTCAACTCCAAAAACTGGACCTCTAGGCGACTCTTGAACTCTCTGGGAAAAAGTCTCGAAGAAAATCTCCTTAAACCTATCCCAGTCATTACTCCACGTCCTTCCCGAGTTTTGTTGGCACCTACCACCAATAGCTAGCCTCCTCTTTCAACATAAATATTGCAAAAGCGGTCTTTTGATTCTCCTCTACCTAGCCACATCAAAAACCTTCTCGATTTCCATAATCCAAGTCTGCTGCTTCAAGCTGGGTTCATGGATCCACGGAATTACGGTGGTCCAACCGCCTTGAAGTCCTTAAGCGTAGCACCTTGGTTACGAGGTTGATTCTGCGGTTGATTTTGCGATTACTTTTAATTAACGTAACGTCACCAAATGCTTTGAGCGGAGTTAGTTTCACATTATCGTTGTTGGTTCCTCGGTGGTTCTCTGCGAGGTGGTTGGCGTCTTGGAGGCATTTTACATTAAAAAGAATACATTCATTAGATTATTACTCAACTCTTTTCAAGTAATTTCTACTTAACTTGCCCCCATAATAAAGTAATCACTTCCATAACACATAACACTTTGGATAAAAGAAAATAATAACTTTTATTCATAACTTCTTTGAAAACATCATATCAATAGCATCATTGCTATTTACATTATTTTCTGAACTACTAAAGTTTGAGGACATCATCATCATATCCCATAGGTTGCATAACACTTGGGATTAACAAATTATTATCATAACATAACTCATAAATACACTCCTACGATGTCTATTAAGATATTGCAAAGCCTTACGGCGCTCTTCTTCCATAACTTGGAACATGGTCCGAGCGGTCGGTCGATGAAACGAGGTAGCGTCTCGGCCCGAAATTGGATAACCCATGCCCGATCTTGAGCTCGATTGATCGCGGTGTTGAACACGTTATCCATTTCTTCCATCTTCCTTCTCTTTTGCTTGTCGTCTCCCTTTACTATTTTGAACTTGATATAAGCTTCCTTTATGCGGCGTCTTGGCTCTCTTGCCCTTTTTGCGATTCTTCTTCTCTCAACTTGCTCTTCAACTCTGCAACCTCTGCTCTCATTTGATCGTTCTCTTCTTGATTGTGAACCGACTTCTCTTCAACATTGTTCGATCGTTCTTCTCGATCCACGAATCTCGTCGTCATTACATACCATGAAGTGCATTGTTCACTACTATCTCTTGCAATTCCTCAACGGTATCTTGAAGTTCCACATTGCGGTCATGCACCTCATCCTATATACGGCCAACTATCGAGTTAAGTGGAATCCTTTCCTCCTTGTCCTCTTCATCCGTCTGCGGCAGCTCCACGGGATCTTCCTCATCTGTTTCTACATCATCATCATCATCATCCTCGACCCATTGCGAGTAATGGGTGACTCTCGTGGAAGCAGTTGTTCCCAAACTACTTGAATATCACGAGATTCCTCCTCTTTAGGCATCTGAGGTCCTTCCTCCCTAGCCTGACTGGATTCTCAAACATTAGTCATCCTGACAACAAGATTTTTAAGTTTTAGTTATTAATCATCACTACTACTCGGCTCTCACGAGCACATAAGTTGTAAACACATAAGCACATAAGTGTTTTATTACTTTCTCCTTGAAACTTCGATAATAGTTTATCATCACTATCTTCTTGAAGGTTACTTCTAAGGCTTTTCCCCACCTAAGGTTCATAACCTAAGGCTTTGATACCAACTCATGACACCCCCAAATCCAGGTACTTCATTCCCACAGGATTTGGTGTTCACTTAATCAAACATTCATATCTAACTACCCAATCACAATAAAACTGGATAAATAAAACCTTTCCCATTAAAGGGTTACATAATAAAATCTCGAGGTTATCTAACCTTTAATTACAATCATTCAAATGTGAAAATTAAATAAACTTCATTAAAACCAAGTCTAAGATCATCATAATAAAAATCTAAAGTAAAAAATTACAAGTCTTCATCACTTGCACATTTTTCCCTTTCCTTTGCTTTGAAGCGAAGGTTCATCTACCTTCTCTTCTTTAGGCTGCAATGAGTTTTAAAATATGCAAGAGTGAGCAAAACAATTGCTCACTGGATACAATATGAAATCAACAGAAGTATAGTAATAATAACTGCCAATAATAGGCTCATCAACAATGAATAGTACTCTATCATCTATAATCAGAAACTGAAATCCAAAATGTGGAATAAATATAATTGAGGGTCATAAGACCATGAACTATGTCCACAGTTGCGAGTAATCTTTCAACTCCAACTTTAACAGTCATAAGACTATAAGGACTCCTCGTACTTGGGGGATCGACCCTTACGTACCATGTATTGTGCACAAACATTTAACAGCTACTGGCGTAAGTTAACCCCTAATCATAACATTAGGGTTGTTCATCTCAGTATTTAGAGTACAAGTCCGCACCAAAGGAAGTTTGGTTTGGATAAGCTTTCAGGGTAATTTGGAATTCAACGAACATCAACTAAGGATTAGTTGAATGAAACCAAGAACATTTCACTATAGAATAATCGTGATTGAATCAATCATAGTAAACTAAAGTCATGCTTTAGGAATAATCTAAGAGCATACAATTTGAATAACTATAACACCTTGCTTGAACAATACTAAGCCAAGGTTAATTAGAATTGAATACTAAGCATGCATAACAATTTGATCGATAAAATGTTCAACATTAGAATATATAAATTTGCATGCTAAACAACAAGTTAAATACAAGAATAACTTGCTCAAGAATAACTTACATCATTATATCATAATCGAATTGAAAACCATAATTAGTTCAACAAGATAAAGGATTAGAAAAACTTGCTCGAAAGAAAATTTAGCGATTGCACAATTCTAAAAGTAGAGTTAAAGAACTTGCCTTGCTTGTAAGTAGGCTAAACCAAATCAATCAATGAATCACAATATCCTATAAACATATGTCATCATGACATAATTAGTCATTACCATCTTACAAACATATAACTAAATCGTTCATCATTTAAAATTGGATTTTTAATCACATAATCGAGTTATAACACAAGTTAATTGTTAATAACATACTTATTCATAGTATAGAAATACTAAAATCAACATTTAGCGGTCTCTACTATCATCACATAACTTTTCTTAAAATTTCAAGTACAAAAAAGTACATTTATCGAGACCATTACGCTAACTTTCATGCGTGGCGCCCACGATTTACATTTGTGGAGTCGTGTACTGTGACGGTGATGGTGAGTGTTGCCTGGTGATGAGATCAAGGCTACAAAGACCACGCTGCGGCGCATGAGCATGATATTCTGGCATACTTCAAAATCTTCTGAAGTCAGCGTGCGACCTGATTACGAATTGAACCTCGACGACGACCGACAACCTCGACAACACATCACGAAAAAAAGCCAATTTTGGCCTACAAGCTCATTTCTAACGGACTAATTATCATATAAATCATACAAAAACTTCATGTAAACATATTTCAAAAACTCTAAACATGATTCTACCCATACAACAACATAAACAACAAAATTAACACACCCAAATTCACTTTGTTTTTGGCTAAAACTCATTTTTTATATTTCAATGAAAATCAACACTTTGTAACTTTTGTTTTTCAACCAAAACCACTAATTCAAAGTGTCTTTATCAATGATTATACATACTCTAACAAATTAAATGATCAATTTATCAACTAAACCACTAATTCACCCTCAATTTCTATTTAAGCTAAACAATATATTTTCATAAAAACTCTCTGTAAAAATATTTTTCTTCACAAACATATATATAACAATACATTGATTATAATGATTATAACCTATGAAAATAGTTTTAACATCACTAGTATATCATATAAAGCCACATAACAACAAAAATTCATCCTTACACAAAGATTTTCTGAGAGAATTAGGGAAGATAAAACTAAAACTTTTAAAACTAAAAAGAATAGGAGAATACCTTGAAGAAGATGATGATATCCTATCTTCTATTCTCAAGCTCTTCTTCCCAATTTCTTCTAGCCTTCTCTCTCTCTTCTTCTTCTTCTTCTTCTTTCTTCTTCTTCTTCTGAGTTTTCTTTTCTTCTCTCTCTCTCTCTCTCTCTAACGTCGTCTTAACAAATAGCGTATATATAGAATATAATATATATTAATTATATAATATAAATATAAAACATATAAGCGATATCGGTTATATGAGTTTTAAAATCAAAAGCCATAAGGCTTGTTTGGTTACTAACTAAAAAAAAATAACCCATTAATCCTAACACCTTGTTTGGTAAAACTTAAATAGATTAAAGACTTAATAGGCATTAGGCCTTGTTTGGCAAAAGCGAATTAAAACTCCTTTAAGTTATTTTAATAACTACTTTATAAAAAGGTTATTTGTCACACATTAATTTAATTAAATTAATCATAATAACAATTTATTAAATCACTTCATCACATAAATCAATACCACCAAAATTATAATTTTCTATATAATTATAACTTTATTTAATCAACTAACACATCCTTTTAAATTTACAAATTCCAATAAAAGAATAGTAATTGAATTAATCAAAATTCTCTAACTTAATAATTAAATTAAATTAGCAAAATAATTAATTTTCCTTAATTATTTATTTAACAAATAATTAACCACATCAATTCAAATTTGAACAATTATTTATTCAACAATAAACACATCCATTAAATATTTAAATAATTCAATAAATATTTAATATAACAATTAAAATTCTAGAATGTTACATCATTCCCTCCTTTACAAGGATTACATCCCCGAATCACAATTCAAACAATCACAATTCAAATAATTCATTCATCACATTCTCCCTACTTACAAAGATTACGCCCCCGAATCGAAGACACAGATTAAACAAATAACTTTCGGGGTAATTCTTCATCATTTCGACTTGAGAGTTCCCGTAGCCTCTTGACATTGTGGTTCCTCCAAATTACCTTCACGAAGGTATCACCTTATTCTGAGCACTTGTTCTTTCACATCGACTATATGGATAGGAACCTCTTCATAGGACAAATCTTTCTCAAGCTGCAATGGTTCGTACTCAATCACGTGCTTGTAATCGAGTTTGTATGGTGCGTAACACCAAACCGCGTGAAAAACATTATGAATGTTTTGCAACTCACGGAGGTAGAGCTACCTCGTAAGCCACCTCTCCAACCTTTCGCATGACACTTGAAGGTCCAATAAATCTCGGACTTAGTTTCCCCTTCTTACCAAATCAAATTTTTCCCTTCGAGGAGAAACCTTTAGGAATACAAAATCTCCTATATCGAATACGATCTTATCTGTGTTGATCGGCATATTTCTTTTATGTCATCTTGACGACTATCAATCTTGTTACGATGAGTTTGACAACCTCGGCGATTTGTTGTACGATTCTGGTCCTAATAGTTGGCGTTCTCGACTTCATCCCGGCCGATTGGAGTTCTACACTTCTTCTGTATAATAATGCTTAAATAGGGTGGCATCTTGATGCTAAGCGTGGTAACTTTATTATTGTAGCAAAATTCCACCAATAGTAATTGTTCATCCCGACTTCCTTTGAAATCCATGATGCATGCTCTCAACATATCTTCCAATGTACGAATCGTTAGTTCGCTTTGGCCATCTGTTTGCGGGATGATATGCGATACTCATTCACAATTGGTTTCCCATACATTCTTGTAGTCTCTTCCGGAAGTTTGATGTGAACCTCGGATCTCTATCGACACAATTGACACTTTGGAACTCCATGTCTCGACCACGATCTCTTTAACATATAACTTTGCGGTGATCAAGATTGAATCTAATCTTTATTGGCAAAAAGTGTGCGATTTTGTCAATCATCCACTATCACCCATATCGCATCGTATCCTTTACGAGAGTTGTTGGAAGACCTACCACAAAATCCATTGTGATATGTTCCCATTTCCATTCCGGTATCTCCAACGGTTGAAGTAACCCGCTTGGTCTTTGATGCTTCGGCCTTGACTCTCGACATGTCAAGCACTTTGCAACGCGCGACTGCAGCGTCTCTTTTCATATTTGGCCACCAAAAATGTCGCCATAAATCTTGATACATCTTACATACTTCTGGATGAATCGAATATCTCGAGTTATGAGCTTGATCAAGATTTCTTCTTTAATCTCTTAAAATGCTTCTTTGGAACCCATATTAGTCCTTCAAATCTCGACATTCCATCGGTATCAATCTTGTATTTCACCTCTTTTCCCTCAACCACACTTTCTCTCTATTTTTTACGCATTCCTCATCCTGCGGTTGAGCGTTCTTCACTTTGTCCACCAAAGTTGGGTAGCTTCCATCTGGTAACATCTTTCATTGGATTCTCTTGGAAATTTGATTTCCAACTCTAACCTTGACATTCTTTGTAATAAGCTCCTCCTTATCGATTAACAACATCAACTTTTCCTGCCTTTCTACTCAAGGCATCTGCAACCACGTTTGCTTTGCACGGATGATAAAAGATCTCACAATCATAATCTTTTATCGGTTCCATCCATCTTCTTTGGCGCGTGTTCGGTCCTTACGTGTGAAAATATACTTGAGACTTTTATAGTGCATGTAAATCTCACATTTCTCTCCGTAGAGATAGTGTCTCCATATCTTGAGCAAACACAACCCTTGCCTTGACTCTAAATCATGAGTGGATACCCTTTTTATTAATCTTTCAATTGTCTTGATGCATCTGCGATGACTTTCTCATTTTGCATAAGGACACACCCTAATCCCTTGTGTGAAGCATCACTTACACCACAAAATTTCTGTATTATCTGGTAATGACAACACAGTGCCATACTTAGCTTCTTTTTCATTCTTGGAAACTTTCTTCACTTTCTCGTCCAAACAAATTTTATGATTTCCTCGTTAAATTTGTTAGCGAGTAACAATCTTGGAGAAATCTGGATAAACCGTCTGTAATACCTGCTAATCCCAAGAAACTTCTCACTTACGATGGAGTTCTCGGTTGTTCCCAATTTATCCACGACTTCAACCTTTGATGGATCCACTGAAATTCCATCCTTGTCAATTCGTGCCCAAGAAATTGTACGTTCGACCAAAATTCACATTTAGAAATTTTGCATACAACTTTTCTTTTCTTAGCGTCTCCGGCGTTAGGCGTAAATGTTCCACATGTTCCTCTTGAGTTTTAGAGTACACGAATATCATCGATAAACACCACCACAAACTTGTCCAAAATGGTTTAAACACCACATTCATCAAATCCATGATGCTGCGAGGCGTTTGTCAAACCAAAAGACATCACCAAAAATTAAGTAATGTCCATCTGCAGGAGTTGAAATGTCGTCTTGGTACATCCTCCTTTCTTACCTTGATTGATGATACCCACTCTCTCAATCTATTTTTGAGAAATATCTAGCACCCTTCATTGATCAAACAAGTCATCTATTCTCGGCAATGGATACTTGTTCTTAATAGTGACTTTGTTTAACTCTCTATAATCAATGCAAAGACGCATTGACCCATCCTTCTTCTTCTGAATAACATGCAGGTGCTCCCCACGGTGACACACTCATTGAATGTATTTCTTGTCCAATACTCACATGTAGTTGTACCATCAGTTCTTTCATCTCCACGAGAGCCATTACATGCGGGGCTTTTCGATATCGGGCGGTTCTGGCGCTAAAGTCGATCACGAACTCGATTTCTCTGTCGGTGAAAGTCTGGCAATCCTCTGAAACACGTCCACAAATTCCCTAACCATTGGTATTTCTTCCAGTTTCGCACCCTTCTTCTGAGTATCGACTATGTAAGCTAAATAACCCACACGACCTTGACTCAACAACTTCTTGGCTGCATGCATAATCGTCGGACATCTCATTTGTCTAGGCGATTTGCTACCATTGAATACTACCTTTGGCCGGAGTCATAAAGGTTTACACATTTCTTTTGGCGATCGATTATCGCTCCATAATTGAACAACCAATCCATTCCCAAAATAACGTCAAACTCTCTAGCTTTGATCGAAATCAAATCTACCATCAAAATATTTCCCTTAATGTTCACCCTACGGTTCTTGTATCTGAACCTAACGAAACTACTTCCTTATTACTTAATTTCTATGTTTAAAGGGAAATTCAATTCTTCACTAAACAATCCCTAATCTCATAGCAAATTCATCAGATATAAATGAGCAAGTAGCACCCGAATCAAATAATACATAAGCATCAATATCATTGATCGGGATAATACGACACCACATCCTTTGATTGCCTGACATCTTGCCTGATCATCATGTTGAAGGTTACGGTTGTGGGCTTATTTGTTGTTGTTGGTCCCGATAATAGCCAACGCACCTCCACTAGCATTTCCTTGCTCCCATTTGTCTCACAGATCTCTTCTTGGGGCATTCACGAGCAAAATCGATCCTTGGATCCATACGTGAAGCACACATTCTTCTTAACTTGAGTGCAATTTGGGGCGATGTGACCCTCCACAGCCTGAATTGAAGCATACTCGTTTCCCCGAGAAACACACTCCCTTATGAAACTTTCACACACGTAGCACATGGTTCGAACTTCTTATTTTCTTTGGTTTCTTTGCTGATTTCTAGCTCCTCCATTTCCATTCCACTTCCTCTTGAGGTTGTTGCCATTACTTCTGTTACCACCACTACTCTTAGCTTCACCTTCACTTTTCTTCTTTCTCTGCTCTTGATTATGCTTTATTCTTGCCTCGCCTCCACTTTTAGTGAGAATCGCCTTCTCCATCAACTTCTTTGCAAATGTCTTCAATTGGAGCAGGGAGACCCTCTTTGTACAACCGGGTTTGATCCTGCTCAAACCTCTTAGCGCCTTGCGCTCAAATGCATCTTGACTTTGATATGGCGCAAACCTCACCAACTCGTTGAATTTTGCGGCATACTTCGACACAGACATTGTTCCCTGCTTCAACTCCAAAAACTGGACCTCTAGCTGACTCTTCGAACTCTCTGGGAAAAACTCTCGAAGAATAACTCCTTAAACCTATCCCAGGTCATTACTCCTGGTCCTTCTTGAGTTTTGTTGGCCTGCCACCAATAGCTGGCCTCCTCCTTCAACATAAACGTTGCAAAAGCAATCTTCTGATTCTCCTCTACCCTAGCCACATCAAAAACCTTCTTGATTTCCATAATCCAAGTCTGTGCTTCAACTGGGTTCATGGATCCACGAAATTCTGGTGGTCCAACCGCCTTGAAGTCCTTAAACGTAGCACCTTGGTTCTGAGGTTGATTCTGCGGTTGATTTTGCAGTGCACCTGTTAGTAATGTCACCATTCTTTGAACAAGAGTTAGTTTGACATTATCGTTGTTGGTTCCTTGGTGGTTCTCTGACAAGGTGGTTGGCGTCTTGGAGGCATTTTACATTAAAAAGAATACATTCATTAGATTATTACTCAACTCTTTTCAAGTAATTTCTACTTAACTTGCCCCCATAAAAGTAATCACTTCATAACACATAACACTTTGGATAAAAGAAAATAATAACTTTTATTCATAACTTCTTTGAAAACATCATATCAATAGCATCACTTTATTTACATTATTTTCTGAACTACTAAAGTTTGAGGACATCATCATCATATCCCCCATAGGTTGCATAACACTTGGGATTAACAAATTATTTATCATAACATAAATCATAAATCAAGTACACTCCTTCCTAAGTGTCTATTAAGATATTGCAAAGCCTTACGATGCTCTTCTTCCATAACTTTCGAAACATGGTTCGAGCGGTCCAGATATGAATGAGGGTAGCGTCTCGAAACTGAATTGGATAACCCGGCGACCCGATCTTGAGCTCGATTGATCGCGGCGGTGTTGAACATGTTATCCATTTCTTCCATCTTCCTTCTCTTTGCTTGTGCGTCTCCTTTGCTATTTTTGAACTTGTTGATAAGCTTCCTTTATCGCGTCTTGGCTCTTGCCCTTTTTGCATATTCTTCTCTCAACTTGCTCTTCAACTCTGCAACCTCTGCTCTCATTTGATCGTTCTCTTCTTGATGTGAACCGACTTCTCTTCAACATTGTTCGATCGTTCTTCTCGATCCACGAATCTAAATCGTCCTTCCATACCCACAAAGTGCATTGTTCGACTACTATCTCTTGCAATTCCTCAACGGTATCTTGAAGTTCCACGTTGCGGTCATGCACCTCATCGTATATCTGACCCATTATCGAGTTAAGTGGAATCCTTTCCTCCTCGTCCTCTTCATCCATCTGCTGGCGGCTCCTCCACGGATCTTCCTCATCTGTTTCTACATCATCATCATCATCATCATCATCGACCACACTCTGCGAGTAATGGGCTGACTCTCGTGGAAGCGATTGTTCCCCAAACCACTTGAATATCACGAGATTCCTCCTCTCTAGGCATCGAGGTCCTTCCTCCCTAACTTTGACTGGATTCTCGACATTAGTCATCCTACAACAAGATTTTTAAGTTTTAGTTATTAATCATTACTACTCGACTCTCACGAGCACATAAGTTGTAAACACATAAGCACATAAGTGTTTTATTACTTTCTCCTTGAAACTTCGATAATAGTTTATCATCACTATCTTCTCGAAGGTTACTTCCTAAGGCTTTTCCCCCACCTAAGGTTCATAACCTAAAGCTTTGATACCAACTTGTGACACCCCCAAATCCAGGTACTTCATTCCCACAGGATTTGGTGTTCACTTAATCAAACATTCATATCTAACTACCCGATCACAATAAAACTAGATAAATAAAACCTTTCCCATTAAAGGGTTACATAATAAAATCTCCCAGGTTATCTAACCTTTAATTACAATCATTCAAATGCGGAAATTAAATAAACTTCATTAAAACCAAGTCTAAGATCATCATAATAAAACATCTCAAAAAGTAAAATTACAAGTCTTCATCACTTGCACATTTTCCCTTTCCTTTGCTAGAGCGAAGGTTCATCTACCTTCTCTTCTTTAGGCTGCAATGAGTTTTAAAATATGCAAGAGTGAGCAAAACAATTGCTCACTTTGGATACAATATGAAATCAACAGGAGTATAGTAATAATAATAGCGCCAATAATAGGCTCATCGACAATGAATAGTACTCTTTCATCTATAATCAGAAACAGAAATCCAAAATGTGGAATAAATATAATTGAGGGTCATAAGAACATGATCTATGTCCACAGTTGCGAGCAATTTTTCAACTCCAACTTTAACAGTCATAAGACTATAAGGACTCCTCGTGCTTGGGGGATCGACCCTTACATACCATGTATTGTGCACAAACATTTAACGCTACGCGTAAGTTAACCCCTAATCATAACATTAGGGTTGTTCATATCAGTATTTAGAGTATAAGTCCGCACCAAAGGAAGTTTGGTTTGGATAAGCTTTCAGGGTAATTTGGAATTCAACGAACATCAACTAAGGATTAGTTGAATGAAACCAAGAACATTTCACTATAGAATAATCGTGATTGAATCAATCATAGTAAACTAAAGTCATGCTTTAGGAATAATCTAAGAGCATACAATTTCAATAACTATAACATCTTGCTTGAACAATACAAAGCCAAGGTTAATTAGAATTGAATACTAAGCATGCATAACAATTTGATGGATAAAATGTTTCAACATTAGAATATATAAATTTGCATGCTAAACAACAAGTTAAATACAAGAATAACTTGCTCGAGAATAACTTACATCATTATATCATAATCGAATTGAAAACCATAATTAGTTCAACAAGATAAAGGATTAGAAAAACTTGCTCAAAGAAAATTTAGCGATTGCACAATTCTAAAAGTAGAGTTAAAGAACTTGCCTTTTAGCTTGCCTTGCGTAGGCTAAACCAAATCAATCTGAATCACAATATCCTATAAACATATGTCATCATGACATAATTAGTCATTACCATCTTACAAACATAACTAAGTACGTTCATCATTTAAAATTGGATTTTTAATCACATAATCGAGTTATAACACAAGTTAATTGTTAATAACATACTTATTCATAGTATAGAAATACTAAAATCAACATTTAGCAGTCCTACTATCATCACATAACTTTTCTTAAAATTTCAAGTACAAAATCAACCATTGTCGAGACCATTACGCTAACTTTCGTGTTGCATTTCCGATTTACATTGTGGGTCGCGCTGCGACATGAGCATGGCTACTGTGGCGCGAGATCAAGACTACAAGGTCGTGCTGCGGCATGATCATGCATATTCGCTGGTTTTCACAAAAAATCTCTGCGTCGTCGCGTCATGGCATGCGAATTCACGAGACCTCGGACGACGACCTTGGCAACAACCTGAGAAAAAGCCAATTTTGGCTTACTGAAGCTTCGTTTCTAACAGGACTAAATATCATGTAAATCATACAATAACTTCATGTAAACATATTTCACAAACTCTAAACATGATTCTACCCATACAACCACATAAACAACAAAATTAACACACCCAAATTCACTATTTTTTTGGCTAAAACTCACTTTTTTATATTTCAATGAAAATCAACCTTTGTAACTTTTGTTTTTCAACCAAAACCACTAATTCAAAGTGTCTTTATAAATGATTATACATACTCTAACAAATTAAACGATCAATTTATCAACTAAACCACTAATTAACCCTCAATTTCTACTTTAAGCTAAACAATAAATTTTCATAAAAACTCTCTGTAAAAACATTTTCTTCACAAACATATACATAACAACAATTCTTTGATTATAACCCATGAAAAAAATAGTTTTAACATCACTATTATGATCATATAAAGCACATAAAACAATAATTCATGCTTACACAAAAGATTCTACAGAGAATTTGGGAAGATAAAACTAAACTTTTAAAACTAAAAAAGGAATAGGAGAATACCTTGAAGAAGATGATGACTATCCTTTTCTATTCTCAAGCTCCTTCTTCCCACTCTCTAGCCTTTCTTCCTCTCTTCTTCTTCTTCTCTCTTCTTCTTCTTCTTCTTCTTCTTCTCTAAGTTTTCTTTTTTTCTCTCTCTCTCTCTATCGCGTCTTAACAAATAGCGTATATAGAATATAATATATATTGATTATATAATATAAATACAAAACATATAAGCGATATCGATTATATGAGTTTTAAAAATCAAAAGCCATAAGGCTTGTTTGGTTAACTAACTAAAAAAAATAACCCATTAATCCTAACACCTTGTTTGGTAAAACTTAAATAAATTAAAGACTTAATAGGCATTAGGCCTTGTTTGGCAAAAGCTAATTAAAACTCCTTTAAGTTATTTTAATAACTACTTTATAAAAGGTTATTTGTCACACATTAATTTAATTAAATTAATCATAATAACAATTTATTAAATCACTTCATCACATAAATCAATACCACCAAAATTATAATTTTCTATATAATTATAACTTTATTTAATCAATTACATCCTTTTAAATTAGCAAATTCAATAAAAAAGAATAGTAATTCAATTAATCAAAATTCTCTAACTTAATAATTAAATTAAATTAGCAAAATAATTAATTTTCCTTAATTATTTATTTAACAAATAATTAACCACATCAATTCAAATTTGAACAATTATTTATTCAACAATAAACACATCCATTAAATATTTAAATAATTCAATAAATATTTAATATAACAATTAAAATTCTAGAATGTTACAAGGTTTCCCTCATCATCATCTTCATTGTAGTCGAGAATCAACTTCAGTGTTGACTTTGGAGGTGTTTTCAGTTGCTTTGAGATCAACACTTTTATCCTTCTTTCGTCCTTTAGACAAGGTTTCTGCTCGTTGAGTCAGCTCCAGTTCGTATGTGAGAAGGTTGCCATATAACTGTTGAACAATTATTTTATGTAGATTCTTTGACTCTCCAATGGCAGTGGTTTTGGCATCCCACTTGCTTGGTAAGGCTCTCATTAACTTTATGATTAGATCTTTGTTTGGATAGATCTTTCCATAGGTTCGTAGAGAGTTGAGCAGAACATTAAATCTCTTATAGGTGGCAGTGACGTTCTCTCCTTGAACGTGAGCAAACATCTCATATTGCTGAGTCAAGAGAGATTGTTTGTTTTCTCTGACTTCTTATGTTCCTTCATGCATGATGAGTAATGCTTCCCAAACCTCCTTTGCTATTTTGTTGTCGACCACGTTTTCAAATAGATCATCTTCTAAGGATTGGAATAAGATGTTCTTGGCCTTTTTGTCGAGCTGGACAACTCTCTTCTCATTTTCTATCCATTCTCCTTTTACCTTGATCTGTATTCTGTTTGGGTCGTCTGTAGTTGGTGCAAGCTTTGTAGGAACATAGGGCCCATTCTGAACCGTTTCAAATAGATCTTCATCTATTGAATCCATGTAAGCTTGGATCCTAACCTTCCAGTTAGCGAATTTATCTTTGTTGCACATAGGTGACTTGCTGCCTCCTCCAGTCTTTGATTCGCTTGGTAAGTGTGCCATTAGATCTACTCAAGCTTTGTAGGATATATTATAGATTCTGCTCTGATACCAATTGTTAGTTCCTGAAGGCACAATAGTTATCTAGAAGGGGGGGGGGGGGTTGAATAGATATTTAAAAACTTATCTTTTTACTAAGACAGTTTTGATAATGATTGAAGCACAACGGAATTAAGGTTTCTTTGAACTCCCTTTTAGATAGAGTTAATGAGAGTGAGGCAGTTATAACAGTTATAGCAGTTATAGTAAGAATGAAATAGACACAGTTGTTTTAAAGTGGTTCAGAGCACTTAAAGCTCCTAGTCCACTCTTCTACACCTCGAGTAGGAAATCCACTAAGGATGTCTTTTACACTTTTGAATCTCATGATTCCTTCTGCACAGACCAGCCTGCTGAGGCACTTCTTAGTTCACTCTTGAACTCTTCAAGTCCAGTAGACTTGGGGCTTCTCAGTTCACTTAGTACTCTTCAAGTCCTTCTGATTTAGAACTCTTACTTCAGTTGATTGGTAGTTGTTGAGTTCGTGATTGATACTACTCAGTTGTGGTTAAGCACTTGTTCGAAAGAACTGAGTAGCTGAGCAAGCTTCCTCTTTTTCTCAAATTGTAGAGTTGAGCGTTGAGTGTTCTTTTTCATTTTTGTTCAATGCTTGCTTAGATCTATCATCTGCATATGTTCTGCATATATGTGATCCTTGAAATCTATTTGTTGAAGCCATTTGTTGAAGCATTAAATGCGTTTGACATTTCTGAACTTTGATGGAGACTTTTCTCAAGACACCTTCCGAATTGCATTACGCCATTGACACGCCACAGATCGCTTTCTCACCTAACACCTGAAAAGGTGTTTTTCCTCTATCATATGGTCCTTTCCTTAGCTTCTTAAATACGTTCCTTTTATTGAATACTAAGGATATCTTTTGTACCGTTGGGAGTGGTGAGGACTTCAACGTTTCAAAACCATTCCACATTTGTTAGAATTTGTCTCCAAACAAAAGTAGGGCTCGATGCTTCTAACACAAGGCAGATGATACTCTACGATCCATATCGTGGTGTCTTGTCACATTGGTGTTTGGTCTGAAGAGAACACTACGATCTCTCTCAAGGATTTGCACACTACTATCTTCACTTGCTCGTCTTGCAGACTCTACATTTCCGAAAGCACACTACGATCTCTAAGTTAGCTTCGGCAAACGTCTGGACCACTCTACGATTTCTGGAGAGGACCTTTAAGGCAGATACACTATGACTTTCTAAGCTCTATGATCCTGCCTTAGCTTCTTCAGTCTGTTGATCAGCTTGATAGACTGCGATTCTTGTTGAAGCCTATCTATTCTTTTCAAGTCATAGATCAACCTAACATCTTTGATCTCTTTATCTATACATTCATTTATAGAATGATGAACATTAATAGCTAAGATCAACCTAACAACTTTGATCTATCACTAAGTCGTTGTACATATATTCCTTGAAGGACTTTACATATAATCATGAGCATTTACTTTAAACATCAAATCAATATATGCATTCTTCCAACACCTTGGAAAGAGTACAATTGCTGAGGATTGGGACGAGACTTGAATCATTAGTCCGATCAAAGCTCCGATTCGTTGCCGTTATCTGGGGGGGGAGGGTGGGTTTGTTAGAAAATAATCAACAGAAATTGGGAAAAATTGGAAGGAAATTGATAGAGCTTACTCTTGGGAGAAATGGAGAATCGAAGAATCCTTCTGCCGATAGAAGTTAAAGTTTCTATTACACTCTCTTTCTGAGTTTTAAAATGGACAGAAAACAAAAGAAATCGACGGAAAATTTAAGTTTTCTTTCCAATTCTTTTGTTTTTAGGTTTTTTAATAAACAGAAAAGAAAAGAAATGGATAGAAAACTTTGCCACTTTTTCTGCCAAAATTTTTCGTCCAAAATTGGCCTGATTTGGATGGAAAAGAAATTGGAATAAGTAATATTTTTATAATTCCCACATTATCCTCAAGTTTTAATATAATAAATTTTAAATTACAACTCATGTCCTTAATTTTAAATTTTCTATTCTTTTCTATTAAAAACTCAGAAACAACACAAAGAAAAACTTCAAGTTTTCTATTCTTTTATTTTCTATTCTAATTTAAGTTTCCTATTCTTTTCTTTTCTGTTCAAAACTCAGAAACAGAGTGTTAGAGAACAGAAAACCCAAGAGAGAGATTTTTTTATAACTTTTTCTAAAAAAATTTTATAAGCCAAATTTGTAAAAAAGAATTAAGAAGTAACATCACTTTAACTGACGTTAGAATATCTCTTTTTTTTTTAATTTCTTTAATCTCTTGTACTTGTTTATAAATATCAATATTTTTTTATATTTATTCTCTGTCATCTACGTTGGAAATGAAGGAGTATATAAGACTTCAGCTATAAAAATAAAAATAAAAATTCTAACGCCAATTAAAGTGACGTTGCATCTTACTCTTCTTTTTCATAATTTTTTTTTTTAAAAAAATAAATAAAATTTGGATAAAATTGATATTACATTAATATGGGTCAAACTAACTTATTAGGAATGACTTATAAGTCATTTTTAAATAAATTTATTCTGTTTTAGTTCATAAAACATAATAAATTTTTCTTCATCCTTTATGTTTTCTCTTAGAACTGATAGTATTAAATTTAATTTTATAATATATTTGGAAAAAAAGGTAAAAGGATAACTAGGAATAGATAGGGGTATACCATTATTATTCTTCTTTTTATGTTTTATTTTTGGACATAAAAATATGTTCATGATTTAAGTTACTCCCACCGTCTCAGAATAAAAGTTCTTATTATTTTATGTAATCTCAAGTTAAATATTTACTTATATTAAATAATCTATTTTTTTTTTACAATAATTTGTGCGTAATATCTTTAGTATTAAATGTCATATTTTTATTATTTATATAATATCACTAGTCATGTATAGAAAAATATACAATTAGTTGAGAAACTAAATATGAATAATTTTATCATTTAACATTTTTTTAAAAATTCGTATAAAATCAATCATCACTTTCATTCTCGGAGTGAGGGAGTACTTGTAAGTATATCTTACTTCTATCTAGAAATAGAAAACATTGGGAAGCATAGATTTTACTCATTCGACCCTAATTTGCTCATTTGCTCATGTCTTTACAATCGCTCACTACTATGAGTTATGGCGGTAGTTTAGTTAACTAATAAATTAGATTGGCTCAATGGTAGCTTAAATTCTATTACCATATATATATATATATATATATATATATATATATATATATATATATATATATATACACACACACACACACACATCTTAAATATTCACATTAAACTAAATACATATTATTATTATTATTATTACAATTAGTTATGGTATGTAGTGAAGGAGAAGAAAAGAATATATGGGGGAAATCTCATATTTTGATATGAATATTAATCCTTGCAAAACATTAACAACTTACTCATGTTGCTCCAGTGGTCATATGACCAAAATTCCAAATGTGAGGTTGTGAGTTTAAATCTTTGGAGAGGCAATTTTTGGAAAAAATTCAAAATACGTCACGTCAGCAACGAACACGTGTCAAATTATAATATTAAATACCACGTCAGGCCTGCCACGTAGGCGTCACGTCAGCAAGTCAACGTACATGTGGCGCCTGGGGGTTCAAAGTCTAAATTTTTGAATAGAAAGGGGCTCAGTTTGCGTTGACCGAAAGAAAATGGGCTCAATACCCAAATTTCAAAAAAGTTTAGTGGTCGACTTTGTATTTAACCCCTTATAAGTCAAAAAGTTAAAATTTAAGTTATTGTCAAACACTAAATAATAATAAATGACTTATAAGTTAGTTTAACCAACTTATAAGTCATTGACAAACACCCTCTAATTCAAGATATAAAGAGAAATTAATATTTACTTATAAAAAAAATTTACAAGCCAAGAAAAAAGAGAATTTGAAAGAGGAGAATTTCCATTGTTCTACAAAAAAATATCATTTATAAAAGAAAAATAATTATTTTAAAAAAAAGAATCTACTTTTATTTTTCTTTGATAGTAATATAAAATATATAATATATTCTCAAGTTTATCGTTATCATTTTATTATCATATCACACTCTTAAACTAACCATTATAATCAAGTTTTAATTTATATAAAATTAAAATATAACTTTAATATTTATAAATTAAATAAATAAAAATTATTTTAAATGGAATGAAGAAGAGGGTGTAATATTTTGTAACTCCAAGATTGTTGAATCCAAACATAATGGTTGAACCATTATAGAATTCCTATAATGTCTGATGTAAGATGAATGGTTCCACCATTATAGAATTCCATGGTCTCTAAGGTTTCAATTTTTCGACGTTAAGTCATGTCCGAGTTGCAATATATTTGGAATTTTAATTGTGTTTAACTTAACAAGTTTATCCAAATGTAGTAGTAGTATTATTATTATTATTTGTGACGCCCCCAAAAATAGGTATACATCACCCATCTTGAGTCGCCAAATATATGGTACAAAAATACAAAATATAACTTAATAATACAACTGTCGTGTAACATACGACAAAACATAAGCTGAGAGTTTAAACAAGAATATTGTCTTCTAGACAATATCCACTCTCAATGGAGTCCTCATTACATTTATTGTCACACTATTTAACAGAATAGTGAGGACTACTAATGTTATCATCTGGACTATCAATCCGTTTCCCGACTCGTCCCAGCTATATTCTCATTTCTAGAAGAGAATAGTGAAGGAAAGGGTGAGCTCAACTAGCCTAGTAAGAAATATTATGACTAAGATAATGCAGAATAAATTATTATTAGTCTTCAACAATGTTAAACTGATAAAATACAATAGACATCAAGTTTAACTGCAGCGAAACAAGAAATCTATTAAAAGAGTTAAGTAGAGAATAAAATCTACTATCTTTTATGATTTAAAAAGGTTTTTCATCACTTTTATCGCTGAGACTCAGCTTAATAAATAATTCACATCATCCCTGTACTACGGCCAAGGATATTCATTAGTATCACAACTATAAATTATCCATGCACTACGGGCCAAGGATATTCGTGTATTCATCAACAGTCCTGATCATGCCATAAAACAATTCATCTTTGCACCCTTGGCCAAAGAGAATCCATAGCCATAATCATACCAAAAACTGTCCATCAATGCACTACGGGCCAATGAGGACTTTTACCAACTCATTTGTAACATTACGGTCATGTTTATACTGAATAATCCCTGATCATAATCATACCAAGTCCATCTATGCACTACAGGCCACAGATGACTTTCAACATAATATAAACATGAGGATGATGACAATGACATAATAATTGAATAAAACAAGTTCAAGAATTAATTTATCCAGGAACTAATAACGTCCAAATTGTCAACATGATACTTCTTTGTAGAGTAAAATTCAAGAATCTCGAGAGAATAATATTTCCATGAAAAGATCTTTGGATGAAGCGCAAATATCAAGGATGTTCCACTAATTTCATGGAGTATAAAGTCAAAACTTTAACCAACCGAGTATAATAAAGAATGGAATATCAAAAGAAATCACCGAGCATGCGATAGAAATCGCACAAATAGGTTATTCCAATGTAATAATAAATAACGGAACCCAGTCATGCGTAAACGCTTGCATGTGATATTCCAAAAGAATAATAAATAACAAAACCAAAGTCGGTAAAATTAGCGCCGACATGATGTTCTAACAGAATAATAAATAATGGAACCAGGTCATGCGTAAACACACAGACAGGATATTCTAACAGAATAATAAAGAATGGAATAACAACAGAATTCACCATGCATGCGATAGAATCGCATGCAGACGAGTTATTCCAACAAAATAATAAATAATGGAACCAGGTCATGCGTAAACGCACAGACAGGATATTCCGACAGAATAATAAAGAATGAAATAAAAGAAGAATTCCACCATGTATACGGTACTTTGCATATACAGGTTATTCTAACATAATAATAAGGAATGAAATAATAGAAGAATTTCACCATGTATGCGGTACTTTGCATATACAGGTTATTCCAACAGAATAATAAGGAATGGAATAACAGAAGAATTTCACCAAGTATAGGGTAGTCCCCGTATACAGGTTATTCCAAAAATAATAAAGAATGAAATAACAGAAGTTCTCTTCATGAATACGAAAGAAATAATACCCCTTACGAGTACAACAAGTAATATCCCTTACCTTATAAAGAAGAGTACTCCGACGGGTAGGGCGGGGATATACTTGAAGAAACATGCACTACGCTCAAAACTTTCTTAAACAGAAAATACGCTCAAGATTATAGAAGAAGAATTCTCTACAGTTTTTCTCTCTAGAGTTTCAGTGAATTCGTAAGAAATAATGAAGGAATGAGCTTCTATTTATCGAAGAATGGATTGAATAGTAACTAATTCTTGAACGGTCCAAATTGATTCACTTTTAAATGGACGGTCCAGATTGATTTAATAAAATATTCTAATAAAACAAAATCTTTTTAAATAAAATATAATATATTCTATTTAAAATCTAATAAAACGAATAACTTTATAAAAGTATTCTATTTTATATAAAAAGATTTTACTATGCAAACACTATGCATACACTATGCAAACACTATGCATAATCAAATATAATATATTCTAATTATTGTCTAATAAAACAAATAACTTTATAAAAGTATTCTATTTTATATAAAAGATTTTACTATACAAAACACTATGCATAATAAAATATAATATATTCTAATTATTGTCTAATAAAACAAATAACTTTATAAAAGTATTCTATTTTATATAAAAAGCTTTTCTGTTTTATTACATTAATAATAATAATAAAACAAAACTTCATCATCATTATTATAATTCACACTATTAATCGACCAGGTCATTTCAAGGAAAGAGGGGGCTTTCCAATAAGGATTTGTCCATATTGGCGCCCAATTAGGTGACCAAACCTCTCCTTGGAAGAACTTTTAGACATCGTTAATATTGCACATAATAATATTAATAACTCTGTTATCTCAATTATTGATTTAATAATATAAAAAATATCGACAATAATTGAATCAATTAACGTGAGATACTATGCAACAATTCTTCAAGCAATAATTGAACAAAAGCCGAGTGACTTCTCATGTAAGCATCAATAATCAATCTGGTATGTGCTACTATGAAACCACAGCGTATTATACTTTTACTACTGAGTAGTTCAACAATGATAATTGTAAAGCTTCCGCCGTTATTTTCATAAAAATATTTTGTCGTTTTCTCAATCAGATAATAATTCCGTTAATAGGGTCCACCAATGATTGTCTTGGTTATTTAATATTCCACGACACGAAGAATATTTCCGACCAATCGAATATAATATAACAACTTGCATAATTTGTAAAATTTATAAATATTACCCACAACTATAACATTATATTAAATCCACACTATAATATTCAAAAATAAAATTTGAGAAATTTAAATCTTTATTCGTAAAATTTGGGATTTTACAATCTCCCTTCCTTATGAAATTTCGCCCTCAAAATTTACGTACGTACCTGGTATGCCAAACAGATGAGGACACTTCGTCCGATTCTAACTCTTGAGGTATAACCTTTGAGTGTTGAATACATTCCAGGATTTTAATAGGTACATCTTCATACGTTAAATTATCCGATATCTCGTCCGGTTCTAAATCAATAATGTGGTTCGGGTCGTCCACATATTTACGTAACATTGATATGTGAAAAACGTTATGAACACGCGACATACTTGGCGATAAAACGAGTCTATAAGCCATAGTTCCTACCCGATCGAGGATTTCAAATGGGCTAATTAAATCGAGGGTTGAGATTTCCTCTCTTTATCAATTCTTGCTTCTAGAATAACGCCCTCTTGAACCTTCTTTTTTCACATTCATCAGCTTCGGGTGTGTAGTTTGAGCGGCTTTAACTTTATAGATTAAAGTCAATTCTACTCGTATATTCGTTATCTTCACGTAGGTTCGTATATTCACACTCATAAGCGCATACGATCTTCTACTCAACGCGTCAGCTACCACGTTCGCTTTTCCACGATGGTATTGAATGGTACGATCGTAATCTTCAATAGCTCGAGTCAACGTATTTGGCGCATGTTACGTTCATTTTAGTTGAAGAAATATTTAAGGGTTTTAGAAATTGGGTTTTGTACTGGGGTCAGTACAAAATTCGTTTTCACTCTCTGGGGTAGGCCAAGAAGTCTTCAGAAATACGTCAAGAAATTTATTAACGACAGAAATATCATTCAAAACTATGACCCTCATCCAAGACTTGGATAGCACGTCACATTGATACATATCAACTTGCCACCGTTATTCACGACTACGTCCCCTACAGATAGTCTGGCTTCGGTGCATTCCCCACAAGGAAGTCAACAACGAAAGGATCAGGGCTCTTTACTTATGGCTTGATATAAAAGTGATTGACTTTAGTGGTTTGGCTGCTTGAATTCGCATAACAGGTTGGTTAGGAATATAAAAATTAACAACCTTACAAAAAGCATGATGAGTAGTTAACCAATCGAGTCCAAAAATCACATCAAAGGCAAGTATTTTCAAAGAGATAAGATCGACAAGTAACGTGAAAGTGTCGATTTGAATCAAAAAAGATTTATAAATACTGGATGTAACGAAGGTTTCTCCTAACAGAGTTTTAAAAGATAAGTGAAAGTCTAATAATGGATGGCGAGACTGTCTTGCAGGAAAACTTGTGGGAGAACTTTTTGAGAATTGAGCAATTTTGCCTTTACCTTTGCCTCTTCCTTTGTTGCCTCCTTCCCCTTTATTCTCCCCCTTTATGTCAGCATCAAGGGTTCGAATATCTTCAGATAGGCGAGTCATGCCTTATACGAGTTCGTGGAGTTGAGTCTTGGATTGAACAATATCTTCACGATTTTCCTGGATCAAAGAGTCAGTACGAGCTTCTCTCTTTTTCAAAATGGCCAAGACATTTTCTGTTTGATGCATTTGACCCATGGAGAATTCTTAGAACTCTTTCATTTGGTTCTTTAGACTCATGAGATTTTTTATCAAAAGTTAATTTTGGGATTCTTCAATATTTTATAAAATAAGAATAGCATCCCTATGCTTCTTGGTAGCGAGAAAGTGGATTTGATCCCATTCATTGATACTCTAAATTATTTCTTTGATTATCTCCCTAAGCTTCTTTGTCAGTTCAGAACTTAGGTTGCTTGGGAGAGCATTGGCAACATCAATCAAATGAGTCAACCGCATAAGAACAAGTTTGGAGTGAACTTCAAGATCTTCTTGTATGTCCTTGGTCAGTTTCTTAGTTTCTTCTGAGAGCTCCATTTTGGTAGGGAGATCAGATATAAGCTCAAGGAGTTGCGGTTTATTTGGAGGAGAGGCTCTTGTGTATTGATCTTGCATGTTGCCGAGAGTAAGATCAAGATTGAAATATTCATTTGTTAATGAGGAAGGGACATCTGTTAGAGGGGCTGGTGTGTGTAATTAAATTGCAGGAGGGGGTGACTCTGCGTTTTGAGCAGGTGACTCTGCGATTGGATGTGGCTCAATAATCATAGAATGAGAGATGATATAAGATTAGATTAACACAAAGTTTGGCACATTTGGTTCATCAGTTACAGATTGTTGGGATTCTGTAACTGGAAATTGATTGAGTGGATGAAGTATCACTTCCAACCACCTTGGTGATTCATAAAATTGATTGAAAAAAGATGGTGGACAGTGATTTAACCTAAAAGGGATAGGAATAATTTGTTCCTCATGCCTATTTTCTGAAGATGGGCTGTTGCTGATCAGCTTTTGGGAAAAGTTGAGTTTATATAGGAATCCATGAGCTAGCACCGAAATTGTTGGATAGGCTTTGAAGGTCTAGAACATGTGATCCCAGGAGTTGAGGATTTGGGCTCTGTGAAATGGCATCATAGGTAGATAGGAGAACAGTTGATTGTAGTTAGCTCTCCTATGTCCATCATAGCCCACATCAATGATTTCAACTTTGTTACCCTCTTCTTGTTCTCTATCTTCATTTGAAATTTCCACCACATCAATTATATCTATTTGATTTCTTTGCTCTTTTGCTCTCTCATCCTCCATAGCTTCAATCCTTTCCATTTCTACAATTTCTGAAGCTGGAATTTCTTGAAGGACTGTAGAAGATTCATGATGATCTCTTGGCAATTCCTTCTCAGCTGTAGCTTTTTCTGACATAGGGACTTCGTGAGGCTCCCCCTCAACTTGATCATCTATTTGAATTTCAAGCAACTCCCCCTCAGTTGGAGCATTCTATAGTGTAAGACCTTTAAGAAGCTCCCCCTCAACAGGAGTTGTATTCTCCTTACTAGCTTTGGGTAGTCTATTCTCACCAGCTATCCTTTTATCTTCCTTCTTTAACACTTTTTCATTGACAAGAGTGTATTTCTTGACAAGTTTTCTCTTTGACTTTCTAAGTTGAACCACAGCCTCAGCACTGTCTTCAGCTTCAGCTCTGAAAGGTTGATCAGGCTGAGAAGTTTTTGTAGCATCCTCTTCAAGAGTGATGTCCAATCTGGACTCTACGATCGGTAGAGACTCTACGATTGAAGAGAAAGAGGACTTCTTAGACTTGTGACTCCACTTTCCTTTCTTGAGCAGCTGAGATATGGTAGCTCTGTCTTCTTCTTCTTCCTCAGACTGTTGTTCTTTTTTTTCAATTTCTTCAGAGTTTCAGTGCCTGAACTCTTTTGAGATGCCTCAGTAGTCGAGCCTTGAGGCTCCTTTGCCATTTGAGCTTTCATTTTTCTTTTACCCTTGCTTTTTCTAATTAAAGCAATGGGTTCTTCCTTGTTGATTTCTTCTTCTTCTTCTTCTTCTTCTTCTTCTTCTTTAGTCTCCTTTACAACGGACATATTTCCTGGTATTCCAGACTCCTTTGCATCACCAGTTCTTCCACTAGACTCATATATCATTCTGACATTTTCAGCTAGATTTCTTTTCCAGTTTTCAAACAGTTGTTGGGTCATCCTCCTGTCGGGATTAATGGATTCTCCTTCATTATCTCCAATTTTATCACCTAGTACTGACTGCAGGATGATGCTTATAAACCACCCGTAAAGCATCTTACCAGAAATCTTTGATTTCTTTGAATTGAGAATCCACTTCCCAATCCAATCGATGAGTAAGGCTCTAAAGTTGAGTTGGATTCCATAGCAGATTGTTGTCATAAGCTTCAGTTGTAATTCATTCACGGAGTCGTGGCCAGAGCTTTTGCAACATATGCACTTTCCAACAATGTCAGCCAAAAACTCATATTTTTGGGGAAACTCTTTCTTCTTTTACCCCTTGATAGTCTGATTCTTTTTGTGATGCATCTTCTTCAGTCCATCATGGATGTCAATGACCTCTATCGATAGGAGTCCCTTTGACTTAAAGCCTAGGGCCAGATTTATGTCCTCAGCCTTGAGTTTAAGGTGTACTCCGTTGACTCTTTTGGTGATGATGTTGTTCTCAAAAACTCAATTGCTATAAAATTCCTTTATTAACTTTGGGTAGATCTATGTGCTATTTCCCAGAGCCTCCTCAAGACCAGCTTTCTTTACCAGAGATAGAATCTTGATGAATTAAGGGTCAGCTGTCTTGAACTCGTCGAAACAGAGTCGGTAACCAGTGATAATAATTGAAGCCGCCATTGATTTCTTTGCACTGAGGTTGGTTGAGTTTTTAGAAGGCTAGGGTTTCTACTTGTAGAGAGAGAGAGAAATAAGCTTTTTAAACTTCTGAGGTGACTTTTCAAAAAGCCCTTTTTAAACTATACTTGTAACTTCCCTCCACTCGATCTGCATAGTGGGGCATATGTCGAGTCATGTTTGGCTCCAAGATTTTTAATGATATGGAAAATACTGATCTGCCCTTAGCTCCCCCTGAGCTGGTGTATCCTTTGAGAAGTCTACAATCATCGAGGTTGCACTACGATTATTGAGTTCATTCAAATCGCTTTCTACTTAACGTTATGCGCCTGGGTCCTTATGATGAACTTTTAACTCAGCATTCCTTCTGGGTTAAGGTGGCTCAGGAAGGGCCAACCTCTTAGAGTGAATTAAGGGTTAGGTTTGTCCCTGAGGCGCTTGACAGAGGGATTGCTTTGATTTGTTGGAACTTTTTTCATCACAGGATGCTTCTTTGTTCAGTTGAGGAAGCTCTACGATCGTGGTCTTTCATGTCACTGCAACTCTACGATCATGGACTTTCTTTGGTCATGTCTACGATTTTGAACATAGCCTGTATATCTGCATGGTTAGCACAAACTAGAGCATAGATTTATGGTTGTAAATTTAGCATGCATAGCTCGCTTATTAATTTATTAAATCTGGATTCATCTAAAGGCTCTGTAAAGACATCATCAAGTTGATTTTCAGTAGGGATGTATTGTAAACATATGGTTCCATTTTGAATATGTTCCCTAATAAAGTGATATCTTATTTCTATATGCTTAGCCTTAGAATGCATGACATGATTGTGTTTTATTGCTATGTCACTTGTGTTATCATAAGGAACATGTATAGATTTGAAATCAAACCCATAATCCGCTAGCTGATTTTTCATCCATAAGATTTGAGCACAACAAATTTGCCAAACTGAAGAATGTATTAAACTTTGTTGATGTGAATCTTCTGAGTTTTGCTTCTTGCTAACCCAGGACACAAGTCTGTGTCCTAGCAGTTGACATGTGCCACTAGTACTTTTTCTATCTATTTTGCAGCTTGGAAAATCAGCATCTGTATATCCTATTAGTTCAAAAGAGGACTCCTTGGGATACCAAAGCCCTAAGTGAGGTGTGCCTTTTAGGTACCTGAAAATCCTTTTTACAGCAGTTAAGTGTTATTCCTTATGATTAGCTTAAAATCTAGCACATATTCATGTTGCAAATATTATGTCTGCTCTATTGGCAGCTAGATATAGAAGAGAGCCTATCATACCCCTGTATTGAGTTATATCAATACTTTTACCTTTTTCATCTTTATCAGGCTTGGTTGCTGGAGAAATTGGGGTTTTCATGGCAGAGGCTGATTCCATGCCATACTTTTTAAGTAAGTCTTTAATGTACTTGGCTTGGTTAATGAAGATTTCTTCATCAGTCTGTTTTACTTGCAATCCAAGAAAGAAGTTCAGCTCACCCATCATGCTCATTTCGAACTTGCTCTTAATAAGCAAATCTCTTACACAATTTTTCATCAGTAGAGCCAAAGATAATGTCATCAACATATATTTGAACTAATAAGACTTTGTCTTTATGCTTTCTAAGAAATAATGTGGTATCTACTCTACCTCTAGTGAATCTATTTTCAATAAGAAAGTTAGTTAGTGTTTCATACCATGCTCTAGGTGCTTGTTTAAGACCATATAAGGCTTTGTCTAATCTATAGACATAATTAGAGAGAGTTGGATTGATGAAACCTGGAGGTTGTTCCACATATACTTCTTCTTGAAGTTCACCATTCAGGAATGCACTTTTGACATCCATTTGAAAGACTTTGAATTTTATGTGAGCAGCAAAGGCAAGAAATATTCTGATGGCTTCTAATCTGGCAACAAGTGCAAAGGCATCATCGTAATCAATGCCTTCTTCTTTAGAGTAACCTTTAGCCACTAGTCTTGCCTTATTCCTAGTTATTACTCCATCTTCATCCATCTTATTTCTGAAGACCCACTTAGTGCCAATGACTGGATGGTTTCTTGGTCTTGCAACTAATCTCAGCACTTTGCTTCTTTCAAATTGATTCGGTTCTTCTTGCATGGCTTCTATCTAACTGAAGTCTTCCAATGCGTCTTCTATCTTCTTTGGTTCCATTTGTGACAGAAAGTATAGATAGAAACACTCATTCTGAGTGGCTGCTCTTGTTTTGAACCTTGCATTTGGATCTCCAATGATTAAGTCTTGAGTGTGATCTTTTGCCCATCTATTTCCTGTTGGAACATCTAACCTGATGCCTTATTGTCTGAGATCTTCAAGATCAATTTCTACTTCTGGATGTGGAGGTTTGTTGTCTTGCGTAGTTCTCTCTATGATATCATCTTCTTGCTCTACGATTTCATTTTCTGGGATTACGATCGTGGTGTTGAGCTTGACGGCCTCGTCTGAATTATCGTTCATAGTGTCTTGAGACACTGTTAAGTCTGTTTCATCGAAGATGATGTGGATCGAGACTTCAACACTCAGTGTTTTCTTGTTGAACACTCTATAAGCCTTACTATCTGTGGCATATCCGAGAAAGATTCCTTCATCTGACTTGGGTTGGAACTTTGTCAGATACTGCTGAGAATGTGGCATGCACAGCCAAATACGTGATAGTAACTGACATTTGGCTTTCTCCCTTTCCACAGTTCGTAGGGAGTCTTCTCTATCGTAGAGTGTATAAGCGACCTATTTTGAGTGTAGCATGCAGCGTTGACAACTTCTGCCTAGAAGTATTCAGACAAATGGGCTTCTGCTAGTAGAGTTCTTCCAGCTTCTATCAATGTTCTTTTCTTTTTCTCAGCTACTCCATTTTGTTGAGGGGTTCGTGGAGTTGAGAAGTTGTGACTGATGCCATTGTCTGTGCAGAACTGGTCCATCTCAGATAAGTCAAATTCTCTGCCATGTTCACTCCTTATAGCCTTAATTTTCTCCCCTTTCTCGTTAATCACCAGTCTGAACATCTTGATTAGTTGGGAGCTCGTTTCATCTTTTGAGTTTAGAAAGAACATCCATGTGAATCTGGTGTAGTCATCCACTACGACCAGTGAGTATCTCTTGCCTCTGAGGCTTTTTGTTGGAATTGGCCTAAATAGATCCATGTGAAGCATCTGTAGAGGCTTGTCAATTGAGTTGACAATTTTGCTCTTAAATGAGCTTCTAGTCTGTTTTCCAAGATGACAAGCATTGCATGGCCTTTTGTTGACGAAACTGAACTTGGGTAAGCCTGCTACTAGATCCTTGGAGGTCAGTTTAGACATACTTTTGAAGTTGAGATGAGATAGTCATTTATGCCATAGGCAGCTCATTTCTTCAGATGTTTTACCCAAAAAGCATATTGTCTCATCCGAGCTTAGTTGATCAAGATTGACAATATAGACATTTCCTTCTCTTGTTCTATTCAGTTTTATAGAGGATGTCTTCAGATCTCTGACTTGATATTGATTGTTGAGAAAAGTGACTTGATGACCCTTGTCGCAGAGTTGGCGTATGCTAAGAAGATTGTGTTGTAAACTTTTCACATAGGCTACTTTACTGAAAGATACTGCACCATTCCCAGCTGAGCCATATATATCCTCTTGTCTTGCCAGAGCTATTATCTCCGAAGATGACTGATGGACCTTCCTTCTCTATGTAATTAGATAGAAGGGTTTTGTTCCCTGTCATGTGCCTTGAGCATCCACGGTCCAGATACCAGGTTGTGAACATGGAGCTTGGTTCTTGAGGTAAGATAAAACTCTCATTTTGATACCCATACTTGCATGGGTCCTACTTTGTTAGTACCCTTGGGAACCCAAATTTGCTTAACTCTAGGTCTGTAACAACCCAAAATTTTCAAGGTGAGAATAAGTGCAAGGTAAAGTATATGTATTTATGTAATAAATAGAAATATATTTATTACATGAATAATTACAAATTATTTTATTTTAAAATTTATGATCATTATAAATTATAATATTATAATAAATTAAATTGGTAATAAAAATATTTTTATTACTTATTTTCCATGAAAATATGTTTATATATTATTTGATAATATATGGAATGATTATTAGAATTATTATAATAATTATTTTATTATATGAATTTTAGTTCAGATTATTTAAGTTAATTATTTTAACTTAATTAATCATGTTATTTATGCAAGATAAATCAGATATGGAATCCAAATCCTAATTCTGGATTTTGAATAATGAAAGAGAATATTAATATTATATTAATTATATTTCAGTACTATAAATATATATGTTATGTGTGTAAGGTTAATCTGGGGAGCAGTTTTAATATAACCTGATAAACCCTAGTTTCGAAGTTAGATGAGATTTTAAAAATCTATTAAGTCACTGTGTTATGTGGCGTATGTTATGTATTATGAAATTTAATGTTAATTAATGAAAATCCTAATTATTGGGAAACCCTAATTGACAAATTAGTAACCCTAATTTGCTATGTATGAACCTTAATCGCTAAATTATCAAGCTTAATATTAATTAGTGGACTTTAAACCCTAATTTTTCATTTTTAGAAACTAATTTTTGCTATTTTAAACCCTAATTAGAAATCCTACAATTTTTGTGCTAAACCTTAGTGTTAAACCCTAAGGGTCAAACCCTAAGGGTTTGCCATGTTACATGTTTACCGTTAAAATCATAAGGCCAATGACCAAAATACCCTTATGCACATTCTTTATAAGCTTGCTTGTGTATCTTGCCAAAATATAGAGTTGGTCACCAACCCTAACCAACCCATGTGATTAAATCTCCAGCACATCAGCCATTTAACAACCAATTCATTGCATCCAAGACTTATATATATAGTATTGGAGAGAGAAAGTGTCACATTTAAGCTCATTTTTGCACAAACACTCAACCAATCTCTCTCAACTCAAAACCCACGAAATTCTAGTGCTAGATCATTCCCCAATTCAAGCCCCACTAACATTCATAACAAAAATTAGAAGCTAGAGTCAAGACTTGTTCATAGAAAGTATAAACCCTAAGCCAAAATTTTAATCATGTATGTTATGTTAGATCTGGTGTTTTTATATTTAATCATGTTGTATAAGGTGTTAATCAATGATCCGGGTTGATAGATGTTAGATCCATAACATCTATAGGCTCGAATTTGATGATTTACAAGGTCTAGAAAAATTTTAAAACTGTGGTCTGACAACGAATGTCGGAGTCTCAAGATCTTTATGTGTTAAGTGTTATGTGTGTTTTATGTTATGGATATGTTCTTTGTCATGTGGACTATGATCTAGAACTGGAAATAGGGTCAGATCGTGTCTAAAATGCAAGATATGAAAGCGATCAAAAGAGTGTTGACCTAAGCATTGACCAACCGGGTTTCTAAAGCATTGAAACCCAAAATGGTATGACAGTGACTTTTGAGACCCTAGATCTTGTTGTGGTTTAACTGTTTGGCCAAGTTGTTGTATTTATGTTGTAGTCTGACATAAGAACTACATAATCATGCCTCTAGAACCCCCAGATCTTACACTGAATCAAAATTATGATGGATCAAAGTAGGCTTGACCGACTGCTTATGAAGATTTCTGGAAAACCCAGAAACCTTCAAGAGTGATTTTTTTGACAAGGTTTGACCAGACTTTATAATTCATTTGTGTTGTTGTTATGATCATATGATGATATGTTATTATACCCAGACATGTATTCTACAAGTCTGAACCATTAGATCTCACAAACTAGAACTTGAACGAAAGCTATAAGGATATAAATATAACACCTTGGACTGTTCTTCATTTTCTGAAAAACCCAAAAATGAAGAACAACTTTGTCAGACTTTTTGGAGGCCTATAAGTATCTGATCTATTGTTGTATTGCCATGAAATTTGATTCTAATTGTAGTGTTACACTAATACTACAACATGAACACCATAACCAGCCCAGATAATGTGAGAGCCCCAAATCTGGGTCCCAAATCACCGCTGATCCGGTAAAAACAATTCTATACTATTGCGAAAGATATAAACATAAATTGTTTATACAATAAACATTACAAACTATTTTCCCAAGGTTGAGTAACCTTAACTTATACACAATTCATAACCTAACTGACATAAAATGTCATTATCATATATTAGTGATACATTTCTAGCTGCACATACAATTCAAAGATGGACTTGGCTTTGTCTTTTCCTGTATCCAATGTATTCGTCTTAATCTGCAATGTTTATCATGCTATAGCAAGGGTGAGCAATAAGGTTGCCCAACAAGTATAAATTTATTTAAGGATATATCATGATTGAAAGAATTTGAATAATAAGTTGGCTATAATTCTTCAATACAGTTGAGAACTAGCATGAACAAACTTGCATAGCTGAAGAACATTTAACATGAACATATCAATTATATCTTGACCGAATGGTAATGAAGGTGATCATCCTTTCATACCTGATTAATACATGCAAAATGTACAGAGTAAAATTTAACAATTCTTACACATGACAATCAGCAATGATTAACCATAAGTATATTTGAATGAAACAACTTGAGATCGAGTTGAGGAAAACTTGCCTGTTCGGTGGATTACTATTACGCAATTTATTAAGCTTTGTCTAAAGACCTAATATATAAATAATATCGATATATAAATTAGAATAATATCATCACAATATAATATTATTATATATATGTAGACACTCAAAATTTTCTGCACACCTGTTACTAACATTGTAGGAGGGTAGAATTGTCTTTCAGAGATAACTCTGGAAGATGGCTCACATCCATTCCGGATACTACCGGAAGTTCAGTCTCAACCCAGAAACACACACCGAGAGTATCATTTCCAACCCCGGAACACACACCGGGAGGATCATTTCCAACCTCAGAGATAACCCGGAAATGCTTGTTTCAAATGCATGCGATCAGCGTCAATCTTAGACCTCTTGCCGAGGCACTCATACCTTAGACCCGGAGCTAACAGCGGGTAGACAGGCACTCTTACAGATGACCTTGCGGCATTCAAACACTTGCAGCTGTCCAATCTCAGATGTAACCCTGAGCAACGTCTGCTTTCAACTCAAATCGGAGATAACCCCGGTGAGGATTCAAACGTCATCTTTCCACCTCAACACCTGTGCGTCATCTCAACACTTCATACATACATGCATACATATAACAATGTCCTACAAGAACTAAGGATTTCCAATCCCGAGTGACTATTACGTGTGGCAGCACGCCAGATAGAATTTGAACCTTGAAGACCATGGGCATGGTCCCCTCTTCCTGACTTCGTACAACCTCTAATCCATGTCATTGCTTAACTCTCGACATAAGCAGTCTGAATAAGGTCTTATATACCTCGTCCGGATGCTCGAATTGAAGTTCTGCAAGTTTGAGTGGACATTACAGTGCATGAGTGCACGTATTTTGAGACGACGGAACCCACGGAGCTCGGGGTGCCCAGGGCACCCCGGGCAACAAGTAGTGATCTCTACTTACCCATAGTACACTCATGCTCCTCCCCTCTATAAATAGAGGGCTGGGGTGGCCATTTGAAAAAAAGAGAGGCAAGGAAGCCCTGTCCAATTTGCTCTGTACACGCCACATATTAAGTGTTTCCTCATTTTAAACACATGTTAGCCCACATATAGTTATACATTTACCAGCGGGAGCTGAGTGTTTATCCATATAGAGTCATAGAAGCCTATATTGGCAGCCCGCTATAAGCCTTCTCACACTCTATAAAGCCTTTCTCTTCATCTTTGCACAGACTATTCTACACATTGAGAGTCGTGTTGTGTGCATATGCCTGGACTTCGATCCGTGGTTTTCATTTCTGTCTGTATATATATACTTATATATGTATATATTTATATATGGACTAACATTATTGAGTTATGCCTCGATTGAGACTAGACTTATGTCTGGAGCGTTTACTTGCTTTTATATATATATATATATATAACTGTTGTCAGACATATCAGATGAGCCTAGATTTTACATCTGGAGCGTTTATTGCTTTTATATATACTTATATATATATATATATATATATATATTTACATTTCTGTCAGGCCTGGAGTTTACTTCGTGGCGGTTGATCGTCTTTACTTCTTTATTTACATTTAGTCCCGCCTGGAGTTTACTTCGTGGCAGTTGATCGCATTTACTGCTTTATTTACTTTTCTGATCCCCCATGGAGTTGCTTCGTGGTGGTTGATCATGTCCATATATATATATATTTACCGCTTTTATATATTTACATTTCCGATCTCCCATGGAGTTGCTTCGTGGTGGTTGAATCTAGATTCGGTTCCCGTGATGGACATTTTCAGCTGTAAGCAGCTTGTACATTATTTACAGTGTACGAATTTCCTTAGATGGTTGTCATTCCCGTGAGGAGTTCAGCACTGCTGTATATTATTTTCTCGAAGATGCCTTGCATCTCAAAAATAAAAGCAAACAAGCCGAACATTTAATAATAAAATGGAAGCATGAAAAGGTCTCAATTCCTATTGAGCACAAGGTTTGAAAAACCTCTTTTTACAAAACTTCACTACTATATCATGTTTAAAACTGATTTTTTCTACAAATTCAAACCCTTTGTATATAGGTGCGAACTAGGCCTCGCACTACTTCCAAATAAATTGCACATTGATCCACACACACACACACATTCATATAACAGTTTCTTGAAAAGTGGTGGTCACCGTGGTAACACGGATATCGGGGGGGTGCCTAACACCTTCGCTCCGCATAATCAAGCCCCCGAACCCAAATGAATCTCGGTTTCATAGACCCGTTTAGCAGTGTTACATCACTGGGTCAATGTGTAAACCTTTTCTCGGTTGCGTTGATGCAACCAGTTAAAAACACCAACTGGCAACTCTTACAGTCAAATCGTCGACATTACACATGTCAGACTTTTTTCACTTGTTTTTTCAAACAAATATCACATAATATAAAAACACCAAAGAACAAGTAACAAAAAGGGACAACTAAAAATCCCAACGTCAACAGGTGGCGACTCTGCTGGGGACTCCAATAAGAGGGCTTAAGCCGTTATTACAAGCTTTTCAAAGCTGTTATATGCTTGTGTGTGAATGTTGTATTTACATTTATGATAAATGTGTACGAATGCATTTTACTTACTACACTGCAAAATATATATCTATGATATTAGTGCTTCGCACATGTCATCATTTTCATAAATGGTGAGACACGTTGTATGTGAATGTATGTTGTGTGGTTCCTCCACCAGGAGGCTATCCTATCGGTGTTTGATTACTGGACTCGTAGGGAGACTAATTCCAACGAGGCTCAGGAAAGGCACCACCCAGATTTTCTCCAGTTGAAAGACCGGATTAACTTCCCGTCAAGTAGATTGCGATGATTTGGGAACCTTCATGCCAAAAATCCGCGAGAGTAACCCTAAGATAGGTCAACCTCTGATAAACCAAACGTGGAGGAAAGTCTCTTCATGCTTTCCATTTTTCAATTACTTGTAAAAGCATTTACTTATAATTTTATTCCATGTTCATCCATATGTAATGGAAAATATGAAGAATATCTGTGCATACATGACATGTTATCAATTAACGCCCATTTTTGCAGGACAATATTCCTAAAATGGACTCATTATGATAGCATTTACATTATCCTTAAGACTAAACTACATAAGTCTTTTGTAGGGAAATCATTGGGCCTGTTACCCGCTTAAAATCTAAAAAGGCCACGAGCCTACAACCAATCATGTCTTCTTCTGACCAATCTAATCCTGTTTCTCGAGAAGAATTTGACGGATTATGTAAACAAATTACAGACTTGGTTGTTCTGCTGAAAGAATTGCATCAATCTACTCAGGGTACAAAGTTACCTACACATACAGAATCCTCTGCACAAGGAGGAGCTCAAGGTTTGGAAAAAACAATTCCAAAACCTCAGTTGCATACGACCAACAAAGACCCTGAAAACACCCATCTCAAAGGAGATCCAGACACCGGTGATATTAGGAAAAAGGTCCTCCAAATGGAGGAAACTATCCGTGCTCTCAAAGGTATTGGAACACATGGAAGTGTCTCATATGCTGACCTTTGCATATTCCCTGGTGTTCATTATCCAGAGAAATTCAAAACCCCTGAATTCAAAAAATATGACGGATTAGGGGATCCTTATACACATTTGAAGGTATTCATTGGAGAACTTGGATCTTATGCGGAAAATGAGAAGCTCGAGATGCAACCTGCTCCAAAAGAGTCCTGATTGAGAAGCCTTGCTTCATGGTATACTAGATTAGACAACTCAAAGATCCATAGCTGGGAAGAGCTAACTCACGCCTTCCTCACTCAATATAGTTTTCAATCTCAGATGGCACCTGACTGGTATCAGATTACCAAGTTCAAAAAATAGTCTAATGAGTCTTTCAGAGACTATGCTCAAAGGTGGAGGCGCCTTGCTGCTCAAGTTATTCCTTTCATGACAGATTCAGAAATGGTCATGACTTTCATAGACATACAAGAAGCTCCTTTCTATGAGAGAGTTTTAACTGGTATTGGTAAACCATTCTCTGAAATGATCAGGCATGGAGAGATGGCTGAGATGGGATTGAATTCAGGAAAAATTCAAGACCTACCCGCTCTTAAAGCAGTTGCTGAGCACATCCAGTCCGGATCTTATGGAAACAACCCCCGGAGGGTCCCTAAAAAGAAAGAGGAGGATGTTTCCTTGATACTACAAGGACAGAAAGGCATTCAAAACATGCCTATACAGAGGAGAAACTATTCCCCTTTCCAAGCACAGTCTTCAAACCCTCCGTTGCCTAAAAGTGGAGAAGCAAAGCGCTCTCGAACGTTCACACCCTTAGGGGACTCGCTCGAGAATTTTCTTACTCTACTAACTACTCAAAAGAAAATCACACGTCGTCTTCTTCCACCAGCCAACCCTAATGGCAGGGGTTTTAATGCTACTCGAAAGTGTGCTTATCATGTCGGTGCACCTGGACATGATACTCAAGATTCTTGGGCCTTGAAACACAAGATCTGTGACACCCCCAAATTCGATACTTCCATTTCCACAGGATTTGGTGTTCACTGTACCAGCATCATCTATCTATCTACCCGTAAATAAATGCAAACCATGCAATAGAAATAAATAATAATAAAATCTCTCCCCTTATGGGGTTACATCAACTGAATAATAAATAAATTCCAAGTTACTCTAACCTTAAAACATCTATGCGGAAAACATAAACAAATAAGTCTTAGTAACATCAATTCTAATTACATCACATAACCACATTAATAAAACAGTCTTCATTACTTGCTAAGCTTGCCCTTGCCCTTACTAGTGGAAGGTTAAATACGCTTTTTCGTTCTTAACTGCAATGTTATTATTACGCAAGAGTGAGCACGATTTCCCACAAGTATAACAATATAACAATGAATAATAACATGCGAGAGAAATAATAACTTCTGATATAAAGCTCAACTTTTGAATCAAGAATGGATAACAAGAATCAAAAGAAATTCTGAGGGTCATAAGACCTTGAACTGTGTCCTAGGTTGTCAAGTGTTTTTACTTGAAACCTTTAACAGTCATAAGACTATGGACTCTTCTTCTCGTACTTAGGGGGATCAGCCCTTAGTACCATACTATGCACAATATCTTAACACTAAAGCATAAATAATCCCTTATACAGGGTTGTTCATCTCAGTTTTGACATTCGAGTCCTCACCAAAGGAAGTTTGGTTTGGATAATTCATCAAGGGGTTTTGAAATTTAGAACGCTCATCAACTATGGACTAGTCGAATCAATAAGGGTTCACTAGTCTAACAAGGTTTAACAGTAAATGAATATTTAACTTGAATAACATCTCAAATGGTATACAATAGAATAATTATTGTAAAACAACATCATGCTTGAAGATTAATAAACTTTAATATCCAAGACAGGCTTGATCAATAATAATGAGAACTTACTCAATATCGAAAGAGGAATTAATCAATTTATATAACGATAACAAGTAAGGTTAGGAAACTTGCTCAACGTAAATGTAGAGTTAGAAAACTTGCTCAATGTAACAAGATAAGGTTTAGAAACTTGCCTCGTGTGTAGATTACACTTAAACAAACTCGTTCTTTGAATTAAATCCTACATACCAATTACGTTCACAATACCAGTCAATAACAACGTACGAACATCATAACTTTACTCTTTGTTTAACTCGAATTCATGACTATACTTAGTCAATTATTACACTTAGTGTAAAATTAAGACTTCACAAAAAATAAACTACTTATGCATTCGATCATTCAATCCACATGTAATTGTGTTATGGACATGTTAAGAATTTATTTTAACATCTCATTATAGGTCTAACAAGTCTTTATAATCATTAGACTAAGTTGCTATCACATTTCCATACTTGTACACTTTTAAAAACTCATTTCTAACCATTACGCTAAGTGGCTGCTATATTTCACTTTTATACTATGTCTTGGCTATCTGCACATGGGCAATGAAATTTGTGTCAGTGTGTACTGTGCATGATGTAGTGCAGTCTCGAGTTCGAGTTGGCGCCGCGATGCGACACTCTAGATTCTGAATTTCCAGTTCGCGAAGAACACATAATTCAGCGAAATAAACTCTACGTGATCATTAATTTCACCAATTTAAACATACCCACATGCTAGAATTTATACATAACCATTACCCAACATATATAGAGTGATTTTAACACATTAAAACACATGATCATAGAATTAAAGCATGAAAATTGGACTGTTCTTGATGTTCTTGAAGTTTTGAACATAAATTCTAAAATTCATCCCCATAGATTCGTTATAAGACGAAATCCAACCATTCAAATTTCATTTTGTTCATTTTATCATGCATAATCATATACAAGTGGAAATTTTGCAAAACCATTTATGTTTGACATACTAAAAACATGTATAAGGCCATATGGCCATATAACATACTGAGTGTTTGCTATACTGAGTGTTTCCTCATTTTAAACACCTGCTAGGTCACATATAGCTATATTTTTACCGGCGGGAGCTGAGTGTTTATCCATCTAGAGTTATAGAAGCCTGCATTGGCAGCCCACTATAAGCCTTCTCACACTCTATAAAGCCTTTCTCTTCATCTTTTTAGACACTATTCTACACATTGAGAGTTGTGTTGTGTGCGTATGCTCGGACTTCGGTCCGTGGTTTTCATTTTTGTCTGTATATATATATATATATATATATATATATATGGACTAACATGATCGAGTTATGCCTCTATTGAGCCTAGATTTTACATCCGGAGCGTTTACTTGCTTATATATATATATATATATGTATATATATATATATATATATATTTTTCTATCGAGCACAGAGTTTACTTGAGGCCTTTTCTTTTTTTATTTACATTTAGTCTCGCTTGGAGTTTACTTGGTGGCGGTTGATCGTCTTTCTTTTTTTATTTACATTTAGTTCACTTTGGAGTTTACTTAAATGGCGGTTGATCGTATTCTTCGCTTTATTTACTTTTCTCGATCCCCATGGAGTTGCTTCGTGGTGGTTGATCATGTCCATATATATATATATATATATATATATATATATATATATATATATATATATATATATATATACCGCTTTTATGTATTTACATTTCGATCCCCATGGAGATGCTTCATGGTGGTTGATCATGTCTCATATATATATATTTACTGACTTTTATATATATATAATCGCTTCTCGCTTTTCATATAAATCATGCGGCATCATGTGAGCTTAGGAATCATGTGATCACAGATTTAGTCTCTTCAATCTAGATTCGGTTCCGTGATGGACATTTTTCAATTTGTATGCAAACATGTACATTATTTACGGTGTCTGAATTTCCTTGGATGGTTGTCATGCCCATGAGGAGTTCGGCATTGCTGTATATTATTTTCTCAAAGATGCCTCGCATCTCGAAAATAAAAGCAAACAAGCCGAACATTTAATAATAAAATGGAAGTATGAAAAGGTCTCAATTCCTATTGAGCACAGGGTTTGAAAAACCTCTTTTTACAAAACTTCATTGCTATATCCTGTTTAAAAATGAATTTTTCTATAAATTCAAACCCTTTGTATATATGTCCGAACGAGGCCTCGCACTACTTCCAAATAAATTGCACATTGATCCACACACACGCAAATACACACATTCATATAACAGTTTCTTGAAAAGTGGCGGTCACCGTGGTAACACGGATATCGGGGGGTGCCTAACACCTTCCCTCCGCATAATCAAGCCCCCGAACCCAAATGAATCTTGGTTTCACATACCCGTTTAGCAGTGTCACATCACTAGGTCAATGTGTAAACCTTTTTCTCGGTTGGATTGGTACAACCAATTAAAAACATCAACTGGCGACTCTTACAGTCAAATCATCGACATGATACATGTCGGACCTTTTTCACTTGTTTTTTCAAACAAATCTCACATAACATGAGAACACCAAAGAACAAGAAACGAAAAGGGACAAATAAAATTCCCGACGTCGATAGGTGGCGACTCTGCTGGGGACTCCAGTAAGAGGGCTTAAGCCGCTATTACAAGCTTTTCAAAATTGTTATTTGAGATGCTTCTGATCCCCCATAGAGATGCTTCGTGGTGGTTGATCATGTCTGTATATATATATTTACAGCTTTTATATATATAACTGCTTACTTCTTTTCATATAAACTGCGGCATCATGTGAGCTTAGGAATCATGTGATCACAAATTTAGTCTACTGAATCTAGATTCGGTTCCCGTGATGGACATTTTCAGCTGTATGCAGCTTGTACATTATTTACGGTGTCTGAATTTCCTTGGATGGTTGTCATGCCCATGAGGACTTCGGCATTGCTGTATATTATTTTCTCAAAGATGCCTCACATCTCGAAAATAAAAGTAAACAAGCCGAACATTTAATAATAAAATGGATGTATGAAAAGGTCTCAATTCCTATTGAGCACAGGGTTTGAAAAACCTCTTTTTACAAAACTTCATTGTTATATCCTGTTTAAAAATGAATTTTTCTATAAATTCAAACCCTTTGTATATAGGTGCGAATGAGGCCTCGCACTACTTCCAAATAAATTGCACATTGATCCACACACAATCACATACACACATTCATATAACAGTTTCTTGAAAAGTGGCGGTCACCGTGGTAACACGGATGTCGGGGGGTGCCTAACACCTTCCCTCCGCATAATCACGCCCCCGAACCCAAATGAATCTCGATTTCACATACCCGTTTAGCAGTGTCACATCATTAGGTCAATGTGCAAACCTTTTTCTCGGTTGCATTTGTACAACTAGTTAAAAACACCAATTGGCAACTCTTACAGTCAAATCATCGACATGATACATGTCGGACCTTTTTCACTTGTTTTTTCAAACAAATCTCACATAAAATGGGAACACCAAAGAACAAGAAACGAAAAAGGACAAATAAAATTCCCGACATCTACAGGTGGCGACTCTGCTGGGGACTCCAGTAAGAGGGCTTAAGCAGCTATTACAAGATTTTTAAAATTGTTATTTATTTGTGTGTGGATGTTACATTTACATTTTTTTAATTATTATGAATGTGTACGAATGCATTTTACTTACTGCACTGTAATACATCTATCTGTGATATTAGTGCTTCGCACATGTCATCATTTTCATAAACGGTGAGACACATTGTATGTGAATGTATGTTGTGTGATTCCTCCACCAGGAGGCTATCCTGTCAGTGTTTGATTACTGGACTCGTAGGGAGACTAATTCCAATGAGGCTAAGGAAAGGCACCACCCAGATTCGCTCTAGTTGAAAGACCAGATTAACTTCCCGTTGAGTAGATTGTGATGATCTGGGAACCTTCATGCCAAAAAGCCGCGAGAGTAAACCTAAGATAGGTCAGCCTCTGATAAACCAAATGCGAAGGGAAGTCTCTTCATACTTTCCTATTTAAATTTCTTGTAATTTCAATTACTTGTTAATCTCAATGTAATAGAAAATATAAAGGAATATGTGTACATGCATATTAAAACCTGACATGCTATCTTGTCTTATAAACAGCTTACATCCGTTTTATAGGATAATATTCCTAAAACGGATACATCACATAGCATGTAACATTTATACATTCCCTAAGACTAAACTACGTAAGTCTTTTTGTAGGGAAGTAATTAAGCTCGTTTCCCATTCAAAGTCCAAAAGGGCATTAAGCCCATAGTTAGACATGGATAAAATTGCCCAACCTGATCCTACTCCTATCTCTCGCGAAGAGTTCGAAAGATTAAGCTACACCAATCTACTCAGGGTCCACAAATACCCCTCCATACAGAATCCTCTGCACATGGAGGAATCCAGGGCCAAACAATGCATATTCAACCAGAGTCATCCACACCAGGGGGCAGTAAGGGTATTGGCAAAAAGATGGAAACCCAGATACCTAAACCTCATTCCAATAAAGAAATCATAAATCTTAGGGATGATCGAGAAACTGGGAATATAAGAAAGAAAGTCCAACAAATTACTAGTATAAAGTAATAAATAGATAACACTTAAACCACAATGTTTTTATAAAAAACGTTGTCGTATTATTTTTTACAATTTTTTAATAAAATGTTGTATATATATATATATATATATATATATAAATGTTATGTATTTATAAGGACAATTTTTAATTTTAAATAGATAACGTTTTTTAAAACAAAACGTTATCTATGTAAAAACACGAAGAGAAAAAAACAACGCTGAAGTCAAAATTTGAAATGAAACGCGGAAGGAGTACTTTCTTCTCTCTCGTTTCTTCCTCTCATTCTTTCTCTCCCATTTTCTCTCTCTAGTAGCAGCGGCGACAAACCCTCGTCACTTCGTCGCTCCCTCGCCAGCTTCCTCCTCCTCTTCCTCCTCCTTTATCTCTCTCTCTCTCTCTCTGTTGCTCTCTAATAGTAGATCGATAGTCTCCTCCTTTTTCTTCATAAACATCCCATATTCAATTGCAGTCGGTCATTTTAAAGTTCAATCTGGTAAGAGCTCTTCTCTCTCTATATTCACATATGTATATATGTATATATCTGCATATTATATGAAATATATTATTGTTATTTATCTGAAAAATGCTTATTTAATTTCAGAGAAGAAAATCGAAGATGAGTAAAGGGACAGGAAGAGCGGTCGGAGCCAAGGTGAAGAAGAAGGGAGCGAACTTCGTGATTGGCTGCGGAAAGCCAGTGGAGGACAAAATTATGGGCATTGCTTCACTGGAAAAGTTCCTTCAGGAGAGAATCAAGGTCGGCGGTAAGTAGGAGCTCAGGTGATTCTGTCTCTCAGTTGTCCATGAGAAGAGCAAGATCATCGTCACCTCGACAACAGCTTCTCCAAAAGGTATTCAAAAATTTAATATTGTGATTTCTTTACCCATTTCTAGGTAAGAACATTAGAGTTGATTTATAAAAGTGTCATAATTTTGAATAATAAATGACCTATTTTTTATGGGTTCGTTTGTTTGAGTTTTGGATTCATATCGTGCACGAGAATTTTCTATTGTTGAGTCTGATTGAGGACTCGCCAGTTTGAAAGCCACAGATTTTGGTCTCTCCGTCTTCTTTAAACCAAAACCACTGATTTTGATCTCCTTATTTATTTGATTGTGTATATCATAGGGTTTTTTGTTAAAAGATGCTCTGATATAAGATCATAGTGCTAGAAATTTGATAATTCTTGAGATTGTAATATAGAATTGGTAAAATTGAGATGAACATTGATATGATTAGGCATTACTGTACTTATGATTTAACCTTTAAAGTATTCTATTTTTAACACTTTCGTTCCACTCTTTGCTTTGAGTTCATGAAAGCACATTACCACTTTGCCAAGTAAATGTGAAGAGCATTTGACAAGTACTTGGACCAAATACCGCATCGGGTTTGGCTTTCTTGGATCCCCCAGCTGTTACTTACCTTGCAGAGGACTGAAGCCCCACACTGCAAACTTGTTCTTCTGAAAATTTTTGATGTTTATCCGCAAGTAAGTCTTATGGCTACTTTTGGAAGTCATTGTAGTCTGGCCTAACTAGCTTTTTTTGATAGTCTTCATGTTTTTTTGTTTTCAAATATTAGGCATTGTATTACTGGTTACGCACGTTCTTGCTCAAGCAAAAATATTGCGATAAATCGATTATGGTCGATTGGAAATGGCTCAACAAAGAATGCAAAGAAAAGTTTTCATGTATACATGAAAGTTACTCTTTCTCTTTTCGGTCGATATGTTATCTTCAAATTTTTCCCTTTTATCGTATTTTTCTTTTGAGTCTCTACACATAATAATATCCCTTCATTCCGGATTAGAGAACAGATTCAAATTCTTGATCCAGGTTCCTCTCGGCAAGTCTTTGATATAGGGAGTTACCATTTCTAATCCGAAATTTGTCCTACAACTTATCAATGAAAGGGTTATGCTTGTTTGGTCTGAAACGATCATGAATCGAAATTTTGAATTCCTTGCTCTTAGATAAAGGTATTGATATTAATATCCTCCTCTGCATACTTGACGTAGTAAAGGGGTGGATTGAAAAATATTCTTATATGCCTAAAGTACCCATCAAATTTTGTGATACTCTCATTCCAATAGAGGTAGTTTCTTTCCTTTAGAAGCTTTCACAAGTTGATAAGTTGAAATTAGGATGAAGTTCTTTTCCCTGTATCATGAATATCTGGGGAACAGACAGTTCAGAAGACTGTAGTACATCATTCATGATCAGGACTGGGAAGCTTTAAGTGATGTCTTCTAGATCAAGCAAGGCCTCAGTCTTCTTCTTGCCGTTGTAGTCCAGGATAAGCCTATTATGCTTGATCTGAACTCTGCCAAAATGCCACCTCTTGTGGTATTAGGTTCTGTTCCTTCTAGTTCTGGGACACAACCTATGGTTACTAGTGAAGGGTTTCGACACAGATACGCACAGCAAAAATAGAACAATTTAAGGAAAATTCGAAACCCTAAACAGGATCCATGCGAAAAATAATTAATTCAGTGGTTAGAAATTATACCGATTAAGAAAGCTCGAAAGGATGCGGTTGAATCTCCAACGCAATTCGCTCGGACTGCGTCTCTATGGTATCCACACGAACGCTCCGCGAATCGTCGTACGATCTGCAGAAGAAGGAACCGTGGTACTAGCCACCAAGGATGGGGATTTTTGAAACTGTTTTCTCTCTAGTCTCTCTCTAAGAGCGGCTAGGGTTTTAGTTAATGAATAATACCTAAAATGGTTGCTACATATCATATATATAGCGATTAAAAGAAATTATTCAAAATCTAATTTAATAAAATCCGAATTTATATATATATATATATATATATATATATATATATATATATATATCTTAATTAAGTCTTACTTAATTAATATACATATATACAAATTATCCTTTTAATTTAAATTAAGTGATTTAAATATTATTAATCATATTAATATATTTAAATCCTTCAAATTTAAATTAATTCCCTTTAAATTACGTTCTATGTGTGACCTTATAGGTTATTATTACGTTGGCAATAATTTTAAAATCATATTATAAAATTATAAATAAAGTGAGCGGCATCTAGTAATGCATCATCGCTACCCAAGTAATAATAAGATCGATGATTCGATGCAACCTTTTAAGTGACCAATGTTTCAATGTAATTTAATCCTTTTAACCTTAATATCCTAGATTAAACTTGAGTCATGGAATGTGTCATACTCTTCATAATTTAATCTGAGTTTTCTTGATCAATGAGTAGACTATATGAAACAAATCACTATTTGAGCATGGCCATGCATTTCATAGTCCTACTCAATCAAGAGGCCTATGGATATCACCCTAATATATAGGAAGGTTAAATTCCATCTAGATCACTCATATTTCTCACGATTCATGATGTACCCAATAATCACCTTTATAGTCCACCCTATTAAAGGTGACATTTGATGATATCAAAGTACATAAATTCACGTGTAGTAATATAGTGATTTCAGGTCGGAGGACCATTACATCATTGTCACTATGAGAATTGCTAATGACACTTCACATAATGCTCCATATAGAATTCTCATGGTGGAATGCATCCGATTATCGTTCTCTAACATGTACCTATGTAGTGACTTAATATCTCATATATTTATGACCAATGAGATTTGGTCATCAGTCAATCAACATACTAGTCTCAATGCATCATTGTTGTCCCATCAACAATGATACTCGGCTAAGGACATTTAAGAACAATGATACTAATTATAATTATATAATCTCATGTTCAAGTCACATACTTGAAACTATATAATTTGTATCACTGTTCTAAGGAATTTTATTATGTTAACATTTATATAACGCATTAAATAAAACCATAATAAAATCATTCATTTATCCAATCAAATATAATATCAAAATGTTAAGCAATTATATCAAATAATTGGCTTCTAGGGCATAAACTCTAACAGTCTCCCACTTGCACTAGAGTCAATCACTCATGTATCTAATACCCATGGAACTAGTGTGACCTTCGTGCTTCTGCTGCGACAAAGCCTTGGTCAGTGGATCTGCAACATTATCATCTATTGGCACTCTTCCTATATGTACATCTCCTCTATCAATGATTTCACGGATGATATGGTACCACCTAAGTATATGTTTGGATCGTTGGTGAGATCTGGGTTCCTTAGCCTGTATAATGGCTCCATTATTATCACAGTATAGAGCAATCGGATCAATAATGGTTAGAACAACACCAAGTTCAGTGATGAACTTTTTAATCCATACAGCCTCCTTGGTTGCACTAGAAGCAGCAATATACTCAGCCTCTGTTGTAGAATTGGCTATTGTCTCTTACTTCGAACTCTTCTAGCTAACAACACCACCATTAAGGCAAAACACAAAACCTGACTGAGACTTATAGTCATCATTGTCAGTCTGGAAACTAGCATCTGTGTAACCCTTTACTGCCAGTTCATCTTCATCTCCATATACCAAGAATGAATCCTTAGTCCTCTTAAGGTACTTGAGGATATTCTTGATTGTTGTCCAGTGACCTTTACCTGGATTCGACTGGTATCTGCTCGTCATGCTCAAAGCATAAGAGACATCCGGGCGAGTACATATCATTGCATACATGATAGATCCAATTGTCGAAGCATAAGGGATCTTTCTCATATGCTCCTCATTATCTTGTGACTTAGGACATTGGGCCTTAGAGATCTTTACACCATTAGTCATGGGTATGTGTCCTCTTTTTGCCTCTTGCATGCTGAACCGTTTCAGCACTTTATCAATATATGTACTTTGACTTAGGCCGATCATTTTTCTCGATCTATCTTGATAGATCTTGATACCTAAAATGTAGGCTGCATCGCCTAAATCTTTTATGGAGAAACATTTTCCTAACCATGTTTTTACAGCCTGTAATGAAGGAATGTCATTCCCAATAATTAATATGTCGTCAACATATAATATCAGGAATACAATGTGACTCCCACTAACCTTCTTATATACACAAGGTTCATCTTCATTTTTAATAAAGCCAAACTCTTTGACTGCTTCATCAAATTGAAGATTCCAACTCCGAGATGCTTACTTCAATCCATAAATGGATCGCTCCAGCTTACATACCTTTCCAGCCTCCTTTGGATTGATAAAACCCTCAGGTTGTGTCATGTATACATCCTCAAGGAGATTTCCTTTAAGGAAAGCAGTTTTGACATCCATTTGCCAGATTTCCTAATCATAAAAAGCTGCAATAGCAAGTAAGATCCTGATGGATTTAACCATTGCCATTGGAGAGAAGGTTTCATCATAGTCAACACCTTGAACTTGCTTGTAACCTTTTGCTACCAGTCGGCCTTTGTAGGTTTGTACATTACCATCCATGACGGTTTTCTTCTTGAAAACCCACTTGCACCCGATTGGTTTTACCCCTTTGGGTAGATCAACCAAAGTCCATACTTGGTTAGTATACATAGAGTCCATTTTAGATCTCATGGCTTCAAACCATCTCTCAGAATCTGGTCCATTCATAGCTTCTTGGTAGGAAGCAGGCTCATCCTGATCTATGAGCATCACATCGCCATTTTGAGTCACAAGATATCCATAATATCTCTCGGGCTCCTGGTGTGTCCTACCAGATCTACGAATTCCTTTTGTAATTTGAGTAGGTTTACTTTCCACAATTTCTTATGGTTCCTGCTCACGTTCCAACTCAGGTTCAATGATATTTTGTGGTTCTCGAATTTCTTTGAGTTCTACTTTCCTCCCACTGTTTCCTTTATAGACAAATTCTCTTTCTAGAAAAATACCAGTTCGAGCAACAAACACTTTATTCTCAAAAGGTTTGTAGAAATAATACCCTTTTGTTTCTTTTGGGTATCCCACAAAATTACATTTGTCGGATTTGGGTCCGAGCTTGTCAGAATCCAGACGTTTTACAAATGCCTCGCAACCCCAAATCTTCATGAACGACATACTAGGACGTTTCCCAGTCCACATCTCATATGGTGTCTTCTGAACCGTCTTTGTAGGAACACGGTTAAGTGTGAATGCAGCTGTCTCTAGGGCATGACCCCAGAAGCTTATTGGAAGATCTGCATGACTCATCATTGATCGTACCATGTCCAATAAGGTGCGATTTCTCCTCTCAGATACACCATTCCATTGTAATGTTCCAGGTGGAGTGAGCTGTGATATAATACTACACTCCTTTAGAAGGTCATCAAAGTCTTTGCTTAAGTATTCACCTCCTCGATCGGATCGAAGGGCTTTTATGCTTTTGCCAAATTGGTTTTGAACTTCATTCTTGAATTCCTTGAACTTTTCAAAGGATTCGGATTTGTGTCTCATAAGATACACATATCCATATCTACTGAAGTCGTCAGTAAATGTAATGAAGTAATAAAACCTACCTCTTGCTAACGAACTCATGGGTCCACATACATCACTATGTATAAGTCCCAATATATCACTAGCCCGTTCACTGTGTCCAGTGAAAGGGGCTTTAGTCATCTTGCCTAATAAATAATATTCGCATTTTTCATATGATTCAAAATCAAATGAATCCAAAAATCCATCTTTATGGAATTTTGATATGCGTTTCTCATTTATATGGCTCAAACGACAGTGCCAGAGATATGTCGGATTTGAATCATTTGATTTAAATCATTTTGTATTTATGTTATAGATAGACATTTCTAAATCAAGAATATAAAGACCGTTAAACAATTGTGCAACACCATAGCAAATATCATTTAAGTAAAACGAACAACGATTGTTCTTAATTATAAATGAAAAACCTTTCTTGTCCAAACAAGAAACAGAAATAATGTTTTTGCTTATAGTAGGCACATAATAACAATCCTCTAATTCTAATATTAGCCTAGTGGGCAAAGATAAATGATAAGTTCCTACGGCCAGTGCAGCAACTTTTGCTCCATTCCCAACTCGTAGGTCAACCTCTCTTTTTGCCAAAGTCCTACTCCTTCGAAGTTCCTGCACATTAACACAAATGTGAGAACCACATCCAGTATCCAATACCCATGATGTAGAAGTAGACAAATTGACTTATATAACATATATACCTGAATCAGAAGTCACACTTCCTTTCTTTTTCTTCACTTCTTCCAAATAAGCATGACAATTCCTCTTCCAGTGTCCAGGTTTTCCACAAAAGTGACAATCACCTTCTTTAGCCACCCCACCTTTAGGTTTTATAGCCTGTTTGGTTTTGGAATTAGGTTTGGCACCAGAATTAGATCCTATCTTTTTCTTGCCTTTACATTTTCCCTTAGCATTCCCCTTTTGCACCATCATTATGGGAGCGGGTCCTGCCTTTTTCATGTTATTCTCAGCAGTTCTTAACATGCTCAACAACTCAGTAAGGGGTTTCTCAATTTCATTCATAAGATAATTTGTAACAAATTCAGAGTAGCTTCTATTCAAGGATTGCAAAACAAGATCAGTTTGGGCTTCCGGAGTGATTGAAAAACCCAACCTATCAAGGTACTCAATATACCCAATCATTTTCAGCACATGTGGACCAACTGGATCACGTTCACCCATCTTACAGTGATACAACGCCTTGCTTATACCATACCTCTCCTGTCGAGCATGCCCTTCGAACAATTTTTTGAGATGCTCGATCATCTCATAAGTATCCATCAACTCATGTTACTTCTGAAGCTCAGCGTTCATGGTTGCTAGCATGAGATAACTCACGTCCAGAGCATCATCTTGATGCTTCTTGTAAGCATTATGCTCCGCATGTGGTGTAGTGACAGCTGATGCTGCAGGAATGGGCCCATCAAGGACATATAGCTTGAGCTCTTTTTTGAGCACAATCCTCTAGTTCCTGTGCCTGTCAAGGAAATTAATCCCGCTCAGCTTGTCCTTCTCAAGGACTGATCGTAGTGAAAGACTACTTGTGTTGTTGTTGTTTGTCATTGATATCTATAATTTATAAATGCCAAAATAATAAGTCAAATTGCAGAGTTGATATTATGTAATTGATAATAGTACATTCAAAATATACCTCCCACTATTTTATTCAAATTAATAGCCCTCACCATTAATTCGGAAAGCATTTTCTATTAAATCTTTCTAGTTAGCCAAGATCCATATTTCATTATGACTTAAGTTAGCTTTGGCTAATCTCTTAAAACATAATTATTTAGGTAGACAACCCTTTTGTCAATTATATCATATAGAACTCTTGGATAGTTTGGTAAACAACATTTGTTTCTAGTCCATCTAATGGTACCTTCCAAACTCTATGCCTTTAAGTCCACAATCCTATTGAGATAACTTAGTTAAGTCGGGCCCAATGATTTTAACAATTTGGATATCACAATTATCTTATCGCATCTTACCTAGATAAATAGGGTAATTTGCTTTGGCAAACCTACATCTATTGATTAAGGTCTTGATAAGTGTTATTCATTGGAAGGCATCTGATTTAGACTTAATAATATAATGAGGGATTTTATTAATAAATTTAGATCTCACCAATTTTAATCTTATTAAACATGCACATTATTTATCATATCATATTGCATACAAGCATAAATAAAGTGCAAAATTAAATGTGTCACAGTTATGGCCCAATCCAATGTCAATCTTTTCAATCTAATGAAAGATTGAAGGTCAATCTAAGGTGGTAAAAGATCTTAAAATAAGTAGCTTCCTTGGATCTTCCTCAAGCATGTGCCTCCTTTCCATCATCACCTTTCCATCGTGTTCTCCATCTTGACATCTTCATCGATTACAGATTATTACATGACATAAAGAAACCTCGAGTTACATTCGAGGGGATTTAGATGAGAAGAGAATATTACATTAGAATTTATAGAAAGGCACGACATGCAAGCCGTATTTCAAAACCATAAACCACTAACCTATGGGTCAAAAGGCCATAACTGTGCACCATGCATATCACAATAAGCATATAACAATTTAAAATAAAATTAAAGAATAATATATAACAAATTGGGGTCACGACCATCGTGCGCAACGACGGGGGAGTCCAAGGGGGGTCTCCCCCCCTGGCGGTGGTCCGGTTGATCGAACTACAATCTGTATTGCAGAATTTTTCCATACAAATCTCTGAAACATTTTTAGAATCATATATTTAATCCACCCAGTACAATCATAATAACAATACACCCGGTACATATCATATATGTCCAGTTTCAAATAATCATATTAAACTGAACCTTCATACTTCTAATCCAATTAGAACATAAGTTGTATACTGTTATTACGCCATATAAGATACAATTAACAGAACATCATATACATGCATATCTATCACTGATATTCATAATACCAGAATACGATTACATACAGAATATTATATATTCAATTTATGTTCGATAAAATTGTATGATCATATATATCATATATATATATCAAAAACAATATAATCAATTTCAGATCGGTAAAGTTGTAACATCATATATCACATATATCGAAAGCAATAAGACACGTAATCTGAATTAATCGTTTCACAAGTAGCTCTGATACCACTGAAGGGTTTTGACACAGAAATGCACAGCGGAAATAGAACAATTTAAGGCAAATTCGAAACCCTAAACAGGATCCATGTGAAAAATAATTAATTTAGTGGTTAGAAATTATACCGATTAAGAAAGCTCAAAACGATGAGGTCGAATCTCCAATGCAATTCACTCGAACTGCGTCTCTACGGTATCCACACGAACGCTCCACAAATCGTCATACGATCTGCAGAAGAAGGAACCGCGGTACTAGCCACCAAGGATGGGGATTTTTCGAAACTGTTTTCTCTCTAGTCTCTCTCTAAGAGCGGCTAGGGTTTTAGTTAATAAATAATACCTAAAATGGTTGCTACATATCATATATATAGCGATTAAAAGAAATTATTCAAAACCTAATTTAATAAAATCTGAATTTATATATGTATATCTTAATTAAGTCTTACTTAATTAATATAGCTATATATAAATTATCCTTTTAATTTAAATTCGTGATTTAAATACTATTAATCATATTAATATATTTAAATCCTTAAAATTTAAATTAATTCCCTTTTAAATTACGTTCTATGTGTGTGACCTTATATGTTATTATTACGTTTGCAATAATTTTAAAATCATATAATAAAATTATAAACAGTGAGCGGCATCTAGTAATGCATCACTGCTACCCAAGTAATAATAAGATCGATGATTCGATGCAACCTTTTCACGACCAATGTTTCAATGTAATTTAATCCTTTTAACCTTAATATCCTAGATTAAACTCGAGTCATGGAATGTGTCATACTCTTCATAATTTAATCTGAGTTTTCTTGATCAATGAGTAGACTATATGAAACAAATCACTATTTGAGCATGGCCATGCATTTCATAGTCCTACTCAATCAAGAGGCCTATAGATATCACCCCTAATATATAGGAAGGTTAAATTCCATCTAGATCATTCACATTCCTCACACGATTCATGATGTACCCAAATATTGCAGATAAATCTGATTATGGTCGATTGGAAATGGCTCAACAAAGAATGCAGCAAAAGATTTCATGTATACATGAAAGTTGTTACTGCTCTTTTCAGTCAGTATGTTATCTTCAAATTTTTCCCTTTTATCGTATTTTTCTTTTTGAGTCTCTACACATAATAATATCCCTTCATTCCAGGATTAGAGAATAGATTCAAATTCTTGATCAGGCCTCTCGGCAGAAGGTCTTTGATATGGGAGTTACCATTTCTAATCAAAATTTGTCCTACAACTTATCAATGAAAGGGTTATGCTTGTTTTGAGTGCAAACGATCTCAGAATCAAATTTTGAATTCCTTGCTCTTAGATAAAGGTATTGATATTAATATCCTCCTCTACATACTTGACGTAGTAAAGGGGTGGATTGAAAAATATTCTTATATGCCTAAAGTACCCATCAAATTTTGTGATACTCTCATTCCAATAGAGGTAGTTTCTTTCCTTTAGAAGCTTTCACAAGTTGATAAGTTGAAATTAGGATGAAGTTCTTTTCCCTGTATCATGAATATCTGGGGAACAGGGCAGTTCGAGAAAAGCGTAGTACATCATTCATGATCGTGGATGGGGAAGCTTTAAGTGATGTCTTCTAAATCAAGCAAGGCCTCGGTCTTCTTCTTCTTTGGTTGTAGTCCGGATAAGCCTATTATCCTTGATCCGAACTCCGCCAAAATGCCACCTCTTGTGGTATTAGGTTACTGCTCCTTCTAGTTAGGGACACAACCTATGGTTACTAGTGAAGGGTTTCGACACGATCATCATACGACAAAAATAGAACAATTTAAGGAAAATTCAAACCCTAAAACAGGATCCATGCGAAAAATAATTAATTCATTGGTTAGAAATTATACCGATTAAGAAAGCTCGAAATGATGCGGTTGAATCTCCAACGCAATTCGCTCGGACTGCGTCTCTATGGTATCCACACGAACGCTCCGCGAATCGTCGTACGATCTGTAGAAGAAGGAACCGTGGTACTAGCCACCAAGGATGGGGATTTTTGAAATCTGCTTTCTCTCTAGTCTCTCTCTAAGAGCTAATTTAGGGTTTTAGTTAATGAATAATACCTAAAATGGTTGCTACATATCATATATATAGCGATTAAAAGAAATTATTCAAAACCTAATTTAATAAAATCCGAATTTATATATATATATATATATATATATATATATATATATATATATCTCTTAATTAAGTCTTACTTAATTAATATACATATATACAATTATCCTTTTAATTTAAATTCGTGATTTAAATATTATTAATCATATTAATATATTTAAATCCTTCAAATTTAAATTAATTCCCTTTTAAATTACGTTCTATGTGTGTGACCTTATAGGTTATTATTACGTTGGCAATAATTTTAAAATCATATTATAAAATTATAAACAGTGAGCGGCATCTAGTAATGCATCACTGCTACCCAAGTAATAATAAGATCGATGATTCGATGCAACCTTTTCGTGACCAATGTTTCAATGTAATTTAATCCTTTTAACCTTAATATCCTAGATTAAACTCGAGTCATGGAATGTGTCATACTCTTCATAATTTAATCTGAGTTTTCTTGATCAATGAGTAGACTATATGAAACAAATCACTATTTGAGCATGGCCATGCATTTCATAGTCCTACTCAATCAAGAGGCCTATGGATATCACCCCTAATATATAGGAAGGTTAAATTCCATCTAGATCACTCATATTTCTCACACGATTCATGATGTACCCAATAATCACCTTTATAGTCCACCCTATTAAAGGTGACATTTGATGATATCAAAGTACATAAATTCACGTGTAGTAATATAGTGATTTCAGGTCGGAGGACCATTACATCATTGTCACTATGAGAATTGCTAATGACACTTCACATAATGCTCCATATAGAATTCTCATGGTGGGTCTGTCCAGTACATCGTTCTCTAACATGTACCTATGTAGTGACTTAATATCTCATATATTTATGACCAATGAGATTTGGTCATCAGTCAATCCACATACTAGTCTCAATGCATCATTGTTGTCCCATCAACAATGATACTCGACTAGGGACATTTAAGAACAATGATACTAATTGTAATTATATAATCTCATGTTTAAGTCACATACTTGAAACTATATAATTTGTATCACTGTTCTAAGGAATTTTATTATGTTAACATTTATATAACGCATTAAATACAACCATAATAAAATCATTCATTTATCCAAACAAATATAATATCAAAATGTTAAGCAATTATATCAAATAATTGGCCTCTAGGGCATAAACTCTAACAACTGGTGTCACAAAAGGTTCCAAGGAGGGTCCTGTAACAATAGATAGCCTTGTGAAGAAGCATGCACAATTTCTAAGTAAGATGAGCCAACTTCAGGTATTTGCATCAACTATTGACACTTTTACAGCATTTTGAAAATATGATTGGGTTTTAAAAAACGTTGTGTAATTTGCTTAACTACAACGTTTTAAAAACGTTGCATAAGGGTGTCAAATAGATGACACCCTTAACCACGACGTTTTTCTAACTGAAACCACAACGTTTTTTCCGCATTCTCTATTTACTGTTTTGTAGTAATGAATGGAGGAGACCATCCGGTCAATCAAAGGGACTGGAAACTATGGGAGTGTCACCTATTCAGATCTCTACATATTCCCAGGGGCTCGATATCCTACCAAATTTAAAGTCCCAGAGTTTGAAAAGTACAATGGGGCAGGCGATTCCTATATGCATCTGAAAGTCTACATTGGCGAACTGGGGTCTTATACTGAAGATAAGAGCCTCAGAATGCAACTTTTTCAAAAGAGTCTCACCGGAGAGGCTAAAGCCTGGTATGCCCGACTTGACAATGCCAAAATTCACAACTGGGAAGAATTGGCCCATGCCTTTCTAAATAAGTACAGTTTTCAGTCATAAATGGCACCGGATAGATACCAGGTGACTAAAGTCAAAAAGCAAAGTACTGAATCTTTTCGAGAATATGCCCAAAGGTGGAGACATCTCGTAGCGCAAGTCATTCAATCAATGACGGAAACTGAGATGGTAATGACGTTTATTGACATTCAAGAGGCGCCTTACTATAAGAGGATCCTAGCAGACATAGGAAAGCCATTCTCGGAAATGATCAAACACGGAAAAATGGCAAAAATGGGCCTAAAGGTAGGCAAGATTAAAGACTTCACTGCCTTGGAAGCAGTCGCCAAGCATATATAGACTGACAAATATGCAAAGTGATCCCAAGGGTGTACCCAATAAAGGCATTTAAGATGTATCCCTTGTTTTACAGGGGCAAGCTAGGAGACCAACCTACAATCCCCCCATTTTGAAAATGTAAGATAATCTGCCATCTCAACAACAGGCTTCATTCAACCAATACCCAGACAGGAAAAGAAAATTTGAAAGAACGGAAAATCGGGTGTTCACTCCGCTGGGCGATTCCCTTGAAAATGTATTGGCGATATTAATGGATCAAAAGAAAATTACCGAATTGGCCCCACCTCTGGAACCAAGGAGCAAAAGATACAATCCAAGCCAAAAATGTGCTTACCACTCGAGGTCTTCGGGACATGATACACAAGATTGTTGGTCTTTAAAGCAAAAAATTCAAAATCTGATCGAAAGTGGCAGTATTGTGGTCTAACAACCTAATCAACAAAATGTCAACACCAACCTTCTGTTGCAGCATGATACGGGGGAAGTAAACATGATCGGGTCAGGAAGCGCTGAAATATATCCAATTCGTAAGTGCATATGAAGGATAGAGGACTACCCTAAAGGCACAGAACAAATGTCCTAAAGTGGGAAAACTCGGAGGAGGGTATCATAGTAATGCAAAAATTAGAGACGATCTAGAATCAAGTAAATCTGCTAGTTAATCTGATAGTGCGCCAACATCAGGATACGAGGCAGTTCTTCACTCAACTATCAGAAGGCCATGAAAAGGGGGATGATAAATTGCTAGAAGATCTCGCCAACAGAAAAATCGCTCGGGGGAATGTGAATTATCAAAGAAGAAAGATCAAGCAACCTCCACAAGAGTCCGAAAATTCACCCCTATAAGCAAATCCAATGAAGAAATGTTACACCTTCTGATAAGCGAAGGAAGGATTACTGAGTTGCTGTCTCCTATAAATCCCAAGATAAAGAGTTATGATTCCACCAAGATATGTCTCTACCATTCTAACTCACTTAGACATACGACTGAGGAATGTTGGTCTTTACGACATAAAATCTAGGATCTTATTGAAAATGGAAAGCTGGAGATAGAATTTCTCATGACCAAAAAAGACGAAAAGGAAATAAAAAGCTTATGATGTCCACTCAAGACAGGCAGTTCAAATGATGTGAAGGCTATGGGCGATAATCCTGGCAGAACACAAGATGGAGTGATCCTAATGCAGGAAATGACAGAGGAGACAAGGGAATCCCCAAAGGAAATTCCTACGCCAACATCCAACCTCCTGTGGTCCAAAGATAGCAACCACATTCCAAATCTTATAACCTTGGATGATGCGAAGGAAATACTAATCCTTTCCAAGGAAGAAAAAACCAAAAATGAAAGTTCCTTGCAAGAAATGCGACAACAGTTTAAGGGAGATTTCATGGTCGAATCCTCTCAAGCCCAAGAAAAAGGTGAAGGAACAGATGAAGGAAAATGTGGTGAGGTTATCAGGGAAACCAACCCCTCAAAGAATCCAGAGTTCATCCCTATTTGCGAGGGGTTCAGTTCAAGCGTCTCTAAGGAATGTACTGAATCAGGAAGTGATCAAGTTATGACCATAAGTGAAGACATTCAGAACAAAGAAGTAACCTCTATCGCGAGCCTTGAAGGCAACATAACCACTGACAACTGGACTATCAGGCCTCAACTAGCCAAGAAGATGTAGATCCAGGGGATAAGTTTGCGAGTTCCAGAAGATGTTGGGACGGTATCACTTTCTTCGTAGTATGCCTTTTATTTTCCATGCATGTAAATATTGAAAAAAAAGAAAAAAAAGGAAAAAGAAAAAAAAAGAAAAAAAAAAGAAAAAAAAAGAAATAAAGAAAAAAAAATCAAAAATCAAATCATTCAGGTTTCAGTTCATTAAGCCTGAACTACGAAAGACATGATCTCCTCTCCAATAGGAGTACGTAGGCAGCCATTTATGGTGTGGTCAAACCAAACAAAAACCCAAACAAACACTTCTCAAACCGTTTATCTTATCAAGTAGGAACTACACAGACCTGATCTCCCTCACATACAGGAGTACATAGGCAACCATCAATGGTGTGGTCTGAACCTCAAAAGAAACATCCAAACCCAAACATCAATCCCAAGTCTACGCCCAAGAAAAACCCTCCAAGTCAGCGACCCATATGGAGAAGACCCAACAACACAAGGACCTTCAAAGAGCCGACACCCTCAATCACAAGTCTTCATCAAATCAGAAGAAAGTCATCAGAGCCGATTGTGCGAACAAGTCAGGAACAATGATTGAGGGCATCAAAGCCCAAATCCACTACCTGTTCACCATCTGATACAAAGGTAAAAGCCTATTGCGATCTCAGCATCCTAGCAAAGCAACTATCCCAGACAACAAGCAAGGCTGGAGCAATTTCAATATTGGCGACAACCTGATATTGGGACCCTTACAAAAAGACTGGGGCAATCTCGGGAACCATGACAACTCAACACTGGGGCATTTATCAACCATCCTAAAGAGGAAAATGCACCAGTCAGCACCATCAGCATGGTACATCCTCATCAGAGCTTCCCTCATATCATCTCACTGGCGATTCAGATATTGCTCACTTGCGATTTAGTCAACAAAGAGAGTTTCTCATATGAATACCCGACATCAACATGTGAAAGGATTGGGGCATTTTTTGATTCCAAGAAAGGGAAGGAGTTTAAGGCAGGATCAAACCTCTCATCAAAAGAAAGGGAAGGAGTTTAAGGCAGGATCAAGCCTCTCATCAAAAGAAAGGGGAGAACTCCTATCACGGCGATATAAGCTTGCCCCTACAGAAAAGGGGAAAATTCTCAAAAAAAATTCTTAACTCAAAAGTAAAGGCCCAATGACAAAAGGTTTGGCAAATGAAATCTACACCATCAAACATGTTAACCTGCATTAAATCCTTATAAGTTGAGGCCTCTACACTAAAGTAAAAATCTAGGCAGCGAAAGAATGAGTTGCACCTTCCAGGGATATCAACGGCATTTAAGTCATCATTTCAGCCGGGTTGCAAATCAAACGCTCAAGGAAATGGGGCACAAGCACCCAACAGCGAAAGAAAACTCCAAATCATCTCAAAAAGGGTGAAAAAAAATTCTACTCCATACAAATTACAATCTGCATCAACCTAGGACGATAGACTCCTAAGAAAATCTAGATCATCACATCATGTATGATCTGCACATGTGCAAAGGCGCTACATCAATGTACATCTCTATCAAGCATAACATCAGGCAGAGTCTGGTGAAGCAAACCTTTGGATCTTACTTCAGCGAAGGTATCAGAAGATCCAGTATTAGAAACCATTGGCATAAATTCAGCGTAACATCAAGACAGTTCAGCGATGAAAGCTTTGTATACCACCGTTTGAGTGGGAACCGAAACAGTTTGGCGATGTCAGCATATTTAACTACCAACAGGATAAAATCCGTTGTCAAACTACCATCAGGGTAGGCATCATTGTAAAGTACCCATCGTATACATCGGGAGGGTCTGGTGATCTCAAATCGTCATCCCCTTAGAGATGTAAAAAACATCTCAATTTCTCTTCATCAAACAGGCATCAGTGACACCTACAAAAAGCCAAACCGTTGTAGTCAACACCAGCATAGGCATCAGTAATCCCCGGTAAAGGTAAAGAGATTTGAGAAAGCATTTTTTACATTCATCATAACATTCATTATATTGCGATTTGCGTTATGTGAAATGTGATGTGCGATGTGCGATTTGCGAAGTGCGATTGGCCAAATGCGAAGTGCGAAGTACAAAATGAAATGTGCGATTTGCGAACTGTGATTTGCGAAAACATTTTAACATTCATCATAACATTCATTACATTGTGATTTGCATCATTAAAAATACCATGTCATATTTCAAGCGTCTACCAATCTTTATCATGTCCATTCCATTGCATTGCATGAACATGATAAAGAGGGGCATCTGTAGACACTCGAAATTTTCTTTTCCTATTACTAACTATGTAGGAGGGCAAAAGAGTCTTTTTCACACTCTAGAGATAACCCTTGAGGACCACAACATCAATTCTAACCCCGGAGATAGCCCGGGAAATAGATTTTCCAACCCCGAAGATAACCCCGGGAAATCAGTTGCCAACCCTAGAAATAACCCCAGGAAGGTCAGTTCTAACCCTAGAAATAACCCCGAGAGATCAAGTGTAAAGCCCGGAGTCAACCCCGAGAGGTCAAGCCAACCTCAGAGATAACCCTGAGGACATTTAGAGTCAACAAAATGACAATCTCAAAGATAACCCTGAGAAAAGACTGGTACAACTGTGCAAAAACCGGAGATAACCTTGGGAGGGGAAAAATGGTCATTTTGCCAACTTAACTTCAACTTAAATCAAATACACTCATTCAAAATCATATTGCTTCAAAAGAAGTTCCACAAGAACCATATCTTAACTTTCGAGCACAAACTACGCAAAACGGCTTAACGGACTGCCTGACGGAAACTTGGAAATCCCATTTCAGTTATGGACCCATCTTCTTTGAATCAAAAAAGGGAAAATCCAATGGCATTGCATAGCTCTCAGAAAGAGCTTTCCGGAATGGTATGGCACCCTTCCATCGGACTCCCGAATTGAAAGTTATGAAGGTTCGAGCGAACAACGTGTTGTCCGAGTGCATGTACTTTGAGATAACGGGACCCACACTGCCCAGGGCACCCTGGGCAGCCGCAGGTACACCTGTTTCTACCGCAGGTACACCTGCGGCACTCCCCTCTATAAATAGAGGGCTTGGGGTGGCCATATTTAGAAGAAAGAGATGCGAGGAAGCCCTGTCCAATTTGCTCTGTACACACTCCATATTGAGTGTTTCCTCATTTTAAACACCTGTTAGCTCACATATAGCTATATTTTTACCGGCGGGAGCTGAGTGTTTATCCATCTAGAGTTATAGAAGCCTAGATTGGCGTTTTCACCGTAAGCCTTCTCTCATCATCTATAAAGTGTTTCTCTTCATCTTTGCACACACTATTCTACATATTGAGAGTCCCGTTGTGTGCGTATGCAGGACTTCTATCTTAGTGGTTTTCATTTTTGTCTCAGATATATATATATATATATATATATATATATATATATATATATATATATATATATATATATATGGACTAACATTATCGAGTTATGCCTCGATTGAGCACGGATTTTACATCCAAGCATTTATTTGCTTTTTATATATATATATATATATATATATATATTTCTGTCGAGCTTCGGAGTTTACTTTGAGGCCTTTTACTTTGCTTTTATTTACATTTAGTCCCTTTGAGTTTTACTTACGTGGCGCTTTACTACTTTATTTACTTTTCCGATCCCCATGGAGTTGCTTCTTTGTGGTTGATCATGTCCATATATATATATATATATATATATATATATATATATATATATATATATATATATATTACCGCTTTTATATATTTACATTTCCAATCCCCCATGGAGATGCTTCGTGGTGGTTGATCATGTTTGTATATATATATTTACAGCTTTTATATATATAACTGTTTACTGCTTTTCATATACACTGCGGCATCATGTGAGCCTAGGAATCATGTGATCACAGATTCAGTCTACTGAATCTAGATTTGGTTCCCGTGATGGACATTTTCAGTTGTGTGCAGCTTGTACATTATTTACGGTGTCTGAATTTCCTTGGATGGTTGTCATGTCCATGAGGACTTCGGCATTGCTATATATTATTTTCTCGAAGATGCCTCGCATCTCGAAAATAAAAGCAAACAAGCCAAATATGTAATAATAAAATGGAAGTATGAAAAGGTCCCAATTCCTATTGAGCACAGGGTTTGAAAAACCCCTTTTTACAAAACTTCATTGCTCTATCCTGTTTAAAAATGAATTTTTCTATAAATTCAAACCCTTTGTATATAGGTGCAAACGAGGCCTCGCACTACTTCCAAATAAATTGCACATTGATCCACACACACACACACACACATTCATATAACAGTTTCTTGAAAAGTGGCAGTTACCGTGGTAACACGGTTGTCGGGGGTGCCTACACCTTCCCTCTACATAATCAAGCCCCCGAACCCAAATGAATCTCGGTTTCACATACCCATTTAGCAGTGTCACATCACTAGGTCAATGTGCAAACCTTTTTCTCGGTTTCGTTGGTACAACCAGTTAAAAACACCAACTGGCGACTCTTACAGTCAAATCGTCGACATGATACATGTCGGACCTTTTTCACTTGTTTTTTCAAACAAATCCCACATAACATGAGAACACCAAAGAACAAGAAACGAAAAGGGACAAATAAAAATCCAGACGTCGACACCTAACATTAGGCTGTTAGGCCTTACTTTTCAATTTTTTCCAAATTTCTAAAAATGCTAGTTTCGTGCATCTAAGTGTTATAGATCTATGATCTATCAACCCAGGTCACTTCTTAACACCATTTAACACAACTTTAAACAACAAATCATAACATTAACAACAATCTTTAAGGATTTCAAAAAATTAGGGTTTATACCTCTTTAGGCTAAAATCTTGAATCTGAACCTTGATGTTTGTTCTTGGAGAGCTAACACATGATCCCAGCTTAAATTTTTACACACTCTCAGTCTACACTTCCGAAATTTTAGAGAGAGAAGGCTTTGGTGACTTTGCTAAGTAAAGTAGATCTTTCTCTCTCTCTAATCAATATATAATTTGGTTCCATGCATTGAATGTAGCTGATGAAATGGCTGAGAGCTATGATTTAAGTCACATGGGGTAGTTAGGGTTGGTCACTAACTCCATTATATAGAAAGATTTGCAAGCCACCAATTAAAGAATGTGACAAAAGGGCGTTCTAGTCTTTTTGCATACCATTTTAATGGCAAAATTATCATTTGATCCAACCCTTAGGGTTTAGGGTTTAACCCTTAGGTCTTGTAATTACATTTCTAAAATTTTCCAATTAAGGTTGTAAAAATAGAAAATTAGAATTTCTAAATTATAATTAGGGTTTCCTAATTATATTAAAATTCTCTAATCATATTAGGGCTTGTAATTAGGATTAATGTTTCCTAATTAACAATTAAGGTTTACAAATAGAAATTAGAGTTTCTAATAATTAGGGTTTCTAATTATTAGAGTTTCTAATTAAAAATCATTAGGGTTTTCCCTAATTAGGTTATAATTAATAACACTTAAGCCTGATACTAGCATTTGAATTCCCAAATTAGGGTTTTCAACTTCCAAATTAGGGTTTCAGATTTCCGAAACTGAAATTACGGTTTCTAGAGGTGGTTTTAGGGTTTATTATCCATTGCTTGGGTTTTCTAACTGAACGTTGACGTTCTTAATATATACTTAGGGTTTGTCATAAATATAGTTTATCTGGTCAACCTGTGACCCTTAACCACATATTGTACACATATAATACCATATTCACAAAACATATTCACTTATATACATAATCCTGAATAATTTACCACACAAATTTTAAATTCACAAAATTCCTTCTCGGAAATCTCAAATCTATTCACTTATTTTCTGTCTAGATTCTAATATTGAATCTTAAATCAATCAATTATGATTTTAAAATTTTTCTAAATTCTCGGGTTGTCACCGATAACATCAAGATCTAGGTTTAAATGATGGTCAAAGTGGTACCCTTAGTGACTGACTATGAGTTTCTGGGTTTGGCCAAGAATATGAAAAACACATATAGTGATGGTTCTATCGCTATATGCAGTCTTTAGCAACACTTTATTTTTAAAATTAATTATTATGTTAAATAATTAGAGAAAAATAGTTTTTAATTATTAAAATAAAAATTAAATTACTAAAAATTATTTTAAAGTCCGAAAATTAGTTTTTAATAATTTTAATATATTTCATAAATATTTAATATTTTGAAATATTAAAGGTATTTAATTTAGTTAATTATTATATTAAATAAATTATTTCAAAATGATTTTAATACTTGAAAAATCATTTAAAATTATATTATGATATAAGAAAATATTTGAAGTTATTTTAATGACTTTTAATATTTTGTGATGAATTTCATTAATAAATTAATATTAATGATAATTAAGTTATTTAATAAATATATTAAATAAATTATGAAAAATAAAATTAATGATTTAAAAATCAAATAAAAATGATTTAAGGGTTATAAAATAATTTAAGTTATAAAATATAAATTTAGATATTTTGTCATGAAAATTATTAATATTTTGATATTAATGATATTAAATTTATTTAATAATTATATTAAATAAATAGTTTTAAAATGGTTTTATCAATTTAAAAATCATTTAAAAAGAATATAAATGAATTAGAAATATTTTAAGTTATACTTAATGACTTTTAATATTTGGATAAATAATTCATTAATATTTAAATATTAATGGTAATTATTAAAAATGATTTTAAATGTTTTAAAAATTATTTAAGTGTAATATTAATACTTTAAAAATATTTTAAGTTATTATAAATAACTTTAATATTTTAGGCAATGGTTTCATTAATAGTTTAATATTAATTAAATATTAATGATAATAGAATTATTTGATATTTAAATTATTTTATATTGATTCTAGTGTTTGAAAAATCATGATAAATTATAATAATTATTTAAACATTATTATAAAGCTATGAAAAATAATATGACTGATATTTACATTTATTCAAATACAAAATAGAGTTTTAAACTCACTAATTACCCAATAAAGCCATTGGTACACCAAAATATTTCAGAAATTGATCTGGACTTATATAATTTGTCTGTATACGTGTTTGTTTATGATCCAATGACTGCTAAACATACGTGACAATGTGATTAGGTTATGTGCTGACTATAAATAGTAGTACTATATGATATGATATATTATTCTAATCGAATAAATGATCTTATTAATGATACGCTTGATATAAAAGATAAAACTAAGTTGTGTATTGTAAGCAGCAGATCAGGCAAGTATCCTACCTTTGCATTTACTTTATGCAATGGACATAAGTAAGAAAGTTTCAGAATTATATTATCATTGTGCCAGAATATTAACTCTATTGTTATCGATTATGTATCCGATCATTATTTATCAGTACAGTATTATTGTATAATTTTGATATTTATTCTGTTCGTTAATTTTTAAATATGATTATACAAGTGTCCTCACTTGGATAAATATTGTATTTAATCACATGTTCATACATACTTATTAATTTCCATTACGTATATGTTGACTTAAAAGTTGTCTAAGCTATTTGATCCAGCTAGCTAGACACAAACTTAAAAATATTGGTAAACAAGATAGAACTTTATTAATATTCGACCAAATTGTTTTGGTTTGGATTCCCGACTAAGTATGAACATCTCGTCTATGGGAAAATTTTTGTACGCCAAAGGCGGAACAGATGAACGATAATATCGTTATTGCATGTAGTATTGATCAATACAGGGCATAACGGGCTGATCACCCCCCGTGCCCGTAAGTTGTGACGATTTACAGATGAAGTTCTATTTAACCTTTTCAAAAATAGAAAACAATGTTCATAGTCTATCAATTAATCTCCAGTTATAGTCAGTACGTAGTTTCAAAATTTTGATATAGAATTAATATATTGTTATTATTGGTTCAGCTTACTTCACAACTGTTGATTTGTTGTAGAAGTGTCATACAAAGAAAATATTTGCTTCTTTCAACTAATATTTATAATTGTTGTTACTTATTGGGCACTCAAATCCTTATCCTTGCTTAATTTAAATGTTTTCAGCTAAGTGTGAACAACCAGAAGGCTTATGCAGAAACAAAGGAAAAGAAAAGCAAACAGAATAAGATTTGTGGTATTTTATGTAATAGTATGACTTTATTAAGATAAGGATAACTATTAAGTATCATGTAATGAATGTTTAAAGGTCGTGTACCTGGGAGTAGACTCTGATGCATATGTAAATTAAGTTTGATATTTATATTATTCTTATTATTATTAGTATTATTCCGCTCATAGAAATGGTATTGTGAAGCACTGAGTTCGAGTTTCAAGTACCCAAATTTGGAGGCGTCATAGGGTCTCACATACAAAGGATTATGGTAACGTAGTGCAGCCTTATAACCAGTCTTATTACATATAAAACATCTAATATAATGCATGCTTGTGTGTGTATGTGTGTGGATTCTTCCTCCATTTGGACTTATGTGGGTTTTCAGCAATCCTTCCTTTAAACTTATTCTCCTTTTTCCATGTATCCTTGTGTTTCATGATTTGTGAAGAGTGAGGCTTAACTCTACTGTTCCTTCCTAGTTAGTTCGTGGAGTTGATTTTACTCGACTCTACGACCCTTTGAGGTTGGAGAGTAGAGACTGAGTTACTCTTCTCTCTTCTGAAACCTAGGCCAGCATGAGATCCTTTATTCCTTGGAACATAGATTGGATCTGAAGAGGAGGGTTGGATTGGTTCTTCATTCTATGAGGATTTCACAAATGTAATGCTTCTACTAAAATTTGAAACATTACTAGAGCTAGTTTCCTTTACCTTTTCCATATATGGTTCTGAGGTGGATTCCCCAAAACCTAAACCTTTTCTGTCAGTTGCACTTCTATGACTGGAGATCAGTTCATGGAAGAAGAGGATTTATTCCATGTAGAGATTGTCCTTTTTAGTTCCTCAATTTTAGAGGTCAGACTTAACTCTCTTTGTGCATTAAGTTCATTGCTCTGTTTTAAGAACTTATTCTCAGCTTCAAATTTGGAGAGAGAGTTAGTACTTAAAAAGAGTTGTTTCCAGTTCTTCCTGAACTTTCTCTTTCTCTTTTTGAAGAAGAAAATAATCTTTGAACAGAACTCTGAACCATTTCATGTATTGATGTAGATAAGATGTTATGTCATGTAGAGCAATTCTTAAGTCATCAATGTCTACATCAGGAGAGTTAAAGTCAAATACCTCATCTATACTTACTTCATGTATGTCAGATTTCTTCTTATCCTTTATATGTTTGGCCATCAAGCAAAGATTTTCCACTTGAGGATCTTCATTATCTCCAGATTCGGGAGTCGAGTCATTGTCTGAGTCACTCCATGATCCTCCGGCCATAAGACCTTTATCTTTCTTCTGGAGCCTCTTGTTGTCTTTGAGTTCTTTCTTTGAATTTGATCTTTTCTTAAGTTCTTCTCTAAGAGGCTTGTTACAGTTTGCAATGAAATGGCCAGGCTTTTTGCAGTTGTAGCATTTATTTGCTCCTCACTGGTGTAGTTGTTGATTTCTTAGGTTTGTTGATTCTTCCTTGACGCATGAACCTTCTGAGTCTTCTTACTAGAATAGCAAAGTCCTCATCATCATCTTTATCATAGTCAGAGTCATTTTTAGTGTTGGCTTTGGAGATGTTATTTGTTGCTTTAAGAGCAACCCCTTTGTCCTTTTTCTTCCTTTAGATAGAGTTTCTGCTCGTTGAGTCAGCTCCAGTTCATACGTGAGAAGGTTGCCATTTAACTGCTAAACAGTCATTTCATGGATATTCTTTGACTCTCTGATAGCAGTGGTTTTGGCATCCCACTTGCTAGGTAAAGGTCTCATGAACTTTATAATTAGATCTTGTTGGGTAAAATCTAATTACGCACAACACGCAAGTATACGTGGTCAACAAGTAATATAATAGTAAATAAAGTATCGTTCCCACATAGACAATTTAGTAAGAAGTTTAACCTCACAATTATTAATTTACTATTAATCCTAATTTTATTAAACTATCCAAAATAATGATTAAAATTATAAAAACTAAATTATTAATAAATATAAGATCACAAAACAATCACAAATATTAAAAACTAAAATTCAAACAATTATTGGAGAATTAGGCTTACGATTTCACCCTAATCTCTCGTTCTTCAATTATGCAATCTTTGTGAAAATCCTCTTCTTCTTCGTTCATCCAAGCTCTTGTTCTTCAATCTTGTTCTCTAAGTGTGTCTAAATTATCCCCTAATATATATTTTTAACACATAATACAAATTTTTCTTAATTCAGATCCACACCACCAATTCTAATCCAACTCTAACTCATCACAAAGAAATTCTAATAGAAATCCAAATCCTTTTTAAAACCAACAAATCATTAGTTAAAGACTCCCAAAAGCATGAAATAACATCCATAACGCAATCCTATTATAATCAGAATACATAAAGAATTTATAGCTCCCAACAATGCCCATCTTCCAGCACATAACTAATCTTGCCCAGATCAGGTCCCGTAATGGTGCGCCCCGCGCCATGTTTTACTCTTAAAAAGTGGCCCGCCATCTTTGTGCAAAGATGAAGCCACGCCAGCTAAGCACGCCCCACGCCAATTTACTCAAAGACCATAATACTACGCGCTAGGAAGTCAGAATGTCCATAATTGCTTAAAAATCCTTCCAATGCTAGCATCTTAATAAGCTTATTGATTATCCTGTAACAAGCACAAAATCTATCAAAAGTAACATGAAAGTAACCAAAACTAACAATAGAATAAGCTAAATGAATATAAATCATAGGTTAAAAACCTACTCATCAAACTCCCCCAAACTTGAACATTGCTTGTCCTCAAGAAAAATATAATGTAATGTAATTAACAACTACAAACTACGAATCCAGTATTAAAACGGTATACAGTTTACTCATACGGCCTCAGAAAAATTAAGTAAACATATCAACACTTCATATCAAAACCAATCCATAATTCCTTATCAATCCTTGCATCTTAAACTATTATCACTAGTATAGTGTGTGTGTGTCTGTGTGTGTGTGCTCCACATCCATGCTAACTAATACAAATTCAAATTCAATACATAACAAATTTCTTCGAATGCATCACACAGTGTAAACTCAAGAAATCCAAAAACAAGCTATATCCAACTAAAATCAGACAGTTACCAATATCGAGGGTCAACATGAGATACTTATGCTTTATTTTTATCTATGGGGGCCTTTTGCTATTATTTCCCATTTTTTTTTCTTTTTTCATTTTTTTCTTTTTTTTATATACACATAGCTATGCAATGTCTTATTCCCTTAGGCTTTTTAATGCTACCTTAACGAGCTTTCGACCAACAACTCCCAAACCATTAAGACCTTAGGGCGCTAGGTGTAGTAAAGACAATCACTTCAGGCTTACTTACTCAAGTAACAAATGCCACAAAACTAGACAAGCATGCCACAGTGTTTATTCATACTTTTTTTATAGCTTATGTACCCCAAATATTCCCCCAAACTTAGGTTCTTGTCTAACTTTAGTCATAACTACTTATTCTTGTCATTCTTTCATTCAAACTAGCATTATCCTTTAGAGATTCCTTATGTATCAATTTGAACTAATCAGCCCACATAGGTGTTATTAACGTGCTTCCCTTTTTTTTATACTAGTTTCACACAGCCAAAGATCCAATTCATAACAGAAATTACATCAAAGTTCTCATATTTTGTACTATACTTGTCTACCGAATTCCAATCTCATCATTGGCCAAGAACAAACTTTTACAATCTAATAACTGGATTCATGCAACTACATGCATATATTTTTTTTTATATACGAAAATATTAAACTAAATGCCATAAATACGAACAATTATAAAAACTAAACAAATTAACTAAAACTAACTAACATGATTATTTAAAATTTTCATTAATTAACCAGGCAGAAAACATAATCCCCCAAACTTAAATCAAGTAATGTCCTCATTACGTCAAAATAATTCAAAGAAAAGTATGAGGACTTCCTTGAAAACGAGTTACGGCTCGTCATCGTCCGAAGGAGGATATGTTGGCAGGATAGGACGAATATGCATAACCACCGGATGTGAATTAGGATTGCAGAGGGAAAATGCATCAGCAAGCGTGTTGAATGCATTGGCATTATACTGATGCATTAAATCTTGACGTTGGGCCAACCACAAAAATTACTTCCTTGAGCCCCGAGATGATTGCTCTTGCATTGGTTCTGTTCCAACTGGGGGTGAGGGTTGGCAGATCATGATATAACCTTTTCCACGTGGATGTGATTGCGCCCTTTCCCATGCCTTATACTTCTCAATTGTTGCATGATCGATAATAGCCATCGGTTGTTGGACAGGCTCAAAAGGTTGCCACTGCACCCCAACTTTATGGCATAAACTAGTGATTAAGAAACCATGTAGCAAACCTCTCGTATTACTCCCTCATAGCAACAGGTCAATGGACTCTTGAATACACTCCCACACATCGACATTGTGAAAGCAATGGAGTTATTTACACGGTAATGGTGGTGAACAATCCCATAAAATAGTCAAGCCCGTGCCTTAGTTACATCGTTTTAGTGGCGTGTGGTCATTAAACGGGCACATACATACCAAGCTTTACCATATCGACTAAGTGCTAAGTGGGGAAAACATATCTTTTCATCCGTTCCGGCTTGAACTACCCATTAAGTTCCTGGTTTGCATAATTTGAAAATCAATTCGCCAAGATCGGGCAAATCATCTTCATATCGGTCAGCCTATGGTGCCTCTAACCTAAAATACGCGTTGATAGCATCGACATGAAATGCCATCGATTTACCCCGAACCATGACTACGTGATTGACATATTCCATTGCATTGGCATAAAACTCTTTTACTATATTGAGCACTGCTGGAAGTGGTTGTTCTACTAACTAAAACTAGTTACGCTCTATAATTTGCAAAGCCATATCACCATCCAAATTAGCATCTGGCTTCAATCCACATTCTAGCACCAAATTCTTCTTATCGATGGATGACTTAAATCTTTCTGTGGCCCTCTCACTAACAAATTTGTATGATCATATTGAAGCCGAGCAGTGGAGGTGGATGGGCGTTGTATTTTATGGGAAGACATGTTATTTCTGGTGATGTTTAGGCTCAAAATTTGGTTCAGGACTTTTATCAAACAATTGGTGAGTGAACTGAGTACTTCCCCCAAAATTGGTTGCTTGGTATTATCTTGCTAGCCAATATGTGAAATCAAATAACAAACTCCTTGGGCACCCAATTTCTAAGGTTTTCCACCCAATTGATATCAATAAAAGAGAAGGATATTGAGGATGAAGTAAGTTGTGCTTACCTTCAATGATTTTGTGTTTCCCTCTTTGTAAAGATGGCCCAATTTGAATGAATTTGTGCAAGGAAAGAATTAGATTTAGGATTGGAGTGTAGTGTTTATATTTGATATGAATTTGACCACTTGTATGGTTAGAGTTCATATAGGGGATAGAACACCAACGTGGGTTAGGAGTTGGAGAGTGTATGGGTTTAATGTGAAGGGAAGTTGAAAAGGAAAAGGAGAGATGGTGTAGTGGAGGTTATAGGACTTATGGAGTAGTGGAAGTGTTAAGGGTATAGGAGAAGTGGAGAGTTTGGTTGGTTGTTATCGTGGACACGGCAATTAAAACACGTTCAACACCTGGGGTTCCCGAGCGGCGCGACCCGCGCCGTGTATATGCGTGAGATGGCGCGCCCCGTGCTAGGACATTAGTAGTTACTGGTATAGTAGCGCGCCCCGCGCTGTGTCTATATATTGGGTAGCACATCCCGCGCTAAGGGGTCAGTAGCTTATTGAGCAGTAGCGTGCCCCGTGCCCATTGTGTGCTGGATATAGCGCGCCCCGCGCTGTGGGTTCGGTGAAGTGGCGCGGCTTGCGCTAGCATGTCAGTAAGTTTCTGGGGTAGTGGCACGCCCCGTGCTAGGTCTGTGCATTGGGTGGCACGGCTGGCGCTAGGGGGTCAGTAGCATGATTACTCGATTTTTCTTGAGTTACCTGCGAATCTTCCAAAAAATGGAGTCAAACTTCTATGAAAAATGAATATTTAAACTAGATTATAAACTAAAATATAAAGAATAACTAAAAAAAGAGTTTAGAGCTTGGGTTGCCTCCCAAGTAGCGCTAGTTTTAACGTCATAAGCTTGACAGTGCCTCTTGTATCACTAAGCATCGGCAAGGGTAATGTTGATGACATCCCAATTTGAATCACCACCCTAGTAATGCTTTAACCATTGGCCATTGACCTTGAAAGTCTCCAATGGATTTTTACTGTAGAGTTCAACGGCGCCATGTGTGAAAACTGTTTTGATGGTGAACGGTCCCGACCACCTTGATTTTAGTTTTCCTGGGAACAATCTCAACCGTGAGTTGAACAATAAGACTGATTGCCCAGGCTCGAACGTTCTTTGTATTAATATCTTATTGTGCCATCTTTTGACCTTTTCCTTGTATAACTTTGAGTTCTCGTAGGCTTGCATTCGGAATTTGTTGAGCTCATTTAGTTAAAGTAGTCTCTTTTCACCCACCGCTACTTGATTGAAGTTAAGTTTCTGAATAGCCTAGTAGGCCTTATGCTGTAACTCGACCGGTAAGTGACAAGATTTCCCTTATAGTAGTTGATATGGTGACATGTCGATCGGTGTTTTATATGCAGTCCAGTAGGCCCATAGTGCATCATCCAATCTGAGAGACCAATCCTTTCTGTATGGGTTCACCACCTTTTCCAAGATTCTCTTCACTTCCCTGTTCGAAACCTCAACTTGCCCACTGGTTTGTGGGTGATATGTTGTAGTTACCTTATGGTTGACCCCATACTTTTCCAATAGAGCTGCAAACGATTTATTGCAGAAGTGACTACCTTCATCACTTATAATAGCTCTCGACATGCCAAATCTCGTAAAAATATTCTTCTGCAGGAATTTGAGAACCACTTTGGCATCATTGGTTGGGAGTGCTGCGGCTTCAACCCATTTTGAAACATAGTCCACCGCAAAGCAAAATGTACTGATTGGTAAGTGATGAAGGAAATGGCCCCATGAAATCTATGCCCCATACATCAAAAATCTCAACTTCTAAAATTGTTTGTAGTGGCATCTCATTCATTTTCGATTTGTTGCCCACCATTTGACATCTATCACATGTTTTAACAAATTGGTGGGCGTCTTTAAATATTGTAGGCCAATAAAACCCGGCTTGAAGCACTTTTGCCACTGTTCTCTCACTACCATAGTGTCCCCCATACACAGATGAGTGACACTCATGCAGTATGTTCTTCACTTCACTGTAGGGCACACATCTTCTGATCATCTTGTCGGCGCACTATTTGAATAAGTAACGCTAATCCCACATATACGTCATGAAGAAACTTCTTTTTCTGTTGTCTTGTAAGATCAAGAGGAAGAATATTGCTTACTAGATAATTCGCGAAGTCCGCGTACCATGGAAATTCTGTGTTTATCCTAAACAGCTGCTCATCCGGGAATGACTCATTGATTACACACTTGTCCTCTTTCTGTTTATCTTGATTTTCCAGCCTTGACAAATGATCGGTGACTTGATTCTCCGTCCCCTTTCTATCCTTTATTTTTAAATCAAATTCTTGTAAAAGGATAATCCATCTGATAAGGCGTGGCTTAGCATCTTTTTCAAAATTAAGTACCAAATGGCCGAGTGATCTGTATAAACTACTACCTTAGTCCCGATTAAGTATGCCCAGAATTTATCGAACGCATACACCACTACAAGTAATTCTTTTTCCGTGGTTGTGTAGTTCAATTGAGTCTCTGTGAGGGTCTTACTTGCATAATATATGGCATGAAATACCTTCTCTCGGCGTTGACCCAAAACAACCCCAACTGCATAGTCACTTGCATCACACATTAGCTCAAAAGGCTTATTCCAATCCGGTGCGACGATCACGGGAGCTGTAGTCAACTTTTTCTTCAATAGCTCGAATGCCACTTTACACTCCTCGTCAAATTTAAAAACCGAATCCTTTTCTAAAAGACTGCACAAAGGTTTTACAATTTTAGAAAAGTCATTTATGAATCTCCTGTAAAACCTGGTATGTCCCAAGAAACTCCGAATTCCATTAACTAAACTTGGTGGAGGAAGTTTTTCAATCGTTTCCAGCTTTGCCTTATCCACCTCTAATCCGTGAGCCAAAACCTTGTGCCCCAAAATTATACCTTCTTCAACCATAAAGTGGCACTTTTCCCAGTTCAGGACCAAATTCATGTCTATGCATCTTTGTAGGACCATTACCAAATTTTCCAAACACACATAAAAATCATCACCATAGATAGAGAAATCGTCCATGAAGACTTCCACATTTTTCTCCACCGTGTTCCAGAAGATGGCCATCATACACCGCTGGAAGGTAGCGGGTACATTACACAAACCGAACGATATTCTCCTGAATGTGAATGTGTCATATGGGCATGTAAACGTAGTCTTCTCTTGATCTTCAGGAGCGATGACGATCTGATTATAGCCCGAGTATCCATCCAATAAGCAGTAGTACTCATATCCCGCTAATCTGTCCAACATCTAATTGATAAAGGGCAAAGGAAAGTGATCTTTACGGGTCACCTTATTCAACTTCTTGTAATCCATGTAAACCCTCCAACCAGTCACTGTCCTTGTCGGAATTAGCTCATTGTCTTCATTCTGAAAAACGGTCATTCCTCCCTTTTTTGGCACACACTGAACCGTACTGACCCACTTACTATCTGAAATTGGGTAGATGATACCCGCATCCAACCATTTCAGTATTTCCTTCTTCACTACTTCTTTCATGATAGGGTTGAGTCATCTTTGTTGTTCCACTGTAGGTTTTGCATCGTCTTCCATCAGAATTTTGTGCATACAAAAGGACGGGATGATTCCCTTGATATCTGCGATTGTCCCTCCTATAGTCGATTTGTGGTCCCTCAGCATTCTCAGCAACTTTTCTTCCTGCAATTCGTTAAGTGCAGCAGAAATAATAACAAGTAAAGAATTAGAATTGCCTAAATACGCATACCTGAGGTGTTTAGGGAGTGGCTTAAGTTCAAGAGTCGGTGGCTCCTCCAATGACGGTTTCATCCTTGTTGTGGCTTTCTCCTCCGTGTGCAATGGTTTAAAGGGTGTTTTAAATCTGCTAACTCATGGCAAGGAGTTTAGAATCTGCAAGTAGTCCACAAATTTTGGATCATCTAACTCTTCATCCCGCAATAGTGTTGTTTCCAATGGATCATTACCCAAACTCTTACCCATATCTTCGCTGATTATCTAGTCAATGATATCCATCCTGAAACATTCTTCTTCATTCGTAGGGAATTTCATGGCCTTGAAAACATTAAATTTTACTTCTTGATCTTGGACCCTCATAGTTAATTCACCTTTTTGTACGTCGATGAGCGTCCTATCTATAGCCAAGAACGGTCTCCCTAGGATAATTGGGATGTTCTTATCCTCCTCAAAATCCAAAATGATGAAATTCGCGGGGAATATAAACTTGTCAACCTTTACCATTATGTCCTCCATAATTCCTCTCGGGTATGTGGCTGACCTATCTGCCAATTGCAATGAGATGTTCGTAGGCTTTGGAGTGGGCAAACCCAATTTTGTATAAACTGATAACGGCATAAGGTTCACACTTGCCCTCAAATTACATAAACATTTGTTGAATACTATATTCCCAATCGTGCATGGAATAGTGAAACTCCCTGGATCTTTCAACTTTGGTGACAACTTCTGCTGTAACACCGCACTACATTCCTCTGTTAATGCCACTGTCTCGAAATCTTCCAACTTATTTTTCCTGGACAGAATCCCTTTCATGAATTTTGCATAACTCGGCATCTACTCTAGGGCTTCTGCGAATGGGATGTTAATCTGAAGCTTCTTAAAAACTTCTAAAAAAATTTCAAACTGCTTATCTAGTTTCTGTTTTTGAACTCTTTGCTGAAAAGGTTGGGGAGGATAGATAACTGGTTCATTAACTGGTTTGCTCTTTTCCACTTGTTTTTCTTCCCCCTGCTTGACCTTTACCACTATATTTTTACTACATGTATCCACCTCCTTTATAGCCGAATTTTCTGTTTCCTAACCCTCGAGCTATTTTCCACTTCTCAACATAATTGCTTGATATTGTTCCTGATTACCCTTTGTATTTCTTTCGATGTCACTCGGTAGAGTCCCTTGTTGTCTATTGTTCAATGCTAAGGCAATTTGTCCCATCTGATTCTCTAGATTCTTGATGGCTATCTCTTGCGATTTCATTGCCATTTCTTGATTTTTCATAACCGCCTCATTACTTGTTATGTACTTTATCAATAACTCCTCTAAATCTGATTTCCTCTCTTGATGTGGAGCTAGTTGTTGATGATTCTGGAATCTTGGGGGATATAATGGTCTTGGAGCTTGTTGATGCTGATTGTTACTCCATAAAAAGTTCAGATGATTCCTATTCCCCTGATTGTAAGCATTTTGGTATGTATTCTGAGGAATTCTGTTGTAGCTACCCACAAATTGCACTAACGCTGGGTTGATTGCTCATTGATCTGTAGGATGTTCACCCGCGCACAATTCACAAATAACTGGAACCTGCTGTACCTATGCCCCTATCATAGCATCCAACTTCTTTGAAAGTGCTGAAATTTACGCTTGTATTGCCGTCACACCATCTACTTCTAACACTCCAGCTGCCTTTGCCTGTGTCATTCTTGCCGTGGGCCACTGGTAGTTGTTAGCTGCCATAGCTTCTATCAATTCGTAAGCCTCCTCATAACTTTTAGCTATAAACGCTCCACCCGAAGTTGCATCAATACTGGTTCTGATATTTCCGTTCAATCTGTTGTAAAATGTGTTCATCTACAACCACTTAAGCAATCCATGATGTGGGCATTTTCTAAGAAACTCTTTGTATCTTTCCCATGCCTCATATAATGACTCCCCGTGTTTCTGTTCAAACATCGTTATCTCATTCCTCATTTTTGCAGTTTTCGTTGGTGGAAAGAATTTTGCAAGAAATTTTTGAGTGAGGTCTTCTAGAGTAGTTATCGATCCCGGCGGTAGAGAATGTAACCAACTCTTCGGCTTTTCCCATAGAGTAAATGGGAACAAGCGAAGTCTAACCGCGTCATTCGACACCCCATTGTACCTGAAGGTGTCACAAATTTCCAGAAAGCTGACTAAGTGTTTTTCGGATCATCATTTGCCAATCCCCCAAATTGAACTGAATTTTGGATCAATTAAATCATCCCAGGCTTGATTTCAAATGTGTTTGTAGCTATAGCAGGCCTGGTGATACTCGACTGCAGCTCAGTCACCTTGGGTGTAGCAAAGTCCCTCAACGCTTTCTGATCTTCAGCTGCCATTGCCTCTTCTTTTTTAGAGTTTTCGAATTCTTCTCTTGTTTCCTTGATCCACTTACTTAACCTCTGAAACCGTCACTCAATGTCGTCCTCAAAAGGAAGCAAGTCTGGATTTTTGGAATGCGTTTTCATAAACCACTTCAAAAACCTGAAATAAGAGGTACAAAACGAAAATAAAAATGTTTAAGTAAAACTGGACTAATTAAACTGATATCGTAAAATATTAAAATCTATACTAAAATCATCCCCGACAATGGCGCCAAAAACTTGTTGGGTAAAATCTAATTACGCACAACACGCAAGTATACGTGGTCAACAAGTAATATAATAGTAAGTAAAGTATCGTTCCCACAGAGACAATTTAGTAAGAAGTTTAACCTCACAATTATCAATTTCCTATTAATCCTAATTTTATTAAACTATCCAAAACAATGATTAAAATTATAAAAACTAAATTATTAATAAATACACGATCACAAAACAATCACAAATATTAAATACTGAAATTCAAACAATTATTGGAGAATTAGGCTTACGATTTCACCCTAAGCTTCACTCTAATTTTTACACCTTTATTCCAGTTCAATTCAATATCCCAGTTTATTAATCAAGAACACGAATGTAACACTAGCCACCTCTCGATGCACTAATACCGTATTAACTTAAATCCACAATTAGATAGAAACAAGTTAAACACCTTAATCAACTAACTCACTATATCTCTATGTGAATTATAATTAAAGAAGGTTTCAGATTAAGTTCTCTATCCGATTACATGCGATGTCAAGCATATCTCTACCTTAACATTCATCAAGATTTTGTTCATTCACAAAATTCAAGAACACATGCTATATTAACTAAGTCTAGACTCGTACTCGCTCTCTCGAATTCATACAAATCCACAAAGAACTGTTGATTAGGCAATTCATAAATTCAAGCTCAAATTAATATAGATGAACTGGATAATAGCTTATTAAAGTTGAAATCAAAGCTACAAAACCATCGTTTCACTTAAGGATCCATCATAAGCCTAAAAAGTAAATTAGTTCATCATCAATGAATTAAATACTGAATAAATAAAAGAAAACATCATCCCAATTACATAAATTGAAATTAAAGGAGAATAGTAATACACCACCCTACTCGTCCTTCAATTCTGCAATCTTTGTGAAAATCCTCTTCTTTTTCGTTCCTCCAAGCTCTTGTTCTTCAATCTTGTTCTCCAAGTGTGTTTGAATTATCCCCTGATATATATTTTTAACACATAATACAAATTTTTCTTAATTCAAATTCACACCACCATTCTAATCCAACTCTAACTCATCACCAAGATATTCTAATAGAAATCCAAATCCTTTTTAAAACCAACAAGTCATTTGTCAACGACTCCCAAAAGCATGAAATAGCATCCATAACACAATCCTATTAAAATCATAATACATAAAGAATTTATAGCTCCCAACAATGCCTATCTTCCAGCACATAACTAATCTTGCCCAGATCAGGTCCCATAACGGCGCTCCCCGCGCCATGATTACTCTCAGACAGTGCGGCCCGCGCTCTTGTACAAAGATGAAGGCACGCACTAAGCTTGCGCCCGTGCTACTTTACTCAAGCACCACAAAATACCTTGCGCTAGGGGAGTCGAATGTCCATAATTACTTGAAAATCATTCCAATGCTAGCATCTTGATAAGCTTATTGATTATCCTGTAACAAGTACAAAACCTATCAAAAGTAACATGAAAGTAACCAAAACTAACAATATAACAAGCTAAATGAATATAAATCATAGGTTAAAAACCTACTCATCGGATCTTTATTTGCATAGATCTTTCCATAGGCTCGGAGAGAGTTGAGCAGTACATTGAATCTTTCGTAGGTGGAAGTGACATTTTCTTCTTGAACGTGTGCAAACATTTCATACTTCTGAGTAAGGAGAGATTGCTTATTTTCTCTGACTTCTTATATTCCTTCATGCATGATGAGTAATGCTTCCCATACTTCCTTTGTTGTTTTGCTATTGACCACATTCTCAAACAGGTCATCTTCTAAGGATTGGAACAAAATGTTCTTGGCCTTTTTGTCGAGTTGGACAGCTTTCTTTTCATTTTCAGTCCATTCTTCTTTAACCTTGATCTGAATTCTGTTTGGGTCGTCTGTAGTAGGAGCAAGCTTGGTAGGAATGTAGGGCCCATTTTGAACAGTTTTAAATAGATCTCCATCTATTGAATCCATGTAAACTTGCATATGAACTTTCTAGTTGGTGAATTTAACTTTGTTACACATAGGTGGCTTGTTGCCTCCTCAAGTCTTTGACTTGTTTATCAGATGTGCCATGGATCTACTTAAGCTTTGTAGGCTATTTGATAGAACCTACTCTGATACAAATTGTTAGTTCCTAGAGGCACGATAGTTATCTAGAAGGGGGGTTGAATAGATATTTTAAATTTTCTTTTAATCAAAAATGCTTATTAGTTTTGATAATGATTTAAACATAGCGGAATTAAGATTTGTTTGTTTTCCCTTCATGATATAATGAATTAATAGGAGTAAAGCAGTTATAGCAGTTATGACAAGAATATAAGAGATACAAAGATTTTATGTGGTTCAGAGCATTCAAAGTTCCTAGTCCACTCTTCTACTCCTCGAGTAGAAAATCCACTAAGGATATCTTTACAACTTCTATCACAGATTCCTTCAAGACCTGCAGTCTTGGAACTTCTTAGTTCACTATTGAACTCTTCAAGTCCAGCAGACTTGGTACTTCTCAGTTCACTTGGAACTCTTCAAGTCCTTCTGACTTGGAACTTCTTACTTCACTTAATGGTAGTTGAGTTCTTGAATAGTGCTACTCAGTTGCCATTAAGCTTGAGTTCGAAAGAACTGAGTAGCTGAGAAAGCTTTCTTTTTCAGATCGTAGAGTTGAGCATTGAGTGTTCTTCAGCATTTTTGTTCAGTACTTTCTTGAATCTTTCATCTGCTAAAGCTTTGTATATATGATGTCTTTGAAATGTATCCTTTGAAGACAACCGTTGAAGCATTAAATGCATTTAATGTTTCTGAGCTTTGATGGAGACTTTTTGCATAACTTCTGATTAATAGACTAGCCACCTGACTTAGCAGACTGTTGTTTCACCTAACACCTGAAAAGGTGTTTTCTGCTGAACCAGAGTACTTTCCTTAGCTTCTTTAATACGATTATTTGTTATATACTAAGGATGACTGTTGTGTCATTGGGACTCCCGAGGACTTCAACGTCTATAGCTCATTCCATATTTGTTGTGATTTATTATTAAATAAATGGAGGAGGCTCAAAGCTTCTGACATAGACAGATGAAGCTCTACAATTCTGATCGTGGTGTCTTGCCACCTTGGTGCTTGATCTGATACTGCTAAACGAGAACACTATGATTTCTCTTAAGGACTGGTACACTACGATCTTCACTTGCTTGACTTGCAGACTCTACACTTCTGAGAGCACACTACGACGTCTGATTTGGCACGACAAGTGTTTGGACCACTCTACAATTTCGGAGAGGCCCTTGAAAGTAGATACACTACGATCCTCGATGCTCTACGTTTCTGCCTTATCTTCTGCAATCTCTTGATCATCCCGATAGACTACGATTCAGTTGAAGCCTATCTATTACAACTTAAGATATGGATCAACCTAACAGCTTTGATCTTTTCTTCTATACATTCATTTATAGAATGATAAACATTAAAGCTCAGATCAACCTAACAAGTTTGATCTACTACTAAGTCCTTGTACATGTGTTCCTAGAAGGACTTTACATATAATCATGAATATTTACTTTCAACATCAAATTTTAAATATGCAATCTCCCAACAAACCTATTTTCTTTTCCAGATTAAAGACCTCATGTCATACTACAAATAACATACAATTAACAGACCAAACTATTAACATACATGAATCTACAAGCTCTGACATTCGACTGTCAGGCTTGTTTTTCCAAAATTCCTAGATTACTTAAAACACTAATTTGAGGCATCTAGATGTTATGAAAACATGTTCTATCAACCTAACATACTTTCTAACATACTAATACACAAATCTAAACATCTAAACAACAATTTGAACAAAGCATCAAAGATCTAGCTATGAATTAGGGTTTCACCTTTCTTGCTTGATTTTGATTTCTAGCTACTGAATTTGATGTTGTTATCACCCAGGCTTGAGTTGGTATGTTTATAAGAGTGTATAAGCTTAGAGAATTCATGGGTTTGCTCTGATCTAGGGTTTCCTTTTATAGAATTCTTCAATTTGTCTTTTTGGTCATTTTTCCACCTACTTGCCTCCTAAAATATCTGATCTATGACTCTTCTGGTGCTTGGGAGTTTGGAAGCATGTCATGTGATGTTTTGGGACTTGTGTGGATGACTATCAACCTACTTGTGAGCTAGTTGATCAAATTAGTAACTTAATTATGCCTTAATCCTCACTAATCTTGATTAGAGTTTTGTTTTTAATGATTAGGGTTGCTTAATGATGTTTATTAATACCTAATTGAAGTTTAGTAATCATGATTAGGTGTTAGGATAACCTAATTAGGGTTAGGGTTAGCAAATTAAGGTTATGGTTTATAATCTAAGGTTAGGATTTGTAATCTAGGGTTAGGTTTTATAATCTAGGGTTCCTAACCTAGATTTTACAAATCCTAACAAGTACGACAAACTATTTTGTCAGTGTAAGCACGACAAAGAAGCTTGTCAAAACAAATATACCGAAAAGTCAATTTTTGGAAGAAAATTTTTAAGCACGAGGTGTCAAGCACGTTAATTTTCGGACGAAAATTTATTTGACGTAATTTGTTAAACAAAGTATATATTAACACATAACACTTTCAGAACGGAGAGATTTTATTAATATAACTGAATTTACATTTTTGAGTCTTATAAGGGTTTTGGGTTTTTACAATGACTAAGTTTTCTAGGTTACCCAGAAAACTGATGAACATGAAGAACGAACTTTGGCTGTACTTTGACCAATATAGATCGAGACCTTAGAATTATACTTTGTCCAAATCAGTGTTACATATATATACCTTGATATATAGACAACATATTACAACAAACAAAACACAAATCTATCACACAGATTGAAAGATCTAGAAGCTACAAAACCGTTGACCGACCATGACCACTGTTCTGGGTTACCCAGAAACTCAAGAACAGCTCTGACAGTGACTTTGAGCCTCTATAACTTCTTGTTATTTGTATGTTAAAGCATGAAATTGGTATGATGTTGTACTACTATATGAGTATAACATCCATACACTTTCAAACCTAGAATCATCAACAATAGAGAATTAGATCGAGGTCAAAGTGGTCTCTAGGCCATGACCAACTGATTCCCAGAAACTCAAGAACACCTATAGTGACACTTCCTATCACTATAGGGCAACAGCGACAGACAAAAAATGTTTTCTAATAAATAAATTAATAAAAAATAGAAATAATTAATTAATAAATATAAATAATTATAAAAATAGTTTTAAAAATTATTTTAAGTTATAATAATTAACTTTTAATATTTTTACATAAATTCAATAAATATTTTATTTATTTGGATATTATTAATAATTAAGTTAATAATAAAGTAATTAGAATAATTATTTATAAATAATAAATAATTATTTAAAAATAATATTAATAATTTAAAAATCATAATAAATTATTTAAAAATAGTAAACAAAGTTTTTATAATATTCTAAGTAAATATTAATTATTTAAAAATAAAAATTAATGATTTAAAAATAATTTAAGGGATAAATAAATACTTAAAAATTATTATAAGCTTCCAAAAATTATTATAAATGATATTTAAATTATCTAAAAATATAATAAAGCTTATAAATAAAGTTTAACCGAGATATTAACTTATTAAGTACCCGGTAAAGTCTTTGGACACCGAAATCATACCTAACTTAACCCGAACATAAATAGTTTATTTATTTGAGTATTGTTATCAATACTAATGTGTTAGATTTATATGAATGAACATCTTAAGTGTTTATTAACGAATTGAGTAGCATTGCTTGATTGATCTTTTCTCTGGCAAGTTACTAAACCCTATTTTAATTACTTACACAAAACTCTCAAACCCTACTTATTCGTTGAACAAGATTCTTATCTTAAATTGCTTTTGATATGTTATATCAAACCTAAACTTAAATTACCAATTGTTGTAAAGTGATTACAATAGCTTTAGCATAACTCAAAAATAAATTGTTTATTCATATGATATTGTTTATTGAGCATAAACTATTGTGTCAAACCAAATTGCTTTGGTAAGACATCCTATACTGAAGTTATGTGTCCCAAAAAGGGATAGATGTTGGGTTAATTAAATATTGACACTTAGTGCATGTGAGCACGAGTAGGATGAGATGGATATTACTAAGATGTTGAATAAGCTGATCCCCTATCTCACATCTAAACAAAATTTCTAAGTCTTTATGACTGACATAAATAAAAAGTCTAGAAATGGTTGAAATAGAAATTCCAAAAATGGTAACAACAATCAGTTGAGTTTTGAACTGTTATACTTCTTCAAATCATATATTGTTATAAATATAAAACCTGTTGAGTATGTCATAGCTCACTCTTGTAAATTATTCTGTTTGTAGTATTAGATGGTAACCCTGACACATCTGGAGTTAATAAAGGGAAGCGTCCCTGCTTAGATTAGTTTATATTACTGTCTAGCTAAATGTAATACTTTGTAATAAGAAATTCTTTATGAAGAATCATGTAATCGAACCTTAATATATGATATTTATATATATAACATCTTTTATTTTTGCAACCGTGTTTTCTTTACATATAGATGTAATTAGAATTTTTAATCTAGTATGAGATCCTTAGGAACTATTTATCTGAGTGAGGGTATTGACAACATAGACTATTCATGTTGTTGTTGATACTCTGGATTTTAGATAGATAGGTATTATCGATACGATAGTGTAATTCGCATGATATAGACTATACATCTGAGTGAGGGTATTGGAAATATGGACTGTTCATGTTATTACTGGTACTCTGAATTTCAGATAGATAGATATTATTTGCAGATACAGTTCGTACATCCAAATGAGGGTATCAAAACACAATAATAGTTCTCCTGGGAATTGTTATTTGTAATGGGATACTGTGAATTTTGGATCTATGGGAATTGTATCTAGTTATAAATGTATAGTCACTCAATTAGATATAAGCATATAATTGGATATCATGGGCGTATAGATTTGAATGCGTTATATATATTGAATAGTAATAAACACCATATCGGATACTGTGGTAGTATATATATGGGGGCGTTATAATTAATGGTATCAGAGCTATTAAGGCTATAGATATAAGGAAGAGAAATCTTAGTATATAGTCTTTGAATCCGTAAAAATATTAAATTACACATTAAAATAACATTAAAAATATTATGTTTGTGTAAATTTATATACCAGTAATAAGGAAGTTTTATTTTATAGTATGGCCAACTCCGATGCTGTGGAAATGCCGATAGTAAACAATCTACCATAAATTGAGTCATTTATAGATAGTGATGCAGAGGATGAAGAATTGCTTCATGATCAATAACTGCTAGATGCTGAGGAAGAGGAAGATCTAGTAGTAGGGCAATTAATGAGAATTGATGAACATGATGAAGCAATGGCATCACTAATGTAGAAGTTTGAGTATGAGAATAATAAAATATAGTTTAGGGCACACTTAGCCGAGGGAATGTTAGAGCATAAAAGGGGAACCAATAATCGACTGAAAGTACAACTACACCATGCACAAAGGGGCAGGAAGGAAATACAGTCGAGGCTACTCAAATCTTCTCTAGGTACTCGAGATGTCTTCAATGATATGCAGTGCCGAGTAGTTCGATATCCAGTAGAGGAGAAGAAAAGTGCCTATCTGATAGATCGATCTGTGGTATGCCGCATGATCCAGGATTCCTTCGATGATGTTAATGAATTCTAGAATGAAGTATTGTAATCTAAATGCTCTATATTAGTATGAATAAAAGAGCATTTGAAGTTTGTATTATAGCTAGTAGTGTTTATAAACTACTATTTATTTATGTGTATATTTTGTGATATATGAATAAAAGGTATGTTTGTGTTATACAAATTCTTATTTGGATGTTTCTTGTTTTATATAAAATCATGCCACCAACCAGAAGACCTCAACGAGTGATAGATAATGATGTTAATCCTACCCAACAGTTAGTAGAACTTTTGTTAGGTGTTATGAATAGACCCATAACCCAAAACATTCCCTTTAAGGATTTTAAATTAGTTGGTCCACCCGAGTTCAAAGGTACATCTGAACCTGTCGATGCACAAATCTGGATTACTGAAATAGAAAATTTTTTCTTAGTAACCAATGTCAATAACAATCAAAAGACAACTTTTGTAACCTTTTTCTTGAAAGGTGAGGCAAATTATTGGTGGGAATCAACTAAGGGTCGGGTAGAAATTGAAATTGTGCCTTGGGATAGATTCAAAGAATTGTTCTTTGAAAATTATTTTTCCCAATCTCTGAAGGATCGTATGGAGGTACGATTCATTGAATTGAAACAAGGAGACCTGACTGTATCTCAGTATACGTCCAAGTTTAACAAACTATCCAGGTTTGCTACTCACTAAGTCAATACTGAACATAGGAAGACTCGGAGGTATCACGAAGGTTTGAAACCTCAAATACGAAGTAAATTATCTATATTCCAACTAAAGACTTTTTTCGAAATACTCGAGAAAGCTTCCATAGCTGAGAGTGAAAATGAGAATCTCATTAAATTTCATCAGGAAAAGAAGAATCAAAATGAGAAGGGGAAATCTAAGACCGAACCCAATCCAGGAGGGTTTAATAATAAACAAAAATTGGATACTACTTTTTGTAGCAACCTGGGGAAAAAGGTAGGTAATAATAATGATAACTTTAAGAGAAAACCTTGTCCTACATGTGGGGGAAAACATAAAGGAGTATGTTTTAAAAGTATAAATAAATGTTACAATTGTGGACAAGTCGGACACTTTTCTCTACAGTATCCTCTCCCTAATAAAAATAAATGTTTCAACTGTGGTTCATCGGAACATTTAGAAAGGAACTGTACCAAACCCAAGAACCAGGGAGAAAAGGGAATTAGAGTACCAGAGATTAACAATAATCAGTCAACAGTAGCTGTAGTTGGAGCTCAGAATCGACCAACCTCGAGAATATTTAATATGTCGGTGAGGGATGTTGTTGCTTCACAGGACGTGGTGACAAGTATCATCCCTATCAACACTTTAAATGCATATGTGTTATTCGATTCTGGGGCTACTTGTTCCTTTGTGTCTAATAGTTTTTCTAAAAACCTGAATATACCATGTGAAAATTTAGACATACCGTTCTGTGTAGAAATTGCAAACAAAGAAAAGATTCCTGTTAAAACTATATATAGGAACTGTAGTGTGGATATAAAGGGACACAAATTTCTGGTAAATCTTATTCCAATTTAGTTGGGAGAATTTGATGTAATCTTAGGAATGGATTGGTTAGTTAACCATAATGCGATGATCGATTGTCATCAAAAGCGTATAAACCTTTTGACTGCGTCGAAGTCAAAGGTAAAGTTTAACGAAGGTTGTTCACCTATGCAATCTTGATGTCTGACCATAACTCAAGCAGAAAGGTTACTTAGAAAAAGTTGTTCAAGATATTTGGCCTATATAGTTGATACTTGACAGGAAGAAGTAAAACTAGATCAGATACCTATAATTAAGGATTTTCCTAATGTATTCCTAGATGACTTACCAGATTTACCTCCAGATAGGGAAATTAAATTTGTCATTGATCTTGCACCAGGAACGACACCAGTTTCTAAGCCACCATATAGAATGGCACCTTTAGAACTGAAAGAGTTACTAGTACAACTACAAGAACTCTAAGATAAAAAGTACATACAACCTAGTGTTTCACCTTGGGGAGCACCAATAATGTTTATAAAGAAGAAGGATGGAACCATGAGGTTATGTATAGACTATAGAGAATTAAATAAATTAACCATTAAAAATAAATATCCTTTACCAAGAATTGATGATTTGTTTGACCAATTAAAGGGGGCCGAACACTGTTCAAAATTTGACCTTAGGATATGTTATCATCAGTTAAAGGTAAGAAAGGAAGATGTGCCGAAGACAGTGTTTAGGACATGCTATAGACATTATGAGTTTCTTGTAATGTCTTTTGGGTTGACAAATGCACCGGCAGCATTTATGGATTTGATGAATCGAGTGTTTAAACCATGCTTAGACAAATTTGTTGTAGTGTTTATCGACGATATTCTGGTATACTCAAAAACACGGAAGAGCATGCTGAACACTTGAGAGTCATTTTGGAGATATTACGAAAGGAACAACTTTATGCAAAGTTTTCCATGTGTGAATTCTAATTAAAGAGAGTTCAATTTTTAGGTCATGTAATTGACAAGAATGGAATATCAGTAGATCCAACTAAGATCGAAACGGTTATGAATTGGGAATAACCAACAACTCCAACAAAAATAAAAAAAAATCTCGGTTTAGCGGGTTATTATCGACGGTTCATAAAAGATTTTTCAAAAATAACAACCCCACTAACCAATTTAACTCGAAAGATTGTGAAATACGTCAGGACAGATAAATGTGAAGAGAGCTTTCAAGAGTTGAAAAGCGACTGAGCATGGCTCTAGTGTTGTCCTTACCAGATGATACAGGAGGCCTTGTAGTATTTAGTGATGCGTCACATAGAAGTTTAGGGTGTGTGTTGATGCAATATGGGAAAGTGGTTGCTTATGCATCATGACAACTCAAAGTTTATGAGAAGAGGTATCCTACTCATGACCTAGAGTTAGCCGTGATAGTTTTTTCCCTAAAAATTTGGAGGTATTACTTGTACGAGTAGAAGTGCGAGATATATATAGATCACAAAAGTCTGAAATATATTTTTACACAAAATGAGTAAAACTTAAGTTAGAGAAGATGGTTAGAACTGATAAAGGATTTTGATTGTGAAATTTTATATCAACCCGGTTGTGACGCCCCCAAAATAGGTATACATCACCCATTCTGAGCGCCAAATACATGGTATAAAATACAAATAAAAACTTAATTATACAACATGAGCTGAGAGTTTTTACACGAATATAATAGTGAGGACTACTATAACACCATCTCGGACCATCACTCCATTCCCCGACTAGTCCCGACTACGTTTTCATTTCCTGAAGAGAACAATGAAAGCAAAAGGGTGAGCTCAACTAGCCCAGTAAGAAATATTATGACTAAGATAATGCAAAATAAATTATCGTTAGCCTTCAATAGTGTTAAACTGATAAAATACAATAAACATCAAGTTTAACTGCAATGGAACAAGCAATCCATTAGAAGAGTCAAGTAGAGCATAATATATACTATCTTCTATGATTTAAAAAGTTTATCATCAATTTTATCACTGAGACTCAGCTTAATAAATAATCCACATCACTAAATTATCCATGCACTATGGGCCAAGGATATTCATTAGTATCACAACCACAAATTATCGATACACTACGGGCCAAGGATATTCGTGTTTTCACCAATGGTCATGATCATGCCAACCACACATCAATGCACTACGGACCAATGAGGATTTTTACTACATCATTTGTAATATTACGGTCATGATTATACTGAATAATCCCTGGTCATAATCATACCAATTAATAATCCATCTATGCGCTATGGCCATAGATGAGTTTTATCGTAATATAAGCATGAGGATGATGACAATGATATAAGAATTCAATTAAATAAAAGCAAGGACAAATTTTTAAAATTTATAATTTAATTTATCCACAATTCAATAATGTCCAAATTGTCAATATGATACTTCTTTATGGAGTAAAATTCAAGAATAATATTATATCAAAAATGATTTGGACAGAGAAGAAATCAATTTTTTTCATGAATAGTACCCCGGGTGAATAGTACCCAAGTGAATAGTACCCCATGAATAGTACTTTATCAATAGTACTTCGAGAATAGTACTTTGTGAATAGTACTTCATGAATAGTACTTTGTGAATAGTACCCCATGAATAGTACTCCAACATGAAAAGATTAAAAATTATCAAGAATGTTCAGAAAAATATCCTTGTGAAAAGATACTAGACGAAGCACAAATTTCAAGGATATTCTACTAAGTTCACGGAGTATAGAATCAATACTTTAACAAAATGAGTGTAAAAGTAGGAATATGAAACGAAATAATATTACTTATATATTACAGAGTATGGAAGAAAATATTATTATACGAATATTGAATGAAATAAAATTCCTTACGAATACGAAAAATAATATCGTAAGAGAATATGAAATAAATAATACCCCTTACCTTGGAAGAAGACTGGATACTAGAATAGTGAAGTAACAATATACTCTTCTTCTTTCTGTCAATAGCTTCTCTCTCTATAATTGTTCTTGTGAGGCTTAGTGAATTGGTGAGAATGAAAGAAGAATGAGCTTCTATTTATAGAAAAATATAGTTTCAATAATTGCATATTTTGGAGCTCGAATTATTACAGTATAGTACCTTTATCTTTTCCTCCATTTTTAGTTTAGTCCTACAAGTATTATTAAACTTGCACCACCTCCCCTAATAGTATATGCATGTAAATCAACAGTACAAGCATGTGAATCAATAGTTCCATTCGTGTGAACAAATAGTTATATGCATGTGAACTAATAGAAATTAATTGCTCATTTATTCGATTAATTATCCGATTGGTCAATTTAACCTCCAAAAATCAATTATTATTGAAATAAATGTCGATTTCCACTAACACTAATAAATCCAACAAAATGGAAATATCAATTTCATCTTTAATTAACATGAACTTATTCATTATTAATATTATAACTCGCAATATTTAACAACTAGATCATTCCCAGGAAAGAGGGGGCTTTCCGATAAGGATTTTTTCTTATTGGCGCGCAATTAGGTGACCAAACCCCTTTCCTCGACAGAACTTTCTAGACATCATCAATAATGCAAATATTAATATGAATAACTTTATCGTCTCAATTATTGATTTAATAATATAAAATATTATGCAGATGATATTGTGACAATAATTGAATCAATAATATGAGAGATATTATGTAGTAATTATTGTAGAAATAATTAAGTATAACCGAGTGACTTCTCACGTAAGCATCAATAATCAAAGATATTATACAATATTGTGTGCTACTATGCAACCACGCGTATTACTGTACTTTTATCGTCGGGTATTTCAACAGTTAACGGTAAAACTTTCGCCGTTAATTTTATAAAAAGATATTTCTGTCGTTTTCTAACTCTGACAATACTTTCGTTGTGGTGTCCACCAATGATTGTGACGTCGTACGAATATTCCCTGTTAAAACGAATATTCCCCAACCAATCAAATATTTTATAACAACTTGCTTACTTTGCAAAATTTATAAATATTACCCAATACTATAACATTATATCAATTCTACACCATAATATTAAAAAATATATTTTGAGAAAAATTAATCTTTATTCATAAAAGTTGGGGTCTTACAACCTCTCCTTCTTATGAAATTTCATCCTCGAAATTGGGGTACGTACCTGGTATATCGAAGAGGTGAGGACACCTTGATTTCATTTCAGATTCTAACTCTCAGGTCATTTCCTCAACATCGTGGTTTCTTCAAAAAAATTTATCTTGAGGTATAATCTTGGAGCATAGAATATGATCCTTCTTATCCAAGATTTTAACAAGTACCTCTTCATACGTTAAATCTTCCGCTACCTCATCCGGTTCTAATTCAATAATGTGGTTCGGGTCTTTAACATATTTATGTAACATAGATATATGAAAAACGTTATGAACACAAGATATACTTGGCGGTAAGGCGAGTCTATATGCCATCGTTTCTACTCGATCGAGGATTTCGAATGGGCCAATGAATCGAGGATTGAGCTTTCCTCTCTTTCCAAATCTCATAACTCCCTTCCATGGAGCAACACGTAACAACACATGATCACCAACATTAAATTCTATGTCTCTTCTGTAAGACCCCAACTTTTTATAAATAAAATTAAATTTCCTCTATTCATTAACTTAAAATAATAAGGAGTTAATTTGATATAATGCTTTGGTTATGGGTGAAATGTGCAAATTTTGCAAAATAAGCAAGTGGTTATAAAATATTCATTGTTGTCGGGGAATATTCATTTGGTCGTGGAATATTCTTGCTGTTGGAGAATATTCGTACGACAGCGTAGCCATTTGTGGGCCGCATAACGGAAAACGGTCGGATGAAGAAAATGACAAGTTTGAGTTTTTATAAATAACAGCGTAATTGTTACCGTTAACACTGTTGGATTACCTAGTGGTTAAAATACAGTAATATGCGTGGTTGCATAGTAGCACACGATATTGCACAGTATTTTTTAATTATTGATTCTTACGTAAGAAGACACTACTCAATAATTATTACAGTAATTACTGTTCAATATTTTATTTTATTAATTCAATAATTGCTCCATTGATATTTTATATTATTGTTGTTTTAATAATTGACACTGCACAATATTTCCCATTATCAGATCAATAATTCATATTATTTGAATAATATTATTAGATAGCATTATTGGCAATGTCTAAGGAAGTTCTGTCTAGGAAAGGGGTTTAGTCACCTAATTGTGTGCCAGTAAGGAGAAATCCTTATCGGAAAGCCCCCTCTTTCCTGTGAACGACCTGGTTGTCATAATTATGATTTTGTACTACTATTTATGAATAATTAATTATTAATTTATATGATAAAGAAATATTTGTTTTTTGTGGACATAAATGATACATAGGAAAATATTTATTTTGTATGGATATAAATGAAGGAATTAATGTTGAGGTGTTTTATTAGTATTTTGTCAGAATGGCGGTATTAAAAATCGTTCGTATGTGGATTTCGGGCATTTTTCGTTGGAATTTGGAAAACCTTAAATCTACGAAGTTGTAGAGAATTTAATTTCCTATGGAATGGACATAAAATTTGTATTTTTATGATAAAAGGGCTATTTATTATGAATTATTGAAGTTTCTGATTATTGTTTAAATGATAAAACATTTTGGAAATTTCTAGAATGGGTGGGCCCCGCTTTTGGTTGGTGAGAAATATGCTGAAATTTTATTTCAAAAAGTGGTAGGCATGAATAGTAACAGGTAAATCCATCAGGTAGCAGGTTAGTCTGCTTTGACGTTTTGGTATTTTTTAGGTTAGAATTGAAAATCACACAAGAAACATAAGTTTTCTCTCTCTATATTATCGAGCGTATTTTTGTGAGTATTTAGATACTTTGAGAGTTACTATTCAGTGCAAGTTTCCTTCAACACTTCATTCGATATTCTGGTCAGAAGTACTATTCTTTTGAGGTAAGGGATGTTATTTTCTTTGTAAATGATATCATTTCTTTCAATATCATTATGCTGAAATATTGGTATGAATTTTATTGTCGAATTTCTACCTTTTTGTGTCGGGGTTACTATTCACGTATACGGCACTATTCATGTATACGATACTATTCACAAATACGGCACTATTCACTGAAAAATAAAATTTCATGTTCTTTATCCAAGATGTCTATTATGGTTACTATCTTTGATTGTATCCATCTTTTGATCTCCATTCTTGAATTATACTCCACTATGGTTTATTATGGAGTGTTTTTGAACTTGGATTATCTAAAGTACGAATCCTTAATCTTTGTCCTTTTGTTTCACTGGATTCGTTCTTTAAAATGTTTTTCATAATCCTCAGTCTTTAATGGTGATAATTGATGAATATCTTTGGCCTGTAGTGCAAAGATGAATGATTACCTGGTGAATATTTTTGGCCCGTAGTGCAAAGATGAATAGGTGTTGAGATGAACATGACCAACTGGTGATACAATTGAATATCTTTGGCCCGTAATGCAGAGAAGAATATTTGATTCAAGATGTATATTGATTGATGTTACAGGGATAAAATATTGATGATGGACTTTAAAATTAATAGATGATAGTAGATTTCATTCTCAACTAAACTCTTCTAATTAATTGTTATTTTTGCTGCGAATATTGATCTAAAACTTGTTGTCCATTATATTTTATCTGATTTGTTGAAGGCTAACGATAATTTGTTGTTCATTATCTTAGTCATAATATTCTTTACTGGGCTAGTTGAGCTCGCCCTTTTTCTTTTTGTTCTATTTTTCTTCTCAAGAAGTGAGAATTTAGCAGGAACTAGCCGGGGTATGGAGTGATGGTTCAAGATAGTTGTTTTAGCAGTCCTCACTATTATGTAAAATAGTGCATCAATAATTGTAATGAGGACTTTATCTGAGTGTGGATATTGTATAGAAGACAATATTTTTATTTAAACTCACATTTTATGTGTTGTCGTATTTTGCACGACAATTGTATTAAGGAAGTTGTAGTTGTGTCTGTACCATGTTTTTGGCGACTTTAAATTGGTGATGTATACCTATTTTGGGGGCGTCACAGTTGGTATCAGAGCTTAGGGATATGGTCTCTGGCAAAGATTGGGGAATAGAACTAGGAGAGGAGAGACGAGTAAATCCTTCGCTAATGTGTCCTACCTAAGCTTATTTGTTGGTCGGTCAGAATATAGGGGTATTATGTGGTATGTCAATTTCTTTAATTAACCCTTGTTTTGTGGCAGTATTTAAGAATGGCAGCTGATAACGTTAACAATGGAGTGTATGAGATCGTGGAGACACCTTTAATCACCAACCAGGAGAACGTGCAACAAGACGACAATGTTCCTCCTGTAAACAACACTACCAAACAAATGATGGGATGTTTAGAAGCTTTTTGCAGTTCATGCAAAATCAGACGAGGGAGACTCGTGTACAAAATACGGGTGGAAATGATAGCGGTATGATGGTTTGTCACAAATGAAGCAAATTCAAAGAGTTGGGACCACCGGAGTTCTGGGGAAAGTCAGATCCGATTAAGGCAGAAACGTGGGTCAAGCAAATTACCAAGATATTCGATGTCATGGGATGCACGGAGGAACAGAAGGTTCCATTTGCCATCTTTATGTTCCGTGGTGAGGCAGATTACTAGTGGGAATCTATGAAGCGTACCTAGCCAGCCGTACTCAACATGTCTTGGGAAACATTTCAGAAATTGTTCAATAACAAGTACTTTCCTAAAAGTATTCGTCATATGAAGGAGGTAGATTTTATTAGACTGGAACAGAACAACATGATAGTGTCCCAATATGAAGCAAAGTTTGCGGAGTTATCCAGGTTTGCACCTCATTTGGGAGAGAATGAGGAACGTATGACGCAGATGTTTCTGAGAGGTCTAAAACCCGAAATTCGTAAATACCTTATCTCTCACAAATTTTCTCTATATTCAGATGTTGTCAACAGGGCTCAATTATTAGGGCGATATAATGAGTATGTTCAACCAAGGGACTACAACCAGGGTCATACCGGTGACAGCAGTCATTAGAGCAATGATAACCAGCGGGGAGGGGAAAATACAGACAAAAATTGTAACCACTCTAGTGGTAATCATGGCCATGATAATAGGAGAGGTGAGTCAAGTGGAAATTTCAAAAAGAGGAGATTCAACAATGACGGGAAGACATCAAAGACCAAAGACCAACAACAAATTCTAGGGAGGAGAGAGCGACGACCCGTCGATGCTACTGAGATGTGGAGAGGAGGGACATATAAGTCCAAACTGTTCACAGCCTTCCAAGGTGTGTTTCAGTTGTGGAAAAGACAGTCATATAGCCCAATTTTTTCTGGTAGCAAAAGTCAAATCCAGCTGGGATGGCGGCACCAAAGGCGACTACGGACAAAACAAAGTCGGTGATTCAAAGGAGAGCAGTTGTCGTGACTGACCAAAACACGAGAAACCCGAATGAGGTGATCACGGATAAGATAATCTTGAACTCTTGCGAAGTTTATACCTTAATAGATACCGGTTCTACCCATTCTTTTATCTCTCCTACTCAACTTTTAAACTTGACTCCGGAGAAATTAGACTTTAACTTATCTGTGGAGACTTCGTTAGGAGAAACTTTTGTTACATCCACTGTTTATAAATCTTGCTTGATCCAAGTTGGCACCATCACATTACCTGTTGATCTTATCTCTTTAAAGATACTTGCATTTGATGTGATTATAGTGATTGATTGGTTAACCACTTATCATGCTAAAATTGATTATTTTCATAAGATTGTTAGTTTTCATATTCCTAACCAACCTATTATGCGAATTCAAGCAACCAAACCACTAAAATCAATCACTGTCATATCAAGCCATAAAGCCATTCGTTTATTAAAAAATAGATGTCAAGCTTTCTTAGCCCATGTTATGGACTTGAACAAAAACACGTCAAATTTGAATAATATTTCTGTTGTTAGTGAATTTCCTGACGTATTTCCTGAAGAACTTCCTGGTCTACCCCCAGAATGTGAAGTTGAATTCTTTATTGACCTTGAACCAGGTAAAAAGCCCATTTCTAAAACCCCATATCGAATGGCTCCTATTGAACTTCAGGAGTTAAAGGTCCAACTATAGGAGTTGTTAGACATCGGTTTCATTCATCCTAGTACATCTCCTTGGGATACTCCTGTTTTATTCGTAAAGAAGAAGGACGGGAGTATGCGACTTTGTATTGACTACCGGGAATTGAACCATGTCATCATCAAGAATAGGTATCCACTACCTCGCATTAATGACCTGTTCAACCAGTTACAAGGAGCACAATTCTTTTCTCTTCGTTTTGGATATCATCAGCTGAATATTAAAACTGAGGATATTCCAAAGACTGCCTTCAGAACTCGGTACGGGCATTATGAATTCTTAGTCATGTCTTTTGGATTAACTAATGCTCCTACTGCTTTCATGGATATGATGAACCTAGTATTCAAGGAATATTTAGATCAGTTCGTTGTTGTCTTTATTGATGACATCCTCATCTATTCCAAAAGCCGTGAAGATCATGAGCACTATTTGAAGCTGGTACTTTAAAGGCTTCGTGACAACAAGCTATATGCCAAGCTAAAGAAATGCGAGTTCTGGCTTAAGGAAGTAGCATTCCTTGGGCACGTGGTGTCAAAACATGGAGTATTTGTTGACTCAGAAAGATATAAAATTCGTATAGAGCGAGGAATGCGAGAAGAGTTTCCAAGAGCTTAAGAGGAGACTCATTTCGGCACCTTTTCTGACAATACCATCTGGTTTGGATGGATTTGTTATCTACATCGATGCTTCAGGTAAAGGGTTAGGATGTGTTCTCATGCAATATGGGAAAGTCATAGCCTACCTCACGACAAAGGATGGAGATAGAGTTAAAGGATCCAAGTACCCACGTGATGATATCAAACATACGAGTAGAACTGACTTTAATCGATAAAGTTAAAGCTGCTCAAGCCACAGACCCAGAGATAATACGTATGAAGAAGAAAGTATAAGAAGGTGTTATTCTAGAAGCAAGAATTGATGAAGAAGGAATACTTTGAGTCAACTCCAGACTTTGCATTCCTAACGATTTTGACTTGAAGTATAGAATCATGATGGAGGCACACAACACACTGTTTGCAATCCATCATGGGAGTACCAAAATGTATCATGATCTTCGACATACATTTTGGTGGAGCTATATGAAGAGAGAGATCGTGGAGTTTATCTCGAGGTTTTTAACTTATCAAAGTGTAAAGGCGGAGCATCAAGTGCCAAAGGGTCCATTGCAACCACTTAAGATTCTGAAGTGGAAGTGGGAACACATTACTATGGATTTCATTACAGGTAGTCCCAAGGTTTCTCAAGGCATAGATGCGATTTGGGTTATTATTGACATATTAACCCAAGTCTGCTCATTTCTTGCATATACATGAGACTTATTCCCTTGAACGTCTTGCTCGTATTTACGTAAATGATATTGTGAGATTGTATGGCATGCCAGTATCCATAGTTTCGGATCGTGACCCAAGATTCACTTCACGATTTTAGGTTAGTTTGCAGAAAGCTATGGGCACGGATTTACGATTCAGTTCGGCATACCATCCTCAAATAGACGGGCAATCGAAAAGGAATATTCAAACCCTTGAAGATCTATTAAGACTCTGTGTCCTAGATTTCAAAGGAAGTTGGGATAAGTACTTGCCATTGGTGGAATTCTCCTACAACAATAGTTATCAAACAAGTATAGGCATGGCTCCATTCGAGGTGTTGTATGGAAGAAAGTGTCATTCTCCAGTATGTTGGGATGAGGTGGGTGAAGCAACGTTGTTGGGACCAGAATTGGTACGCATGACTACGAAAAAGATTCAAATAATCCGGCAACGTATAAAGACCTCACAAGATCGACAAAAGAGTTATGTTGATCTTCATCAAAAGGATGTGGAATTTAATATTGGAATCATGTATTGTTACGTATTGCTCCATGGAAGGGAGTTACAAGATTCGAGAAGAGAGGAAAGCTCAATCCACGATTTGTTGGTCCATTTGAGATTTTTGACCGAATAGGAAATATGGCCTATAGACTCGCATTACCTCCAAGCATGTCTCATGTTCATAATATTTTTCACATATCTATGCTTCGTAAATATGTGAAAGACCCAAACCACATTATTGCGTTAGAACCAGACGAGATAGCCAAAGATTTAACGTACGAGGAGGTACATGTCAAGATCTTGGACAAGAAAGAGCATGTCCAAAGAACAAAGGTTATACCACAAGTCAAGGTTTTGTGGAGGAACCATTCTATGGAGAATTACATGGGAGTTGGAATCAAAAATGAAAGTGAGGTACTCTCACCTTTTCGAAACACCAGGTACGTACGTCAATTTCGAGCATAAAATTTCATAAAGAGGGGAGGTTGTATGACCCCAACTTTTTATAAATAAAATTGAATTTCCTCTATTCATTATCTTGAAATAATAAGGAGTTAATTTGATATAATGCTTTGGTTATGGGTGAAATGTGCAAATTTTGCAAAATAAGCAAGTAGTTATAAAATATTCATTGTTGTTGGGGAATATTTGTTTGGTCGTGGAATAATCTTGCTGTCGGGGAATATTCGTATGACGATGCAGCCATTTGTGGGCCCGATAACGAAAAACGGTCGGATGAAGAAAATGACAAGTTTGAGTTTTTATAAATAACGGCATAATTGTTACCGTTAACACTGTTGGATTACCTGGTGGTTAAAATATAGTGTCTGGCGTGGTTTGCATAGTAGCACACGCCAGTAATGCTGCATGATATTTTGAATTATTAATTCTTACGTAAGAAGGCACTACTCAATAATTATTACAATAATTACTGTTCAATATTTTATTTTATCGATTCAATAATTTCTACGTTGATATTTTATATTATTGTTGTTTCAATAATTGTCACTGCATAGTATTTCCCATTATCAGATCAATAATTCATATTATTTGAATAATATTATGAGATAGCATTATTGGCAATGTCTAAGGAAGTTCTATCTAGGAAAGGGGTTTGGTCACCCAATTGCGCGCCAGTAAGGAGAAATCCTTATCGAAAAGCCCCCTCTTTTTTGGGAACGACCTGGTTGTCATAATTGTGATTCTGTAATATTATTTGTGAATAATTAATTAATAATTTATATGATAAGGAATAATTTATTTTATGTGGACATAAACGATGGATAGGAAAATATTTATTTTGTGTGGATATAAATGAAGGAATTAATATTGAGGTGTTTTATCAGTACTTTATTGGAATGGATGTATTAAAAATTGTCCGTATGTGGATTTCGGGCATTTTTTGTTTGGAATTTAAAAAAACTTAGATCTACAAAGTTGTAGAGAATTTAATTTCCTATTGAATGGACACAAAATTCGTATTTTTCTGATAAAAGGGCTATTTATAATGAATTATTGAAGTTTCTGATTATTGTTTAAATGATAAAACATTTTGGAAATTTCTAGAATGGGTGGGCCCCACTTTTGGTTGGTGAGAAATGTGCTAAAATTTTATTTCAAAAGTGGTGGGCATGAATAGTAATAGGTAAAGCCATCAGGTAGCAGGTTAGTCTGCTTTAGCGTTCTAGTATTTTTCCTATAAATAGGTGCTTAGGTTAGAATTGAAAATCACACCAGAAACATTCTCTCTCTATATTATCGAGCGTATTTTTGTGAGTATTTAGATACTTTGAGAGTTACTATTCAGTGAAAGTTTCCTTTAACACTTCATCCGATATTTCGGTCAGAAGTACTATTCTTTTGAGGTAAGGGATATTATTTTCTTCGTAAGTGATATTATTTTTTTCAACATCATTATGCTAAAATATTGGTATGAATTTTATTGTGGAATTTCTACCTTTTTGTGTCGGGGTTACTATTCATGTGTACAGCACTATTCACGTATACGACACTATTCATAAATACGGCACTATTCACCGAAAAATAAAATTTTCTCTTCTTTGTCCAAGATGTCTATTATGATTACTATCTTTGAATGTATCCATTTTTTGATTTTCATTCTTGAATTATACTCCACTATGATTTATTATGGAGTGTTTTTGAACTTGGATTATCTAAGGTACAAATCCCTAATCTTTGTTCTTTTGTTTCACTGGATTCGTTCTTTAAAATGTTTTTCATCATCCTCAGTCTTTAATGGTGATACTTGATGAATATCTTTGGCTTGTAGTGCAAAGATGAATGATTACCTGGTGAATATCTTTGGCCCGTAGTGCAAAGATGAACAGGTGTTGAGATGAACATTACCAACTGGTGATACAAATGAATATCTTTGGCCCGTAGTGCAAAGATGAATATTTGATTCAAGATGTATATTGATTGATGTTACAGGGATAAAATATTGATGATGGACTTTTGAATTCATAGATGATAGTAGATTTCATTTTCTACTAAACTCTTCTAATGAATTGTTATTTTTGCTGCAAATATTGATCTAAAACTTGTTGTCCATTATATTTTATCTGATTTGTTGAAGGCTAACGATAATTTGTTGTTCATAATCTTAGTCATAATATTCTTTACTGGCTAGTTGAGCTCACCTATTTACTTTTTTGTTCCATTTTTCTTCTAAGAAAGTGAGAATTTAGCAGGAACTAGCCGGGGTATGGAGTGATGGTTCAAGTTAGTTGTTTTAGTAGTCCTCACTATTATGTAAAATAGTGCATTAATAATTATAATGAGGACTTTATGTGAGTGGGGATATTGTCTAGAAGACAATATTTGAATTTAAACTCACAGTTTATGTGTTGTCGTATTTTGAACGACAATTGTATTAATAAAGTTGTAGTTGTGTTTGTACCATGTTTTTGGTGACTCAAAATGGGTGATGTATACCTATTTTGGGGGTGTCACACTTTTGATGAAGATCGACATAACTCTTTTATCGATCTTGTGAGGTTTTTATAAGTTGTCGGATCATTTGAATCTTTTCCGTTGTCATGCGTACCAATTTTGGACCTAACAACGTTGCTTCACCCACCTCATCCTAGCATACTGGAGAACAACACTTACATCCATACAACGCCTCGAATGGAGTCATGCCAATACTTGCTTGATAACTGTTGTTGTAGGAAAACTCCACCAATGGCAAGAACTTGTCCCAACTTCCTTTGAAGTCAAGGAAATATAGTCTTAATAGATCTTTAAGAGTTTGAATAGTCCTCTCTGACTGCCCGTCCGTTTGAGGATGACATGCCGAACTAAATCGTAAATCTGTGCCCATAGCTTTTTGCAAACTAACCCAAAATCGTGAAGTGAATCTTGGATCTCGATCAAACACTATGGATACTGGCATACTATGCAGTCTTACAATCTCATTTATGTATATACGAGCAAGACGTTCAAGTGAATAAGTTTCTCGTATAGGTAAAAAATGAGCAGACTTGGTCAATCTATCAACAATGAACCAAATCGCATCTATGCCTTGAGAAACCTTGGGAAGACCAGTAACGAAATCCATGGTAATGTGCTCCCACTACCATTTTGGAATTTCAAGTGGTTGCAATGGACCTTTTGGCACTTGATGCTCTGCCTTGACTCGTTGACAAGTTAGACACCTTAAGATAAGCTCCGCGATCTCTCTTTTTATATTGCTCCACCAAAATGTATGTTGAAGATCACGATACATTTTGGTACTCCCATGATGGATTTCAAACGGTGTGTTGTGCGCCTCTATCATGATTTTATACTTTAAATCAGGGTCATTAGGAACACAAAGTCTGGAGTTGACTCGAAGTATTCCTCCTTTATCGATTCTTGCTTCTGAAATAGCACCTTCTTGCACTTTCTTCTTTATACACATCAGCTCCAGGTCTGTAGCTTGAGCAGCTTTAACTTTATCGATTAAAGTCAGTTCTACTCGTATATTTGACATCATCACATGGATCCCAGGAGTCTTTAACTCTATCTCCATCCTTTGTAAGTCATACCAAATGGGCCTTTGGGTTGACAATATCGCACTTGTACCCGCATATGATCTTCTACTCAACGCGTCAGCTACTACGTTCGTTTTTCCAGGATGGTATTGAATGGTATGATCATAATCTTTCAACAGCTTGAGCCAACGTCATTATCGCATGTTGAGTTCCTTTTAGGTGAAGAAATATTTGAGGCTTTTATGATTGGTATAAAGCTCCACCTTCTCCCCATACAGGTAATGTCTCCAGGTTTTTAGTGCGAAAATGGCTGCTGCCAACTCTAGATCATAAGTAGGATTATTCCTCTCATATTCTTTGAGTTGTCGTGAGGCATAGGCTATGACTTTCCCATGTTACATGAGAACACATTCTAACCCTCTGCCTGAAGCATCGTTGTAGATGACAAATCCCTCCGAACCAGATGGTATTGTCAGAATAGGTGCTGACATAAGTCTCCTCTTGAGTTCGTTAACCTCGCTCCAACCGAATTTTGTATCTTTTCGAGTCAGCTGAGTTAATGGAGTTGCAATTCGAGAAAACCCTTCTACAAATCTCCGATAATAACTAGCTAAGCCGAGAAATCTACGTACTTCGGTCACTAACTTAGGTTTCTCCCAGCTTTGAATTGCTTCAATCTTTGTTTGGTCAATAGATATTCCATGATTTAATATCACATGCCCAAGGAATGCTACTTCCTCAAGCCAGAACTCGCATTTTTTTAACTTGGCATATAGCTTATTTTCACGAAGCTTTTGGAGTATCAGCCTCAAGTGTTGCTCATGATCTTCATGGCTTTTGGAGTAAATGAGGATGTCATCAATAAAGATGACCAAAAAATGATATAAATATTCCTTGAATACTCGGTTCATTATATTCATGAAGGCAACAGGAGCATTAGTCAATCCAAAAGACATGACTAGGAATTCGTAATACCCGTAGCGAGTTCTAAAAGCAGTCTTTGGAATGTCATCAATTTTAATCTTTAACTGATGATATCTGGAACGAAGATCGATCTTTGAAAAGAATTTGGCGCTTTGCAACTGGTCAAACAGGTCATCAATGCGTGGCAACGGATACCTATTTTTGATGGTGACATGATTCAACTCCCGATAGTCAATACAAATTCGTATACTTCCATCTTTATTCTTTACGAATAGAACAGGAGCACCCCAAGGAGACGTACTAGGATGAATGAAACCAATGTCTAACAATTCCTGCAGTTGGGTCTTTAACTCTTGAAGTTCAATAGGAGCCATTCAATATGGGGCTTTGGAAATGGGTTTTGTACCGGGTTCAAGGTTGATACAAAATTTGATTTCACGCTCTGGGGGTATGCCAGGAAGTTCTTCAGGGAATACGTCAAGAAATTTATTAACAATAGAAATATAATTCAAATATGACGTATTTTGTTTAAATCCATGACATGGGCTAAGAAAAGCTTGACATCCGTTTTTCAATAAACGAATAGCTTTATGGCTTGATATGATAGTGATTGACTTTAGTGGTTTGGTTGCTTGAATTCGCATAATAGGTTGGTTAGGAATATGAAAGCTAACAACCTTACGAAAACAATCAATTTTTGCATGATGAGTGGTTAACCAATCAATCCGTAAAATTATATCAAATGTAAGTATTTTCAAAGAGATAAGATTGACAGGTAACGTGCGGTTGCCGATTTGAATCAAATAAGACTTATAAACAATGGATATAATGAATGTTTCTCCCAACGGTGTTTCAATAGATAAGTTAAAGTCTAATTTCTCCAGAGTTAAATTTAAACATTGAGCGCAAGTAGGAGAAATAAAAGAATGGGTAGAACCAGTATCAAATAAGGTATAGACTTCGCAAGAGTTTATGATTAGCTTACCCGTGATGACCCCGTTTGGGTTCCTTGCTTTTTGGGAGGTTACGACAAACGCTCTCCCTTGAACTATCGGCTTTGACTTGTCTGGGACAGTATTTGGTGTCACCATCCCAACTGGACTTGGCTTTACTACACGATAAAATAGAGCTAGGTGACCTTCTCTTCCGCAATTGTAACACATTTTGGACTGATGCGTACAGTTTGGACTGATGTGTCCCTCCCCTTCGCATTTGAAGCATAGGATCGGTGGTCGTTCTCCTTCTTTAACAACGGGTGCTGGTGTTGATGTCTTTTCATCATTGTTGAATCTCCTATTCTTGAAATTTCCACTTCTATTATCTTGGTCATGATTACCACCGAAGTGGTTACCATTTCTGGCATGTTGATTCCCTCCACGTTTGTTGTTACCGCTTCGATGACTGCTACCACTGGTATTATTGTTTTGTCGGCTGCTCTCTCTTGGTTAGGTTGACTCATTATCACGCTCCAATAACTGAGCCCTATTTACAACATCTAAATATAAACACAGTTTATGAGAAATGAGGTATTGACGTATTTCGGGTTTCAAACCTCTCAGAAACATTCGCGTCATTCTCTCCTCATTATCAACCAAATGGGATGCAAACCGGGACAACTCGGAAAACTTAGCCTTTTACTGCGACACGGTCATATTGTTTTGTTCTAGCTTTATAAACTCCACCTCTTTCATGTGACGAATACTTTCGGGAGAGTATTTGTCATTGAACAGTTCTTGAAAATTCTCCCAAGCCATCTTCAGTGCAGCAGATTGGGTACGCTTTATGGATTCCCACCAGTAATCTGCCTCTCCTCTTAACATGAAGGTGGCAAAGGGAACCTTTTGCTCCTCGGAGCATCCCAAGACATCGAATATCTTGGTGATCTACTTTATCTGGTGGTCCCAGCTCCTTGAACTGCTTAGCGGTGACCGTCCGAGAGTTACCAGTGTTTCCACCTATATTTTGGATAAGAGTCTCTCTCGCCTGATGTTGCATGAATTGCAGAAAGCCTCTGAACATTCCATCGTTCATCATTTGGTCGGTGTTGTTGTGTATATGAGGATTGTTGCCTTCCTGATGCACATTTTCCCGGTTATTGATCTGTGGTGACTCAACGGTCTCTTGTGCTCCATTGCTTATCTCAACATTTTCAGATGCCATTTTCAAATACTACCACAAAACAAGGGTTAATTGACATGCCACATATTATCCCTACACTCTGACCGACCAATTAAATAACAAATAACTTAGGTAGGTCATACTAGAAAAGGATTAACCCGTCTCTCCCCTCCTAGTTCTAGTCTCACATCTCAGCCAGGGATCATATCCCAAAGCTTTGATACAAACTGTGACGCCCCCAAAGTAGGTATACATCACTCATTCTGAGTCTCCAAATAGATGGTACATAATACAAATACAAACTTATTTATATAACATGAGCTGGGAGTTTTTACACTAATATTGTCTTCTAGACAATATCCAAACTCAAATGGAGTCATCATTACAATTATTATCACACTATTTCATAGAATAGTGTGGACTACTATAACACCATCTCGGACCATTACTCCGTTCCCCGACTAGTCCCAGCTACGTTCTCATTTCCTGAAGAGAACAATGAAAGCAAAACGGTGAGCTCAACTAGCCCAGTAAAAAATATTAAGACTAAGATAATGCAGAATAAATTATCATTAGCCTTCAACAGTGTTAAACTGATAAAATACAATAAACATCAAGTTTAACTGCAGCGGAACAAGCAATCCATTAGAAGAGTCAAGTAGAGCATAATATCTACTATCTTCTATGATTTAAAAAGTTTATCATCAATTTTATCGATGAGACTCAATTTAATAAATAATCCACATCATTGAATTATCCATGCACTACGGGCCAAGGATATTCATTAGTATCACAACCACGAATTATCCATGCACTACGGGCCAATGAGGACTTTTACCACATCATTTGTAACATTAAGGTCATGATTATACCGAATAATCCCTAGTCATAATCATACCAATCAACAGTCCATCTATGCACTACGGCCAAAGATGACTTTCATCACAATATAAGCATGAGGATGATAACAATGATATAAGAATTCAATTAAATGAAAACAAGGATAAATTTTAAAGATTTATAATTTAATTTATCCAAAATTCAACAATGTCCAAATTGTCAACATGATACTATTTTGTGGAGTAAAATTCAAGAATAATATTATATCAAAAATGATTTGGACAGAGAATAAATCAATTTTGTCATGAATAGTACTCTGGGTGAATAGTACCCAAGTGAATAGTACTTCGGGAATAGTACTTTATGAATAGTACCCCATGAATAGTACCCCATGAATAGTACTTTGTGAATAGTATCCCATGAATAGTGCTTTATGAATAGTACCTTGTGAACAGTACTCCGGCATGAAAAGATTAAAAATTATCAAGAATGTTTAGAAAAAGATCCTTGTGAAACGATACTAGATGAAGCGCAAATTTCAAGGATATTCTACTAATTTCACGGAGTATAGAATCAATACTTTAACAAAATGAGTGTAGAAGTAGGAATACGAAACGAAATAATATTACTTACATACTACAGAGTATGGAAGAAAATATTATTTCATACGAATATTGAACGAAATAAAATTCCTTACGAATACGAAAAATAATATCGTAAGCGAATATGAAATAAATAATACCCTTACCTTAGAAGAAGACCGGATCTCTGGAATAGTGAAGTAGCAGAATACTCTTCTTCTTTCTCTCTATAGCTTCTCTCTCTATAATTGCTCTTGTGAGTCTTAGTGAATTGGTGAGAATGAAAGAAGAATGAGCTTTTATTTATAAGAAAACATAGTTTTGATAATTGCACATTTTGGAGCTCGAATTATTACAGTATAGTACCTTCATCTTTTGCTCCATTTTTAATTTAATCCTACAAGTATTATCAAACTTGCACCACCTCTCTTAATAGTACATGCATGTGAATCAACAGTACATGCATGTGAATCAACAGTTCCATTCATGTGAACAAATAGTTATATGCATGTGAACTAATAGCAATTAATTGTTCATTTATCCGATTAATTACCCGATTTGTCAATTTAACCTCAAAAAATCAATTTTTATCGAAATAAATGTCGATTTCCACAAACACTAATAATCCCAACACAATGGAAATATCAATTTTATCTTTAATCAACACAAATTTATTCATCATTAATATTATAACTCACAATATTTAACAACCAGATCATTCCCAGGAAAGAGGGGGCTTTTCGATAAGTATTTCTCCCTATTAGCGCGCAATTAGGTGACCAAATCCCTTTCCTCGACAGAACTTTCTAGACATCGTCAATAATGCAAATAATAATATGAATAACTTTGTTGTCTCAATTATTGATTTAATAATATAAAATATTATGCAGATGATACTGTGACAATAATTGAATCAATAATATGAGAGATATTATGTAGCAATTACTATAGCAATAATTGAGTATAACTGAGTGACTTCTCACGTAAGTATCAATAATCAAAGATAATGTATAATACCGTGCGCTACTATACAACCACGCGTATTACTGTACTTTTACCACTGGGTATTTCAACAGTTAACGGTAAAACTTTTGCCGTTAATTTTATAAAAAGATATTTCTATCGTTTTCAAACTCCGACAATACTTCTGTTGTGGGGTCCACCAATGATTGTGTCGTCATACGAATATTCCCTGTTAAAATGAATATTCCCCGACCAATCAAATATTTTATAACAACTTGCTTACTTTGCAAAATTTGTAAATATTACCCACAACTATAACATTATATCAAATCCACACCATAATATTCAAAAATATATTTCAAGAAAACATAATCTTTATTCATAAAAGTTGGGGTCTTACACCGGTAAAGCCAATGCCGTAGCTGATGCGTTAAGCAGAAAGAATCAAGAAAAGTTGAACGCAATAACCATTAATGAAAGGTTAATAAAAGATTTTGAAAACCTAGAAATTGAGGTGGGATGTCCAACTTCCTCTACCCAAAATTTATTCATTCTAAAGGGAGTTTCATCTCTACTTGATAGAATCAAAGAGATGCATGAGAGGGATGAAGAATGTTAAAAATGTAAGTCTAATATAACTCATATTAAGAATAACAAATTCAGAATAGACAAGGATGGAATAATAAGATATGAAGATAGAATTTGGGTTCCATTAAATCAAGCAATAAAAGACGAAATCTTAAATGAAGCTCATAATTCTAAATTTACCATACATCCAGGCAGTACTAAAATGTACAAGGACTTAAGTCGACACTTCTGGTGGTTGAATATGAAAAGAGAAATAGTTGAATGGGTAAGCAAATGTCTCACCTGTCAAAGGGTTAAGGCTGAAAATCAAAAGTCGAGTAGTTTACTTCAACCCTTACCAATTCCTGAGTGGAAGTGGAAACATATAACCATGGACTTCATGGTAGGCCTTCCAGCTACACAGAAGGGCTAAATTGCCATTTGGGTAATAGTTGATCGTCTAACCAAATTAGCTCACTTCCTTCCTATTAAAGTTACTTATAACTTAGACCAACTTGCCAAGCTATACGTTAATTAAATCATCTCTAGGCATGGAGTACCTGTTTCTATAGTGTCAAATCGAGATCCACGCTTTACCTCAAATTTTTAGAAGAGCCTTTAAAAATACTTAGGAACACAATTAAGATTGAGTACAACTTATCACCCTCAAACTAATGGGAAAAATAAGAGGACCATTCAAAAATTAGAGGATATGTTGAGAACATGTATAATTGACTTCAAAGGAAGTTGGGAAGATCAATTACCTTTGGTGGAATTTGCCTACAACAACAGTTACCATGCTAGCATAGGTATGCCACCTTATGAAGCCTTATATGGGAGGAAATGTAGAACACCTTTGTGTTGGGATGAGGTCGGGAAAGACAAATGCTAGGACCTGAGATAATCCAACAAACTACTGAAACCATAAGAATTATACGTGAATGATTACAAGCATCTCAAGATCGACAGAAGAAATACGTTGATCCACATCGTCAACAACGAAACTTTAACGTAGGAAGCCACATATTCTTGAAAGTGTCCCCTTGTAAGGGAAAGATACGTTTTGGCAAGAAAGAAAAACTGAGTCTGAGATTTATCGGACCTTTTGGAATTTTGAGGAGGATAGGTGAAGTTGCTTATGAAATAGCACTACCTCCTGGGTTAAATTATATTCATAATGTGTTTCATGTGTCCGTATTACGACCATACAAACCTAATTATAAACACATTATAAATTATGAGTCGATCCAAATTAAAGAAGATCTTTATTATGTAGAAGCTAGAACCTGTGCAGATCGTCAATTGTAAAGAGCGAGTCCTGAGGAATAATGTAATAACATCGGTCAAAGTGATCTGGAAGAATCAAAACATTGAAGAGGCTATATGGGAGCTCGAAGATAAAATGCGAGCGAACTATCCCCAACTGTTTACTTAACTTGTACTGTAATTTCGAGGACAAAATTCTTATTAGTGGGTGTAAGACCCCAACTTTTTATAAATAAAATTGAATTTTTTCTATTAATTATTTTGAAATAGTAAGGAGTGAATTTGATTAATGTGGTTAGTTATGGGTAAAATATGCAAATTTTGCAAAATAAACAAGTGGTTATAAAATATTCATTGTTGTCGGGGAATATTCATTTGGTCGTGGAATATTCTTGTTGTCGGGGAATATTCGTACGACGGCGTAGTAATTTGTGGGCCCCATAACAGAATAACTGTCAGATGAAGAAAATGACAAGTATTAGTTTTTATAAATAACGGCGTAATTATTACCATTAACACTGTTGGAATATCTGGTGGTTAAAATACAGTAATACACGTGGTTGCATAGTAGCATATGGTATTGCACAGTATTTTTGGATTATCGATTCTTACGTAAGAAGGAACTACTCAATAATTGTTACAGTAATTACTGTTCAATATTTTATTTTATTGATTCAATAATTGCTACGTTGATATTTTATATTATTGTTGTTTCAATAATTGTCCCTGCACGGTATTTTCATTGTCAGATCAATAATTCATATTATTTGAATAATATTATTAGATACTACCTCCGTCCCACAATAAGTGATTTTTTAGGCTTAATATTTTTTCCCAAAATAAGTGATGTGTTAGAACTCCAATACAATTTTTACAATATTTTCCCATATATGCCCTTATGCAACCAATGGTATTTATTGCGTCTTGCAATCACTACAATTAAATGATAGTCATTAATTCTTCAACTTCAAAGAAAATATATTAAGGGTATTGTTGTCATTTTAGCTTATGTATTGGTATGTGTGATTTAAGCTAAAAAATCACTTATTATGGGACGGAGGTAGTAGCATTATTAGCAATGTCTAAGGATGTTTTGTCTAAGGAAAGGGGTTTGATCATCTAATTGCGCGCCAATAAGGAGAAATCCTTATCGAAAAGCCCTCTCTTTTCTAGGAACGACCTGGTTGTCATTATTGTGATTCTGTAATATTATTTGTGAATAATTAATTATGAATTTATATGATAAGGAAATATTTATTTTTATGTGGATATAAATGAAGGAATTAATGCTGAGGTGTTTTATCAGTATTTTGTCGGAATAGAGGTATTAAAAATTGTCCGTGTGTGGATTTTGGGCATTTTCTGTTTGGAATTTGGAAAACTTTTCTTCTACAAAATTGTAGAGAATTAAATTTCTTATGGAATAGACATGAGATTTGAATTTTTCTAATAAAAGGGTTATTTATTATGAATTATTGAAGTTTCTGATTATTGTTTAAATTTTAAAATATTTTGGAAATTTCTAGAATGGGTGGGCCCCACTTTTGGCTGGTGAGAAATTTGCTAAAATTTTATTTCAAAAGTGGTGTGCATGAATAGTAACAGGTAAAGCCATCAAGTAACAGGTTAGTCTGCTTTGGCGTTCTAGCATTTTCCTATAAATAGGGTGCTTAGTTAGAATTGAAAATCACACCAGAATCTGAAGTTTTCTCTCTCTATTATATCAAGCATATTTTTGTGAGTATTTAGATACTTTGAGAGTTGTTATTCAGTGCAAGTTTCCTTCAGCATCATATTCGATATTCCATTCAGAAGTACTGTTCTTTTGAGGTAAGGGATGTTATTTTTTTTATAAATGATGTTATTCTCTCAATGTCATTATACTGAAATATTGGTATGAATTTTATTATAAAATTTTTACCTTTTCATGTCGACGTTACTATTCACGTATATGACACTATTCACGTATACGACATTATTCACGAATATGGTGCTATTCACGAGTACTATTCATGAAGTACGATTTTTCTTGTGTAATTTCTACTGTAGACACTCAAAATTTTCTGCATACATGTTATTAACATTACATGAGGGCAGAATCGTCTTTTAGAGATAACCTTGGAGGACAGCTCAGCTCAATACCAAAAATCACACCGGAGAAGGCCGTTTCATCTCGGAGATAACCCCGAGATACTCAGTCCCGGAAACAAAACCGGGAAAGACAATGTCAACCTTGGAGATAACCCCAAGGAGTACAGTTGTAGTTCCACAGATAACCCATGAGATGCTCGTTTCAACCTATGCAGTCAGCTTCAACCTCGAAGATAACCCCGAGGCACTCAGTCCCAAACCCGGAGATAACCCCGGGAGGTCAGGCACACCTCAATGACAAACCTGAGGACATTCAGAACTTGCAGCAGCCCAATCTCAAAGATAACCCTGAGCAACGATTGCTTTATCAACCCAAACCGGAGATAACCCCGATGAGGGGCAAAATCGTCATTTTACCACTTCAATCCCAAATTGTGCCGTCTCAACACAACAGTTCAACATACATTCTACACAGCAATGTCCCACAAGAACCAAGGAGTTACAATCCCGAGTGACTACTACGCATGGCAGCACACCGGATAGAATTTGAAGCTTGTAGACCAAGGGCATAGTCTAATCTTCCTGACTTTTGACAACCTCTAATCCCATGTCATGGCATAGCTCTCGACAACAGCACTCCGTAAAAGGTCTTATACACCTCAATCGGAGGCTCGAATTGAAGTTCTTCAAGTTCGAGTAGACAACACATTGCACATGTGCATGTACTTTGAGACGACGGGACCCACAGAGCCCAGGGCACCCCGCGCAGCCGTAGGTACATCTGCGGCTGCCGCAGGTGTACCTGTGACTCCCCTCTCTATAAATAGAGGGCTTGGGATGGCCATTTTATAAGAAAAAATGACGAGGAAGCCCTGTCCAATTTGATCTGTACACACCCTAAACTGTGTGCTTTCTCATTTTAAACATTTGCGAGCTTTTATTCAGTCATATTTTTATCGGTGGGAGTTGAGTGTTCATCTGTTTAAAGCTATAGAAGTCTTCTTTGGCAGTCCACTGTAAGCCTTCTTACACACTTTAAATCCTTTCTCTTATACTTTCCACACATTGTTCTTCACATTGAGAGTCGTGTTGTGTATGTATGCCCAGACTTCGGTCCGTGGCTTTTATTTCTTTATATATATATATATATATACAATTCTGTCAGGCTTTGAGTTTACTTCGTGGCCTTTTACTGCTTTATTTACATTCCGTTCCGCTTGGAGTTTACTTCGTGGCGGTTGATCGTATTTATTGATTTATTTACATTTATGATCCCCCATGGAGGTGCTTCGTGGTGGTTGATCATATCAATATATATATATATATACCGCTTTTATATATTTACATTTTTGATCCCCCGTGGAGGTGCTTCGTGGTGGTTGATCATGTCTGTATATATATATTTACAGCTTTTATATATATAACTGCTTATTGCTTTCATATAAATTGCGGCATCATGTGAGCCTAGGAATCATGTTATCACAGATTCAGTCTACTGAATCTAGATTCGGTTCTCATGACGGACATTTTCAGTTGTAAGTAGCTTGTAAATTATTCACGGTGATTGAATTTCCTTAGATGGCTTTCATGCCCATGAGGAGTTGCGCACTGCTTTATATATTATTTTCTCAAAGATGCTTCGCATCTCGAAAATAAAAGTAATCAAGCTCAACATTTAATAAAATGGAAGTATCAAAGGCCTCAATTACTATTGAGCACAGGGTTTGAAAAACCTCTTTTATAAAACTTCACTGCTATATCTTGTTTAAAACTGAATTTTTTTACAAATTCAAATCCTGTGTATATAGGTGCGAACGAGGCATAACACTACTTCCAAATAACTGGACATTGACCCACACACACACACACATATTCATATAACAGTTTAATTGAAAAGTGGCGGTAACACGGATGTCGGGGGGTGCATAACACCTTCCCTCCGCATAAGCAAGTCCTCAGACCCTAATGAATCTTGGTTTCACAGACTCGTTTAGCAGTATCACATCACTGGGTTAATGTGCAAACCTTTTCTCGGTTGTGTTGGTACAACCATTAACAAAACCAACTGGCGACTCTTACAGTCAAATCGTCGATATATAAATGTCGGACCTTTTTCACAACTTATTTTTTCAAACAAATCTCACCTAACATGAGAACACCAAAACACAAGAACAGAAGAGGGACAATAAAAATCCCGACGTCGATAGTTGGCGACTCTGCTGGGGATACCAGTAAGAGGACTTAAGCAGCTACTACAAACTTTTCAAAACTGTTACATGTTTGTGTGTGGATGTTGCATTTACATTTTTTTTGATGAATGTGTACGAATGCATTTTACTTACTGCACTGCAATATATTTATTTGTGATATTAGTGCTTCGCACATGTCATCATTCCCATAATGGTGAGACACATTGCATGTGAATGTCTGTTGTGTGGTTCCTCCACCAGGAGGCTATCCTGTCGGTGTTTGGTTATTGGACTCGTAGGGAGACTAATTCCAACGAGGCTCAGGAAAGGCACCACCCAGATTCGCTCCAGTTGAAAGATCGGATTAACTTCCCGTCAAGTAAATTGCAATGATCTGGGAACCTTCATGCCAAAAAGCCGTGAGAGTTACCTAAGATAAGTCAACCTCTGATAAACCAAATGAAAAGGAAAGTCTCTTCATGCTTTCCATTTTCAATTACCTATAAAGACAATTACTTGTAATTTCATTCCATGTTAATCTCTGTGTAATGGAAAATATGAAGAATATGTGTACATGCATATTAAGGCTTGACATGCTATCAAATGACAACAGTTTTACAGGATAATATTCCTAAAATGGACACATTATGATAGCATGTAAACATTTTATACATTCCCTAAGACTAAACTACATAAGTTTTTGTAGGAAAACAATTGGGCATGTTACCCGTTCAAAGTCCAAAAAGGCCACGAGCCTACAGCCAATTATGTCTTCATCTGACCAGTCTAATCCTGCTCCTGTCTCCCGAGAAGAGTTTGACGGATTAAGAAAGCAAATTACAGATTTGGCTGTTCTGCTTAAAGAACTACACCAATCTACTCAGGGTTCACGAATACCCATACATACAGAATCCTCTGCACAGGGAGGAACACAAGGTTCGGATAAAACAATTCCGAAACTTCAGTTGGATACAACCAACATGTAATAACCCAATATTTTTATATAATTAAATAAGAAATTTTGTGTATAAATTTTTTTTATTAAAATAAAGGTGGGGAATATGTACAAGTTAAAGTGTATGTATATATGTGATAAATAAAAATATATTTATTACATGAATAATTGCAAATAATTTTATTTTAGAATTATTGATCATTATAAATTATATTCTTATTATAAATTAATTTTGTAGTAAAAATATTTTTTTATTTATTTACCATGAAAATATGATTATTACATTATTTAAATAATATATGTATTGATTATTAGAATTATTATAATAACTATTTTATTATATGAATTTATTCACTACAAAAAAAATAGACATTTGGCAACAATTTTTCGGGCAACGACTTATAAAGTCGTTGCCAAAATTGCATGTTTAGCAACGAAATTTGTCATTCGTTGCAGTTTATGAAAGGCTTTTATTTTTCATAACGAAATTCATAAGTCGTTACAAAAATTCATTGGTAAATCATTGGCAGGAAAAAAAAACACACTGCCTATTTTTTTTTTTTTGCCAATGAGATTTCTCCTCATCGTCGGCAACGAAAACTTTTTTGTTGCTATATTTTGTTGCCTAATATAGGCCACATTCATTGGCAACAATTTATTTTTGTTGCGTATTTAATATTTTTTTTTTGCAACGACTAGTAAATTATTGCCCAAAATTAAGACAAACCCAATAAGCATGCCTCTTCCCCCCCCCCCCACCCTTCTCAAACGCATTATTTTTCATTTAAAAATTTTTATTTATTTGGACACAATTTTATACAGTGAAATGTTTCACTCCGTCCGTCTAAAAATAAATGCCTAGTTTTATTTTTTTTAAAGTTATAATTTTTAAGATTAAAATATTCATCATATAGATATATTTTCTAATTTACAAAAATTAAAGTTTGTAGGTAATTGGATGTGGTTTATAATGATCATATTCGAACACTTGTAATTTTGAAAAAAAATATAATTAATTTCTAAAATAATTTATATGAATTTTTCTTGTATCTCGTTATTTTACATATATATATATATGACAAGGGATGGGCAAGGAATCGAAATCGCTCCCGAAATTGTACCAAAAATTGACCAAACTACACAGATTAAGTCGCGCCAATGGTTCCGGCATAGACCAATTAAGTTGCACCAATGATGTGTAAGTTTTTTTTTAACTCCCCTTTTTCAAATTCTCCTTTTTCTTGACTTGTAAATTTTTTTTATAATCAAATATTAATTTCTCTTTATATTTTGAATTAGAGGGTGTTTGGCAATGACTTATAAGTTGGTCAAACTAAGTTATAAGTCATTTGTTATTATTTAGTGTTTGACAATAACTTAAATTTTAACTTTTTTTGACTTATAAGTCATTATTAAATTTTTTTCATGCTTCATGTGCTATATTTTTTATGTATTAGATAAATTTTACTATATATATATATATATATATATACATACATATTATTTTTAAAATTTCTTGTCAAACTAAATAAAATACTAAACAAATCTCAACATTAAACTAAATATATATAAAGTAACTATGAATATTTTTATATTAAAATATATATATATATATATATATATATATATATATAAACAAATATTCATATAAATATTTATAAATATAATGACAATATAGTTAATAGCCAAAGAAACATCATTCACAATTTAAATTTTTTTTCTTTGTAAAATTGAGGTGATAGAAGACTTTTTGGCGCCAATTTATTATGGAATTTTGCGAGAAAAAAAATCTATGAGTGAAGAAATTGTTAGTCACTATATATTATTGTTCAGAATTTTTTGTGAGAGATAAAATTGGTTGCTATTTTGTTCTAAATAATTTTTTAAAATTAATTATGTGAATATAAATTATAATATAAATACATTAAATTTTTTATAGTATTAAATTTATTTATAATAATTGTAACTTACAATATTTCTGAATGAAAATTTTCTAATCGTCCCTCCTACTTTTATTTTACATTTGTATATTACGTATGTAATTGTTTGAGCATGAATATTTTTTCTATATCTATCAATTATTTGTTGAATTTGCTAAAGATTTTACTGGAGGTAGAGAAGTTTGAGTGATTCACGATGGGAATTTTGGCATTTTACCGGTTGTTAGCGGAGAAGTATCCGATGGTGGTGGTGGATGTGATCGAAGAAAGAACAGTAGAAATTGAGGGAACTTTGATTCCCATGGATACCAGCAAACTTAATCCCAATAACAACGACTATGATAACCTTTATCTCGACATGAACGCGATTATTCATCCATGTTTTCACCCTGAAGACCAGTTATGAATAACTTAATTTTGATTTTAGATATATTTTCATGAACTTGCTTCTCTGGTTTATGTGGTTATTATCAATTTTTATGGTTTTTGTGGTTTTATAGTGGTAGATTGATTTTGATGCCCGAAAAATATATAGCTGGTGATTGTAATACTGGAAGTATTATCAAACTTACACCACCTCCCCTAATAGTAAATCATGTGAATTAATAGTAAATCATGTGACTCAATAGTTCTAAACATGTGAAAAAATTAATTATAGTATAATACCTTCATCTATACCTCCATTTTTAATTTAGTCATGCAAGTATTATCAATCTTGCACCAACTCCACTAATCGTAAATGAATGTGAATCAATAGTACACACATGTGAACAAATAGTTATAATCATGTGAACAAATAGTTATAATCATGTGAATCAATAGCAATTAATTACTCATTTATCCGGTTAATTACCCGATCGGTCAATATAACCTCCAGACATTAATTATTATCGAAATAAATGTCGATTTCCACTAACACTAATAATTCCCACACAATGAAATTATCAATTTCAGCTTTAATTAACACGAACTTATTCATCATTAATATTATAACTCATAATATTTAACAACAATGTCGTTCCCAGGAAAGAGGGGACTTTTCAATAAGGATTTCTCCATATTAGCGCACAATTAGATTATCTAACCTCTCCTTGACAGAACTTCTAGACATTGTCAATATTGCAAATAATAATATGAATAACTTTGTCGTCTCAATTATTGATTTAATAATATAACATATTATGCAGATGATACTGTGATAATAATTGAATCAATAATATGAGAGATATGATGCAGCAATTACTGTAGCAATAATTGAGTATAACTTAGTGACTTCTTACGTAAGCATCAATAATCAATACCATGTGCATAAATCCCCGTCTTTCCCCTCCTAGTTCATACTAGCGAAGGAAATCCTCGTCTATCCCCTCCTAGTTCTTGTCTCACATCTCAGCCAGAAATCATATCCTAAGCTCGATACCAACCGTGGCGCCCCAAAATGTATATACATCACCCATCTTGAGTCACCAAATACATGGTACATAAATTCAAATACAACTTAATTATATAATAGTCGTGTAAAATACGACAAAACATAGCCGAGAATTTAAACAAGAATATTGTCATCTAGACAATATCCATACTCATTGGTGTCCTCATTACAATTATTATCACATTATTCCGTAAAATAGTGAGGACTACTAAAGCCATTTATCCCTACCATCACTCCATTCCCCAACTCGTCCCCAAATTTATATTCTCATTTCAAGAAGAAACAATGAAAAGAAAGGGTGAGCTCAACTAGCCCAAGAAGAAATATTATGACTAAGATAATGCGTAATAAATTATCCTTAGCCTTCAACAATGTTAAACCGATAAAATACAATAGACATCAAGTTTAACTGCAACGGAATAAGCAATCCATTAGAAGAGTCAAGTAGAGCATGATATCTACTATCTTCTATGATTTAAAATGTTTTCATCAATTTTTATCGATGAGACTCAGCTTAATAAATAAACCACATCATCGAATCATCCCTGCACTACGGGCCAAGGATATTCATTAAATCATCAATGATCATGACTATACCGATTAATCCCTGGTCATAATCATACCAAAAACTATCCATCAATGCATTACGGGCCACTGAGGACTTTTACCACATCATTTATAACATTACAGGTCATGATTATACCGAATGATCCCTGGTCATAATCATACCAAGTCCATCTATGCACGTAAGCCAAAGATGACTTTCATCACAATATAAGCATGAGGATGATGACAATGACATAATAATTCAATAAAACAAGTTCAAGAATAAATTTTAAAGATTTATAAGTTAATTTATCCTGAAATCAATAACGTCCAAATTGTCAACATGATACTTCTTTTTAGAGTAAAATTCAAGAATAATATTCATGCACCAAAAATAATTTGGACAGAAAAGAATTAATTTTTCGTCGTGAATAGTACCCCGTGAATAGTACTTCGGGAATAGTAACTTGTGAATAGTACCCCGACATGAAAAGTACTCTAAATACCCGAGTGAATAATATTTAGGTGAATAGTAATTTGGGTGAATAGTAACCCGTGAATAGTAACTCGTGAATAGTATTCTGGCATGAGAAGTGCTCCGAATACCCAAGTGAATAATACTAGAGTGAATAGTAAACAGTGAATAGTAACTCGTAACAGAAAATACCAAATAAAATGATATTTCATGACGAGTACAAAAGAAATGATATCTCATACGAGTATAATAGAATATACGAAATTGCAAATGGATTTTCATCCGCCATGCGGTAATCCACGTAAATAGATCATTTCCATAATTTAATAAAGAATGAATACGAAGGATCATTCACCATGCATGTGGTAATCCACATAGACATGTTATTCCAATAGAATAATAAGGAATGGAATAACATAAGAATTCACCAAGCATGCGATAGAGTTATTCCAACAGAATAATAAATAATGGAACCAGTTCATGCGTAATCCGCACAGACAGGATATTCCAACAGAATAATAAAGAATGGAACCAGGTCATGCGTAAACGCATAGACATGATATTCCGACAGAATAATAAATAATGGAACCGTGTCATGCGTAAAAAAGCACAAAACAGGATATTCCAAGCGAATAATAAAGAATGGAATAATAGAAGAATTTCACCATGTATGCGGTATTAGATGTAGACGTGTTATTCCAACATAATAATAAAGAATGGAATAATGTAAGAATTTCACCATATATACTGTGAGTCCGTATCTGAGTTATTCCAATGTAATAATAAGGAATGGAATAACAATAGCTCTCTTCATGAATACAAAAGAAATAATACCCTTACCTTAGAAAAAAGCTGAAACTGAATAGTGAGGTAGCGGACTTCTTCTTCTTTCTCTATATAATTTCTCTATAATAATTGCTCTTGTGAGACTTAGTGAATTGGTGAGAAATGAAGGAAGAATGAGATTCTATTTATAGGAAAATATAGTTTTGATAATTGCACATTTTGGGGCTCAAAATATTACAGTATAATACCTTCAACTTTTCTTTCATTTTTAATTTAGTCCTGTAAGTATTATCAAACTTACACCACCTCCCCTAATAGTAAATCATGTGAATTAATAGAAAATCATATGACTCAATAGTTTTAAACATGTGAAAAAATTAATTATAGTATAGTACCTTATTCTATACCTCCATTTTTAATTTAGTCATGCAAGTATTATCAATCTTGCACCAACTCCCCTAATAGTAAATGAATGTGAATCAATAGTCCACACATGTGAACAAATAGTTATAATCATGTGAATCAATAGCAATTAATTGCTCATTTATTCGATTAATTACCCGATTGATCAATATAACCTCCAGACATTAACTATTATCGAAATAAATGTCGATTTCCACTAACACTAATAATTCCCACACAATGGAATTATCAATTTCATCTTTAATTAATACGAACTTATTCATCATTAATATTATAACTCACAATATTTAACAACCAGGTCGTTCCCAGGAAAGAGGGGGCTTTCCAATAAGGATTTCTCCCTATTGGCGCGCAATTAGATTATCTAACCTCTCCTTGACAGAACTTCTAGACGTTGTCAATATTTCAAATAATAATATGAATAACTTTGTCGTCTCAATTATTGATTTAATAATATAACATATTATGGAGATGATAGTGTGACAATAATATGAGAGATATGATGCATCAATTACTATAGCAATAGTTGAGTATAACTGAGTGACTTCTTACGTAAGCATCAAAAATCAATATCGTGTGCTACTATGCAACCACGCATATTACTGTACTTTTATCACCGATTATTTTATGACAACTTGTTTACTTTGAAAAAAAATTTCACATATCACCCTTAACTTTAACCTTTAATCAATTTAACCATTTACTAAATAGAATAATTATAAGAAAATTGAATACTTTTATTTCATAAAATTCGGGGTCTCACAGTCAAACCCTAAGGGTTTGTCAAGATTACATTTTTTCCATTAAAATCAAAAGCTAAGTGACCAAATTGCCCTCTTGCATTATTGAAGCTAACTTGTAAAACTTGCCAAAGATTTAGTTGGTGGCCAACCCTAGTCTAGCTATGTGACTAAAACTCCAGCAATCAGCCATCTTATATCACCAAATTCATTGCATACAAGTAGTATATATAGATCAAGAGAGAGAAAGTTCATCATTTAGTTCATTTGATCACCAAACACACCACCAAGACCCTTTCTCTCTAAACCTCCAAAATATATTCCTAGATCAGTCTCTAAACAAGTCCCAAGTTCAACCATAACAAATCAGGAGCCTAGAAATCAAGAAATTGTACAAAAGAGATATAATCCTAAATAAGAAATCTGATCTTTGATCCTATGTTAGATGTTAGATTTTTGTGTTTAAACATGTTGTTTATAGTGTAAATAGATGATCTGGGTTGCTAGATAGTAGATCCATAACGTTTATATGTTCAAAATTGAAATTTTTGAAAATCTGGAAAAAGTTAAAAAAGTTGTCTGACAATGAATGTCAGACCTCATAGATCTTTGTATGTTTATGTTTTTGTTTGTTTAAAAGTTTCTACTTGTAGTATGTCATGTAAGCTTTGATCAGGACTTGTCTGGAACTTGAAACAAGTCCAGATCATGTACAGGTTTCATTTTATTGATGGTCAAAGTCGGTTGACCGATCATGACCAAGTGAATCTGGGCAACCATGAACTTGCCCAAAAACGCCTGACAACAAGTTCATGGGCTCAGATCTGACAGTGGGTTGATGATCTGTGTTTGTCTTTGTATTCATGTTGTAGTATGTTATGTGGACTACAAAGTTATGCCTTTAAATCACCTAAATGATAAACAAAAAGGAAATAGTGGTTGGTCAAACCAAGCAGAGCAATCATGAAATCGATTTTCTGGGCAACCCAGAAAACTGATGAACATGTCTTCTAACATGGTTTGACCGGACCGGATCTAGTGATTGTAATGTTGTTATAGTGATTTTGTGTAATGGATCTGATGTCTTACATGTTGGCTACAATCTAGAACTTTTAAATCACAAAATCATTACACAGATTTCAAGTTGTGGAAGCCCAAATATGGCTACACGAACTGTTCTTCATTTCTGGGTAACCTAGAAAATGAAGAACAACTCTAACAGCTTTTTCAATGGCTTAGATCTTTCTGATTGGTGATGTTTAGACTTGAAAATTGTTCAAAACATGTACCATGTTAGTTTCTCTACAAGGCCTGACGTCTAGACCACCCATAATATGAACATATTTCATTCTATAAGGCCATCAATATCGTTAACCGGCCATGACTTCATGTTTCTGGGCAGCCCAGAACATGAAGAACACTTCTGACAGCTAGTTTGCTGACTTATAACTTGCATTTGTGATGTTGTTTGATCATGTTTATTATTGATTCTTGTAGTTCTAAAACAGTACTACAAGATCAAAGCTTTAGAATGCCCAGAAACATCATAGGTTAAGATTTAATGTTGGTCAAATATGCTCACTCGATCACTGCACATGAGTGTTCTTCAGCTCAAGAACACCTAAGACTACACTTTCTGTCGCTAAAGGCTTTAGCGACAGACTTATTAAAATTAATTAATTTAATTTCTAAAAATTATTTAAAAATAGAAAATAAATTCTAAAAATTACAAAAAATATTTTAAAATTTATTTTAAGCTATAAAAATAAAATTTTAATAATTTGACATATTTTTCATAAATATTAGTATTTATTTGAATATTATTGATATTTAATTTATTTAATAAATGCATTAAATAAATTAATTAAAAATGATTTTATTATATTAAAAATCATTTTAAATGATAATAAAGTATTTAAAACATTTTAAGTTATAAAACATAAATTTTAATATTTTAAGACAAATTTCATTAATTATTATATTAAATAAAGTAGTTTGAAAATGATTTTAATAGTATAAAAATCATTTTAAATAAAAATAAAGTGTTTAAAAATATTTTAAGTTATAAAATATTACTTTTAATATTTAAGGGTAAATTTCATTAATAATTTAATATTAATGATACTAAATTTATTTAATAGTTATATTAAATAAATAGTTTAAAAATGGTTTCATTAATTTAAAAATCATTTAAAAAGGATATAAATGAATTAAAAATATTTTAAGTTATAATTAATAACTTTTAATATTTTGATAAATAATGCATTAATATTTAAATATTAATGGTAATTATTTAAAAATCATTTTAATTGTCTTAAAAACCATTTAAGGGTAATATTAATACTTTTAAAAATTTTGAGTTATTATAAATAACTTTAATATTTTTTGCAATGGTTTCATTAATATTTTAATATTAATGATAATAAAATTATTTAATATTTAAATCATTTAATAATGATTCTAGTGTTTGAAAAATCATGATAAATTATAATGATTGTTTAAAAATTATTATAAATCTATGAAAAATAATATGACTGATACTTAAATTATCTAAACGAATAATGAACTACAAAATAGAGTTTTAGACTCGATAATTACCCGATAAAGTCGTCGGTACACTGAAATATTTCAGAAATTGATCTAGACTTAGATAGGTTGACTTGATAAGTGTCTGTTTGTATTCTAATGACTGCTAAACTTATGTGACAATGTGATTAGGTTATGTGCTGACTGCAAATAGTAGTACTATGTGTTATAGTATATTATTCTAATCGAACGAATGATCTTATTAATGATAGGTCTTGATATAAAAGATAAAATGAAGTTATGTAAGAAGCAGATCAGGTAAGTATCCTACCCATTGCATTTACTTTATGCAATGAACATGTGTAAGCCAGTATCAGATCTATATTGTTATGGTGTCAGCTTATTAACCCTATTATTAATGTTCATGTATTTATACTTTGTAGACATGCCAGTTCTTAAATTATCCGATTATTGTTTATCAATACAGTATCATTGTACAATCCAAATATTTATTCCATTCGTTAATTTCTAAAATTAGTTATGCAAGTGTCCTCACTTAGATAATTATTGTATTTAATCACATGTTGATACATACTTATTGGTTTCTAGTATGTATACATTGACTTAAAAGTCGTCTAAGCTATTTGATTTAGCTAGACACATATTTAAAAATATTTTTGAACAAGATAGAACTTTATTGACATCCAACCAAATTGTTTTTGTTCGGATTCTTGACTAAGTATGAACATCCCGAATATGGGAAACTTTGTGCACCTAAGGCGGATATACTGGACGAAAATATTGTTCGAACATGTAGTATTAATGAATATAGGGCATAACGGGCTGATCACCCCCGTGTCTGTAAGTTATGACGATTTAACCTTTTCGAAAATAGAAAAAGATGTTCATATTCTGTCTATTAGTCTCCATTTCTAGTCAGTACGTAGTTTCAAAAATTTGATATAGAATTGATTTGTTGTTATTATTGGTTCAGCTTACTTCACAACTGTTGATTTTTGTAGAAGTGTCGTTCAAAGAAAACATTTAATCCTTTCAGCTAATATTTATTGTTGTTATTACTTGTTGGGCAATCAAATGCTCATTCTTGCTTTAAATTTAAATATTTTCAGCTAAGCGTGATCAACCTGAAGGTTCAGGCAAGGACAAAGGAAAAGAAAAGAAAACAGAATAAATTTATGGTATCTTATGTCATAGTTAGACTTTATTAAGATAATGGTATCTATTAATTATCATGTAATGAATGTTTAAAGGTCGCGTATCTAGGATTAGACTCTGATATATGTAAATTAAGTGTGATATTTATATTATTGTTATTATTCTGCTCAAAGAAATGGTATCGTGAAGCACCGAGTTCGGGTTTTAAGTACCTGAATTTAGGGGCGTCACACAACAAAATTCCTGAAAACACCCATCTCAAAGAAGATCTAGACACCGGTGATATCAAGAAAAAAGTCCTTCAAATGGAAGAGACCATTCAGTCTATAAAAGGGATTGGAGCACACGAGAGTGTTTCCTATGCTGATCTTTGTATATTCCCTGGTGTTCATTATCTAGAGAAGTTAAAGACTCCTGACTTTGAAAATTATGATGCGTTAGGAGATCTTTACACACATTTGAAGGTGTTTATTGGAGAACTCGAATCTTATGCAGAGAATGAGAAGCTCAGAATGCAGCTGTTCCAAAAGAGTCTAACTAGAGAAGCCCGATCATGGTATACCAGATTAGACAATTCTAAAATACATAGCTGGGAAGACTTAGCTAATGCATTCCTCACTCAGTATAGCTTCCAGTCTCAGATGGCTCCTGACCAACACCAAATTACCAAGGTCAAGAAACAGTCTGATTTGTCATTTAGAGAATATGCTCAAAGGTGGAGGCGCCTTGCTGCTCAAGTTATTCCTTCTATGACAGAGTCAAAAATGGTGATGACTTTTATAGACATACAAGAAGCTCCTTTCTATGAGAGAGTCTTAGATGACATTGGTAAGCCATTTTTTGAAATGATTAAACATGGAGAGATGGGATTGAAGTCAGGAAAAATTCAAGACCTAGCCGCTCTGAAAGCTATTGCTGAGCACATCCAGTCCGGAACTTATGGAAACAACCCCCGAAGGGTCCATAAAAAGAAAGAGTAGGATGTTTCGTTTATACTACAAGGTCAGAAAGGCAGTCAGAACATGCCTATCCAGAGGAGAAACTACTCTCCTTTTCTAGCATAGTCTTCTAACCCCACATTGCTAGTGTGGAGAAGTCTGACACAATCGAGTGTTCACACACCTAGGGTATTCGCTCAAAAATTTTCTCAATCTTCTGACTACTCAAAAGAAAATTACACATCTTCTTCCACCAGCTAACCCGAATGGGAATGGTTACAATGCTATACGGAAGTGTGATTATCATGCCGGGGCACCGGGACATGACATTCAGGATTGCTGGGCCTTGAAACACAAGATCCAGGACTTAATCGATAATGGGGAGATTGTGGTGACTAAACCCGACCAACCTCATGTGCAAGACAACCTTCTTCCTCAACACAAAGAAGAGGTCAATATGATTAATTGGAGAAGTGGACAAAGTTGTAATTACATTATTAAATCTTCCCAGACCAGCAAAGATGGTGCTGACAAATGGGATTACACACAGTTCCAATTCATGATGGAATGAAAGATTAATGCTCTTTGCAAGCAAGTAGACCAATTGGCAGAACTGGTGATCCATCAACACTAAGTCATATGCTAATTAGTCATCAGGAGCATGCTAGTCTCCTTCCTTTTGTCATGAATACTCCATCATCACCTTCAGAAAGCGAAACACTAGAGGGTAAAATTGCAAAAAGAGCAAGTGTCAAAGCCTGTCGGGATTTTGCCAACAAGGGGGAATTTACATTCCTTGGCCAACCTATGGAGGAGATATTTCAGATGTTAATCAATGAAAGAAGAATTACATCCCTTCTACCTCCAATTAATCCCCGTTCCAGACGGTTCAATTCCAATAAAGTATGCCAATACCATTTCCACTCTCGTGGTCATAACATAGAAGAATGCTGGGCACTCCGACACCTCATTCGGAATTTAATTGACAACGGTGTCCTGCAACTGACAGATGACGACACTTTTTTACTTAAGAGTGGGAACATATGTCCTACAAAATGGAAGGATGACATAGCAGTTATATCCGCTGAGGATGATTTGGCTGCCAGACCACTCATAATACAAGTAATTCAACTCAAAGGTGTTGACAATCCTTTGAAAGTGGCTGCACCAGAGCCAATTCTCTTACTATCTAGGCCACACTATCCTGTTTTCAGCTTGAAAAAAGTCCCATGGAATTATGGGCAGGCTGAAGGATCTACCTCACATACAACTATTGCATTGTCGAAGGAGAATCCATTGTATCTTCCCTATCGGATGATGAAACCTACCATCAAGTTAAATGAGAAAGTTCCCATAGACAAAATTAAAGAGTTCCTTCGTACCATGGGTCATAATGAAGCCAATGTGGTTTTAAGCTTGAAAGAATCTCCACAACAAATTTCCATATTGGACTTGGTTTTCTCTTCTGAAGATCACAGGAAAATCTTGCTAAGGTTCTTTGTTGGGTAAAATCTAATTACGCACAACAAGCAAGTATACGTGGTCAACAAGTAATATAATAGTAAGTAGAGTATCGTTCCCACAGAGAAATTTAGCAAGGATTTTAACATCATAATTATCAGTTTCTTATTAATCCTAATTTTATTAAACTATCCAAATTAATGATTAAAATTATTAAAACTAAATTATTAAAAATTCTAAGATCACAAAACAATCACAAATATTAAAAACTGAAATTTCAAACAATTATTGGAGAATTAGGCTTACGACTTCACCCTAAGCTTCACTCTGATTTTTACACCTTTATTCCAGTTCAATTCACTATCCAAGTTTATTAATCAAGAACACGTAAGTAGCACTAGCCACCTCTCGATGTACTAATACCATATTAACTCAAATCCATAAATTAGATAGAAACACGTTAACCACCTTAATCAACTAACTCACTATATCTCTATGCGAATTATAATTGAAGAAGGTTTAAGTTTAATTCCTTTATCCGATTACATGTGATGTCAAGCATATCTTTATCCTAACATTCATCAAGATTCTGTTCATTCACAAAATTCAAGAATACATGCTATATTAACTAAGTTTAGACTCGTACTTCCTCTCTCGAATCCATACAAGCCCACAAAGAATTTTTGATCAGGCAATTCATAAATTCAAGCTCAAATTAATATAGATAAACTGGATAATAGCTTATTAAACTGGAAATCAAAGTTACATAATCATCGTTTCACTTAAAGATCCGTCATAAGCCTAAAGAGTAAATTAGTTCATCATTAATGAAATAATAAGTGAATAAATTAAAGATATCATCCTTTCAATTACAAATATAAGACTAGAGAAATAGAATAATTCAGAACACCCTTCACTTTAGCCTTAATTTGCAATCTATATGAACGTTCCTTCAAAATCTTCACTCTAATGCTCGATATGAAAATCTGTCATTAATCTCTGTTAATTGCCTTTTGTGTTGGTTTGATCTTGTTTTAAGTGTTAATATATCTCTACACACGTAATCTCAGCTCACTTCTATGCCATCTAGACTGCCAAAGCTATGCAATTACTCAAACGCACATCCCAGCAGTGTTAGAACCAAACTAGGAGAGCCAGATGGGACCCCACTTACGGTATATGCTATGAAATGCGGCCACAAGTGGCGGCTAGGCTCTCAAAAAACAGATTTGAAGACCCCCCGCCCCGACGGGGGTGTAAAGCTTAAAAAGGCCCGCCCCGGTGGGGTAGCCTTCTAGTTTTGAACTTTGGTACAACTCCATACTTGCTCCAATTTTGCTCCAATGCCTCCCTTTTTCAATCACTTGCCACACCAACCAATCTACACATAAAACAATAATAAATAAGTAAAAATGAACATAAAAGCAAGGAATTAACAATGAATAAGCTTGAATTAGAAACCGATTCGTGGATATAAAATCCACTTATCAAAATAATAGTTGGGAGTTGAAGTGAAGAACTAAGCAAAAAACCTCAATTAATGTAACCCACCCCACCAAAGTGCCCCTAATGACTATACCCCTATACCCCCAAATGGGGTCTCTCAAGTTCAAAAATAGTGGGCATGCACTACCAAGTGGCTTCAAAGGCTTTATATACCCGTCGTCCGTATGGGGGTCATGGATTTGAAAGGGCTGGTTTGGAAGTTACATTTGTGCCCACTCCTACAACTTCTTGGTCAATTACAACTCCCATCCACTACACCACTCCCTACCCACGATGTTGGCAACTTACACTCCATCTTCCCACTTCATAAATTAATTCACCCACTAACCCATTACTCCAATCAACAAACCTCTCACTCATAACATTTCTATAAATTCATTCACCCATAACCCAATTTCACCACTTACATTCAACCAATTCAGAGAGCTACTAATTAATTTTAGGGAAGTCATACAGGAATTGAGAGTGAGCACGTTGTTCTATAATTCCTCCCTTCCTAGCACCGTAGTAGAGTAAAATTATCAAGTTTGGGGGAGTAAAATAGTGTGCACACCATGTGTTTGTCAGATTGTGTGAGTGAAGTTTAGGGAGGGATTATTGTGTTAAGGCTTTCTAATTCAATGGCATCTAAACCCATATCAAAGAGGCAACGGGGAGAGAGTTCCACAAGAACACCACCATCACGAACCTTCGACCGACGCAAATTTATAAGTGCCGCCACCACCGACTGTTACGACTACATGGAAACAAAAGCAGTCACATCGGAGCGGGGTTGGCACCAGACCATGTCGATGGTGAGATGATGCAAAAAATATATCAGAAAGGCTGGAACAAGTTGACGGAGGAACCCGAGGCTGCCGTTGTAAGTGTGGTCAAGGAGTTTTATGCGAACGTCGAGGACAAGGCCCCTTTCAATGCTTTTGTGTGGGGAAGATTAGTACCTTTCAGTGCCGATGCCATCAACACATATTATCAGTTATGGGTGGCTCGACATTGTAATTATGCCCACTTATGTGATAATGATCCCGATTATGAGACCATTCTGAAGGAAATGACTAAACTGGGCACAAAATGGAACAAAGGTCGAAAAGGGGGCACGATTTTTCACAGCAAATATCTCAGCAGATATGGAAAGATATGGTATGCCTTCCTGTGTGCCAAAATGTTCCCATCCACACACACGTCCGATGTAACCAATGAGAAAACACTGCTCTTGTATGCCATTATACAAGACTTCATCATCGACGTTAGGGCAATAGTCTTGGAAGAAGATCATTTACCAAAATCAGTGGATGTGGAAAAATTCCAACATCTGGTTGATCACATTTTCAACAACAATGTGATATCTTTCACTGATGACGACATACCCGCTGAAGGGACTGGTCATTGCAAGCTGTTGCACATAGCGATTTTGTCTTCCGGATACATGGTAGGAGGAGTCTTGATAGATAGAGGTTCATATCTGAATATCTGTCCTTATGCTACCTTGGAGAATATGAATATCAACACCAAGAGGATCAAAAGCAGCCATACGGTTATCAAAACTTTTGATGCGTCCCGACAAAACGTCGTTAGAGAGATTGAACTGCTAGTGGAGATTAGTCCACATACATTCAGCATATCCTTTAACGTGCTTAGAATAGCCACAGGATACAATCTACTGTTGGGAAGACCGTGGATTCATATGGCTGAAGCCGTCCCTTCCACCCTCCATCAGCAACTCAAGTACATTATCAACAATAGCCTAGTCACTGTTAATGCTGAGCTGGAATGTCCTGAACAAGGTGACATACCACTCATTAGCTTCAATTCAGAAGTTGAACCAGTCAGTTTTCATGCCTTGGAGGTGAGCAACACTCATTACCATCCCATTGGGGCGCCACCTCTCACACCCAAGATTTTTTCCGAGGTAATGTCGGTCACTCAAGAGATGATATCATTAGGTCATTAACCTGGACATGGGTTGGGCAAAGATCATCTGGGTATTAAGCACCCAATTCAAGTTCCCAGTCAAATAGGGATAGCTGGATTAGGCTATTCTGCTAGCTCCAGTCACAAGAATCCTCACAAGCACAAATAGATTCCTTCATCTAAAGCCATACGACGATTATCTCCACCTACCGATCCTGAGCCTATACAATCTCTGGTAAAGGTTCCAGCCCATGTTATGGCTATTCTATTTCCCAAACCGATATCGGTTAAAGCAAAAGAGGTCCTAATTCCTGATCTCGAAGTGGAAGAGAGGGAACAGAAACGTAAATAAGACATCGTCAAGAGTTTGTCTCATCTACGAATCCATTTTCATGATGAGCACACAAATAGATACATTCCAGATGATGATTGTCCCGACATTATGGTCATCATTTAGGAGAAGGAGGACGATGATCATTACTTCATTACTACCATCCACCAGGACTTCACCCTTAACAATTAGAGCAGCACTCCTTGCATTTGTCCCCAAGGGTAAAAAGGGAAGAATCCCTCTGCCCTGTAGATAGCTTTAAATGCTTAATTTTCTGTAAAGTATTAGTAGTTATTTTGTCAGTACATGCTAACACTTTGTATGATTGAATAGTTTCATATATTAAGTGAAAGCATATTTTACTTCAGGACTCTAAATTTAGATGTGCATGTACTTGCTGATGAGGTACCTTTTCTCCACAAGGATTGTAACTTTGATGAAAAGTTGGACTCAAACTTGATGGAAATACAATAGGACATTGAGATACCTCAGGAGATCAAGGAATGGGTCGAAGACAAACCCAAACCAAATCTTGATCAAACCACCTCATTCAATCTCAGAACCATAGAAAGCCCTAGGTTGATCCAGATTGGTATAGACCTCACTCCAAACCAAAGGAATGACATGGTTGCGCTATTAACCCAATTCCAGGATGTGTTTGCATGGTCTCACGAAGATATGGTGGGTTTTTCCATGGACATTGTCATCCATCACCTTCCCATTAAAGAGGGATTTAAGCCAGTCAGGCAGAAGCTAAGGCGATTAAAACCTGAGTGGAGTTTAAAGGTTAAAGAAGAAATTGTGAAACAATTTCAAGCTGGCATCATCATGGTGTCCACATATCCTGAATGGCTATCAAATATAGTCCTCATGCCTAAACCAGGAGGAAAGGTGCGAGTTTGCATGGATTATCGGGATCTGAATAAAGCTTGCCTTAAGGATAGCTTTTCCGTGCCATTTATCCACATTCTCATTGATAATACTGCTCAATATAACATGTACTCATTTGCTAATTGCTTTACGGGGTATCATCAAATCATGGTTGCTGAGGAAGACCGTGAGAAAACTGTAATCATCACGCCTTGGGGAACCATTTGCTATAGACGTTTGTCATTCAGCCTCATTAATACTGGAGCAACCTATCCGCAAGCTTTGATGTCTCTTTTTCATGATTTAATGCACAAAGAGATAGAGATCTACATGGATGAAATCATTGTCAAATCCCGAAGGAAAGAAGACAACTTAAGCCATCTCAAAAAACTTTTCAACTGGTTGCGTAAGTACAACTTGAAGTTGAATCCAGCCAAGTGTGCCTTTGGCGTTAAATCATGCAAGTTGCTAGGTTTCTTAGTCGGCCACAAAGGGATTGAGCTGGATCCCACCAAAATCTAGGCCATCAAGGAAATGCACATTCCTCAGACAGAGAAGGAAATATGGGGATTTTGGGAAAAATCAACTTCATTAGCAGGTTCATTTCTCAACTCACAGCAACCTATGAGCCTATCTTCAAATTGTTAAGGAAGAACTCCTCCATGAAATGGAACGATGAGTGTTAAAAAGTCTTCCTTATAATCAATGAGCAGCTGGTTAACACTCCTGTTTTGGTACCACCCAGGGATGATGTTCCCTTTTTCATGTACCTATCCATTAATGACATTGCCATGGGCTGCATGCTGGGACAAAAAGACGATAGAGGCCAAGAGCGAGCTATCTACTACCTCAGCAAAAGATTCAGCAGTAGTGAACACAAGTACACTCTGATTGAGAAGGCTTGTTGTGCTTTAGCTTGAGCTTTCATGAGGTTACAACATTACCTCCATGGTCATACAACCTATCTCATATCCCATGTGGATCCTCTAAAGTACGTGTTAAGTAAACCCATATTGAATTTTTAGCTGTCTAGGTGGCAGTTGATCCTACAACAATTTGACATCGTCTACGTGACGCAAAAGTCCATTAAAGGACAAGGAATTGCGGATCAACTGGCCGTTGCACCCACAAGGGATTTCAAACCTTTAGAAACATACTTCCCTGATGAAGGGGTAATGACAGTCCAGCAACACCATCAATACAATGCATGCCATACGTGGAAAATGTATTTTGATGGAGCTATTAACATGGAAGGTTCTGGAGCTGGAGCAGTTCTAGTATCCGGTACGGGGGAGCAGTATCCCGTCACCGTAAAATTGTAGTTTTTCAGCACCAATAATACAGCTGAGTATGAAGGTTGTATCATAGAACTCAAACTTGCCCTGTAACAGTCCAGAATTTTAATTGTAATTTCAAATATTTATTAAATATAAATATTTAGTTGATGTGCGTTGTTGAAATTGATGAAATAAATATTTTATTGATGTGATGGTTGTTGAATCTAAATTTATTAGATAATATTCTAAATTAAATTAATATATATAATTTAGAGAGTTGTAATATGACATGAAGTGTTATATTGTTAATTAATAATTTAAAATGGTATATTAATTTATTAAATAAAGTTATAATGAAAATTATAATTTTGGGTGATATTTGTTAAAATGGTATATTTAATTAAAAATATAGTGTTTAATTAATTTATTGACTAATGTTGGATATGGAAATCCTAATAAATAAGATGTAATTATAAATTATAAACTAAAGTGTTTATTAAAATAAATTAAAAAAGGTTTAATTTAGTTTTTGCTAAACAAGGGTTAAATATATTAAGTCTTTAAATTTTAAAGGATTTTGCCAAACAAAGACTATGGCTTTTCGATTATTTTTTTTGATTTTTGAATTTAAATAATATAAATAAAATAAATTAAATAATAAATATAATATATATTTATAACTTAAGAGTTATAACTGATATTTTATTAAGTTTGGCGTAATAAGATTTAGCAGTTTTGGTTTTACGCCTTAAAGTTATCAGTTTGTTTTTTTTTACGCATTTTAGTTTGTTAGCGTAGAGATTACAGAGAGTTGAGAGATTTGTGAGTGAACTTAAGCAATTTCTGACAATTTTAACAAGGATTACAAGAGTTAGCAAGGATTACCAAGCTATTTGAAGGTATTTTATCTAACCTTTGTATTATATATATATATGTATATACATATATGAATTTATGGCATAGTTTGTTTATGTTATGTGAAATCAAAATTGATGAATTGTGGATATATACTTGGTAATTGTGATGATACATGCTTATAATGCTAGAGTTTATATTTAAACAAGAATCCGTATGCTAATTACAGTTAAAAAGGAAGAAAAGTAATGTCAGTCTATTTTTTTCATATGGTTCATGAAAAGTACCAATTTTAGTGGTCAAATTTTATGTGAAACGGTAAATTGTGGCTTGATTATGCTAGTTCATTAAGAAACGAAGATAACGTAATTTGAATGAAGCAATTTGGCCAAGTATAGAGATTACAGTGATGATTTTTGCAAGAGAGGTCAAAAATGGAGTTTTCATATGAAAATATGGAATTTGAGAAATTAAATTAGCTTAAGTTGTTGTTAAATTGTTTTAATTGGTTGAATATGTTAGCAAACATGTTTGTAATAGTTTTATATCAATTGTTTGGTGGGTGAAATTCGTGTTAATTAGCTTAAGAAAAGTGCCGTAGCCATGTTCTGCAAAACTAGAATAAATGCAATAGCGGCATACCACAAGAACCTCAAGGCGATCACATCGCATTGCTGCATGGGCGGCCATGAACCAGTTATAAAAGCTAAATGCAGCGCCCAAGATTACCAGTCTCGAGATAAAGGAAGTATGCTAATTCTGCAGACTTTGGTCGTTCAATGTAACTTAGCTTAATGTTAGGTTAATGTGAGAACCATGTAACAACAAGGTTAAACAGAGTCGTGTTATGTGGATTATAAATTCAAATTTGTAAAAATGATTTATAGGTCATGAACGTGTTATGTTATAACTTAGTTTATACAATGAAGGTTAGTTAAGTGTTGTGATGTTAACACTTGGGAATTCTAAAATGTAAATGGTAACATAAGACTTGTGCTAAAATGATTAGTTTAGCTAGAGATGTACATGTTGTGGTATGTTAGCATATCTAATAGGTATTGTGGTTTTAAACCTATGTGTAGGTGAACGTGAGTTTAATATTATATTTTACGCTTGAGCAAGTTTCTAAACCTTATCTTCTTAAATTGAGCAAGTTTTCTAACTCTACATTTACGTTGAGCAAGTTTCTTACTTTAAATTTTCATTAAGCGAACTCTTGTATTCCTAATCATCATTTGAACAAGCTAATTATGACTTTAATTTTATTCGAACAAGTTTTGAATTCCAATATTTATTGATGTATTCTAACTTGTCTATTGCTATACAAGTTTCCTTATTATCCTTCATGTACTATGAATGCAATTTTCTTGAATTCTAATTTCTAATGTTGAATTATCTTAGTTCATTTACTTGACACAAGCTATTATCATAATGAGCAAGCTTTATTTTCATCTTGCTATTACTTAATGTATACTCAATAATTCATAGTCCTGGCTTAATTTTACTCATGCAAGGTTTATTGTCATTCAATACTTATGCTTTGTAGTTGTTTCTAAGCATGAGTTCAAGATATAGTTAGTTCTCTTACACTTATTCATTGTTCTATATTATGTTATTATTGATCACCTGTTGTGTTATCAAACACTATTGATTCAACTAGTCCTCTAGTTGATGTTCATTAAACTTCAAATTACCCTTGAAAGCTTATCCAAAACAAACTTTCTTTGGTGCGGACTTGTACTCTAAATACTGAGATGAACAACCCTATTATTTTTAGGGAATAATTTACGCTTAACGTTGAAATGTTTGTGCATAATATATTGTACAAAGGGCTGATCCCCCTAAGTACGAGGAGTCCTTATAGTCTTATGACTATTAAAGTTAGAGTTAAAAGATTACACTACAAAAAAATGGGCCTTTAGCAATGATTTTCCGGGCAACGACTTTATAAGTCGTTGCTAAAAGTATATGTTTAGCAACAAAATTTGTCATTCGTTGCAGATTGTGTCAGGCTTTCACTTTTTGCAACGAAATTCATAAGTCGTTGAAAAATTTCGTTGCTAATTTATTGGCGGGAAAAAATTTCGATAGAAATTCGTTGCAAAATTTTCTGCCACTTGATTTCCCGTCATCGTGGGCAATGAAAGTTTTTTTGTTGATAAAAATGGGGCTTTAACAACAATTTTCAAGCAACGACTTTATAAGTCATTGCTAAAAGTGTATGTTTAGCAACGAAACTTATCCTTCGTTGTAGATTGAGTCAGGCTTTCACTTTTTACATTGAAATTCATAAGTAGTTGCAAAATTGGGAAACAAAATTCGTTAGAAATTCGTTTCAAAATTTCTAACCACTTAATTTCTCCTCATCGTGGGCAACGAAAGTTTTTTTGTTGCTATATTTCGTTGCCTAATATGGACCACATTCATTGGCAATAATTTTTATTTTCGTTGCATATTTTATATAACTTTTTGCAACGACTATTAACATGTTGCCTTAAATGAAGATAATAATAATAATAATAATAATAATAATAATAATAATAATAATAATAATAATAATAATAATAATTTGTTTAATTATAAATACCAATCCTTGCAAAATAATAGCAACTATGCCCATGTGCTCGGGTGGTCATTAGATCAATATTCCAAATTGGAGGTCTTGGGTTCTAATCTTTTCATAAACATATTTTTTGGGATGAAGTTTAATATTCCCCACGTCAGCCCGTCCACGTGTAAAATAAAATAAAAAATGCCCACGCAGATCTGCCATGTGTGCCACGTAGGCGCCACGTACGTAGGTCAACGCACATGTGGCGCCTCGGGCTCAAAGTCCAAATTTTTTAATAGAAAGGGGCTCAATTTGCGTTGACCAAAAGAAAAAGGTTCTTTACACAAGTATACAACAAATAGAAAGTAATTACAAGAATAATGCATCAACCGAATAATTATATTAACAGTGAAAAACTGTATAATAATATCAACAATAGTGCAATACACGTCATTATATCCTTAATTCAAAGAGAAAACTACTCCACTTAGTTTGACAGTTACCAACTAACCCAAAGACTCAAAAATCACGTCGTTGGCGGCGAAGAACAAAAAGGAAACTTCATAGATGAGTTTCTTCGTCCTCAACCGATTCGCCATTATCATTTTCTCTCTCTTCCTCCTCCTCTTGAACCTTCTCTTCTCCGACCTCATTTCTCTACTACAACCATGCCCACGTTTATACCAAGGTAACCAATAAAAAATAGAACATTGCATAGGAAAGAGAGAGAGATAAGAGAGTGATGTGTAATGTAATATTGATAAACAAACATTCGTACCAAGGTAACCAAACATTTATACCAATGTAACCAAACTTTTATACCAAGGTAACCAAATCTACCTCCACACCTGCAGTATGAATTTGTTACCTTGGTCTAAAAGTTTGGCAACCAATTTTATGAAGGTAAATAAAAAAATAGAACACTGCATAAGAAAGAGAGAGAGATAAGAGAGTGATGTGTAATGTAATATTGATAACCAAACCTTCGTACCAAGGTAACCAAACATTTATACCAAGGTAACCAAATCTACCTCAACACCTGCAGTATGAATTTTTTACCTTGGTCTAAAAGTTTGGCAACCAATTTCATGAAGGTTTGGCTACTAATTGTATCACATTCAAAAAAAATTGTTAACTTAACAAAACTGAATTGGTTACCTTGGTACGAATGTTTGGCTACCAACTGCACCATGAAAAAACTACACCCAAACACCCCCTTATAATTCCATGGTAAACTCATATTCTACTTCAAAAAAAAAGAAAAAAAAAACCCATTCTGGTTTCTTTAATATGCAGGACATAAGGAACAGAGCCATTGATGTTTAAACAATATGCAGGACATAAGGCAGAGCAGATCCTTCGATAAGGAACAATATGCAGGAAAAACTCATATTCTACTACAACATTATGCAGGAAATATATTTTCAAAATATGCAGGAACAATATACAAAGCCATTGATTTGAAATCCAAGTGATTGATAATCTAAAGAAACCTCCGGGAAAAGGCAGATCCTTCGATAAAGATATGAGATGAGAATGAAGAAGGAGAGAATAGTGAAAGTAAAGAAGAATAAGAAAAAGAAAAAAAGTAACAACATTGGTTGTTGAGAAGAAAGGGGATTAGATGAGAGTAGAAATTGAAACCCATCAAATATATTTTGGTGATCTCTCTCTCTCTTTCTCTCTCTCTACGTAAATCATAACTCTGAACCCTTGGTTTGGGACAAATGTATTATTTTTATAAATAAATATAGGAAATGTAATACTTTTATAATTATTTTATGAGTGCACTATTGTTGTAATTATTTTTAAAAATGTAATAGAAAATATAATTGTTCCAAAAGAAAATGTCTCAATACCCAAAAACTCCTAAAGTTCACTAATCAACTTTGCATTTTACCCTTATAATATATTGTGTAACTCTTCAAAAAGTCTACAGAATGAAAATTTTAATTAATTTAACGACAGATTAATATTTTTAGTGCTATTATTATAATAATAATTATTATAATAAAAAAATATATATACTAATTTGACAACAAATGAATATTGTTAGTGCTATTATTATAATAATAATAATAATAATTCATAATAATAATAATAATAATAATAATAATAATAATAATAATAATATTAGTAATAACACTAACAACTCATCATCAGCATATAAAATTGCCAACTCTCACTTGTAGTTAGCTTAGTGGATTTCTAATTGAATAACTTATGGCCACGTCATGCTTACATAACCTTTATCATTTATCTCTACGTATATCAATACTTACACATACATTACATTAATACATTATTGATATAATACCTCCACCGCACATAATATATATTGTATATATATAACAAGTGCATATTTCACATCAACAAATAATTTATTATACTTAAATAGTTTTATAATAATAACATGTACAATATTGACCTTTAAATTGATCTTTAACATTAACATATAAATTATTTACTTCATCAAATAAATAGTTTGATTTTTATTTATTTGATTTATTTACATATATCGTGCTAATAAATACATATATATATACCATTTCCCCTATAATTAAATATTTGCTTATTTACCTATTTAAATATTAAGTTATTTAATAAACTTAATATTTTCCTTATAAAACAATTAACCAATACAAATTAATTAATTAATCTTATTTTCATTTATTTTTATTTTAAATAATTCATAACACCATTATTACTATATATCACACTTATAGTTATATTAAATTATCATATATTTGAAATTTGAAATAAAATTTTATTTTATTCACAAATATACATTGTACAATATTCTCGGTCTCACAGCTTTTAGATCGTACCTTAATGGTGGAGGATCGAGGTGTCTTGCATCAGATATGTAGTAGAAGATGAAGGAATTCTCTCTCAAATACTTTGGTGGAAAGACGTCGATCGAAAGTGGTCATGCATGTGTCTAGAGGTACTTGTTATTCTAGAAACCAATGTGTTTTAACAAAATCGTTCATCGAATCGAACAAGTTATAAGATTGATGGGTACTAGTGTTAAACCATTATTGAACCGACGACATCATAAATATATAAAAATATATATATTATCAGTAATTAATAAAATTTTAAATAAAATCTCATTTTTTATGAACTAAAACATAATAAAGTTGAGTTACAATATTACTAAATGTGATTAATTTTAATATTAAAAAAATTTAATAAAAAAAAATAAAAAAAAGTAATTGGGTATTGGACTTATGTGGAACTCAATCTCTAGTCTATCTAAATTTGGGCTTTAATTGCTCCTGCTTATTGGATATAAGGATGTAAATAATAACTTTAAAATTTATATTAGTCTGCATCCGTATTAAAAAAAATGGATATATCCGTATTCAGTTTAAAGGTATCCGCAAATATACGAATACAAATGTAAGCGTATTCATATTCGTTTAACATCCGACCGTAAATATATCTGACGGATAGTGGATATCCAAATCCAATATTGATTATATCGTATCCGAATCGTGTCATAATATATATATATATATATATATATATATATATATATATATATATATATATATATATATATATATATATATAGTAAGGATCGAAGCATTCTCCTTAAATAGCATTCCGCTTAAATAGCATTCTTTTATTAAAACTAAATGTCGTTTTTGGAGGGATTTGGTGGCATTTTGTAAATATAATGTCACCGTATTTTACAAAAAATACCACCGCGTCCCTCAAAAACGACGTAGTTTTAATAAAAGAATGTTATTTAAGCGGAATATATATTTATAAAACGCTATCTCACTATATATATATATATTAAGTATTATATAATAAGTAAATATTTATTAGGTGGAGTGAATATTTATCACTTTCACTTGTCCAATTATTTAGAAACTAGAAGTCCAAATATTTAAAATAAGCACAAGGTCTATTTTAAATTAAGTTGGATTAACTAGTTATCACACATATATTATATTTTGTACTATCCATAAACATAATGAAATAAAATATTTTTTTATAACTATATAATCTATGTATTGAGGTTAAATAATAAATAAAATTCCTCATAAACATATTATTAAAGTTTTAATTAAATATTTAAAAAATAATTAAATAATAATTATAAACTTTTGAATCTATTATAAATTATAAATATTAAAACACATTACAATATTATCCCACGCACATAAAATAAATATCTACTTATAATTGTAGTAAATATTACCCGGACAAATCATATAATTTGGACCATGGGTACTCGTTATCGACTGACTTAGTTTTATACCTCTTCTTCCAAATTTCAGGGCACTTAATTTTCCCCTCTCCCTCTTCCCAGACCTGTTCACCGGTGGTACTATCTTGCATCTCTTACCGGCGGCGGTTACTAAACTGTTCTCCCTCTTCATTTTCGTCTTGGCCGACGCACAATTACTAGGTATATACAATTTCTGCGATTTAAGCAATTTGGGCGATTTGGGCCTGTTTTCTAGAATCTTCACAACTAAAACCCTTATCGCCATGTCCACTTCTTCCAGCTTCGTTCGGACTATCGTTCCTCTATCTGGTTCTAAGCGGATTAAAGCTCTTTTCAATGGCGGACTTTAACTCCTCCTCACAGTTCCAGAAAGTTTAGATTCATCGAGATGACACTGTACTCTAAGCTTCGCTCTTCAATATTCTTTTCTCTTCATTTCTGCCCTACATATACCTTATGTATATTATTTTCAAAATATAAATCTTTACATGTTTTGAGAATTTGATGGTGAATTTGTTCCGATAGTCATAGCTCATACAGAGAGAAAATATTGTGTATTACCTCGGAATTAGGCTGATTTCAATAGATTAGGTTTTAGACAAATATAAGATTCAATTGTAATTAACCCTAATTTTCAATTGATTGATCAGCCAAGAAATATAGAAACATCTAGCAAATGAAGATTTTATCAGCTTGATTAATAATAATAGTATAAAAAATTATCCTTTTTTTATGTATAACACTGTCTTAGTAAAATTTTATCATTAGGTAAAAAGATTGTTTGCTTGTGGATGAAGGAGTTTACTGCAATTATCAACATATGCAGGTGCCATCGCGTTTGGGAACGATGTTGATATTGTTGTGTGGGAGCCAAAGTGGAGTTTGACCTCGATGATAATCATCCATCCTATATACCTTAAGCATCCTGTATGTGCTCTTTTATATCTATCCTCTTTGTTTCTCATTTACTTCATTAGAGTGGTTGATGGTATGTCTTATAAAATATGTTGAAGTCTAGTTGGTTAAGCAATGTGTTTTAGCATAGAAATGATTAAGAACTTATATTAATGAATAAGCAATTGGTCTATGCAGTGATCAAGTTGATATTTGAATACATTCAACTTGATCTCTATGTTTTCACAATTCTTATTTTCTTTATTATATCAGTGACACATAACAAATGCTTAATGATAGAAAAATAGATGAGTTGTCAGAATGCAATTTGGTTATTGGTTTGTTATAGTATGGAGACAGGATATCGGTTGGACATGTCAAATAGCATATTTATATTTCAGTTGTTTCTTAGTTTACACAGATTCATTCCTCTATACCCTTTCAAGCATCTTCTATACAATCAACTAGTATTTTGGGTAAACACAGGGTATTTTACATTCTATTAAGATAAATATCTCACAAGGCTAAACTGCATCTTATTTAAATAATTACACAAATTAGGTTGGCAGTTGGCATCCCAAGCTGCTTAGGATTTTCTTAGCCAATGGCCTTTCAACATTCAAATGTGCAACTGGCCACTAGCAAACTGCCTGCAAATGTGTTTCACCCATGTTCTGCAATTCAAACCTAAGACATGTCAGCATGTGTGTGGAGGTTAGCTGAGTCAGTAACTGCCCACCGGTTAGTTAGTTAGCTCACATTCTTTTTTGTCTCATCCCATAAATTTACCCAACATGTGTCACAATGCTTTATCCATCCAGCCCACACGAAAATCCAACTAGGCCAAGCACTTGCCTAGGGTAAGGTGGTGCCCACTATAAACATGCCCACACACAGTAATGTTCCTGCCCAATCATGCCCAGCCCATGAAAGGGTCTTTAATCCAATCCAAGCTACCAATCCGTATGCTAGCATTGTTGTTAGGGGAGTCCAACAATGTCCTAATGACCCGCACACATAGGCCATGACAGCCTACCCATGGCCTAGGTGGATCACCCCTCCCTTATAGTAGACATTAAGAAAATATTCTAAGTGTCACCAACAAACATCAAATCAAACATCAGATATGTTTAAGGAATTATAATGTATACCCCCTGAATATACTAGTTTTAGTCAGCGCTCATATCTGTCGCACAATGCCTCAAGTTATCGCACAAATTGAGTGTCAAAGCTGTCTTGCCCCACACAAAATGAAGTGTTGGCATGTTGTCTGGCCATCCAACATATGAACTCGTGTCAACCCACTAAGGGGATAACAGTGACTTGTACAACTACAACCGGAGATTTAAAGGAAAGTATGTTTTTATTTTTATTTTGTCCGTAAATTGCAGACAGGTAGTTTAGTAGATGATACATCTGGTAAGTCGATAGATTAACCTCAGGTTATGACATTCCATCTGACTCTAAGCTTTCTAGTTTACTGGTATTATGTTATGCTATTATGACAAACTTTTAGTGAATGCTAGTTTTTACATCTCTCTGAAGGGTAGGGATGAGTAGTGGCTGCCGTTAGCTGCTACCGCTAAACTGGCTTGTAATGTAATTTAATGTATGAAAAGGACATAACTCAGATAACATTTTTGTCATAATGAAGTGAAGGACCAGTGAACCATCTTGTGTAGAGAACTCAGGGCATAACTCTGAAACTTTTGAAATTTGTTTAAACTTTGAATTTCACTCATCTTTAAATTAGCAAAAGAATTTGTTAACTAATTGTGGATTAACTAAAAAGAAGGGTCCTATGGGATATTTTCCACCTTTTATTACCTCCCAGGCCTCAAGTATCCTCCCTGTTACTGCCCATTGCTACACTGTATAACTTGACAAGATACATATTAAATCTAAAAGGATTCTTTATAAATGTGTAACAGGTTATCAATGAGAATGTTGCAGTTTTAGATCTCCTGAATTTTCGTGAGTACATTTACAGATCTCCTGAATTTGTTTACATTTTATGTTATAGTAACAAGGTTTATCACAAGATATGATACGACTCGGTGTTATTTTATTGTTTCGTGCTTTGATATGACTCTAATTGCTGTCATTTGATTGTTCCGGGCTCTTTGTGGGTACAGAGATCTACCCATGTTAAACTCGTGTCATTCATCTTGATTAATCAGTTTCATTAGATTGTTCTGTGCTATTTATGGTACTGAGTTCTACCCTTTTTGTAAGGTTCAGGTTCGCAGCAGTCACTAGCATGTTCCTTAAGAGAGGCAATAGATTTTTGGCAGATAAGCATTTTTTCCACCTTAATAATATTAAGAACTTCCATAAATAATAATTTTCAGTTTAAGCCTTATTAGCAATTGGGGAAGCAAAGTAAAAAATGCAAATCACAATAAGAAGACAGTTTATGCATGATTCAGTTTCTTTTGGTTTATATACAGCATACCCATTGTTCTTTTGTATCTGTGTTTTGGGTTCAATTTAGTTTAGTATTTGGGTTCAAGTCTAATTGGGTTCAAGACTCATCAAGTTGTGTATATAATAAAATTTCACTCGGCCAATTATAGGGCTACTACTTTCCCTATGTGGAGTCTAATATCTGCTGTACCTATGGATTCTTTTTATGCAATTTTCACAAATTTATAGCTTTAAATGTACGATATTTCTCAATTTTGATTCTTTTTTGAACTATATATGTTTTTGAGGTATGAAGTGTGATCACGAATTCATTTTAACTAGTTTTTAAATGTCAGCGTTCTGAGTCAAACTACTAGATACATTTTGAATACATGTCATGCTATAAAAAGTGTCTAATTGAGCTCCATGCTTGATTAGCATCAAATGGTGATGATTTTTATAATCTATATATTATGTTGCCTTTGGGTTTATAATTTTTATTATTGGGTTCCTTGCTATGCTCGTAAAATCAGTTCTCAGTAGTTTGGACTGTGACGTGTCATGCTTATACAGGAAGGAGACGGGGTAGCAGGTAACGGGGCAGCAGAGGAGGCTCTGCCTCCACCTCCTCCTGTTCCTGCAGATGTTGTTCCAATGCGGGCAGAAGCAGATCCTATTGCTGAACCAGTCAAGAAGAAGATTGTGCGAGTACCAATAGCTAGATGTGGCCTAGCATCCAAGGGGCAAAAAATTTCACTCCAGACTAATCACTTCAAAGTGAATGTGGCCAATGTTAATGGGCACTTCTTCCATTACAGTGTAAGTTTACACCTGACTATCAACACCTTCAGGGCTTTAATTTATCTTGTTGAGTTGTACAACTTATTTTGCTCATTCTGTTTGAGTTTGTGTATCAAAACTATGAATGTGTTGTCATAGATTGTACTATATGCAAGTGTGATTAATGGATTATCCAGTAAACACACTGCTCATGCAAGTCCAGTTAATGGGTTTCAGAACACTTTCCCTGATGACATTGGTGATGATGACTTACTTGAGGTAATTCATGATGCTGTCTAAAAACGTGGAGGCTTGACACATTGACTTGTAATGTAACATGTTTATTTCATTTATACTAAAAGTCATAAATTTTGAACCATTAATGCATTTGGATTCTTCAACTCGGTTGACCTACTTAGCCAACTAATAGAGTTATAAAAACACTAACACATAACACACACAAATTCACAATATATATATATATATATACACATATATAGATGTGTACATGTATATTTTGTCGTAGTTTTTGTATGTCATTGCCTTCATGATCTTCGAAAAAATGCAACTCATGCTATTCTATAATGTGTTAATTTTTGTCATTCATGTAACAAATGAGTCGATTTTAGTAGTTTATGATATTTCTTTACATATATTTGCACATCTTAATAAAATGACTTGTTTTTCAGAATCTTGATGTGGACCAGATAGTTATGGAACACTACCAATCGTCTGGCACACCTCAACCATCAATATCAAAGTTTCGGCCATTTACTAATTACAGGTTAATGATACAAGACCCAAAGAGACTTGTTTGCCACCAGAGTTGTGTGTGAACTGCAGTCACGATTTAAAGGTACACAAAGGTACTTTACTGCCAATATTTTGTGTTGCCGTCAGTGGTAGGTACTTTTCTCTGATTACTTAAGCTTGATATTGGTACAGTTGGGACTTTGCTACAAAGCTGCAAATCATTTGAAAGACATGTTAATTTTAATATCAAATGATCTTCTTGACAATGTTAGTAACCTGGATCCTGATCAGATAGAAAAGATTCGTCAAGATAGGTTTGCTTTGTGTCCCACTCTCCCTTTTTGTCACTTGTTCTCCACATTGATATAAAGGCTAGTTTGATTTAGAGGCAAGGAAACAACAAAAGAAGTGAACAACTCTATAAACGAATGAGGGGAGAAAATTGTTCATCTTCACTCATCTTCATTATTTCTTTTTCTTCGTTTGTATTGAAATTCTATGATTATTGCCCTTATGTTAGTTTGCACTTACTCTGTTAGGTTGCAGCTGGATAAACAAATTCAAGAACTTGAGAAACATCTTCGTACTACATCAGCTGATGAAGAGAGGAAAAAGTCGCATTTTTCTGCATCCACAGCTGCTCCTAGGACATTTAACTATGAAACCCCTCCAACAGTTGCATACAGGATTGACCCTGTAAGACACGATTCCCAGTTTCACATGCACAATAAGCCTGATGGGTTTGATAGATGGAACTCATCATTTGCTGTATCACCAACTCCTGCAGAGAGGGAACCATACATCCCAAAGTATGTTGATGTAAACTATATTGAGGGTTCAAATGACAAAATGTGTAGTAGAGAATTCCATTGGACGACGAAGCTAGAGGTCTGTACGTACACTAATCTAAAAGTCTTCAATTTTCCCTGAATGTTGTCCTTATTATTGTTCATTTGTTTTACTCCAAGGACAATAACAAGAGAGTATTTGGAAATCATTCCTTTCGCCCCAACCAAAAAGAGGTGATAAATGCTACAATGAGTTGACGTGATGTATTCGTTTTGATGCCTACTAGAGGAGGGAAAAGCCTGACATATCAGGTAATAAAGATTTTTCTCAAATCCACATCCTATGAGAAGCTTTGGTTATGATGGTAGGAATCGAGATTATGATGCTAAGTAGATGGAAAATTGTATCAAATCTGTATCATATTTTGTTCTTCATTTCTTTACCTTCAATATTATACAATAATATTAACAATATTGTCTGCATCAAATTTTTTATATGCATCTCTTTGGGCCGTTTTTCCAGTTTGTATGCGTTGAAGCAAATTTCCTGAATCTCAAAGGTGCAGGAATCTCTCTCAGTTTTTCATTCTAATTGATTGGTGTTTCATGCATATCTTTTATAGGCCTGTTACTTGTGAACCGGAAAGTACAAATTTTGAATAATCTCTGAAGTAGAAGTTAACATGTTCTGCATACTGTTTTTGTGCAGCTCCCTCGCCTCTTGTCTCGCTGATCCAAGATCAAATAATGCATCTAGCAGGTGCTTTCACTGCATTAAAACTTTTTTAAATGCCAGGATTCTTTATATGTCATATCTAACAACATATTTTCTTTTTCACTCTTGGTCGTGGGGTTGTTGGAAAATTGTACCACAGGCAAACATACCTGCTACATATTTAACTGCCAATATGGAGTGGTCATTATTGAGTACATCTTTTCTAATCAATGCAACAGTTGTCTATAACAACTGCATTGACAGATTGGGATCAAGAGTTATCAATCCAAGTATGTGGCATTGTCCACCAAAACGCTTACTAGTGGAGCAAGCTAGTGCTTTTGTTCTTTGAAATCACTAACATACATGCTGGTTAACTTTTTGTCAACTGGATTCTTCCTGTATTTTGTGTTTCTCTTATAATGAAAGTTAAGTTTCGTATCTTGAATTTTATAGGAATTGGGTTATGTTTAGTTTCATTTGTTATGTATAATTGTTTTTCTTTTTGTACAAAAACACCTTGGTCAGTTGGTGTAGTGCTACATGAGATGGCCAAAAGTATTGTTATATACTTCTTCGAAGATTAATTATTCCTTTGTCTTTGTGTATTGATTTTGGCACTAAGTGCCTCTGGTGACCTATTTGTTTCATTTATCTGACTTATTATTATTTTTAAATGTGCAGGAAGACTGCTTCTACGACCTGCCTTACAATACTTGTTATCAAATTTTTGTGCTACGTTTACGGAAGACAAGGGACGAAATTATGAAGTGTACCCTCTCTATATATGTAGATATATACTTTGATTGAAGAACTGTGGTAGCTTTAGATGATTAATTGTAAAGATAATGAATGATTATGTAGTGGATGGTTTTATTAAGTTAATAATATATTAGTTTTTTGTATTTTTGTCATTATTTGTTATGGGGACATTGAGCCAGCCAGGTACACAAAAAGAATGTCAAATTTTGATTTGGCAACAATATAATTCGTTACAAAAGCATTGAACAAGTTTTAATATAGTAACAATTTTTTATACATTTAGCAACAAATTTTCATTGTTAATGAGATTAAAAATATAATATTTGGCAACGAAAAATTAACCTAATAACGGAGAGGATATTGTTGCTAATACTAAAATAAAAGGCAACATTTTTTATCGTTGCAAATCATATAAACTTTTGTTACACATATAAAGAAACGACAACATATAATGTTGTTGCTAATCGACGACTTTCGTTGGTATTGAAAAATAATCAGCAACAAACATTTTCGTTGCTGATTCAGCATAATGTCGTTGCCAAATAATATAATCAGCAACGAAAATCGTTGCTAAAAAGTCTACATTCCGCAACGAAAGCAAGCTTAGGCAACAATTTTCATAATTTACTGCAACGAAAAATGTCGTTGCAAAATGGTGTAAATTGCAACGAAAATGCATGGTCGTTGCAAAAAAAAAGAGTTCATTTCGTGGCCAATTAGCAGGCTTTTGCAACGAAATGGGCTTTTTAACAACGAAATTTTAATTATTCTGCAAAAATACATTTTGTTGCTAAAGGATCGTTGTCTCTGTACGAAAGCCAAATTTTGTTGCAAAATGTATTACTTTTGGCAACGAAAAAAATATGTTCGTTCATGAACAATTAGCAACGCTCATCAAGACAAACGAAAAGATGCAACGACAGTAAAGTCGTTGCCAAAACCCTTTTGCAACGAAATTTGGCACCTTTAGCAATGAAAATCGGTTGTTGCTGAAGCCCCATTTTTTTGTAGTGTTACTCGCAACTGTGGACATAGTTCATGGTCTTATGACCCTCAGTTATATATATTCCATATTTTGGATTTCAGTTTCTGATTATCATTGTTAGAGTACTACTCAGTTTGATGAGATTATTCATTGGCAGTTATTATTATTATTATTATTCTCCTGTTGATTCATTGTTATATCAAGTGAGCAATTGTTTTGCTCACTCTTGCATAAATATTATTATTGCAGCCAAAGTTGAGAAGGTAGATGAGCCTTCAACTAGTAAAGGAAAAGGAAAAATGTACAAGTGATGAAGACTTGTAATTTTGATTATTGTTATGATGTTAGACTTTTAATTTGATGATAGACTTTTACTTAATGATGTGATGTAATAATTTTATTTTCGCACTTGAATGATGTTTAATGTTAGATAACCTGGAAAGATTTTTATTTAATGATGTAACCCTATTTAAAGGGAGGATTTATGGTTTAAATATTATTTTATTTGGGTAGATAGTGTGAATGTATAGATAGTGAGCACCAAATCTTATGGGAATGAAGTACCTAGATTTGGGGGTGTCACATGCCCAATCAATGGGTATCAGGCGATTAACTGTTTTTGGGGATTCAGAATTGGTAATCATACAGACCACATGAATCAATCACACCAAATCGGAGTTCGAAGAAATAAACTTCCTCCATATTCCTCGGAATAGGAATGATTTTGCGGATGCACTAGCAACTTTGGCCTCCTTGATCAACATACCTAACAAGGAAAACATGCCAAGCATCCCATTTGCCCTACAAAAGGCTCCAGCCTATGGGAATTATATTGGAGAAGTATCGAATGAGCTACCTCCCATCCAACACCCTTGGTATCAACACATCAAGGAGTACTTGCGAGGTGGATCTACACCCGCTGAGGTGAGCCCAACTGAAAGAAGGCCAATCCATTGAAATGGCTATGAAGTTCTACCTGAGCGGAGATGCACTCTACAAAAGAGATGCAGGAATAGGTCTCCTCAGATGTCTGGACAAGGACCAAGCTCAGAGGCTAATGGATGAAATCCATGGTGGAGTATGTGGCTCACACATGAGCTACCACTTACTTGTTAAAAAGATCCTCAGAACAGGGCACTACTGGCTCTTGCTTAAGGCTGACTGTGATGATCACGTCAAGATGTGCTATTAATGCCAAATTCATGGGAATGCTATCCACGCCCCTCCTAGGAAACTCCACAATATGAGTTCACCTTGGCCCTTCTCAATGTGGAGAATGGACGTGATCGGGCCCATCGAGCCCAAAACCAGTAATGGGCATCGGTTTATCTTCACCATGATCGACTACTTCACCAAATGGGTAGAAGCAGCCTCCTTCCCTAGGGTTACCAAAGAAGTCAACATTGATTTCATCTGAAACAATGTCATTTATCGATATGGACAACCAGAGGTAATTGTGTCAGACAATGCTAAGAACCTCAACAACAAAATGATAGAGGAGTTGTGCAGTAAATTCCACATCAAACACCTTAACTCCGTCATCTACCACCCAAAAATGAATGGTACTATTGAAGTAGCTAATAAGAACATCAAGAAGATCATGCAGAAGATGTCCGCCAATCACAAAGGATGGCCTAACCTCTTGCCTCTGACTCTATTAGCCTACAGAACTTCAATGCATACTTCCACTGGGGTTAACCCCCTACTCGTTGATCTATGGGATGGAAGCAGTACTCCCTATAGAAGTGGAAATGGAATCCCTTAGAGTGTTGATTGACGCTCAGCTGGATGAAGACCAATGGTTACAAGACAGATATCACCAATTGTCTCTAATAGACGAAAGGCGAAGTGATGCTATCTTCCATGGTCAGTTATACCAATAAAGGATCGCCAGATCCTAAAACAAAAAAGTCCAGCTACGGTAGTTTAAACAACATGACTTGGTTTTGAAGAAGATCATTAACAACCAAGATCAGTCAAAGGGAAAATTCGCTCCAAACTAGGAGGGCCCATTTATTGTCAAGGAGGTATTGACAGGAGGTGCTCTCAGATTACAGGAAATGGATGGCGACGAATTTCATGACTTCATCAACTCGATACATCGTGAAAGCGGTACTATGTCTGAAGTTACCATCAAGCAAACATCCTGGTTTTAGATCACCAGATCACCAGTCATTTCAGGTTTTCTAACCCTTACTAAACACAACCCTTTCTTTATACCCATTTGCCCCATCAAGGAAACACACTATTCAAGCCAGCAGCCTAGTTTTCAGATCATCAGATCTTTCATTTCATACTTCATACAAATTCGGTTATCCAACCAGGGATTGAACCCTTCCCCTACAGTTTGTCCTAAACATGGGATCAAATTTTTTCACACCCGCAATTTGTCCTGAACATGGGATCAAACTTTTTCGGCTGCAAATCATCCTGAACATGGGGTGAACTATGTCGACCTGATCTCCTCGATACCTGGGAGTACGTAGGAAACCATTTTATATGGCCCGGTCACAATAAAACAAAAACAACAAAAATATTTCTACACCCTTCTCTACAAACAAAAAGAACAAAAACATTTCAACACCTTTCTATCTTTACACCATTCAACGTTGAACCTCTTACACCATGTTCGAACTATGCAGACCTGATCTCCTCTTCAATAGGAGTACGTAGGAATCCATTTATGGTTCGGTCTAACCCCCTACCAAAACACAAATACTTGTCACACGGTACTGGGATCAAACTTCAATCCATTATATTTTATCGGCTTCAGACCAAAGGGATGGAATTACCTGGCCTCCCCATAAAAGGGAGAGTTGGCGACCATCTAAGCTGTTGTTGATTCCTTGAAGAGCAACACCAATCCATAAGAGATGGAACTAAGTGGACTCCTCTTAAATAGGAGTACTGGTGACCATCTGTGGTGCGGTGAATCTTAGAGAGGAAAAGTCACACTCCTCTACACATATACATACAGAAACCAGTCCTAAGATACCAAAGAGGGTAGAAATACATATAGATCAATGATCCATTCTGAAAGATCCTGCAACATCTCAATGTCCACCTATCAAGGATGAGTTCAAAATACATCAAGATTATAAGCCCTGAAGAAGTAAGCATATATCAAGCAAGTATCAAGGCACAAGTAAAAGGGAAGTGAATCAAAATATATTTCCCTGCCATATATAATGTTGTTTGATATATACAATATGTGTTGTACATGACAAAATGGCTAAGATAGTCTATGCAGGAAAACACAAGTTTATCTACAATCCCATGGATATACGAACTATCAAGTCCAACATGGCATCTCTCTCCGAAGAAGGGGGTAACGCTGCAAGCTCTTGCCCAAGGGTATCTACACGAGCTAGCAGATCCGAGGCCAACTACATGGTGGCATGATGCTCATCAATATATGCACTCATATCGGAAAGTATGCCAGTCGTAAGGGATCTCACTGAAGTACTATCTGTAACGGCCATATCCCGAGCAGATAGGGCAACATCCCGTTCAGCAATTGATGCATCTCTGGCTGATCTGGCCTCATCTCTCTCCAATAGAGCGGTGTCTCTCCCATCAAGAGCTGTCAACACCAAGGCCATAGCCTGATCTCTCTCAAAGGTCATCAGATGAAGACTCTGCTCCAAATACTGTGTTGAATGCTGAATCACAGTAGCACTCATACTAGGAGAATCTGCAAGAGCTGCTGGTAACCCAGTGAATAGCTCATCCTCGGTGGGAATATCAATGTCCTCTATGGGCTCCCCATCATCAGAATCAATCCCCGACGATGTAGATACTACCGCAGCCGATGTAGTCTCTGTCTCCATCCATGTGGAATACTCTGCAGAACAGCCCGGATGGCAAACAGAAAATGCAGCTAGCTCACGCTGATCCCAATAGGCATACACCCTAGATCTGTCCTCTGCTGACAAGTGGCGAGAAGCCAAGCGCTGACTCAAAGCCCCCTCAAAAGGATGGAAGTCCTAGAACTGGTCAAACTAACACATCACAACCAGTGGGTGGTGAGTAGTCATGCCCCTCAAACCAGCTAGAGGGAGATAATCCATACCCGGAGCATGAGTGATGAAGTTGTAGGGTGAACAAAGCCCTGTACACGGCAATACATCAAATGGATCTCCAATCACTGCCAGGAAAATGGACCAAGATGCTGGATCTATACACTTCGCACGCTGAAAGGAGTATAACATGGCTATCTCATGAGTAAAACAATACACATGCCGTTGGAATATGCCAATCGGTCTCAAGTGTAACATGAACCACACGTACAACATGACCGAACTACCTGTGAATACCCTGAAGGGTAGGAACTGCAATATGTAGTAGATCTCAACGTCTCTACTACAATCATCAGCACAATGGTGTGACCCTCCCTAAGAGCTCTCATTTCCATAATGACAACAATGTCAAACTCATCCATGTACCGTGGCATGTATACATATGACAATACGCACAATAGTAGTACATCTACTCTGGCCAAATGCCAATGATCCTTCGGCATAGTAAAATCTCCAGAATGCCGTGTATTGCTATCCTCTGAGCCAAATCTGTCCATCAGAAAATGCTGGGATACAACGTGGCCAGATGTGATCTCATCCTAAACAACTCTACTCCTTAGCCCGGTGAGGGTCATAAACTTCTGACTCATATCACCGATATCCATCCGCGCACAAGGTCTGTCTAAGGGTAGCGCCATCAACCATGCATACTCCTCTAAGGTAGGAGTTAACTCATGGATACCAAACCGAAAGACCTGCCTCTCCGGTATCCAATGCTCCAGTATACCATTTACAAAGCCTGCGGGAACCTGAAACATCAGGAGAGTCATAGTATCTTTGCATAATCGATCTACAAATCATCCCATTCGAAGGTGACATACTATCATACCATGATCTCAGATAGGATGCTACCAATACTGGTGGGGTATGAATAATATGGCTAACTGTCGAAGAAGACATCTGTGTGGGCTGTGTCATAAGATCATCCATGGGTCAATGCTGAATATCTCTGGACATACATACATATGCATAACATAATACATGCATGATAACAATAGATGGTAATATGATGTAGGGAATAACAGTAAATACATTCCTAAGTACATCATCATCTAATACATCTCTATACAACTAAAAATACAGGGAAATGGGGCACCGATGCCCAGCTACTAACAGAGGACCAGCTACTAATAGAGGCCTATAAAAAGATATAGCGAGAATAGGGCACAGCCACCCAATGTCTAACAGAGGCCTATCAAAAGATATAATAAGAATATACATCAGAAGAAGATAATGGTGTCAATGTCTACATCATCAATCCTGTCCACCTGATGTAACTCCTCCTAAGTCACTAGATCTCCATCAATGGGGATGTCAGGCCTATACAATAAAGGATCTACACCGTCAAATCCATATGGGTCATCTGAGGAGCCAACTCCTGAGCTGGAAGGATCAAATGTATCTGCCTCTACTTGATCTCTGCCCAAGTGCCGGATAAAGAAATGTGTTCGGTCTAACTGCCGGGTCAAACTATCAATATGTGTCAAGTGAGTAGGATCTCTAACACAGGCCATCCAATCCGTCATTATCACGGATCCAGGAACCATATCCCCAATAAACTGTGTGGCGAGGGTCTCGGCTCCGATGTTACGAGGGGACCACCAATGCTAGAACGTAGCCTGGGTATGTGGACCCTCTGACAGTATAAAACTGTTAACACCCATCAAGGGGATATCAATGACGCGTGGATCAGAAATGTGCCAATAACTCCTGACAGGAGGCAAGATCAGTATACGAATCTCTCTTGTGGTGCTCCTAATAGCACGATCTCCTAAATAGAGCTCCCATCCTCCATCTGTAAAGATAGGAATCCTATGAGTGGAAATCACGTACTCGACACCAGTCAGGTATCCATCCTCAAAACCAATGGCCAAGTGCTCCCCAGGATAGGGAATCCAAGTAATGGCATCCATTGTCAATAACTCTAGCTGTAGGCGACAATGAGTGAAACCCTCAGCTATAAGGACCTCCGCCAATATGGAATGATGCCATCGCAATCCTCATGGATAGGTCTCCAAGCCTAGAATACTCACAGGACACAAACATGGGAGCCTCTCATAGGCCCATAACTGCCAACACAAAGCCAAACATCTGCTATTAGTCGACACTCTTAACCTGTACATGGGAAATTACAAGAGAAATACTCACCAGCAGAAATGGGTAAAATCCTAGCCAAGCCTCCGTCAAGCCTTGAGAACGTATACGCATACCCATGAGGAAATAGACGAAGGTATAGGAACCCCAATCATACTCTCCGATATGGTCCATATGTCATGTGGCACTCACCAAAATGAATGACACCGTAGAAGAGTTATCAGCTATGAAGCAGCCCCTAATGATCATCAGGAACAATCGCCAAAGAATGCGATCTCTGACTCTCACATCATCGGGTATGGGCTCACTCAACAGCCCGCCTATAGCATCTATGCTCAATGGACCTGTACAAACGGTCCTGCCCTTGAGCGCCTCAGCCGAAACTCTTAGCAAGGATCGAATGGTAGTAGGGGTAATATCCGCCGTACATGGCACTGGCACTGGCACCCCTCCAAACTCCATACCAGTGATAAATTGCCAATCCATCGGCGTCATCATCACCTCACAGTCCAACAAATGGAGAGACTCAGTCTGGTGAAACCAACGCTCAGACAATGCCTTGAGGTAACCCCAGGCACAACGACGGGGTAGGATGGAAAAGAACACTCTGAAGCCCCAGCCATGCACAATCGCTCTATAATCAGGATGCAGAGCCTGGTATGGATTGAATGCTGAACCAGTTTCCTCTAGCTGTGTAAATCTGGGAACCTACATTATAAAGCAGATCAACATCAGAATCCTTTACTCCTCATCAATATGAAAAAAAGGGGGAAGATCAAAATCTAGCTTTTACCTCATTTGTATGCAAGTAAATTGAGGGGTGTCTACTCAAATCACCTAGAAGCTCTGGGATCAACACCTAAATGTCTGGGAATTCCCTACGGGGAACATGTGCAGCAGGAGCAGGGTCCACAACCAGAACATCTTCCTCCTCATCCTCAATGTTCGTCACATCAACCCGGACATGACGTATCACCACCTCCGCCAAACGACGAGGTTGTCTAACAGAACGGGGTCGAGGCACTTTAGAAGCCCTCCTCCGCACACCTGAGGTGGTCCTGCGGGAAGTACTCGGCTGATCCGGATCCATATATCCGGACAATAACTCTCCAAATCACCTTAGAAGGGGTGTGGTAAATTCTAACCTGGAGCTTTTAAAAATGCAGTTTTATGACTACATTCATGCATGCATTATTTTAAAATATGTCTACAGTAGAGTTAAAAATGAATGACTACCCAATGTCTACGTTTTGGAATTTTTTTTCCATAGTACCCTTTGTAAATAGGACTATCCACATGCACATAGGCATGACTAGGTGGCCATTCAGTAGCACACCTGCCCACAGTCATAAATATCCTACATGCATTAATACATCACAGTAAATTTTTTTTAAGGGTAACCTAATTACCAGGACTACTTTGATTTTTCACCTTAGCTCATTTTTCCTCAAATAGGATAAGAAATAGCAGAAAAAGGTGCCAATTTGACTGTTTCAAAAGTCAAATTTTTTCACATCATTATGTTCAACATGGTTTAATACTAACATTTGCTATATTGAATATTTTTTTATCACATCATACGAGCATGCATATTCAATACAATGTGTTTAGATGCATTTCATATCATAATTCATTTTTCAACGGATAAAAACTAGAAAAGAAGACACGCATACGTTACCAGGATAGTGTAGAACACTTGTACGGTGACAAAATTTACAAAAAGACGACTGAACTCAGCAAATCTGAAGAAGAGCTCTTTGATTTCCTTTGCAGTGTAACGTGAAAATAACTTGTGAAAGCAACTTGCAGGTTTAAAGTACCCACAGTTGGCAGCAAGTGTTCTTGCGGCTGCTGCAGGTGTACCTACAGCTCCTTTGGGTGGGGCCCACCCCTTCGAATCAGTCCAGTTCGAGTTACAAATGAGTTCTTACAATCTGAAAAGGCCAAATTAGGAATAAAAATGCTACGTAATTGAGCAGAATAGCTTGAAGTCCTAGTTTTCATGGGTTAAATTGTGGCTTTACATATCACTCATTGGAATTTACCCAAACACAGGGTACACTATACCAATGTTCTCAGCCATTGCAACTACATTCGGCAATACCTAACGAAGGTCCGATGCCATCAATTCAGGGTCATAGCTCTAAAACCTTTTCCCCAGCGGGTTTTCATACAATCTATCCATTGATGCACACGTCAACGAATGTCAAGCAGCCTTGGCATCATCCCCAACAGGGATCTCATCCGTTGATGCACATGTCAATGAAGGTCAGGTAACCCTGATAATACCGACTATTGGTAGTAACTCCAACAGAGCAGCGGAAAGACCTGGCGGTACGAACCAGGGAAGAACATCCTCATCGGGGAGGACCGATGATGGAATATGTTATAGACATCCTCAACAGACAAAGCTCTTTCCCCACAGAGTCTCTTGTATATGAGAGATGCATCTTCAGTGTGAAGTCTATATCAAGGATTAAGGACTTTGGTGATAACCCCAACGTCAACATCCTAGAAGCTCCTAAGAGCATTGGATTGCATGTCCAAGACAGTTCATCAAGGTTGTCGAATAACCGCCAATCCTTGTAGAGAAGTCAAGGGAGCTCAAGAATCATCCCACCATATTGGAGAACAATCCAATAAACCATATACATTTGCATCATGTTGCTGTACACTGCATCATGACCATCTTGTTGCATTTCAAGTGTCTAGTATTCTTTATCCTATCCATGCCATTGCATTTCATGAATATGATAAAGAGGGGCATCTGTAGACACTCTAAATTTCTTGCATATCTGTTACTAACATTATAGGAGGGTAGAATCGTCTTTCAGAGATAACCCTAGAGGACAACTCAGCTCAATACTGGAAATCACACCGGAGAAGGCCGTTTCATCTCGGAGATAACCCCGAGATACTCAGTTTCAGTCCCAGAAACAATACCGGGAAAGACAATGTCAACCTTGGAGATAACCCCAAGGAGTGCAGTTGCAGTTCCGGAGATAACCCCGGAGATGCTCGTTTCAACCTATGCAGTTAGCTTCAACCTCAGAGATAACCCCGAGGCACTCAGTCCCAAACCCAAAGATAACCCCGGGAGGTCAGACACAGTTCAAAGACAACCCTGAGGACATCCAGTACTTGTAGCAGCCTAATCTCAGAGATAACCCTGAGTAACGACTGCTTTATTAGCCCAAACCGGAGATAACCCCGGTGAGAGGCAAAATCGTCATTTTGCCACCACAATCCCACATTAAGCCATCTTAACACAACAGTTCAAGATACATTCTATATAGAAATGTCCCACAAGAACCAAGGAGTTACAATCCCGAGTGACTACTACACAAGACAGTACACCGGATAGAATTTGAAGCTTGAAGACCAAGGGAATGGTCCCATCTTTCTGACTTCTGACAACCTCTAATCCCATGTCATGGCGTAGCTCTCAATAATAGCACTCCGTAAAAGGTCTTATACACCTTAATCGGAGGCTTGAATTAAAGTTCTGCAAGTTCGAGCAGACAACACTTTTCACGCGTGCACATACTTCGAGATGGCAGGACTCATGGAGCTCGGGGCACCAGGCGACCACAGTACATCTCATGGGCCGCCATGCAGTGTACCCTACTACTCCCCCTCTATAAATAGAGGGCTTGGGGTGGCCATTTTGTAAGAAGAAAATGGCAAGGAAGCCCTGTCCAATTTGCTCTGTACACACCCTAAACTGAGTGCTTTCTCATTTTAAACACTTGTGAGCTCATATTCAGTCATATTTTTACCAGCGAGAGCCGAGTGTTCATCTATTTAAATCTATACAAGTATTCTTTAGCAGTCCACTGTAAGCCTTCTTACACACTTTAAAGCCTTCTCTTCTACTTTGCACACACCGTTCTTCACATTGAGAATCGTGTTGCGCGTGTATGCTCGGACTTCGGTCTGTGACTTTTATTTCCTTTTGTCTGTGTATATATATATATATATATATATATATATATATGGACTAACATTATCGAGTTATGCCTCGATTGAGCCTGGACTCACGTCCGAAGCGTTTATTTGCTTATATATATATACTTATATATATGAACTATTGTCAAACTCTATTCGATGAGCCTGGATTTTACATCTGGAGCGTTTATTGCTTATATATATATATACTTATATATATAAACTGTTGTCAAAATCTGTTCGATGAGCCTGGATTTTACATCCGGTGCATTTACTGCTTATATATATAGCGATAAATCGCTGAAATGATAAACCGAGCCGGGATCGATATATATCATGTGCGTTTACCGCTTATATATATATATATTTACATTTCTGTCAGGCCTGGAGTTTACTTCGTGGCCTTTTACTACTTTATTTACATTCCATCCCGCCTGGAGTTTACTTTGTGGCGGTTGATAGTTTTTACTGCTTTATTTATATTTAGTCCCGCCTGGAGTTTAGTTCATGGCGGTTGATTGTATTTATTATTTTATTTACATTTCCGATCCCCCATGGAGGTGCTTCGTGGTGGTTGAACATGTATATATATATATATATATATATATATATTTACAGAATTTTATATATATAACTGCTTACTGCTTTCATATAAATTGCAGCATCATGTGAGCCTAGGAATCATGTGATCACAGATTCAGTCTACTAAATCTAGATTCGGTTCCCGTGATGGACATTTTCACCAGAAGCGACTTTGTAAATTATTCACTTGTTTGAATTTCCTTAGATGGCTTTCATGCCCATGAGGAGTTCTAAGACCGCTTATATATTATTTTCTCGAAGATGCTTCGCATCTCAAAAAAAAGCAATCAAGCCAAACATTTAATAAAATAGAATTATCAAAGGCCTCAATTACTATTGAGCGCAGGGTTTGAAAAACCTCTTTTATAAAACCTCACTGCTATATCTTGTTTAAAACTAAATTTTTATACAAATTCAAACCCTGTGTATATAAGTGCAAACGAGGCATAGCACTACTTCCAAATAACTGCACATTGACCCATACACACACACACACATTCATATAACAGTTTAATTGAAAAGTGGCGCTAACCATGGTAACACGGATGTCGAGGGGTGCCTAACACCTTCCCTCTACATAAGCAAGTCCCTGGACCCTAATGAATCTCAGTTTCACAGACCCATTTATCAGTGTCACATCACTGGGTCAATGTGTAAACCTTTTCTTAGTTGTATTGGTACAACCATTTAAAAAAACCAACTGGAGACTCTTACAGTCAAATCGTCGACATATAAATGTCGGACCTTTTCACAACTTATTTTTTTAAACAAATCTCACCTAACATAAGAACACCAAAAGACAAGAACAGAAGAGGGACAATAAAAATCCCGACGTCGACATCTACCTTTTTGTGTTAGGGTTACTATTCATGTATACAACACTATTCACAAATACGACACTATTCACCAAAAAATGAAATTTTCTCTTCTTTGTCCCATATGTCTATTATGGTTACTATCTTTGATTGTATCCATGTTTTGATCTTCATTCTTGAAATTTACACCACTATGGTTTATTACGGAGTATTTTTGAACTTGGATTATCTAAAGTACGAATCCATAATCTTTGTCCTTTTATCTAACTGGTTTCGTTCTTCAAAATATTTTCATCATCCTCAGTGTTTAATGGTGATACTTGATGAATATCTTTGGCCTGTAGTGCAAAGATGAATGATTACGTGATGAATATCTTTGGCCCATAGTGCAAAGATGAATGATTACCTGATGAATATCTTTGGCCCATAGTGCAAAGATGGACAAGTGTTGAAATGAACAAGACTAACTGGTGATACAGATGAATATCTTTGGCCCGTAGTGCAAAGATGAATATTTGATTCAAGATGTATATTGATTAATGTTACAGGGATAAAATATTGATGATGGACTTTTAAATTCATAGATGATAGTAGATTTCATTCTCTACTTAACTCTTCTAATGAATTGTTATTTTCGTTGCGAATATTGATCTAAAACTTGTTCTCCATTATATTTTATCTGATTTGTTGAAGGCTAACGATAATTTATTGTTCTTTATCTTAGTCATAATATTCTTTACTGGGCTAGTTGAGCTCACCCTTTTCCTTTTTGTTCCATTTTTTTTCTCAGGAAGCGGGAATATAACGGGAAGTAGTCGGGGGTGTGGAGTGATGTTCCATGACAGTTGTTATAGTAGTCCTCACTATTTTGTAAAATAGTGTATCAATAATTATAATGAGGACTTATTTGAGTGTGGATATTGTCTAGAAGATAATATTTCTATTTAAACTCACAGTTTACGTTTTGTCGTATTTTGCGCGACAATTGTATTAATGAAATTGTAGTTATTTTTGTACCATATATTTGGCGACTCATAATGGGTGGTGTATACCTATTTTGGGGGCGTCACAGTTGGTATCGGAGCTTAGGGATATGGTCTCTGGTGGAGATCGGGGAATAGAACTAGGAAGGGAGAGACGAAATCCTTCGCTAGTGCATCCTACCTAAGCTTATTTGTTGGTCGGTCAGAATATAGGGGTATTATGTGGTATGTCATTTTCTTTAATTAACCCTTGTTTTATGGTAGTATTTGACAATGGCAGCTGAAAAAGTTAACAATGGAGTGAATGAAACCGTGGAGACACCTCTAATCACCAACCAGGATAATGTGATGTCAGGCGAAGAAGAAATTAGATATATCCATGTGGTGAGTGAAGAATTAATAGTTGCACCCGAGCTAGTCGCAGAGGTAGTAGCTCAGAGTGAGGAAGAAGAGGAACCTGAGGAGGATTTATTAGGAGAACTTTATGATCGAAATGAAGAATTACAAAATGGTATTCATGAGTTAGAAGAGCATGCTGAAGAACGGCAGGCGGTCGTGGAGCAAAAGGATGCAACAATTCAAGCTTGTGTTATCTGATATGTGATGCTTGAACAGAAGCACTCTTTGGCAGAGTATAAGATGATAAAGATGTAATCTGAGAATTCAAATGTCAAGGATCAGCTGAAAGAAGAAACAACTGAACGAGTGAAAATGAAGGATGCATGTGTAAAAGCCGCACGACGCGCTGATATTGTGGAAAGAGAAGTCCGATCCAATAAGGCTAAAATAGATGATATGTATTTCTCTTTTTGGACAGCAATTGGGAGAACCGAACATCGAGTTTTGAATTACCCTGCACATTGCGGTCAACCCCAATTCGATATGGCTCAAAGATTAATGATTCAGATCATGAAACAGGAGTACGACAAAGCAGTTGAGGGTGGAATATGCCCTATAATGAAAGTCAATTCTAACAGTAATGATGAAACCAAAGGCTGTCCCAGACAAGTCAAAGTTGGTGGTTAAAGTGAGAGCACTTTTTGTAACTCCCCAAAAAGCGAGGAACCGAACGAAATTATCATGGGTTAGTTAATCATAAATTCTTGCAAAGTTTATACCTTATTAGATACCGGTTCTACCCATTCTTTTATGTCTCCTGCTTGTGCTCAACGTTTGAACTTGTCTCTAGAGAAATTAGACTTTGACTTATCTGTTGAGACTCCGTTAGGAGAAACTTTCATTACATCCACTATTTATAAATCTTGCTTGATTCAAGTTGGCACCATCACATTACCTGTTGATCTTATCTCTTTAAAGATACTTGCCTTTGATGTGATTTTAGGGATTTATTGATTAACCACTCATTATGCTAAAATTAATTATTTTCGTAATGTTGTTAGTTTTCATATTCCTAACCAACCTGTTATACGAGTTCAAATAACCAAACCACTAAAGTCAATCAGTGTCATATCAAGCCATAAACCCATTTGTTTATTGAAAAATGGATGTCAAGCATTCTTAGCCCATGATATGGATTTAAACAAAAATACGTCAGATTTGAATGATATTTCTATTATTAGTGAATTTCCTGACGTATTTCCTGAAGAAATTCATGGCCTATCCCCAGAGCGTGATATCGAATTTTGTATTGATCTTGAACCCGGTACAAAACCCATTTCTAAAATCTCATATCGAATGGCTTCTATTGAACTTCAGGAGTTAAAAACCCAACTACAAGAGTTGGTACCCGAGCCTCTATCTAGTGACTTCCTTTGTGGAATGCACCAAAGATAGACTCTCTGTATGGGACACTATATTTGTGTGGTGGTAAAATGATAGGTGTCATTGTGACGTGCAATCCAAGATTGGGATATGAGTCACAGTTGAGGGCAACCTAAGTCATTAATCAAAATACGTAGCTTTCTAGGCTTAGGTGGTTATTATTGGAGATTCGTGGAAGGAATTTTTTTGAATTGCCACTCCATTAACTCAACTGACTCGTAAAGATACAAAATTCAGATGGAGCGAGAAATGTGAGAAGAACTTCTAAGAACTCAAGAAGAAACTCATTTCAGCACTTGTTTTGATAATACCATCATGGAAAAGAAAACGTAGTAGTTGACGCGTTGAGTAGAAGATCGTATGCGGGTACGAGTGCGATATTGTCAAACACAAAAACCTTTTTCGTATAATTTACAAATGATAGAGATAAAGTTAAAGACTCTAGGAGCCCACATGATGAAGTCAAATATACATGTAGAATCGACTTTAATCGATAGAGTTAAGGCTGCTCAAGCCACAGACCCGGAGCTGATGAATATAAAGAAAAAAGTACAAGAATGTGTTATTCCAGAAGTAAGACTCGATGAAGAGAAGAAATCTCAACTCTCGATTTATTGGTCCATTTGAGATTCTTGACCGAGTAGGAACTGTGGCCTATAGATTCGCCTTACCGCTAATTATATCGTGTGTTCATAACGTTTTTCACGTATCGATGTTACGTGAATATGTGGATGACCCGAACTACATTATTGAGTTAGAACCAAATGAGATAGCCAAAGATTTAACGTACGAAGAGGTACCTATCAAGATCTTGGACAGGAAGGAGCATGTCCTACGCACAAAGGTTATTCCACAAGTCAAAGTTTTGTGGAGGAACCATGCTATTGAGGAAATTACCTAGGAGTTAGAATCGAAAATGAAAGTGAGGTATCCATACCTCTTCGACATAGCAGGTACACAAGTTAATTTTGAGGACGAAATTTCATAAGGAGGGGTGGTTGTAAGACCCCAACTTTTTATAAATAAAATTGAATTTCTTCTATTAATTATTTTGAAATAGCAAGGAGTGAATTTGATTAATGTGGTTAGTTATGGGTAAAATGTGCAAATTTTGCAAAATAAGCAAGTGGTTATAAAATGTTAGTTCCTGGAGGCACGACAGATATCTAGAAGGGGGGGGGGGTTGAATGGATAATTAAAACCTTTTCTTTTAACTTATTTAGGATGAAGATAATCAGTGCACATCGGAATGAGTATTTAATACGCCTTCTGTTAGATATCTTGAGTTAATGAGAGTGAGGCAGTTATGACAGTTATAGCAGATATAGCAGTTATAATGAGCACAACAATTTTAAGTGGTTCAGAGCATTTAAAGCTCCTAATCCACTCTTCTACTCCTTGAGTAGGAAATCCACTAAGGATGTCTGTTAAACTTCTTGAATCTCACAGATTCCTTCTAGACCAGCAGTCTAGGTACTTCTTTGTTCACTCTTGAACTCTTCAAGTCCAGCAGACTTGGTTTCTCATAGTTCACTTAGAACTCTTCAAGTCCTGCAGACTTGGTTCTCTTACTTCATTTGATTGAAGTGTTGTTTAGATCGTGATTGATGCTACTCAGTTGCTATTAAGCACTAGTTTGAAAGAACTGAGTAGCTGAGCAAGCTTTCCTTTTTCTCAGATCGTAGAGTTGAGCATTGAGTGTTCTTGTGCGTTTTTGGTTAATGCTTGTCACTTTTTCTCATCTGTCTTTGATCTGTATATATGTGATCTTGAAATCTATCCATTGAAGTCATCTGATGAGCCATTAAATGCGTTTGACATTTCTAAGCTTTGATGGAGACTTTTATGCACATCTTCTGAATTGCACTCTGTCCCACTGACACAACAGACTGCTTTCTCACCTAACACCTCAAAAGGTGTTTTCCTCTGCCCAATGGTCCTTTTCTTAGCTTATTGAATACGTTTCTTTTGATCAATACTAAGAATATCTTTTGTACCATTGGGACTGGTGAGAACTTCAACGTTCAAAACCCATTCCATATTTGTTGGAGTCTATCTTTAAATGAATGATAGGGCTTGATGTTTCTGACACAAGACAGATGACACTCTACTATCCATATCGTAGTGTCTTGCCATATTGATGCTTGCTCTTAAGAGAACACTACGATTTCTCGCAAGAATTTGCACACTACAATCTTTTCTCATGACGATCATCACTTGCTCGTCTTGCAGACTCTGCATTTCTGAAAGCACACTACAATCTCTGAGTTAGCTTTCCCAAACGTCTGGACCACTCTACGATTTCCTGAAGAGGCCCTTCAAGGCAGATACATTACGATCATTTCAGCACTACGATCCTGCCTTAGATTCTGCATTCTGTTGGTCAGCTAGATAGACTGTGATTCTCTTCAAAGCCTATCTATTTCTTTCTAGCCATAGATCAACCTAACATATTTGATCTCTTTATCTGTACAAGTGAACATTAAAGGCTAAGATCAACTTAACAATTTTGATCTATCACTAAGTCCTTGTACATATATTCTTTGAAGGACTTTACATAATCATGAGCTTTTCCATAAACATCAAATCACAATATGCTTTTTTCCAACAATCTCCCCCTATTTGATGTTGACATAACCAAGGAGATTTGTTGTCATGATTATTAAATTTTATATGCAGTTGCAGTAAAGTAAACATGACTTAGTATTTTAGTGAGCAGCTGAAATTTCTAGAGAATAAGCATGAATTTATTGATGTATGGAGACAGATATTACATTTAAGATTGACTACATCAATACAACTTGAAATTCAACTTATCTCTAATTCTTTTGCCTTTTGCTTCTTGGAGGATTTGCATATTCCTCGCCTCTCGCCTTTTCTCGCTTGCTTTCATCTCTTCCGCCAAATCTTCCAAACTCACTGGGCTTAATCTAGGATTGTGATCATGCCTATTCATGAATACAGGATCTCCAATTGGCATTCTTAGGCCTGTTGTTGTCACCACATGAGAGCTGGTAGTTGTCCCTTGACTCCTTAATGGTTGAGCCATTAAAATTTCCTGTTGATCAGATCGTTGAGTCTGATGGCTGGATCGTGGAGTCTGCTGAGTGATTTGCCTTGCAGGAGGGTTCCTCAAGGCTTGAGTTTGGAATTGTCCTCTGCCTCTGCCCTTGCCTCCCTGATCTCCTTTGCCTTTATTCTCCCCCTTTATGTCAGCATCAAGGGTTCGAATGTCTTCGGAGAGGCGAGTCACTCCTTGGACAAGTTCGTGAAGTTGACTCTGAGTGTGAGAAATGTCTTCTCGATTTTTGGTGATTAGAGCTTCAGATCGTGCTTCCCGTTGTTGAAGAGCGGCCAATATGTTGTCAGTCTGTTGACCTTGGCTGATGTAAAATTGTTGGAACTCTCTTACTGTAGTTTGCAGATTGAGGAAGCTCTCCATCATTAGTTTATTTTGGGCGTCCTGTGTGACGCCCCCAAAATAGGTCCATTCCATCCAACCTATTCTGAGTCGCCAAATACATGGTACAGAAAACAACTACAACTTTATTACAACAATTGTCGTGCAAAATACGACAACACTTAAACTGTGAGTTAAATTACAGATATTGTCTTCTAGACAATATCCACAACCAAATAAGTCCTCATTACAATTATTGAAACTTTATTATACAAAAATGGTGAGGACTACTAAGACAGCTATCTTGAACCATCACTCCACACCCCGACTAGTTCCTGCTATAATCTCGCTTCCTGAGAAGAAAAATGGAACAAAAGGAAAGGGTGAGCTCAAATAGCCCAGTAAAGAATATTATGACTAAGATAATGTACAACAAATTATCCTTAGTCTTCAACAGGGAAAAATCTGATAGAATATAATAGACAACAAGTTTTAGATCAACAATCTGCGCAATGAAATAATAATTCATTAGAGGAGTTAAGTAGAGGATGAAATCTACTAACATCTATGAATTTAAAAGTCCATCATCAATATTTTATCCCTGTAACATCAATTAATATATATCTCAAATCAAATATTCATCTTTGCACTACAGGCCAAAGATATTCATCATCGATCACGCTCATCTCAACACTGCTCATCTTTGCACTACGGGCCAAAGATATTCATCAATTGGTCATGTTCATCTCAACACCTGTTCATCTTTGCACTACGGGCCAAAGATATTCATAAGAAAATCAACCATCTTTTCACTACAGGCCAAGTATATTCATAAGAAAATCAACCATCTTTGCACTACAGGTCAAAGATATTCAAAGAATATCATCATTTAGGGTCCGAGGATGATGAAAAATATTTTTTTAAAAAACGAATCCAGTGAAACAAATGACAGGGATTAAGGATTAAGGATTCGTAATTTAGTTTATCCATGTCCAAAAATACCTCAACAACAATCATAGTGGAGTAAAATTCAAGAATGATCAAAACATGGATACAATCAAAGCTAGTATCCAGAATAGATATTTTGGACAAAAAGAAGAAATTTCATTTTTCGGTGAATAGTGACGATTCGTGAATAGTGCCGATATCGTGAATAATCTCAGATCACGTGAATAGTAACTCTGACACCAAAAGATAGAAATTTCACAAAAAAACATCAACACGCTTCGTGAATAGTACTCGTGAATAGTAACTTGTGAATAGTAACTCATGAATAGTAACTCATGAATAGTAACTCCGACATGAAAAAGTTCCAAATTTGATAAAAAGTTCCAACCAATATTTCGGCATAATGATATTGAAGAAATAATATCACTTACGAAGAAAATAACATCCTTACCTCGAAAGACAAAGATTTAGTTGAAACACCTGGATATAGGCTATGACTTGAACTTGCACCGTATATCAACACTCAAAGTATACTCACAAGAATACGCTCAAAATATCGAGAGAGAAATAGAGAGAAAACTTCAGTTTCTAGTGTGGTTTTCAATTCTAACCTAAACTCCCTATTTATAGGAAAATGCTTAGAACACCAAAGTAGAAAATTGAATATAATAATATTATTTATAAACAAAATTCCTTAGCCCACCTTTGAAATCTGATTTCATGCCATAAAGACATGTTAAATGAGGTTCAAAGACTCACCAAAAACGTTTTTCTCAAAATAATTAATTAAAACTCCCAAAATCAATTATTTCTAACTCAAAACATCAATAATTCATAATAAATAGCCCTTTTATCGTAAAAATTTGAATCTCTCGAGTTTTATAGGAAATTCAATTCTCTACAACTTTGCGAAGAAAGTTTTTCCAAATTCCAAATGTAAATTGACCAAATCCATAAATCCAAGCGATTTTACAAAAGCTATAATCAAATTTCTATCAATAATTGTGTCCACCAACACACAAAACATGTGTTAAACATTTAATGCCACAAAATACTCTTCCTCCTCATATACTCATATATCCCACATTCATTGTAAAATATCATCGTTAATATATTATTAAAATAATATATTTAAAAGAATTATTTTATCGTAAAAATATAAAATATTAATTTTCAAAGAATTGTCACATTAAAAATTTTCTCCATCTATATCCTCATAAAATCAATATTTTTCTCATCATATAAATCAATAATTAATTATTCATAAATAATATTACGAATCACATTATTGACAACCGTGCGCCTTCCTGTGAAAGAGGGGCTTTCCAATAAGGATCTCTCCTTCTTGGCGCCAAGAATTAGATGACCAAACCTCTCCTTAGATGTAACTTTCTAGACATTGCCAATAATGTTATCTAATAATATTATTCGGATAATATGAATTATTGTCTCGATAATAGAAAATACTGCGTGCAAAGATAATTATTAAAACAACAGTAATATAAAATATCAACACATCAATTATTAAATCAATAAAATAAAATACTGAACAGTAATTACTATAACAATTATTGAGTAGTGCCTTCTTACGTAAGAATCAATAATTGGTGCAATACTGCGTCTTCTTCGCGTAACAACGCCAGACATCGTGTTTTTTACCACCGGGTATTCCAACAAAAGATAATTTGAATAACTACGCCGCTATTTATAACCAACTTATTCTTGTCGCTTTTCTTCATCCAATCGCTTTTTATGGGGCCCACACAAATAAGGTCATAAGGTCCGCATTTAATATTCCTCGACAACAATGAATATTTTATCACCACTTGGTTATTTAAAATATTTGCGCATTTTACCCATAACTAACCACATTAATCAAATCCACCCTTATTATTTTAAAATAATAAATAAAGGAAATTCCTTTTTATTTAAAAAATTTCGGGGTCTTACATCCTGAGTGGACTGTAAAATAAGAACAGCATCTCAATGTCTTTTGGCTGCAAGAAAATGAATGTCATCCCTGTCCTTTATGCTCTAAATCATTTCCTTGATGATTTCTTTCATTATTTTAGAGAGCTCAGAGCTTAGGGAGAGTGGAAGATTGTTTGCAGCATTGATCATTGATGTTAATCTCAGCTGAATAAGAGCAGTATGGTCTTTAAGACTTTTGTCGAGTTCCTTGACTACTTTCAGCATATTCTTGACAGATCGACCTTTGTGGACAACTCCTAAAGAATTTCATCCAAATTGGGGAAATTTTGAGGAGGTAGGTGATGTGCCTTTGAATTTATCTTGCAAAGAGTAGAGGGCAAGATCAAGATTGAAGAATTCGTTGTTGGATGTGGAGGGAATATCTGAGGGAGGAGCTGGGTTTGGATGTTTAATGTTGGTGGCTCTACGATTTGAGGTATAGATTCTACAATGGGGTTAAAGTCAGTGATTGTAGAGATGATAGGTTGTGGGAGCATTAGGGAGTTGATCTTATTTGGTTCCTCGATTCTAATTTTTGGGATTCTCAAATCGAAATTGATTCGAAGGATGAAGAATCACTTCCAACCATTGTGGGATTTCAAAAAATTGATTGAATGAGGCTGATGGAAAATGATTAACTCTGAAAAGAGTTGGGATAGATAGTACCTCAAGTTTGTTCTTTGAGGAGGAATTATTGGTGAGAAGCTTCTTGGCAAAATTGAATTTTCCTAGGAATCCATTGGCTAGTACTGATGTGACGACCCCAAATCCAGGTACTTGAAACCCGAACTCGGTTCTCCACGATACCATTTCTTTAAGCTGAATAATACTAAATAATAATAAATTCGAACTTAATTTACATACATCAAAGTTTACTTCCCAGTGCACGTGACCTTCAAATACATTCCTTATAATACTTGAATAGATACCAATACAACTATAACCATTAACTCATGATACACACTTATTCGATCGCCTTTCCTTTTCCTTTGTTCGTGCTCGAGAGCCTTCAAAGTTGCTCATACATAACTCGAAAACATTTAATTTAAGCAATGATGAGCATTTGAGTGCCCAAAGAAGTAATATCAATTATATATATAAGTTTGAAAGAATATAAGTATTCTCTTTACATAACACTTCTACAAACGAATCGAAAGTTGTGAAGTAATCAGATCGATAAAAAATTCACAAAACAAATCTCTTCCAAATTATTTAAATTTGGCTCGCTCTACCCATAAATAGGGTTTAAGAATCATACTATGAACATTCTTTTCATTTTCTCGAAAAGGTTTGGCGTAAATCCATCCGCAAAACCGCTTTCTAGCTTACTAGCACGCACGGAGGGTGATCACCAGTTGTACCTCAGACGATCAATACTACATAACTTGAACGAAATTCATCGCTCACTCTATCCGCATTGGGCGTAAAAATCTTCCCATATAGGGATGTTCATACATGCCTGGTTCCAAACCCGAAGGTTTTTTTTTTAATCTTGCTCAACAATAATATGTAATTCAACATATATATATATACGGGTAATTGACAAAGGTGTATCAACATGTGAACAAATGCCATGATTATCCAAGTGGGGACACTTGTATAACCATTTAGAAATCAACTTAACATAATATATATCTGAGCTAACATGTTGATAATCAAAGCGTACGTAATCTGTACAAGAATAGAATAATTAAAACTTCTTACTCATGTCCATTGCATAAAGAAAATGCAAAGGTAGGATACTTGCTGATTCACGATTACAAATCTCAACTTAGGTTTTATCTCTTTATCACAACCTATCAATAATCGATCATTCGCTCGATTAGAACAATATATCTTAACACATAGTAATCGCCTATTACAACAATTACATAGTCCAATCACATAATCACAAAGGATCATACTTTTAGTTCATATTCTATACTTGAAATATTTTTATACATTTTCAAATATCTCATCCATGCTCTTCACATGAGCCTTTTCTTTCTATTATAGGTTCGACATTTGTCGGCGTCTGCATCGACAACCTTTTTTATCGGCAAATAATCTTAGTCTAAGACTTATTTTATACCTCAACATCTCAGAATATCGGACATCTTATTTTTAATCATTTTTGCAATTTCCGTAAATTGAAAAATTTAAAATAATTCAAATCATCACTAAAGGGCCTATAGCGATATAATCATTACTATAGGTGTTCTTCTTCAAATTCGTAACTTCATAATCGGTTCTCAAGTCAAACTAGTTTGGTAAATTTATAACTTTCAAATATCTAATCATAATTAAATGATTTAAACATTAAACAATTCCATCATCATTAATAGTTTAATTAATACTAAACTATTAATGAAACCATTACTAAAATATAAAAGTTATTTATAATAACTCAAACTATTTTTAAAACATTTATATTACCTAAATAATTACCATTAATATTTAAATATTAATGTACTATTTATCCAAATATTAAAAGTCATTAATTATAACTTAAAATATTTTTAAATCCTTAATATCCTCTTTAAATGGTTTTTAAATAAGTAAAACCATTTTTAAACTATTTATTTAATATTAATCATTAAATAAACTAAATATCATTAATATTATCTTAATATCATTAATATTTAATTATTAATGAAATTATCATTTAAATATTAAAAGTTATATTTTATAACTTCAAATATTTTTAAATACCTTATTTTCATTTAAAATAATTTTTATAATATTAAAATCATTTTTAAACTAAATTATTTAATATAATCATTAAATAACTTTAATATCATTAATAATTATTAATTAATGAAATTCATCACAAAATATTAAAAGTCATTACAAATAACTCATTTACATAATCAATTCCAAGCCAAATAAACTAACTAGTTTATTAACAACACTAACTAAACTTCAAAAATTCAAACTTTAACTAACAATTAAAAATAATAGCATTACAAAAATTAAATAAGAAACATACCCGAAAATACGAATTCCACAGACTGAATACGTACTTCCACGCCAAAATTTAACTAAGGAGATCTTTATAAAAAGTTCTCCCACAACAAAGTCTTACTCAAAAATTGGAGGCCTTATTGTTGGTGAATGAAACAAAGGCCAAGCCCTTCTATTTATAGGTTTAGAAAATGGTGAAGTTCTCAATTTAGTCTATGTGGGACTTGGTTTATACTAATTTTTCAATAGCTCACTTTGCGATTTTCTAACGCATTGCTCATAACTCCGATTAATCTAATTTTTGGATATGTTATACATGGTATGTAAGACTATTTTTAAAAAATACGAATTACCCAATTCGGGTTCATTAAGTAGCCCAAACAGTTAAATCAAAAGTGGACATTCATAATAGCTTTTCAATCTCGCTTCAGCTTTACCCTCTTCGCTAAAAAAACAGTCATAACTCTTTCATTTTAAAACATTTTTGAGCAATTCTTGAGCCCACGCCAAGCTAACTTCTGGGCTACAACTTTTATTCTTTGACCATTTCCAAATTCCGAACACATCAGCCCGTAAATTGTGTTCAAATGGACTGCACCGCACTTGTTGTTGGAAGTTTTGACACTACTACTTTGAAATGTCATAACTCTCTCCTCCGATATCGGAGTTAGTCCGCTTTTAGAGTCTATGGAAAGCTTATTCGCTGTACTATAACATACCAAAAGCCCATAAGGTTTTGGAAACATTAACTGATCGAAACAAAGGTCCCCGAATAGCACATCCCGTCACGCTGACTTTCGCTTTTGAGAAATTTGACACATTTCCTTCCAATCACCGTAATTCCCTCATCCGAGGTCGAATGAGGTCATTCCAAAGCCTATGGCTTCCTAACTCAGTGCACTACTACAACATATCAAAAGTCCAGACCTTTTAAAGCACAAAAAGTGGACGAGAATGCCCCCATTACAAACCCGCCCAAAATAGTTTATCATGATCGCACAACCATGTTTGACCATCTATAACTTCTAATCTATACATGATATGGACTTGATTCTTTTTGCAGATTAAAGACCACATATCGGGCTACACATAACAACTTTTGAAGAACAAAACTCATGATCGAGCAAAGAGTTATGGCCTCCGACATTTGGTGAAAAAATAATGTAATTTGGTTTTTCCAACTTGCTTAAATCTTCAAATTAGTACACTTTGATGTTATGGGTCTTTGATTTATCAACCCATATCATCAATTAACATTCTATTACACAACTTTAAACAATCAATTGCATCAAATAACATCGAATCAAAGGATTTCTAGGTTTAGTGTTCTTATACCCTTTTGCCAAAAATTCTTGATTCTTGCTTCGATTTGTTATGGGTGATGGTTGGGCTTTGTTTAAGAGTGTATGGGCAATCTTGTACAAGGCAATTAAATATAATATTTAATCACTAGATTTAATTCTTATAATTTACCAATTAACTTCTATCCTTTGGTAAATTAAAACACTCATATAATAACATCGAAATTAAACCCGGTAATTAAAATTAGGGTTTCTCAACGTCATCAATTAGGGTTTCTAATTGACCATTAGTGGTTCTTTAATTATCGTATATGTTACTAACACGATCGTTACGATTTCTAATTTCAACCTGGTTAGGGTTATAATAATTAGGGTTTGTCCTAATTATCGATGTACAACATTAATTAGGGTTTCTTCTAATTACCGATATTCTTATTCACAGTAACTTCATATACATAGTCACTACTCAGAAATACCTCATAACTGAGTTTAATAATTAGGGTTTCACAAAGACTGCAGTAATATGTTATGACCTAGTTGGTACCGTCGTTTCGCTTTCAATATTATCTCGTCAAGCATATACCCAAAGACATAATTATGGTAATTGTAAAATCATTATATAAATAATATAATATTATTATTCTCATCTCTTGATCACAATCCCAATCCAGGTTTGGATCTCATGTCCGACTTATTCTTCATACACACAAAGATCAATAATCAAGTTAAAATAATTAACTTAAATATTACGAACAATTCATATAATAAAATATTTATTATATAAATCTAATTACCACTTCATATATTATTTCCAATCATGTTTTCATGGAAAATAATTAATAAAAACATTTCGAACTACGTAAATTTATTACCATATAATTTGTGGAAATTAATAATTCCAAAATTATTTCTAATTTTTCAAGTAATAAATGTATTCGCATTTATCATTCACTTTACTTGACACTTAGTCTCGTCATTAAAAAAAAAAAAAAAAATTATACGCAAAATTTCTTATTTATTTTATATAGAAAATCTCGGGTTATTACAACTGAGATAGCAGGATATTCTTTGAAACTCCAAAACATGTGATCCCAAGAGTTTAGAATTTGAGCTCGGTGGAAGAGCATCATAGGAAGATATACAAATAGTTGCTCATAGTTGGCTCTTCTGTGCCCATCAATGCCTACAACTATGATCTCAATCTCATCATCTTCTTCTTTGTTGTCATTGGAGTATTCCATTATGTCAATGGCTTCATGATGTTCTTGCACTGGTTCTTCATAATCTCATCTAGAAGTCTCTTTTTCTACTATGGAGGTGTCATGATCCTCCCCCTTAGCTTGATCATCCTTGTGTAAATTCAATAGCTCCCCCTCAACTAAAGCATCCTTTGGCAGGAGATCTTCAGGCATCTCCCCCTCAGCAGGGGTATCTTCTATCATCAGATCTTTTGGTGTCTCCCCCTCAGCTGGTTCCTTTTCAGCAGACTATTTTTTGTCTTCCCTCTTTAGAGCTTTCTCATTGACAAGAATATACTTCTTGACCAGTTTCCTTCTTAGATTTTTAGGCTGTGCTACAGCTTCAGGAATTTCTTTAGTTTTGTCCTTTAGACGAGCCAAAACATTTGATGCAGCTGCTTCCTTGTTTGGTCTGGGCTCTACGATCGAAGAGACTGATGGCTTTTTGTTCTTGTGGCTGATCTTACTCATCTTCAGCAGTTGAGATATAGTTGCTCTATCTTCTTCTGCCTCAGCCTACTGTTCCTTTCTTCTTAGGATCCTTAGGGTCTCAATATCTGAGGACTCTACAGGCTTGTTGGTAGAGGATCCTTGAGGTTCTTCTGTACTTCTAGCTTTCAGTTTTATTTTACCCTTGCTTTTTCTAACCAAAGTAATGGGTTCTTCCTTGCTAGCTTCTTCCTTTTCTTCCTCAGTTTCTCTGACAACAAACATATTTCCTGGCACTCCTGTTCCCTTTATTTCACCAGTTCGACCACTGGATTCAGACATCATCTTCACATTTTTAGCTGGATTTCTTTTCCAGTTCTCAAACAACTGCTGGGTCATTCGGCGATTTGGATTTATGTCTTCTCCTTCATCATCCTCAATTAGGTCACCAAGAGCAGCCTGTAGGATAATGCTGATAAATCGTCCGTAGAGCATCTTTTGTGAGCTCTTTGTTTTCTTTGAGCTGATTAACCATTTTCCAATCCACTCAAGTAATAGAGCCCCATAGTTGAGTTGTATCTTGTAACATATGGAAGTCATGAGTTTGAGTTGTACCTCATTCACAGAGTCATGACCTGAGCTCTTACAGCATATGCATTTTCCAACAATATCAGCTAGAAACTCATACCTCTATGGAAACTCCTTCTTTTTGTATCCTTTGACAGAGGGTGATTTCTTGTGATGCATCTTCTTGAGACCCTTATGGAAGTCTATGTCATCTAAGGAAGGATACCCTTTGGATTTGAGGCCTAGGGCTAGATTGATATCTTTAGCTTTTAGCCTGATTTGGACGTTCCTCACTTTTACTGTGATAGTGCTGTTTTCAAATACCCCGTTATTGTAGAACTCTTTTACCAGCTTTGGGTAGATCAATGTGTCCGTACCCAAGGCTTCTTCGAGACCTGCCTTTTTCAGTAGCGACAATGTCTTAAAAAATTGGGGTTCAGCTGATTAAATTCGTCGAAACAGAGTCTGTAGCTTGAGAAAACACTGGAAGCTGCCATTGATTTCTTTGTAGGAAGTGAGACTGACTGAGCTTGCTACTGATTTAGGGTTTTTGCTTGAAAGAGGAAGAGAGAGATGGTCTTTTGAACTTCAGATTTTAAACAAGACAATTTTAATTTGTACTTGAAACTTCCCTCTCTCTATTTTGCTTAGTGGGATAGGTGTCAAATTTTACTTGGCTCTACGAATTTTGACAGAGAGGGATTGTACTGAATTGCCCTTAACTTCTTCTAAGATGATGTATTTTTTTTGTGGGACTACGATCGTTGAGATGGTCCTTGGAGTCGTCGAGTCTGCTCTACCATCATTGAGTCTGTGTAGCAGTCGTCGTGTCTGAGCTGTAAACGTAGAGTCTGAACTGCGATCATTGAGTCTGACTAGCAATCATAGAGTTTGATCAAGTTCTCGTTATGAACCTTTGGTTTAGCATTCTTCTTGGTTTAAGGTAGCTCAGGAAGGGCCAACCTCTTGAATGAAACAAGGGTTAGGTTTGTCCCTGAGGCACTTATCAGAGAGAATGCTTTGATTTATGCTCGATCATCATAAGGTGTTCCTTTGGTTTTGTTGATGTAGCTTTGGTATCGTTGAGTCTGTATTACGATCGTTGATTCTGTTCAACGTTCGTTGAGTTTTATGACACTTTGGCTCTACGAACGTGGACTTCCTTTGATCATGTCTTTGATTTCGAACGTAGCCCTTAAATCTGTATGGTTAGCACAAACTAGAGCACAATATTTCAGGTTTGTAAGTTAAGCATGCCTAGCTCACTTATCAATTTGTTGAATCTGGATTCATCTAGAGGTTTTGTAAAAACATCGCAAGTTGATTTTCGATGAGGATATATTGTAAAGATATATTTCCATTTTGTACATGATCCCTAATGAAGTGATATCTTATTTCTATATGCTTAGTCCTAGAATGCATGACAGGATTATGAGTTATATCAATTGCATTTGTGTTATCACAATGAATAGGTATGGATTTGAATTCAAACCCATAATCTGCTAGTTGATTTTTCATCCATAGGATTCGAACACGAAGAATCGCCAAGAGTAATGTACTAAACTTTCCGCAGCTTGAGGTAGATATTGAGTTTTGCTTTTTGCTAAATCAGGACACAAGTCTGTTACCTAGTAGTTGACAAGTGCCACTGGTACTTTTTCTATCTATTTTGCAACCTGCAAAATCTGCATCTGTGTATCCTATTAGCTCAAATGAGGATTCCTTGGGATACCAAAGCCCCAAGTGGGGTGTACCTTTGAGGTACCTGAAAATCCTCTTCTGAAGCAGATAAATGAGATTCTTTAGACAAGCACGAAATCTAGCATGATGCATGTTGCAAACATTATATCCGGCTCTCATCGGCGTAAAGATATAAAAGAGAGCCTATCATACCTCTGTATTGAGTTATATCAATACTTTTACCTTTTTCATCTTTGTCAAGCTTGGTTGCAGGAGCAATTGGGGTTTTCATGGGAGAAGCTAATTCCATGTCATACTTCTTGAGTAAGTCTTTAATGTACTTGGCTTGGTTTATGAAAATTCCTTCATCAGTCTGCTTTACTTGCAGTCCAAGAAAGAAGTTCAGCTCACCCATCATGCTCATTTCGAATTTGCTCTGCATAAGCTTGGAGAATCTCTTGCATAACTTTTCATCAGTAGAACCAAATATGATATCATCAACATAGATTTGAACTAATAGGACTTTATCTTTATGCTTTCTAAGGAATAGTGTGGTATCTACTCTACCTCTAGTGAACCCATTTTCAATAAGAAAATTAGTCAGTGTCTCATACCATGCTCTAGGTGCTTGTTTAAGACCATATAAGGCTTTGTCTAATCTAAATACATAATTAGAAAGAGATGGATTGATGAAACACGGAGGTCGCTTTCTACATAGACTTCTTCTTGAAGTTCACCATTCAAGAATGCACTTTTAACATCCATCTAGAAGACTTTGAACTTCATGTGAGCAGCAAAGGCAAGGAATATTCTGATGGCTTCTAGTCTGGCAACAGGTGCAAATGTCTCATCATAGTCAATGCCTTCTTCCTGAGAGTAGCCCTTGGCTACTAGTCTAGCCTTATTCCTGCTTATCACCCCATCTTCATCCATCTTGTTTCTGAAGACCCACTTGGTTCCAATTACAGGATGGTTCTTTGGTCTTGGAACCAATCTCCAAACTTTGCTTCTCTTGAACTGATTAAGTTCTTCTTGCATGGCCTCTATCCAGATGGAATCTTCCATAGCATCCTCTATCTTCTTCGGTTCTATTTGAGATAGGAAGCTTAGATAGAAGCATTCATTTTGAGTAGCAGCTTTTGTTTTGACTCTTGCATTCGGATCTCCAATGATTAGATCTTGAGTGTGATCTCTTGCCCATCTGCTTCCTGTTGGAACATCCATTCTTATGCCTTCTTATCTTAGATCCTCAAGATCTATTTCTTCTTCTTGATGTGGAGGCTCATTGTCTGGCACAAGCCTCTCTACGATCTCATTCCCTTGCTCAATGATTTTGCTGTCTGGTACTACGATCGTAGTATTGAGCTTGACGACTTCGTTCGTAGTGTCTTCACTGTTGGTCGTAGTGTCTTGGAGCACTATTTTGTCTAAGTTTGTTTCATCAAAGATGATGTGAATCAAGACTTCTACACTTAGTGTCTTCTTGTTGAACACTCTATAAGCCTTGCTGTCTGTGGCATATCCAAGAAAAATTCCTTCGTCTGATTTCGGTTGAAACATTGTCAAGTACTGCTTTCCATTGTTGAGTATGTAGCATGCACAGCCGAACACATGAAAGTAGCTGACATTTGGCTTTCTTCCTTTTCAAAGTTCATAAGGAGTCTTCTTAATCGTAGAGTGTATGAGTGATATGTTCTGAGTATAACATGCAGTGTTGACCGCTTCTGCCCAGAAGTACTCCGGTAGATGAGCTACAGCTAGTAGAGTCCTTCTAGCCTCTATTAATGTCCTGTTCTTTCTCTCAGCAACTCCATTTTATTGGGGAGTTCGTGGAGCTGAGAAGTTGTGACTAATCCCATTGTCTGTGCAGAACTGATCCATTTCTGAGAAATCGAATTCTCTGCCATGATCACTTCTTATGGCCTTGATTTTCTCTCCTTTCTCATTCATCACCAACTTGAACATCTTGATCAGTTGGGGGCTTGTTTCATCTTTTGAGGTTAGAAAGAATACCCATGTGAATCTAGTGTAATCGTCGACTACGACCAGTGAGTATCTCTTTCCCCCAAGGCTCATCATTGGAATTGGTCCAAAAAGATCCATATGTAGTAATTACAGAGGCTTGTCAATTGAGCTGATGGTTTTTCTCTTAAATGAGCTTTTGGTCTGTTTCCCAAGTTGACAGGCATTGCAGGGCGTTTCTTTAACGAAGTTGAATTTGGGTAGACCTGCAACTAGATCTTTTGAAGCTAATTTGGACATGCTTTTGAAGTTGATATGAGATAATCTTCGATGCCATAGCCAGCTCATTTCTTCAGATGCTTTAGCCAGAAAGCATATTGTCTCGTCTGAGCTTAGTTGTCCAAGATTTACTGTGTAGACATTTCCTTCTCTTGTTCCGGTTAGCTATACTGCAGATGTCTTCAGGTCTCGGACTTGACATTGATTGTTGATGAATGTTACTTGATGACCCTTGTCACATAGTTGGCTAATGCTTAGAAGGTTGTGCTGTAGTCCTTCCACATAGGCCACTCTACTAAATGATACTGCACCATTTCCGGCTGAGCCATAGCCTCTTGTCTTGCCAGTGCCATTATCTCCAAAGATGACCGAGGGACCCTCCTTCTCTATGAAGTTAGACAGAAGGGCTTTGTTCCCAGTCATGTGTCTTGAACATCCACTATCCAGATACCAGGTTGTGTTCATGGAGCTCCTTTCCTGAGGTAACATTAAGCCTTCATTTTGGTACCCATATTTGCATGGGTCCTACTATGTTAGTACCCTTGGGGACCCAAATCTGCTTGATTTTGGGTCACACGTGCATGGAATTATAATTACAATTCGCAGCCTTTTGACCAACTCTGTGGCATTTAAATCATTTGATATGATGCATGCTAGTGTGTGTGTGTGTGAAAGTTCTTCCTCCATTTATACTTTTGTGCGTTATTAGTCATCCTCCTGCTAGGATGATATTCCCTTTTCCATGTGTTCTCTTGTTTCATTAATTGAGAAGAATATATCTTACTTCTACTGTATCTTCCTGGTTGGTTCGTAGAGTTGATTTTATTGGACTATACGATCCTTCGAGGTTGATGAGTAGTAGCTAGATTACTTTTCTCTTTTCTGAAACCTAGACCAGCATGAGATCCCTTACTCCTGGGAATATGAATTGAATCAGCCGGGCAGGGTTTGACAGACTCATCACTCTATAAGGATTTCACAAATATAATGCCCCTACTTAACCTTGAGGCATCACTCATGCTATTTTCTTTTACTTTTTCCACACATGGCTCTGAGGTAGATTCCCCAAAGCCTAGCCCTGTTCTATCAGAGACGCTTCTCTGATTGGAGATTAAGGAGTCCATGGATGAAGAAGATTTATTCCATGTAGAGATGGTCTTTTCTAGATCCTCAATTTTTGAGATTAGACTAGACTCTCGTTTTGCACTGAGCTCATTTATTTGTCTCAAGAGATTATTCTCAGCTTCAAGCTCAGAGAAAGAATTAGTACTGAGAAGGGCTGTTTCCAGTTCTTCTTGAACCTTTTCTTTCTCCTTTTGAAGAAGTGAATAATCCTTAGACAGAACTCTAAACCACTTCATGTATTGATGTAGATCAGATGTTATTCCATGTAATGCAGTTCTAAGATCATCAATATCTATATCAGGAGAGTTAAAGTCAAATACCTCGTTGATACTTACTTTGTGTATGTTGGAGTTCTGTTTGTCCCTTGCATTTTTAGCCATCAGGCAGAGATTTGCTATTTGAGGATCTTCATCATCCCCAAATTCAGTAGTTGAGTCATTGTCTGAGTCACTCCATGATCCTCCAGCTACAAGTCCTTTTTCTTTCTTCTGTGGCCCTTTGTTGCCTCTATATTCTTTCTTTGAATGAGATTTCTTCTTGAGTTCTTCTCTGAGAGGTTTGTTGTAATTTGCAATGAAGTGGCCTAGTTTCTTGCAATTGTAGCATAGGTCATTTATTTGCTCCTGGCTGCTGTAGTTGCTGACTTTATTCGGTTTGTTGGTTTTGCCTCGTTGCATGAACCTTTTTAGTCTTTTCACTAGCATTGCAAGGTCCTCATCATCATCTTCATCGTAGTCAGAATCAACTTCAATGTTAACTTTAGAAGCGTTATCTGTTGCTTTAAGGGAAACACCTTTATCCTTCTTTCTTCCTGCAGACAACGTTTCTGCTCGCTGTGTCAGCTCCAGTTCGTACGTGAGGAGGTTTCCATATAACTATTGAATAGTCGTTTCATGTAGATTCTTTGATTCTCTGATGGCAGTGGTTTTGGCATCCCACTTACTTGGTAAAGCTCTCATGAACTTTATGATAAGATCTTTATTTGGATAGACCTTTCCATAGGCTCGTAGAGAGTTGAGCAGTACATTAAATCTTTCGTAAGTGGTAGTAACATTTTCTCCTTGAATGTGAGCGAACATCTCATATTGCTGAGTCAAAAGAGATTGTTTGTTTTCTCTGACTTCTTCTGTTCCTTCATGCATAATGAGAAGTGCTTCCCAAACCTCTTTTGCTGTTTTGCTGTTGACCACGTTTTCAAACAGATCATCTTCTAAAGATTGGAACAAGATGTTTTTGGCCTTTTTGTCGAGCTGGACAGCTCTCTTCTCGTTCTTTGTCCATTCTTCCTTAACATTGATCTGTACTCTGTTTGGGTCATCTGTAGTTGGTGCAAGCTTTGTAGGAACATAGGGCCCATTCTGAATAGTTTCAAATAGATCTTCATCTATTGCATCCATATAAGCTTGCATCCTAACTTTGCAGTTAGCAAATTTTTCTTTGTTGCACATTGGTGGTTTGCTGCCTCCTCCAGTCTTTGATTTGCTTGGTAAGTGTGCCATTGGATCTACTCAAGCTTTATAGGCTGTATTATAGAACCTGCTCTGATACCAATTGTTAGTTCCCGGAGGCACGACAGATATCTAGAATGTGGGGTTGAATAGATAATTAAAACCTTTTCTTTTAACTTATTTAGGATGAAGATAATCAGTGCACAACAGAATGAGTATTTAATATGCCTTCTATTAGATATCTTGAGTTAATGATAGTGAGGCAGTTATGACAGTTATAGAAGATATAACAGTTATAGCAGTTATAATGAGCACAACAATTTTAAGTGGTTCAAAGCACTTAAAGCTCCTAATCCACTCTTCTACTCCTTGAGTAGGAAATCCACTAAGGATGTCTGTTACACTTCTTGAATCTCACAGATTCCTTCTAGACCAGCAGTCTAGGTACTTCTTAGTTCACTCTTGAACTCTTCAAGTCCAGCAGACTTGGTTTCTCACAGTTCACTTAGAACTCTTCAAGTCCTTCAGACTTGGTTCTCTTACTTCAGTTGATTGAAATGTTGTTTAGATCGTGATTAATGCTACTTAGTTGCTATTACACACTAGTTCGAAAGAAATGAGTAGCTAAGCAAGCTTTTCTTTTTCTTAGTTGGTAGAGTTGAGCGTTGAGTGTTCTTGTGCGTTTTTGGTCAATGCTTGTCACTTTTTCTCATCTGTCTTTGATCTGTATATATGTGATCTTGAAATCTATCCGTCGAAGTGATCTGATGAGCCATTAAATACGTTTGACATTTCTAAGCTTTGATGGAGACTTTTCTGCACATCTTCTGAATTGCACTCTGGCGCACTGACACAGCAGACTGCTTTCTCACCTAACACCTCAAAATGTGTTTTCCTTTCCAATGGTCCTTTTCTTAGCTTCTTGAATACATTTCTTTTGATCAATACTAAGAATATCTTCTGTACCGTTGGGACTGGTGAGAACTTCAACATTCAAAACCCATTCCATATTTGTTGGAGTCTATCTTCAAATGAACGATAAGGCTTGATGTTTCTGACACAAGACAGATGACACTCTACTATCCATATCGTAGTGTCTTGCCATATTGATGCTTGCTCTTAAGAGAACACTACGATTTCTCGCAAGAATTTGCACACTATGATCTTTTCACACGACGATCATCACTTGCTCGTCTTGCAGACTCTGCGTTTCCGAAAGCACACTACGATCTCTGAGTTAGCTTCGCCAAACATCTGGACCACTCTACAATTTCCTGAAGAGGCCCTTTAAGGCAAATACACTACGATCATTTCAGCACTACGATCCTGCCTTAGATTCTGCATTCTGTTGGTCAGCCAGATAGACTACGATTCTCTTCAAAGCCTATCTATTTCTTTCTAGCCATAGATCAACCTAACATATTTGATCTCTTTATTCGTACAAGTGAACATTAAAGGCTAAGATCAACCTAACAATTTTGATCTATCACTAAGTCCTTGTACATATATTCTTTGAAGGAATTTACATAATCATGAGCTTTTTTATAAACATCAAATCACAATATGCATTCTTCCAACATAAAATATTCATTGTTGTCGGGGAATATTCGTTTGGTCGTGGAATATTCTTGTTATCGGGGAATATTCGTACGACAGTGCAGTCATTTTTGGGCCCCATAACAGAATAACAATCGAATGAAGAAAACGACAAGTATGAGTTTTTATAAATAACGACGTAATTGTTACCGTTAACAATGTTGTAATACCTAGTGGTTAAAATACAGTAATACGCGTGGTTGCACAGTAGCACACGGTATTGCACAGTATTTTTGGATTATTGTTTCTTATGTAGGAAGACACTACTCAATAATTGTTACAGTAATTACTGTTCAATATTTTATTTTATTGATTCAATAATTGCTGCGTTGATATTTTATATTATTGTTGTTTCAATAATTGTCCGTGCACATTATTTCCAATGTCAATTCAATAATTTATATTATTTGAATAATATTATTAGATAGCAATATTGGTAATGTCTAAAGAAGTTCTGTCTATGGAAAGGGGTTTGGTCATCTAATTGCGCGCCAGTAAGGAGAAATCCTTATCGGAAAACCCCCTTTTCCTAGGAACTACCTATTTGTCATTATTGTGATTCTATAATATTATTTGTGAATAATTAATTATTGATTTATATGATAAGGAAATATTTATTTTTATGTGGATATAAACGAAGGAATTAATGCTGAGGTGTTTTATCAGTATTTTGTCATAATGGAGGTATTAAAAATCGTCCGTATGTGGATTTCGGGCATTTTCTGTTTAGAATTTGAAAAAACTTTCTTCTACAAAATTGTAGAGAATTAAGTTTCCTATGAAATAGACATGAGATTCAAATTTTTCTGATAAAAGGGCTATATATTATGAATTATTGAAGTTTCTGATTATTGTTTAAATTTTAAAACATTTTAGAAATTTCTAGAATGGGTGGGCCCCACTTTTGTTTGGTGAGAAATGTGCTAAAATTTTATTTCAAAAGTGGTGTGCATGAATAGTTATAGGTAAATCCATCAGGTAGCAGGTTAGTCTGCTTTGGCGTTCTAGCATTTTCCTATAAATATGGTGCTTAGTTAGAATTGAAAATCACACCAAAATCTGAAGTTTTCTCTCTCTATTATATCGAGCGTATTTTTTTGAGTATTTAGATACTTTAAGAGTAGCTATTCAGTGCAAGTTTCCTTCAGCATCATATTCCATTCAGAAGTACTATTTTTTTGAGCTAAAGGATGTTATTTTCTTCGAAAATGATGTTATTCCCTCAATATCATTATACTAAAATATTGGTTTGAATTTTATTATGAAAATTTTACCTTTTCATGTCGAGGTTACTATTCACGTATACGATACTATTTATGTATACGAAACTATTCACGAATACGGTACTATTCACGAGTACTATTTACAAAGTATGATTTTTCTTGTGGAATTTCTACCTTTTCGTGTCGGGGTTACTATTCACGTATACGGCACTGTTCACGTATACGACACTATTCACAAATACGCCACTATTCACCGAAAAATGAAATTTTCTCTTCTTTGTCCCAGATGTCTATTATGGTTACTATCTTTGATTGTATCCATGTTTTGATCTTCATTCTTGAATTTTACTCCACTATGATTTGTTACGGAGTATTTTTGAACTTGGATTATCTAAAGTACGAATCCCTAATCTTTGTCCTTTTATCTCACTGGATTCGTTCTTTAAAATATTTTCCATCATCCTCAGTCTTTAATGGTGATACTTGAAGAATATCTTTGGTCTGTAGTGCAAAGATGAATGATTACCTGATGAATATCTTTGGACCCGTAGTGCAAAGATGGATAGGTGTTGAGATGAACAAGACTAACTGGTGATACAGATGAATATCTTTGGCCCATAGTGGAAAGATGAATATTTGATTCAAGATGTATATTGATTGATGTTACAGGGATAAAATATTGATGATTGAATTTAAAATTCATAGATGATAGTAGATTTCATTCTCTACGCAACTCTTTTAATGAATTGTTATTTCAGCTGCAAATATTGATCTAAAACTTGTTGTCCATTATATTTTATTTGATTTGTCGAAGGCTAACGAAAATTTGTTGTTCATTATCTTAGTCATAATATTTTTTATTGGGCTAGTTGAGCTCACCCTTTTTCTTTTTGTTCTATTTTTCTTCTCAGGAAGCGAGAATATAACGGGAAGTAGTCGGGGTAAGGAGTGATGTTCCATGGCATTTGTTATAGTAGTCCTCACTATTTTGTAAAATAGTGTTTCAATAATTGTAATGAGGACTTATTTGAGTGTGGATATTGTCTAGAAGACAATATTTGTATTTAAAATCACAGTTTACGTTTTGTCGTATTGTGCGCGACAATTATATTATTGAAGTTGTAGTTATTTTTGTACCATATATTTGGTGACTCAGAATGAGCGGTGTATACCTATTTTGGGGGCCTCACAGTGGGAGTGAATGTGAAACCCCAAAACCCTAATAAGACTCGGTTATGTAAATTCAATTATATTAATGAAATCTCTCCGTTCTGAAAATGTTTTGTGTTAATATATACTCTATTTAACAAATTAGGTCAAATAAAATTTTGTCCGAAAATTGATGTGCTTGACACATTGTGCTTAAAAATTTTCTTTCGAAAATAGAATTTTTGGTATATTTGTTTTGACAAGCTGCTATGTCGTGCTTACACTGACAAAATGCTTTGTCGTGCTTGTTAGGATTTATGGAAAATCTATGTTAGGAACCCTAGATTACAACCCCTAACCCTAAATTACAAACTTTAACCATAATTTGTAAACCTTAACCCTAATTAGCTAGACTAAACCCTAATTAGGTTATCCTACACCTAATCATGATTGCTAAACTTAAATTAGGTGCTAATAAACATCATTAAGCAACCCTAATCATAAAAACCAAAACCTTAATCAAGATAAAAGAGGATTAGGGCATAATTAAGCTACTAATTTGATCAACTAGTGCACAAGTAGGTTAGGAGTCATCAACACAAGTTCCAAAACATCACATAACATGCTTACAAACTCCCAAGCAGCATTAGACTCACTGATCAGATATTTTTGGAGGAAATTAGGTCATTAAATGACCAAAAACCCAAGTGCAAACTCACAAAATTTACAAGCCTATACACTCATATAACTTGCCTAAACAAGCTTTGGTGATAACAACAACAAATTCAATAGCCAATAATCAAAATCAAGTAAGAGAAGGTACAAACCCTAATTTTAAGCTAGATCTTTGATGTTATGTTTAATTTGTTGTTTAGATGTTTAGATATATGTAATAACATGTTAGAAAGTATGCTAAGTTGATAGAACATGTTTTCATAACATATAGATGCATCAAAATAGTGTTTTAAGCAATCTGGAAATTTTAGAAAAATGTGTCTGACAGTCGAATGTCAGAGCATGTAGATCCGTGTATGTTAATAGTTAGGTCTGTTAATTATATGTTAGTTGTAGTATGACATGAGGTCTTTAATCTGGAAAAGAAATTAGGTTCATTGGAACCATATATTGCAAGATATAGGTGGTCAAAAGTGGTTGACCGATCACGAAGTTCTGTTTTCTGGGTTACCCATAAAACTCAAGAACAGGTTGAATCGGCTACTTTGACCAACCTTTTAATCGCTTTCTGTTTGATGTTATAATGACTAATTGTAATGAATTAATACCTTGACATACATACTACATATCTTTGACACTCAAATGTTTAAAAAATTCATAGGATTACTGGAATTAATGGTGAAAAGTCGTTGACCGAGCATGACTAAGTTTTCTGGGTTACCCAGAAAACTGATGAACATGAAGAACAACCTTTGGTTGTACTTTGATCATCATAGATCGAGACATTATAATCATAATTTGTCCAAATCAGTGTTACATATATTTACCTTAATATATAGACTACATATTACAACAAACAAAACACGAATCTATCATAAGGATTGAAAGATCTAGAAGCTATAAAACCGTTGTAATGAATAAAATCTATCACACAAATTGAACCTTTTGTAAATACTTTTAATAATGAATAAAATAATATTATTTATTATCATTACGTGTTGATAAGATGAATGTCGTTCTATAACCTAAAAACATCGAAACGTCGTAGTATTTTAACTACGTGAGAGAATTAAAGTGTTTGAATTTCTAAGATGAAAATAAAAGCTTTCCGAGAATTTTTTTTGAAAAACACTATTCATTGATTTCCGCTCGGGAATTATTTTTGAACTTCTGAGAAATATGTAACGTTATAATATCAAGGTGAGATGGATTATGTAATAATAATCTAAGTATGGAAAATGTAATATTTCGCATGCGGACGTATTTAGAGAACGATAGGAATATCAAGCGTATGATACGTATGTATTATACGAGGTATTAAATACAAGTATAATACAAAGTATTATACGAGTATGTATGGAGAATAGAATAACGTATATTACGAATTAGTATACGAGCGAGAATACAAGAATTATACGTATAGTATATGTAATAAGGCTTTAAGCTACTTGTGAATAGATGTATGGATTATGTAGTATGTATAAGTCCAATAGGAAGTGATATGCAAGCCCAAGTGTTTGTTAATCAAAAGTCCAAACTAAAGTAATGCAAGCCCAAAATGAATAAGCTAAGTTAATTAAAGCAAGCCCAATGTGTTGATCCAATGGGTTAGCCATGATCCATGGAGCAAACCAAGATGAATGTGGGTTAGGCTTGGTGAGTAAGAACTTTAAGTATTGGCCAAGCATAAGATAAGTTTTGTGGTGGCCAAGTAAAAGAAGTGATGAGCAAGTTTACTTAGGACTTAAGAAAGGAATAGTAAGGAGGTTAGTAAAGATGTGGAAGGGCCTAAAAGACCATAGTACCCTAACTTTGCTAAGTCTATAAATAGCAAGCTCACAATTCATTTTTTGCTTGATTAATTTCATCCAACTTCCATCAAGTTAAGTGCTTAAGTGTTAGAGAGAATAAGATCACATAAGTTAAGTCAACCTTTATTAGATTTTCAAAGAAGAGAAGATCAAGTTCTTCAAGGGTAAGACTCTTGTCTAATACATCTTCTATCTCTATCATTATAGGATGATAAGAGAAGTGTAACTTAATAAACATGTATGCTAAGCAATCATAAGAATTGAGTAATGAATGGACTTAAGCTGAATAAGTTATGAATAAGCAACTTGAATCTAAATAAGTTGATAACTTATGATGAACGTGTTATGTGATTGTCATATGAAGTTAGTATGTTAGTTAAGATGTGAGAACATTGAGTAAAGGACTTAAATCAATAATAAGTCATAAGAAATGGAAATTATAGTTTATAAGTAGATTAAGTCATGAACTTATGAGAATAAGTCAAAAACTTACTTTGAAAATAAGTTGGTGTAATAAGTAGTTTAAAATGTTCATATAATGGTTAGAATCCATTTAGAACGTTGATCAAATCATTAATAATGAAGTTTCGCTGGAATTCACACGATTGGACGATAATCGTCGAATTCGTGAAATTCCTGAAATGGAAGTCATATTTTGTGTTTGAACTCGGAAATTTTGGCTTTCGATGGAGACAAGTCATATTTGGCATTATCAAGTCGCAGACTCAAAAATGACCGGATTCCGACTTAGAACGAAGAAACGAGCATTAAACGTTTACGAACATTTATTGTTTTTGTTAAAAATGAACTAATAGGTGAAATTTTAGAAAACGAAGTCGAATAGATAAAATTCTTGCATGAACGCGTAGAGTATATAATTTGTGAACCGTAGGATTTTGAACGAGCCAATTCGGACTTATAACGAAGAAGTTATGCATCCGGGAAATTCGCAAAGTAAAAAGTCTATCAAAATTTTCTAGTGCACAGAGTTGGCACCGCGGCGCTAACCCAAGGTATATTGGTGGTGCTTTGCCATATACAATATCTGACATGATGACATCTTCTTGAGTCGTCGTCACATGAACATGAGTGTTGTGTGGAAATGCCAGCTGCCAAGGCCGGATCTCGGTTATCGCTAACTCAGCGCCATAAGCAGAAGATGTAAGCTATGACCAAGATCACAGTCGCCAATCCTAGGGTTTGGCAGAGAAGAAAGTTTACAAATATGAAATGAATGGTAACTCATTAGTAATGAACTATGGCTTAATTATAACATTGGTAAGGCATTGTTAGATGCTTAATGTATGATGATTAAAGGTTGATAATCAATTGAATATGAACGTAATGACAATGTAAGAACAACATAATGGAAAGCCGAAACAAATAGTAACAAATCTAAGTTATAATTAGATTAAGAAGAAGGGTAAGATACATTAGGAACCTAGTAGGTTCATTCAAGACCTAATGTGTTATGTGATGTTATCAATTACAGTAGAGACTTAAAGACTTAATTAAGAATGTGTTATAACTGTAGCAGACGCTAAAGGCAAGTATTCTAACCCTTGTTCCAGTTCAGTCTGGACAAGCTTTGAAATTCATGTATCCTTTCGCATGAAGTCTTGTATGAGGAAGTCAAAGCCAATTCTTTTGGCTAGACTTATATTATGTTTTTATCAAGCATGGTTAATGTTTACGAAGTTATATTGGTGCGGTTTTCAAACGAAGACTGAGTATGTTAAAATGTTTTATCGTTTAACGACAGGCACGTGAGGTTGCCATAACTTAAACGTATACACGTTTAATGAATGTAGTGTTGATCAACATAGAGTACTATAGGCTGATCACCTAGACGTGCTCGTAAGTAATGTCTGACTTACTTTACTTAGTCTTGGATGTCCTTTTCAAAAGAATATATGAAATGCTCAAGGTCTTGGACCGGAATTGATGTTTTACTGAATATTGTTGTTGTAAAACGTTTTGAATGAAAAGAAGTAGTATTTTGAATTATCGATAGTACTTCATAACTATTGTTCAGTTATTGAAGATATATGAGTTCTATGTTTCAAGCATGTGGTTTCGCTAGTCATGCTCACTCTTGATTGAACCAAATGAACACAGCTAAGATCGAACGGACCGAAGGCTTCGGCAAGGATAAAGGCAAGGCGAAGACGAACCCATAGTATACTTATGTAATAGTATAGGGTGAATGATTGTAATATATTCGATATTATGACAAGAACAATGTAATGGTTATAAAGAACCTAGGGAATGTTAATATTATTTTGAATATATAGAAGACATATTCGTTCTTTTGAGACTTTTCAATTGAGTGTATGTGTGAATGGTAGTACCGTGTAGAACCATCTGTCGGGTTGGAAGATACTCGGATTTGGGGGTGTTACAGGTTGGTATCAAAGCATTAGGTTATAAAACTTAAGGGGGGATTAAAAACCTTAAGTCATAACCTTAAAAGAAGTCAAAGAAGTAAAAGAAGAAAATAACCTTATAAAAATGCATTATGATTATGTTATGTGTTTTTATTTTTATACTGACGTGTACTAATCAACTTAATTATTCTGTGTAGATGTCAGGAGTAAATGGAATGCATGTTGATGGACAGGCTGTTAGTGAAGAGTCTGTGAACCAAGTAGGGGTCATACCGAACCCCATAGCAACAGAGTCTGAGATAGTTGTTATTTAGTCTGGAGACTCAGAGGATCATGACCTCATGTCAGTATTCGATGGTATGATAGAGGAGGAGGTGGAGGTAGTATCCTTCAATCAAGTAGCTATAGCAGCAGAGTAGCTCCTGGGGAGTCTATAATGTCATTGTTCATATAGGTATTGGATAGAAATATCCATTACTGTCAAGAGGTCAAGGAGCTGAAGGCAGAGCTCCAAGCTGTCATAGAGGACAAGACTGATGTGGAGTCTATGTGGGAGTTGGAGCACGATGAAAGGGTTTTGGCCAAGGATAAGGTCCATGAGCTGAAACATGAGGTCTTTGAGCTTAAGGAAGAGCTAAAGACCAAACTGCAGAAGATAGGGAGAATGTCCTATATTCATAGGAGTTCTCTGATAATTGGTATTTTTACCTACTTATTGAATACCAATTAATGCGAATTGTGCCCATCTCAAGTACATTTTATTATGTTTTAGTTGCATTTCACGTTATCTTGCATTGCATTTACTTAAAACTCCTTTTGGTGAATAAGTGAAGGAATCGGCTTAATTTTGGTGGTATTAGAAGGCACGTGGCTAATGGATGTGTGAAGGCGAGGCACAAACAAAGATGTGCATGACATGGATGTATAATGAAGTATGGAGACCTAGCATGGAGCAAGAGGATCAAGCATGAAAGAATAAATAGCAGCAGCAGCATGACAAAAGCCAAAAACCGTAACTTAACTCTGAGAGTGCAAGCTGCATGGCCGCCATGTAATGAAACGACCAGAGCGCACGCTTGCATGCAGTACCCGCCGCATAATGATGACTCATCGCAAGTTTTATGGCATGAAAGGAGACAAGTCACAGGGGACGCAGCGCTGCGTTAGGCCTAATTTGGGACAGGCACACATTCGTGAAAGTCTCGTGCCCGCGAGATGTATCTTCTTGGAGTAAGCGTGGCGCATGGCGATCTTGATCTTTGTGATTTTGTTTTAATTTTAATTTTTAATTAAATGATTTGTAATTGGTTTTAAATGATCCTGACTGGTGTCAGAGGAAAAGGGGGATAACTTTTAGCGTATTTTTCATCGTAGAAACTAGGGTTTACACCTTGGGAGAGATTCCAACGTAGAACGAAGCCAAAACGTCCACTTCTCCAATTCTTCTTTGGATTCTCTGCCGTTGTGGATTTCTATTATTATTTACTGGATTTCTATGAGGATTTAAACTTTGATCATTGGTTTTTATTCAGCGATTGGGTTTGATCGTTCTATCTTTCTTCTTTCAATTGCTTGTTTATTGATCATGTTTTGCGTTGATCCCATAATGGCTTTTGGTTCAGTCATGAACTAAACTCCATTATGGGATTCTAACGGATTTTAATATGTAGTTTGGTTGCACTCTTAAATGCTAGGGTTGTTTTGCATATCATATGGAATATTTATCATGATTGTTTTACATGTATGAATGCTTGATCACCATTCATCTCAGTATTTGTATGGAATTGGCAATAAACATACAGGTATGGAATGTAGTCATGATAACATGCGAATATGGGGTCATTTGTATATGGTTTATGTATTTTGTGAACCGATAGACATATCTTGTTTCAATTGTATGAGCTAGAGTAAGGGCTTGAGCTTAAAATCAATATAATTTCAATTTCACATAGACATATAGTGATTTTGGTTGTATTGGTGATTAAATAGAGTCTAACATCTGTAGATGCTGTGTAAGTAGGTTATAGTGCATTGAAAAATGGTTATAACTCTATTTGTGCTCTTAGCTATTTTCCGTGACGACGTGAACACTTTTTGCATGATAGTGGCGATTAGATGAAATATTAAATGAAGTTAGGGTCCCATTATTTCGCACTATATTTATTCCATTTATACTCTTATTTTTAGTTGTTATTCACAATTAGTTTAATTTAACACTTTTAGTTATTAGTCTAAGCATATAAATTCGGTGAGTTAATTGATGCATGATAGTTTAAATTTAACAACTTTCTCTGTGGGATCGATACTCCACTTACTCTGTATTACTCGTGGACACATGTATGCTTGCATGAGTTAGAGCTCTTTTATTAGAACTATAAAAGAGGCAACATTCTCACACTGATTTCCAACAGCAGGTATCTGGTTATCCAGTAGAGGTGGGGCAGACGTGGTATACTATCAGCCGTGATATCATTGCCGGTCTTGCCAAGGTAGATTTTGATAATGTCTTAAGGTAGATGTAATCTAGTAGTAGCTAGAGTAGTTTAAGTATGTAAATATATTGTACTTAGTAGTGACGTAAAGCCCTTTTTTGTATAACGAAGGGTAGTCTTTTGTAAATCCCAATTTTTGGAAAGCAGTAGCGGGAAAGTAATGTAATCAGCTTAGGCTGTGTAATGTAACCAATGTAGTATTATACTACAAAGAATGAATATAAGCCTTTTTTTATGGAAGACAATGAGTAATGGATGTTGAAGTTATTATTTAATATCGAATAATAAGTAATAAAGAAAGGAATAATAACGAAATGTGTTGTTTATTGTATCAGCAAAATGCCGCCAAGAAGAGTGCAACATAATCAAGGAGCTAATATGAATCAACCGGAGGGAGGTCCGGTTAACCCTATGCAGGAATTTGTTAACCTTTTAACAGCTGCCTTTAATAGAACAGGGGCTAATATCCTCATAAATCTAGGAGTAGCACGAGCTACTACCTTTAAGGATTTTAAGAGCGTGGGTCCGCCGGAATTCAAAGGAACTACGAACCTTATTGAAGCCCAAACTTGGGTAAAAGAAATAGAAAAGGCATTTATGATAGCAAATGTCGACGAGGCCCAGAAGGTTGCCTTTGCAACCTATATGATGAAGGGGGAGTCCAACTTTTGGTGGGAAGCCAATCAGGCTAGGGCAGGTATAGAGAATCTGACGTGGGTGAGGTTCAAGGAGATATTCTTCGAGAACTACTTTCCCATGAGCATGCAGGGAAGGATAGAGATGCGGTTTCTCGAGTTGAAACAAGAGGACATGACAGTTCCCCAATACGCTGCCAAGTTTAATGAACTGGCGAGGTTCGCTCCACACCAGGTGGATACCGAGGTTAGGAAGGCGCGACGGTTCGAGTAGGACTTGAAACCATGGCTCTATAACTGTATTTCGGTGTTCCAAAGTACTTCATTTGGAACCATTTTAGAGAAGGCGATAATCGCCGAAGGTGGTAGTGAGGCTCTGAGTCAATACCACAAGGACAAGAAGAGTAAGGGAAAAATGGATGGGGGAGTAAAAGTCGAAGGAGCCAGCGGTAGTGGCGAGGGACAGAAGAGGAAGGAGTTTAGCTCTGGGAATACCAGAGTGAAGCAAGGAGACCCAAAGAGGAGGATGGAGGCCTGCAAGACCCATAGGAAGACTCACTTAGGAGTCTGTCTCAAGGGGAAGGCCGTATGTTACAACTGTGGACAGGAAGGGCATATCTCGCCTAACTGTCCAAGTCCAAAAAAGAACCACGGATGCTTTGTGTGTGGGTCAACTGACCACATGGCAAAGAACTGCCTAAAGAAGGGGACGGACGGGAACCGGGGCACTAATAGAGGTAAGTTAGCTATTAGTGGTCCAACATAGTAATGGTAGGTCGATGGGTCGTACCTTTAACATGATGATCCAAGATGCGCTTGCATCGGGGGCGCGTCGTCATTAGGTATTATTCCGATCAACGACATAAATGCTTACGTCTTTGCTTTGATTCTAAAAGCTACTTGTTCGCTTATAGCATGCGATTTTGCTAGACGATTAGGATTATTTCCTGAAAAATTGCCTATACCTTTAAATATTAAGGTAGCAAACGAAGAAATAATTCCTGTTGAAGATGTTCATAGGAGTTGTTGCATAGATATACGAGGTTATAAATTATCGGTAAATTTGATACCGATAAAGTTAGGAGAATTCGACGTAATTCTCGGAATGGATTGGTTAGTTAACCATGGGGCAATTATAGATTGTCTGAAGAAATGTGTGAACCTTAGAATGTTAAAACAACCACAATTAGTATTTTACGGGAATAGATCACCGGGACGTTCGTGTTGTCTAACCATGACACAAACTAGGAAATTATTGAGGAAGGGGTGTGTAGGTTATCTCATGTCATCTTGTTGATACCTGTAGAGTGGTAGCAACCATGGAACAAATACCTATAGTTAGAGAATTGCAGATGTATTTTCGAGTGAATTGTCGGTCTTCCACGGACAGGGAGATAGAGTTTGTAATAGATATCGTGCCAGGAGTGGCACCAGTTTCCAGGGCACCATATCGTATGGCGTCGGTAGAGATGCAGGAGTTGATGGTGCAGTTACAAGAACTGTTGGACAGGAAGTACATTCAATTGAGTGTTTCGCCGTGGGGAGCACCGGTAGTGTTTGTTAAGAAGAAGGATGGATCGTTAAGACTTTGTATCGACTATTGAGAGTTGAAAAAGTTAACGATAAAGAATAAATACCCATTGCCCAGGATCGATGATCTTTTTGATCAGTTGAAAGGGGCTAAGTATTTTTCAAAAATAGATTTAAGAACGGGGTATCACTAGTTGAAGGTTAGGAAGGAGGATGTACCAAAGACAGCATTCAGGACTCGTTACAGTCATTACGAGTTTCTGGTGATGTTATTTGGGTTGACTAATGCACTAGCTGCATTTATGGATATGATGAATAGAGTGTTCAAACAATATTTGGACAAGTTCGTCGTGGTGTTTATCGATGATATTCTAGTCTATTCTAAGACGCCAGAAGATAATGCTGAACACCTAAGATTAGTGTTGGAGACACTAAGGAAGGAGAAGTTGTATGCGAAATTCACTAAGTGTGAATTTTGGTTAGAGAAGGTACAATTTTTAGGTCATGTCATTGACCATGAGGGGATTTCAGTGGATCCAGCAAAGGTGGAAGCCGTGATGAATTGGGAACAACAAAAAATGCCGACTAAGGTGCAAAGTTTCATAGGGTTAACGGGTTACTATCAGAGATTCATCCAGGATTTTTCGAAGATAGCTACTCCGTTGACTAACTTGATAAGGAAGATAGTGAAATATGCGTGGACCGATAAATATGAGGACAGTTTTCAAGAATTGAAAAAGATGTTGAGTGAAGCGTCTATTTTGTCATTGCCCGATGACACACGAAATTTCGTAGTTTATAGCGATGCTTCGCATAGAGGACTTGGTTGCATGCTCATGCAGCATGGAAAGGTCATTGCGTATGCATCTAGGCAGTTGAAGGATTATGAGAAAGTTTACCTTACTCATGATCTGGAACTTGCCGCAGTAGTTTTTGCTCTAAAGATATGGAGACATTATCTTTATGGAGAAAAATGTGAGATATTCTCGGACCACAAGAGTCTAAAATATACTTCACATAGAAGGAGTTGAATATGAGGTAGAGGAGATGGTTGGAGTTGATAAAGGATTACGACTGTGAAATCCTGTATCACCCTTGAAAAGCCAATGTAGTCGCCGACGCCTTAAGTAGGAAGGGTCGGGAGAAGTTGTCTTTGTTAATGGCTCAAACTGAGTTAATAACAGAGATGGCTAGGATGGAATTAGAAGTAAAGTTGCCAAGTGAACCAGGACCAATATTGTTTGCGACGGAGATGCAATCTACCATCGTAGAGAGAATCAAAGAGGTATAATTTAAAACTAATGAGTGTGACCAGATAATGGAGCGGCTAGCCAATGAAAAAGATATTAAGTACAGTCTTGATAATGAGGGAATATTAAGATTTGAAGGAAGAATTTGGGTTCTGAATGAGACAGAATTAAAGGAGTAGGTATTACAAGAGGCTCATAGTTTGAGATTTTTGATTCATCCTGGTAGTACTAAGATGTATCAAGACCTCCGACAGAATTTTTGGTGGCCGAACATGAAGAGAGAGATAACAGAGTACGTGAGTAGGTGCTTGACTTGCAAGAAAGTTAAGGCCGAACATCAATGACCAAGTGGCTTGTTATAGTCATTGGAAATTTTGGAGTGGAAGTGGGAGAATATCACGATGGATTTTGTGGTGGGACTTTCAACTACAACAAAAGGGTATGACGCAATTTGGGTAATAGTGGATCGATTGATAATCAATTGAATATGAACGTAATGACAATGTAAGAACAACATAATGGAAAGCCGAAACAAATAGTAACAAATCTAAGTTATAATTAGATTGAGAAGAAGGGTAAGATACATTAGGAACCTAGTAGATTCGTTCATGACCTAATGTGTTATGTGATGTTATCAATTATAGTAGAGACTTAAAGACTTAATTAAGAACGTGTTATAACTGTAGCAGACGCTAAAGGCAAGTATTCTAACCCTTGTTCCAGTTCAGTCTGGACAAGCTTTGAAATTCATGTATCCTTTCGCATGAAGTCTTGTATGAGGAAGTCAAAGCCAATTCTTTCGGCTAGACTTATATTATGTTTTTATCAAGCATGGTTAATGTTTACCAAGTTATGTTGGTGTTGTTTTCAAACGAAGATTGAGTATGCTAAAATGTTTTGTCATTTAACGACATGCATGTGAGGTTGCCACAACTTAAACGTATACACGTTTAATGAATGTAGTGTTGATCAACATAGAGTACTATATGCTGATCACCTAGATGTGCTCGTAAGTAATGTTAGACTTACGGACTTAGTGCCGGGATGTCCTTTTCAAAAGAACTTATGAAATGCTTAAGCTTTTGGACCAGAATTGATGTTTTACTGAATATTGCTGTTGTAAAACGTTTTGAATGCCAAGAGGTGCTATTTTGAATTATCGATAGTACTTCGTAACTATTGTTCAGTTATTGAAGATATACGAGTTTTATGTTTCAAGCATGTTGTTTATTAGAATTGTTGTACTTGCTGAGCTAGTCATGCTCACTCTTGCTTGAACCATATGAACACAGCTAAGATCGAACGTACCGAAGGCTCCGACAAGGATAAAGGCAAGGTGAAGACGAACCCGTAGTATACTTATGTAATAGTATAGGGTGAATGATTGTAATATATTCGATATTATGACAAGAACAATGCAATGGTTATAAACAACCTAGGGGAATGTTAATATTATTTTGAATATATAGAAGACATATTCGTTCTTTTGAGACTTTTCAATTGAATGTATGTGTGAATGGTAGTACCGTGTAGCACCATCTGTCGGGTTGGAAGATACCCGGATTTGGGGGCGTCACAATAACCACTGTTCTAGGTTACCCAGAAACTCAAAAACAGCTCTGACAGTGACTTTGAGCCTCTGTAACTTCTTGTTATATGTAGGTTAAAACATGAAATTTGTATGATGTTGTACTACTGTATGAGTACTATAACATCCATACACTTCCAAACCCAGAATCATCAACAATAGAGAATTAGATCGAGGTCAAAATGGTCTCTAGGCCATGACCAAATGATTCCCAGAAACTCAAGAACACCTATAGGGACACTTCCTATTTCTATAGGACATTAGCGATAGACAAAAAATGTTTTCTAATAAATAAATTAATAAAAATTAGAAATAATTAATAAATAAATATAAATAATGATAAAAATAGTTTTAAAAATTAGTTTAAGTTATAATAATTAACTTTTAGTATTTTTACATAAATTCAATAAATATTTTATTTATTTGGATATTATTAATAATTAAGTTAATAATAAAGTAATTAGAATAATTATTTATAAATAATAAATAATTATTTATAAATAATATTAATGATTTAAAATCATAATAAATGATTATAAATTATTTAAAAATAGTAAACAAGGTTTTTATAATATTCTAAGTAAATATTAATTATTTAGAAATAGAAATAAATGATTTAAAAATTATTTAAGGGATAAATAAATACTTAAAAAATTATTATAAGCTTCTAAAATTATTATAAAGGATATTTAAATTATCTAAAAATATAATAAAGCTTATAAATAAAGTTTAACCGAGATATTAACTTATTAATAAAAGTAGTATGCACACAAGCAAATCATGTTTGATGATAAAGCATGTACTTTGTAACAATCTTATTCATTTATTAATAAAAAAAATATTAATTTATTAAAGGCTTTTAATTATCTACATGATGTTGTTTTATAATATGTGATAAACCCATAGTTTTAAGCAATGCTTTTAGAATAATGATGATGATCATTCTAATGAGATCTAAATTCTTAGAAAGCTTAAAACTAAAATAGTTCTCAATCGTTGGATTACTAAATTGGGGATTAATGAATCCGGATAGATTGGTACATACGTTACTTGCTCATTGGATGAGGATGATTGATTTTGTAATCATTTGTGTGGAGACACTAAAGCAAGTATGTAGGTGCTTATTAGAGAATAAGTTCACTGAACGTGGCTCGCTAAGGAATACCTAATAGAGTTTTACTTGCATGTCAATAGGAATTCTTGTAGTAATAGTAGTACAAGTGATCCTTAGACTTGAGATCATCATAGTATCTTGTGTATGATGAGTTATACTTTGACTTATTCCTTAAGACCCTTAGGGTATATCAAAGGGTATGTTTGGGTATAATAAGTTGTACATGGAGATAATGTATGATCAATAAAGAATATAACGCTTTTAGTAAAAGAAGTGAAATATCTTATGTGATTCGATAAATGACAAACTAGTAGTCCTTGGCAAAGGCAGAATAAAATTATAAAGGAGTTTCTAATTTGCATTATTTGATGTTGTGCATTTAAGAATCGAAAAATATATAATTAAATAAAATAAGACTTGACAGTAATTCCATGTCTTAATCTATATTATCTGGAAAGTCGTTAATCGCTAGGGAGGCTTATCCCTATTACATAATAAATTTTATTTATTTAAATAAATTATTAGTTTAATTTATTTATTTAAATAAGATTAGAATTGTTCTAATTGATTTATTCACAATCGGTTTAATATAGAGAACCTAAAGGGTCACACCATAAAAGAAAGAATAATTATTTAAGAAGTTAATGGCATAATTATAATAATAAGTTAAGTATATTTAATTTAATCTATGATGATAGAATAAATTAAATAGCTTAATATTTATTATTTAATATTTTGAAATATTAAATATAAATTAATAAGAGGAGTCTTATTATTATTATTATTATTATTATTATTATTATTAATATTTAATTCCTAAAGGACTTTGAGAATTAATTAATAAAAGTACTCTCATTTATTCATAATAAGATTAGGAGGCTAATTAATTAAAAGATTTTAATTAATTATTCCTAATGAGATTATGATGCTAATTAATTAAAAGATTTTAATTAATTATTCCTAATAAGATTGGGAGCCTAATTAATTAAAGAAATTTAATTAATTAAAATAAAACCCAATTCCTTATTTGTTAAGGAAGGTTGCCCACATCTATAAATACGAGGAGTCTAATTATGGGTGAGGGTGGTTGATACTTTCACAAAACACGTGAATACGTGATTCCAATTGTTGGATAATACGCTCTTTTTCTATGACAGATAGAAAAACTAGGGTTTTGCCAAATACCCATTTTCTTGAATCTTTCTTCTTCCTTGGTGGATCACCTCTAGAGGCCAAACACTTGGGTGGCTAACGTTAATCAAAGGAAGGAACCAAACCCGATGGATTCAAGTTGAACGCGAAAAGGATTTGGAGGTGAACTTGTACATGAGAAAGCTCGAATATTCAAGGGTATGATTCTTGTTCTTTATCTTTTCGTTTAATTAATAATTTTGCATTAAGGATGATCCGGGTATATGGTTTGTAAAATTTTAAAACTCTGATTTTCCATGCTTCCGCTTATTTTGTGCAATTTGATTGCGTTCACAAATATTACAAACCTAACAGTGGTATCAGAGCCAAACCTTTATGCGAATTATTAATTATTTTAATTTGATATGTATATTGATATTTGAAAAAAAGAAGGAAAACCGTTATATATTTCCGTAAACCTGTTTTGATATTTCGTGATTCACGTGGTGTGTATATATATATATATATATATATATATATATATATATATATATATATATATATATATATATGATATTCACAATTATATAAACATACCGCTTTATAAGTGAATCACGTGAATAAGGATTAACACGATTAATATATTATATATATATATATATATATATTCTTAATTATTTTATAATTAAAATAAAAGTTTATTTTAATCTTAAAATTATATTTCATGCTAACAAATTAGAGTTGAAATTGGAGTTCATATTTCCTTGAATAAAGGAGTTTATTTAGATATGAAATAAGATTTCATATTATACAAAATAAAGGAGTTTATTTGTGAATATGAAAAAGAATCTGTATTTTCTTAAATAAATGAGTTTATTTAGATATGGAATAAGATTTCATATTATTCAAAATAAAGGAGTTTATTTGTGAATAGAAAAAGAAAATCTATGTTTCCTTAAATAAAAAATTTATTTAGATACGAAATAAGATTTCATATTACCCAAAATAAAGGAGTTTATTTTGACAAGGAATTAGATTCCATAATTAATTAAAATAAATGAGTTTATTTTGATTAAAATAAAATAGTTTATTTTATTCAAAATTAGATAAATTAAAATAAAAGAGGTTTATTTTGATTTAAATTTGGATTAAAATAAAGGAGTTTATTTTGATTCAAAATTAGATTTTATGCTAACTAAATTTGCCCATTAAATGATATCAATATATATATATATATATATATATTATATGTTTATTATTCATGAGATAAATGTTATTTATTGATGCATATGATGATTGTCGACGTCGGGATTTTTATTTGTCCCTTTTCTATTCTTGTTCTTTGGTGTTCTCATGTTAGGTGAGATTTGTTTGAAAAAATAAGTGAAAAGGTCCGACATGTATATGTCGACGATTTGACTGTAAGAGTCGCCTATTGGTGTTTTTAACTGGTTGCACCAACGCAACCAAGAAAAGGTTTGCACATTGACCAGTGATGTGACACTGCTAAACAGGTCTGTGAAACTGAGGTTCATTTGGGTTTGGGGGACTTGATTATGCGGAGGGAAGGTGTTAGGCACCCCTTGACATTCATGTTGCCACGGTGACCGCCACTTTTCAAGAAACTATTATATGAATGTGTGTGTGGGGGGGGGGGGTCAATGTGCTGTTATTTGAAAGTAGTGCAAGGCCTCATTCGCACCTATATACAAAGGGTTTGAATTTGTATGAAACAAATCAGTTTTAGCAAGATATAGCAATGAGGTTTTGTAAAAGAGGTTTTTCAAAACCCTGTGCTCAATAGTAATTGAGACCTTTGCATACTTCCATTTTATTATTAAATGTTCGGCTTGATTGCTTTTTTTTTTCGAGATACGAAACATCTTCGAGAAAATAATATATAACAGTGTCGATCTCCTCATGGGCATGAAAGTCATCTAAGGAAATTCAAACACCGTGAATAATTTACAAGCTACTTACAGCTGAAAATGTCCATCACGGGAACCAAATCTAGATTCAGTGGACTGAATCTGTGATCACATGATTTCTAGGCTCACATGATGCCATAGTTTATATGAAAAGCAATAAGTAAATATATATATAAAAGCTGTATATATATATACATGACAATGTGAGATCCCGAATTTTATAAAATAAAAGTATTCAATTTTTTTATTTTGGTAAATAGTTAAATTGATAAAAGTTTAAAGTTAAGGGAGATATTTGAAAATTTTGCAAAGTAAGCAAGTTGTTATAAAATATTCGTTGTGTCGGGAAATATTCGTTTGGTCGGGGAATATTCTTTTTGTTGGGGAATATTCTTACGATGACACAATCATTGGTGGACCCCACAACAGAATAACTGTCGGATATAGAAGTTCACAGAAATAATCTTTTTATAAAAATAACGGAAAATAACGGCGAAAGTTTTACCGTTAGACCGTTGAAATACCCGATGGTAAAAGTACAATAATACGCATGGTTGCATAGTAGTACACGATATTGATTATTGAAGCTTACGTGAGAAGTCACTCAGTTATACTCAATTATTGCTACAATAATTGCTGCAGTAATCAGCAATTGCTGCATAATATCTCTCATATTATTGATTCAAATATTATCATAGTATCATCTGCATAATATTTTATATTTTTAAATCAATAATTGAGACGTCAAAGTTAATCATATTATTATTTGCATTATTGATGATGTCTAGAAAGTTCTGTCGAGAAAAGGGGTTTGGTCACCTAATTGCGCGCCAATAAGGAGAAATCTCTATCAGAAAGCCCCCTCTTTCTTGGGAATGATCTGGTTGTTAAATACTGTGAGTTATAATATTAACGATGAATAAGTTCGTGTTGATTAAAGCTGAAATTGATAGTTCCATTGTGTTGAAATTATTAGTGTTAGTGGAAATCGACATTTATTTCGATAATAATTGATGTCTGGAGGTTATATTGACCAATCGGGTAATTAATCGGATAAATGAGCAATTAATTGCTATTAATTCACATCCTTATAACTATTTGTTCACATGTGTGTACTATTGATTCACATGCATGTACTATTAGGGGAGGTGGTGCAAGATTGATAATACTTGCATAAATAAATTAAAAATAGAGGTATAGATGAATGTACTATACTATAATTATTTTTTTCATATGTATAGAACTATTGATTCACATGATGTACTATTAGGGGAGGTGGTGCAAGTTCGATAATACTTGCAGGACTAAATTTAAAATGAAGTTAAAGATGAATGTATTATAGTGTAATATTTCAAGCCCCAAAACGTGCAATTATCAAAACTATATTTTCCTATAAATAGAAGCTCATTCTTCTTTCATTCTCACCAATTCACTAAGACTCCCAAGTGCAATTATAGAGAGAGAAGCTATAGAGAGAAAGAAGAAGAGAAGTTTGCTACCTCACTATTTCAGTATCCAATCTTCTTCTGAGGTAAGGAATATTATTTTTGTTCGGTATTCATAAGGAATAATATTTTCTTCCATACTCTGTAGTATGTGAGTAATATTATTTCGTCTCGTATTCCTGATTATACCCTCATTTTATTAAAGTATTGCTTCTATACTCCGTGAAATTAGTAGAATATCCTTAAAATTTGCGCTTCATCTAGTATCGTTTCACAAGGATATTTTCTGCACATTCTTGTTAAATTTTAAGCTTTTCATGCAGGAGTACTATCCATGAGTACTATTCATTTATACAGTACCATTCACAAAAGTACTATTCACGGGTACTATTCATAAAGTACTATTCACGAGTACTATTCCTAAAGTGCTAATCACGGGGTACTATTCCCGAAGTACTATTCATGGGGTACTATTCACCCATGTACTATTCACCCAAAGTACTATTCATGACAAAAATTGATTTCTTTTCGGTCCAAATTATTTTTGATACACGAATATTATTCTTGAATTTTACTCCACAAAGCAGTATTATGTTGACAATTTGGATATTTTTAAACTCTGGATAAATTTAAAGTCTTTAATATTTATCCTTTATTTCGTTTGATTAATGCTTATATCATTGTCATCATCCTCATGCTTATATTGTGATGAAAGTCATCTTTGACTTACGTGCATAGATGAACTATTGATTGGTATGATTATGACCAGGGATCATTCAGTATAATTATGACTCGTAATGTTACAAATGATGTGGTAAAAGTCCTCATTGGCCTGTAGTTCATTGATGGACAGTTGTTGGTATGATTATGACCAGGGATTATTCGGTATAGTCATGACCATTGATGATTACATGAATATCCTTGGCCGTGGTGCAGGGATGATTCGATGATAAGGTTTATTTATTAAGCTGAGTCTCAGTGATAAAGTTGATGAAAAACTTTTTAAATCATAGAAGATAGTAGATATCATGCTCTACTTGACTCTTCTAATGGATTTCTTATTCTGCTGCAGTTAAACTTGTTGTCTATTATATTCTATCAGTTTAACATTGTTGAAGGCTAACAATAACTTATTCTGCATTATCTTAGTCATAATATTTCTTATTGGGCTAGTTAAGCTCACCCTTTTGCTTTCATTGTTCTCTTCAAGAAATGAGAACGTAGCCGAGACTAGTCGGGGACGGAGTGATGGTCCAAATGGTTGCATTAGTAGTCCTCACTATTCTGTGAAATAGTGTGATAATAAATGAGGACTTATTTGGAGTTTGAATACTATCTATAAGATAATATTTGTATTAAAACTCACAGCTCATGTTGTATAATTAAGTTTGTATTTGTATTCAGTACCATGTATTTGGCGACCCAAGATGGGTGATGTATACTATTTCGGGGGCATCACAATCAACCACCACGAACCACCTCCATGGAGGATCAAAATGTAAATAAAGCTATAAATGCGATCAACCGCCATGAAAAATAAAGTAGTAAAAATGATTAACTGCCATGAAGTAAACTCCAAGCGTGATTTTAATGTAAATAAAAGCGAAGAAAGGCCAATGAAGTAAACTCTAGGCACGATGTAAATGTATATATATATATATATATATATATATATATATATATATATATATATATATATATATATAGCAAAGAAACGCACTTGAGATATAAAATCCGTGCTCATCGAACAAAGTCCCAATAACAGTATATATATATATATATATATATATAAGTAGTAAACGCCCGTATGTAAAATCCAAAGCTCATCTGACATAATCCGACAACAGTTCATATATATATATATCGGACATAATCCGACAACAGTTCATATATATATATATATATATATATATATATATATATATAAGCAGTAAACGCTCCAGACATAAGTCTAGGCTCAATCGAGGCATAACTCGATAATGTTAGTCTATATATATAAATATATACATATATAAGTATATATATACAGACAGAAATGAAAACCACGGACTGAAGTCCGGGCATACACACACTACACGATTATCAATGTGAAGAATAATGTGTGCAAAGATGAAGAGAAAGACTTTATAGTGTGTAAGAAGGCTTACAGTGGGCTACCAAAGAAAACTTCTATGACTTTTCTGGGACAGCCTTTTGAGTCACCATCCCCGCTGGACTTGGTTTCGCTACCATACAATCTCGAGCGATATGTCCTTCCTTTCCATAATTATAACATACCTTGAACTGCTAGTTGGGCGGGTTGATATGTCCCTTTTCCACATTTAAAGCATACGACCGGGTGGTCGTTCTCCTCCCTTAGAACCGCCTTCTTGGTGTTGACGCCTTCACATGGTCATTGTTGAATCTCATCTTTTAAAATCTCCTCCCGACTTTCGCTTCTTCTATTCTTATGGCCATGATTACCACCGTAATGGTTACCGCTTTGTCCGTATTCTTCTTTCTCCACCGGTTATCATTGTTCGATGATCGCTTTGTCACCATATGATCCTCGGTTATGGTCCCTCGGTTGAACGTGACTTTCGTTATCTCGATCTAACAATTGAGCCCTGTTGATAACATCTGAATAGAGAGAAAATTTATGAGAAATGAGATACTGACGTATGTCGGGTTTCAAACCTCTTGGAAACATCCGCGTCATACGTTCCTCATTCTCCACCAAATGAGGTGCAAACCTGGATAACTCTGCAAACTTTTCCTCGTACTGGGACACCGTTATGTTATTTTGTTCCAGTCTAATGAACTCCACTTCCTTCATATGATGAAAACTTTCAGGAAAGTTTTTGTCATTGAAAAGTTTCTGAAACATCTCCCATGACATGCTGAGTGCGGCTGGATGGGTACGCTTCACAGATTCCCACCAGTAATCTACCTCATTACGGAACATAAAGGTGGCAAATAGAACCTTCTGTTCCTCCGTGCATCCCAAGACATCGAATATCTTAGTGATTTGTTTGACCTACGCTTACGCTTTAATCGGATCCGCTTTCCCTGCACTTACGGTGGTCCCAACTCTTTGAATCTTGCATTCAGTGACAAACCGTGCGTTGTTATCATTTCCACCTTTATTTTGTGCACGAGTCTCCCTTGTCTGATTTTGTATGAACTGCAAAAAGCTTCTAAACATCCCGTCGTTCATCATCTGCTCAGTGGTGTTGTTCACAGGAGGAGCATTGCCATCCGGTTGCACGTTCTCCTCGTTGGTGAGTAAAGGTGTCTCCACGGTCTCATTTACTCTACTATTAACATTCTTAGTCGATATTCTCAAATACTACCATAAAACAAGGGTTAATTAAGAAAATCAACATATCACATAATATCCCTATATACTGACCAACTAAACAAATAAGCTTAGGTAGGACACACTAGCGAATGATTTACTCGTCTCTCCCCTCCTAAATCTATTCCCCGATCTCCGTTAGAGATCATATCTCTAAGCTCTAATACCAACTGTGATGCCCCCACAATAGGTATACATCACCCATTTTGAGTCGTCAATAACATGGTACAGAAACAACTACAACTTTATTAATACAACATGAAAACTGTGAGTTTAAATACAAATATTGCCGTTTAGACAATATTCACACCCAAATAAGTCCTCATTACAATTATTGGTACATTATTTTACAAAAATGGTGAGGACTACTAAAACAACTTTCTAGAATCATCATTCCACACCCCGACTAGAACTCCCTACATTCTCGCCTCCTGAGAAGAAAAATGGAACAGAAAAGAAAAGGGTGAGCTCAACTAGACTAGTTAAGAATATTATGACTAAGATAATATAGAACAAATTATCGTTAGTCTTCAACAGGAACAAATCTAATAAAATATAATAGACAACAAGTTTCAGATCAATATTCGCAGCAGAAATAATAATTCATAGAAGAGTTACGTAGAGAATGAAATCTACTTTTATCTACGAATTTAAAAGTCCACCATCAATATTTTATCCCTGTAACATCAATCAATATTCATCTTGAATCAAATATTCATCTTTGCACTACAGGCCAAAGATATTCATCAGTCGGTCATGTTCATCTCAACACCTGTACATCTTTGCACTACAAGCCAAAGATATTCATCAAAAATTCATTCATCTTTGCACTACAGGCCAAAGATATTCAATAATACCATCATTTAGGACTGAGGATGATGAAAAATATTTTAAAGAGAAAGCGAATCCAAAGAAACAAAAGAGCAAATATTAAGGATTCAGACTTTAAATGATCCAAGTTCAAAAATACTTCATTAATAATCATAGTGAAGTAAAATTCAAGAATGATCAAAACATGGATACAATCAAAGCTAGTATCCATAATAGATATTTTGGACAAAAAATGAAAATTTAATTTTCCTGTGAATAGTGCCGTATACGTGAATAGTGCCGTATACGTGAATAGTAACCCCAACACTAAAAGATAAGAATTTCACATGAAAAATCTTACCAAGAATCCGGTATAATGATATTAGAAGAAATAATATCATTTTAAAAAAATAATATCCCTTACTTTGAAAAGACTGTACTTCTAGCTGGAATACCGGATATAGTGTTGAAGGGAACTTGCACCGTATAGCAACACTCAAAGTATCAAAATACTCACAAGAATACGCTCGATAATATAAAGAGAGAAAGGGAGAGAAATCTTCAGTTTTTGGTGTGATTTTCAATTCTAACCTAAGCACCCTATTTATAGGAAAATGCTTAGAACACCAAAGCAGAAAATTTAATAAAATATTAACATATTTATAAAATTTTCCTTAGCCTACCTTGACCATTTGAATCCAGCCACCAAATAATGACAAAAACAAAAAAAAAGTTTTTGTTATTAAAAATAATTAAAACTTTCAAAAATTAATTATTTCGGAACTACGGAACTTCAATAATTCATAATAAATAGCCCTTTTATCAGAAAAATTTGAACCACATGCCATTTCCGTAGGAAATTCCATTCTCTACAACTTTGTAAGTTTAAGTTTTTCCAAATTCCAAGCAGAAGTTGACCGAAATCCACAAACAAGCGATTTTATGGGCTATTAACCAATTTCAGTTAAGAAATGGGGTCCACCGACATGTTTAACATGTTTTAAACATTAATTGTAACAAAAATACTCCTCCTCCTCATATAATCATATATCTCATATTCATTGTAAAAATATCACCATTATTATATTATTAAAATATAATAATATATTTAAATGAATTATTTATCAGAAAAGATAAAATAACAATTTTTCAACAATTGTCACATTAAAAATTTTCTCTATCTATATCCACATAAAATAAATATTTTCCTTATCATATAAATCAATAATTAATTATTCATAAATAATATTATAGAATCACAATCTTCGACAACTTACGGTTCCGGAAAGAGGGGCTTTCAATAAGGATTTCTCCTCTTGAAATGATTAGGTGACCAAACCTCTCCTTAGATGTAACTTTCTAGACATTGCCAATAATGTTATCTAATAATATTATTCAAATAATATGAATTATTGATCTGATAATGAGAATACTGTGTAGTGACAATTATTGAAACAACAATAATATAAAATATCAATGTAGCAATTATTGAATCAATAAAATAAAATATTGAACAGTAACTACTATAACAATTATTGAGTAATGCCTTCCTACGTAAGAATCAATAATTGGTGCAATACTGTGTGCTACTGTGTTTTAACCAACACCATATTCCAACAAGATTACTTCAGTAATAACTACGCCTGTAGATTATTTATAAACAACTTATACTTGACGCTTTTTTTCATCCAATCGCTTTCCTTTATGGGGCCCACATAAATTTCGCTGTCGTCGCATTTAATATTCCCCGACAGTAAGAATATTCCACGACCAAACGAATATTCTCCGATAAAAATGAATATTTTATAACAACTTGCATATTTGAAATATTTGCGCATTTTACCCATAACTAACCACATTAATCAAATCAACCCTTACTATTTCAAAATAATAAATAGAGGAAATTTGATTTTATTTATAATAAGTTGGGGTCTTACAATGCCCATGGTCTTCAAGCTTCAAATTTTATTCGGTGTGCTGCCCTGCGTAATAGTCACTCGATATTGGAACTCCTTGGCTCTTGTGGGACATTGTTGTGTAGAAATGTATGTATGAGATGTTGAGACGGCGCAATGTGGGGTTGAGGTGGAAAGATGACGATTTTGCCCCTCACCGGGGTTATCTCCGGTTTGGGTTGATAAAGTAGACGTTGCTCAGGGTTATCTCTGAGATTGGAATGCTGCAAGTGTTTGAATTCCTCGGGGTCATCTTTAAGTGTGCCTGTCTTCCCGGTGTTATGTCCGGGTCTTTGGAATGAGTGCCTCAGCGGGAGTTTCGAGGTTGAAGCTGATTGGATGCATTTGAAACAAGCATTTTCGGGGTTATCGTCGGAACTGCAACGACATTCCTTGGGATTATCTCCAAGGATGAAACTCGGGGTTATCTCTGAGGTTGGAACTGATACTCCTGGTGTGTGTTCCGGGGTTGAGACTGAACTTCCGGTGGTATCCAGAATGGATATGAGCTGTCTTCCAGGGTTATCTGTGAAAGAGGAATCTTCCCTCCTACAATGTTAGTAACACGTGTGCAAAATATTTTGAGTGTCTACGGATGCCCTTCTTTATCATATTCATGCAATACAAGGCATGAATAGGATAAAGAATCCTAGACACTTGAAATGCAACAAGATAAACATGATGCCATATGTAGCAACATGATGCAAATGTATGATGCATGTGTTTTGTTGGATTGTTTTCCAACATGATGGGATGATTGTTGATTCCCTGTTAATCCTGCCAGGGATGACAATCAGTGATGTCTTAGATGTGTGATCCAAGTCTTCTAGGAAGTTGACGTTGGGGTTATCACCAAAGTTCTGAATCCTTGATACAAACTTTACTCTGAAGATGTGCCTCTCGTGTGCAAGAGATCTGTGCGGATAAAGCTTTGTCTATTTGAGGATGCGTATAACATATTCCATCATCGGTCCTCTCTGATGAGGATGTTCTTCTCTGGTTTGTGTCACCAGCATATACAACGGTCCTGTTGGAGTTACTGCCAACAGTATGTATTGTCGTATTGCCGACCTTGACGATGTGTGTATCAATTTGATAGATCCCTATTGGGCAAACTATCAAGGCTACTTGACCTTCATTGATGTGTGTATCAACTGATAGATCCCTGTTGGGTGAACTGTCAAGGTTACTTGACCTTCATTGATGTGTATATCAATGAATAGATACGCGTTGTAACCCCCGCCAGGGATACATGGATATGGGTAGCACTCATCGAATAGTTTCTGATGCTACGATGGGTTTACTTGCCATTAGCTGAGATGACGTCAAGGTTTCTTGACCTTCATTGACAGGTACATCAATGGATGAGAATGCATTGTAACCCCCATCGGGGATTTATTCATGGACGAAGAATGCATTGTAACCCCCACTGGGGATCCTTATCAATGAATGAAATCTGCATTGTAACCCCCGCCGGGGAACCTTTTAGGGTTACGACCCTGTATTTGGCGGCATCGGACCTGTGTAAGGCATTGCCGAGTATGATTTGCAAAGGCTGAGATCATCGGTATAGTGTACCTTGTATTTAGGATAATACCAATGAGTGATATGTAAAGCCATAATTTGACTTGTGACAACTAGGATTCCAGGCTATTCCGTTCAGTCGCGTAGCATTTTTATTCTTGATTTGGCCTTTTCAGCTTGTGAGACCTCCTTTGCAACTCGAACTGAACTGAGCTAGAGGGGTAGGACCCATGTAGGGGTGCCGCAGGTACACTTGTGGCAGCCGCAGGTGGACCTATGGCCAACGGTGAATATGACAAGGCTGCAGGTTGCTTTTATAAGTCATTTTCAAGTTGCACCGCGAAGGAAATCCGATAGCTCTTCTTCAGATCAGTTGAGTTCGGGCAACTTTCTACAAATTCTGCCACCGTACAAGTGTTCAACACTGTCCTGGTAACATATGCATGTATTCTTTTCCAGTTTTTATCCGTTGGAAAATGACTTATCACATGAAATGCATCTAAACACATAGTAGTGAATATGCATGCTGATATGACTTTATAAAAAATATTCAATATAGTAAATGTTAGTATTAAACCATGCTGAACATAATGATGTGAAAAAAATTTGACTTTTGAAACAGTCAAATTGGCACCTTTTACTGTCATTTCTTATCCTATTTGAGGACAAATGAGTAAAGGTGAAAAAGTAAAATAATCCTGGTAATTAGACTACACTTACGAATTTTTTACTATAATGTATTAATGCATGTAGGATGTATATGACTGTGGGTAGGTGTGCTACTGAATGGCCACCTAGTTATGCCTATGTGCTTGTGGATAGTCCTACTTACAAAGGGGACTATGACAAATTTTTTCCAAAATGTAGGCATTGGGTAGTCATACATTTTTAACTCTACTGTAGATGTATGTTAAAATAATACATGCATGTAGTCATAAAAATGCATTTTGAAAAGCTCCAAATAAGAATTTACCAAACCCTTTCTGAGGTGATTTGGAGACTTATTGTCCAAATATATGGATCCGGATCAGCCAAGTAGTTCTCACAGGACCACTTCTGGTGTACGAAGAAGGGCTTCTGGAGGCGGTGATACGTCCAGTCCAAGTTGATGTGCCGGATGAAGAGGACAAGGAGGATGATTTTCTAGTTACAGACCCCGCTCCTGCTGCATATGTTCCCCGTAGGAATTTTCCAAGCATTCAGGTGGTGAACCCAGAGCTTCTGGGCAATTTGGGTCGACACCCTTCAGTTTACCTGCACGCAAACGAGGTATAAAGTTAGATCTTAATCTTCCTTCTTTCCTATTGATGAGGAGTAAAGGATTCTGATGTTGATCTGCATTTGATGAAGGTTCCCGACTTTACACAACCTCGAGGGAACTAGTTTAGCATCCAATCTATGTATAAGGCTCTACATGATGACTATAGAGTGATTATATATGGCTGGGGATTCGGGATGTTCTTTTCCATCCTTCCCCGCCGTTGTCGCTGGGGTTACCTCAGGGCATTATCTGAGCGCTGGTTTCACCAGACCGAGTCACTCCATTTTCTGGATTGTGAGGTGATGATGACGCCGATGGATTGGTGGTTTATCATAGGTATGGAGTTTAGAGGGGCAGGACTGTACGTGCGGGTCCTTTGAGCGTAGATGCTATGAGTGGCCTGTTGAGTGAGCCCATACCCAATGATGTGAGAGTCAGGGATCGCATTCTTCGGCGATTGTTCCTGATGATCATTAGGGGCTGCTTCATAGTAGATAACTTTTCTACGATATCCTTCACTTTGATCAACGCCACTCGATACGTGGACCATATTGGAGAGTATGATTGGGGTTCCTACACCTTTGCATATTTCCTCAGGGGAATGCACATGCGTTCACAGGGCTTGATCGAGGTTTGGTTAGGATTCTACCCGTTTCTGCTGGTGAGTGTTTCTCTTGTCTTTTCCCATGTATAGGTTAAGAGTGTTAACCGATAGCAGATGTTTGTCTTTACATTGACAGTTCTGGGCCTATGAAAGGCTCCTATGTTTGCATCTTGTGAGTGTGTTAGGCTTAGATACCTATCCATGAGGATGGAGATGGCATCATTCCATACTGGCAAAGGTCCCTGTTGCGGAGGGTTTCACTCATTACCGCCTACAGCTGGAGTTGTTGACAACGAATGTCATCACGTGGGTTCCCTACTCTAGGGAGCATTTGACCATTGGTTTTGAGGATGGGTACCTAACTAGAGTTGAGTACGTGATTTCCACTCGTAGGATTCCTCTCTTCACAGATGGAAGATGGGAGCTCTACTTAGGAGAGCGTGCTATCAGGGGAACTATAGGAGAGATTTGTATATCGATCTTGCCTCCTGCCAGGCATTATTGGCCTGTTTCACAGTCACCCGTCATTGATATCCCATTGTTGGGTGTTGATGGTTTTAGATTGTCAGAGGGTCCCTGTACTCAGGAGATATTCCAGCATTGGTGGTCCCCTCGTACCATTGTAGCCCAGACCCGCGCCACTCAGTTCATGGGGGATATGGTTCTAGGATCCGTGATGATGAAGGATTGGCTAGCCTGTGTTCGAGATCTGACTCATTTGGCACAAATTGACAGTTTGACCCGGTAGTTGGACCGGGCACATTTCTTTATCCGGCACTTGGGCAGAGATCCTTCACAGGCAGATACTTTTAATCCTTCCAACTCTGGTGTTTGCCCCTCAAGTGAACCATATGGTTTTGCCGGTGCGGATCCTCTCTTGTATAGGTTTGAAATCCCTCTGGATAGAGATCCAGTGACTCAGGAGGAGTTACATCGGGTGGACAGGATTGATGATGTAGACATTGACACCATTGTCTTCTTCTGATGTAGATTCTTGTTATTTCTTTTGATAGGCCTCTGTTAGACATTGGGTAGCTTCGCCCCATTCTCGCTATATCTTTTGATAGGCCTCTGTTAGTCGTAGGGTAGTTTTGCCCCATTTCCATGTATTTTAGTTGTACAGAGATGATGTATTAGATGATGATATACTTAGGAATATATGTACAGTTTTCCATTCCCTATATCATATTGCCATTTATTGTTTATCATGCATGTATTATGTTATGCATATGTATGTATGTCTTGAGATATTCAGCATTGACCCCTGGATAGTCTTATAACACGACCCATACAAATGTCTTCTTCGACAGTTAGCCATATTGATCATACCCCACCAGTATTGCTGGCATCTGGTATGCGATCGTGGTATGATAGTATGTCACCATCAGACAGGGTGACTGTAGATCAGCTGTTGCAGTATACCATGATCCTCTTGATGTTTCAGGTTCCCGCAGGATTCATGGAGGGCATTCTAGAGCAATGGATACCAAAGAGACAGGTCTTCCAGTTTGGCATCCATGAGTTGACTCCTACTTTGGAGGAGTATGCACAGTTGACGGCGCTGCCTTTAGACAGACCTTGCGCGCATATGGCCATCGGAGACATGAGCCGACAGTTTATGACTCTCACCGGACTGAGGCAGAGAGTTGTGCAGGATGAGATCACATCCGGCCATGTGATATCCCAACATTTTCTGTTTGATAGATTTGGCTCGGAGGATAGTTATACATGGAATTTTGGGGATTTCACCACACGAGAGTATCATTGGCGTTTGGACAGAATGGATGTTATGCTATTGTGTATATTGTCGTATGTCTACATGCCACGGTACATGGATGAGTTGGATATAGGAGTTATCATGGCAGTGAGAGCTCTCAGGGAGGGTCACACCATCGTACCGATGATCATCGTAGAGATGCTGGGGTCAGCCACGTATTGCAGCACTTACCCTACAGGGGTATTCACGGGCAGTTCAGTCATGTTGTATGTGTGGTTTATGTCACATTTGAGACCGATTGGCACTTTCAGACGGCACGGTATTGTTTCACCCATGATATAGCCATGTTATACTCCTTTCAGCCTGCGGAGTGTACAGATCCTAAATCTTTGTCCATTTTCCTGGCAGGGATCGGAGATCCATTAGATATATTGTCGTGTACAGGGCTCAGCTCACCCTACAGCTTCATCACTCATGCTCCGGGCATGGATTATCTCCTTCTAGCTGGTTTGAGAGGCATGATTACTTACCACCCATTGGTCGTGATGTGTTAGTTTGACCAGTTCCAGGATTTTCATCCTTTTGAGGGGGCATTGAATCAATGCTTAGCTTCTCGCCACTTATCAACAGAGGATAGATCCAGGTTGTATGCATGTTGGGATCAACGTGAGCTAGTTGAGTTTTTCATCAACCATCCAGGTTGTTCTGTAGAGTATTCTGCATGGATAGAGACATATAGGACATTGACTATGGCAGTATCCATAGTGCAGGGGATTGATTTTGACGATGGGGAGCCTATGGAGGAGACTGATATTCCTACCGAGGAGGAGTTGACTACTAGGTTACCAGCAGTTGTAATGGATTCTCCCACTACGAGTGCTACTATGATTCAACATTTAGCACAGTATCTGGAGCAGAGTCTACATCTGATGACCTTTGAGAGAGATCAAGCTAGGACCTTGATGTTGACAGCTCTTGATGGGAGAGACACCGCTCTATTAGAGAGAGACGAGGCCAGATCAGCCAGAGATGCATTGATTGTAGAGCGGGATGCTGCTTTATCTGCCCGGGATGTGGCCATCGTAGATAGTACTTCAATGAGATCCCATACGACTGACATCCTTACCGATATGAGCGCATACATTGATGAGCATCATGCCACCATGCAGTTAGCCTCAGATCTGCTAGCTCGTGTAGATACCATTGGGCAGGAGCTTGCATCGTTACCTCCTTCTTCAGAGAGGGATGCTATGTTAGATCTGATATTCTGCATACACACAAATTCGTAGATAGACTTGTATTTTCCTGTACAGACTAGCTTAGCCATTTTGTCATGTACATCACATATTGTATATATCAAACAGTATTATATATGGCAGGGAAATATATTTTGATTCACTTCCCTTTCAGTTATGCCTTGATACTTGCTTGATATTTGCCTGTTTCTTCAGGGCTTATGATCTTGATGCATTCTGAATTCATCCTTGATGTGTGGACATTGAGATGTCGCAGGATCTTTCAGATTAGATCATTGATCTGTGTGTATCCCTACCATCTTTGGTGTCTTGGGACTGGTTTCTGGTTGTAGATGTGGAGAGAAGTATGACTATTCCTCTCTAAGATTGACCGCACCATAAATGGTCGCCAGTACTCCTATTTAGGAGGAGCCCAGTTAGTTCCATCTCTTATGGATTGGGGTTGCTCTTTGAGGCAGAACCGCAGCTTAGATGGTCGCCGAATCTCCTATTTGTGAGGAGAGGTTAGATAGTTCCATCCTTTTGGTCTGAAGCCGATGAAATGTGGTGGATTGAGATTTGATCCCAGTACCAGATGAATGTGAAAGGGTGTAGGAGCTTTATTGATGAAGAAGGGTGTAGAAATATTATTGTTTTTTTTATGTAGAGAAAGGTAGAAGTGTTTTTGTTTGTTTTTATAGAGAAAGGGCATAAATGTTTTTGTTTTTTTTATTGCGACCGGGCCATATAGAATATGGTTTCCTACGTACTCCCGGGTATCAGGGAGATCAGGTCGACATAGTTCACCCCTTACGACGATTTGTGATCGAAGAAGTTGAATCCCATGAGCAGAATGAACTGTGGGGAAATGAAAGTTTGATCCCATGCTTGGGACAAACTGCAGGTGTGAAAAGTTTAATCTTTTCTTCAGGATAAACTGTATGTATTAAAGGTTCAATCCCTGATGGGATAACTGGAGTTGTATTATGTGAAACAAGGCTGCTGGTTTGAAAAGTGTGTTTTTCCCTGAGGGGCAGATGGATAAAAAGGAAAGGCTGTATGTAATGAGGGTTAAAGAACCTGAAATGACTGGTGATCTGATGATCCAAAACTAGGATGTTCGTTTGATGGTAACCTCAGACATAGTACCATTTCATGATGTCCAAGTTGATAAGCTGTGGAAATTCATCGCCGTCTATTTTCTGCAATCTAAGAGCGCCTCTTGTCAATATCTCCTTAACAAAAAACGGGCCTTCCAAGTTAGGAGCGAATTGTCCCTTCGATTGATCTTGGTTGTCAATGGTCTTCTTCAAAACCAAGTCATGCTGTTTAAAATGCCGTAGCCGGACTTTCCTATTATAGGATCTGGCGATCCTTTGCTGATATAACTGACCATGGAAGATAGTCGCGGTTCGCCTTTCGTCTATTAGAGACAATTGGTGATACCTGTCTTGTACCCATTGGTCTTCATCCAGCTGAGCATCTATTAACACTCTGAGGGATTCCATTTCCACCTCTATGGGGAGCACTGCTTCCATCCCCTAGTGGAAGTACACATTGAAGTTCTGTAGGCTAATAAAGTTGATTGCATGCATTTGAAACAAGCATTTCCAGGGTTATGTGACGCCCCCAAAACAGGTATACATCACCCATCTTGAGTCGCCAGATACACACTACATAAATCAAATAGAAAATTAATTATACAACTGTCGTGTAAAATACGATAAAACATAATCTGAGAAGTTTTAACACGAATATTGTCATCTAGACAATATCCACACTCAAATTCAAACTTATTACATTTATTGTCACACTATTTCATAGAATAGTGATGACTACTAAAATAACCATCTGGACCATCAATTCGTTCCCCGACTCGTCCCAGCTATATTCTCATTTCTTGAAGAGAACAATGAAAGAAAGGGTGAGCTCAACTAGCCCAGTAAGAAATATTATGACTAAGATAATGCAGAATAAATTATCATTAGTCTTCAACAATGTTAAACTGATAAAATACAATAGACATCAAGTTTAATTGTAGCGGAATAAGAAATCCATTAGAAGAGTCAAGTAGAGCATGTTTTCATCAATTTTTATCGCTGAGACTCAGCTTCATAAATAAACCACATCATCTAATCATCCCTGCACTACGGGCCAAGGATATTCATTAAATCATCAATGGTCATGACTATACCGCATAATTCCTGATCATAATCATACCAAAAATTGTCCATCAATGCATTACAGACCACTGAGGACCTTTACCACATCATTTATAACACTATAGGTCATGATTATACCGAATGATCCCTGGTCATAATCATACCAAGTCCATCTATGCACGTAAGCCAAAGATGACTTTCATCATAATATAAGCATGAGGATGATGACAATGACATAATAATTCAATAAAACAAGTTCAAGAATAAATTTTAAAGATTTATAAGTTAATTTATCCTGAAATCAATTACGTCCAAATTGTCAACATGATACTGCTTTGTAGAGTAAAATTCAAGAATGCTCAGAAGAATATTTTCATGAAAAGATACGGGATGAAGCGCAAATATCCAGGACATTCTACTATTCATGGAGTATAGAAGTCAAAATTTTAACCAACTAAGTATAATAGAATATATGAAACTGCAAATGGATTTTCACCCGCCATGCGGTAATCCACGTAGACAGATCATTTCCACAATTTAATAAGGAATGAATACGAAGGATCATTCACCATGCATGTGGTAATCCATATAGACAGGTTATTCCAACAGAACAATAAGGAATGGAATAACAGAATAATTCACCAGGCATGCGATAGACTGCACAGATAGGTTATTCCAACATAATAATAAATAATGGAACCAAGTCATGCGTAAACGCACAGATAGGATATTCCGACAAAATAATAAATAATGGAACCAGGTCATGCATAAACGCACAGACAGGATATTCTGATAGAATAATAAATAATGGAACCAGGTCATGCGTAAGAATCGCATATGCATATGATATTCCGACGTAACAATAAAGAATGGAATAATAGAAGAATTTCATTATGTATGCAAGATTGCATGCATAGACAAGTTATTCCAATATAATAATAAAGAATGGAATAATGTAAGAATTTCACCATATATACTAGAGTCCGCGTGATCTGAAAGTTATTCCAACGTAATAATAAGGAATGGAATAACAATAGCTCTCTTCATGAATACGAAAGAAATAATACCCCTTACCTCAAAAGAAGAATGGATACTGGAATAGTGAGGTAGAAGACTTCTCTTCTTCTTTCTCTCTATAATTTCTCTCTATAATAATTGCTCTATAGCTTTAGTGAATTGGTGAGAAATGAAGGAAGAATGAGCTTCTATTTATAGGAAAATATAGTTTCGATAATTGCACGTTTTGGGGCTCAAAATATTACAGTATAATACCTTCCACTTTTTCTTCATTTTTAATTTAGTCCTACAAGTATTATCAAACTTGCACCACCTCCCCTAATAGTAAATCATGTGACTCAATAGTTCAAAAATGTGAAAAAATTAATTATAGTATAGTACCTTCATCTATACCTCTATTTTTAACTTAGTCATGCAAGTATTATCAATCTTGCACCAACTCCCCTAATAGTAAATGAATGTGAATCAATCGTACACACATGTGAACAAATAGTTATAATCATGTCAGTTAATAGCAATTAATTGCTCATTTATCCTGTTAATTACCCGATTGGTCAATATAACCTCCAGACATCAATTATTATCGAAATAAATGTCAATTTCCACTAACACTAATAATTCCCACACAATGGAATTATCAATTTCATCTTTAATCAACACGAACTTATTCATCATTAATATTATAACTCACAATATTTAACAACCAGGTCGTTCCCAGGAAAGAGGGGGCTTTCCGATAAGGATTTCTCCTTATTGGCGCGCAATTAGATGACCAAACCTCTCCTTGACAGAACTTCTAGACATTGTAAATATTACAATTTAATAATATGAATAACTTTATCGTCTCAATTATTGATTTAATAATATACAAATTATGTAAATGATACTGTGACAATAATCAAATCAATAATATGAGAGATATGATGCAGCAATTACTGTAGCAATAATTGAGTATAACTGAGTGACTTCTCACGTAAGCATCAATTATCAATACCGTAGCTACTATGCAACCAATGCCAGTAGTAATCGTTGTTTTTTTACTAATGAGTAGTTCAACAGTTTTAACGGTAACACTTCCGCCGTTATTTTTATAAAAAGATAATTCTATCATTTTCTTACTACGACAATACTTCCGTTGTTGGGTCCACCAATGATTGTGTTGTCGTACGAATATTCCCTGTTAAAACGAATATTCCCCGACCAATCGAATATTATATAACCACTTGCTTACTTTGCAAAATATTTAAATATTACCCACAACTATACCATTATATCAAATCCACACCATAATATTCAAAAATATATTTCGAGAAAATTAACTCTTTATTCATAAAATCTGGGGTCTCACAATCTCTCCTCTTTATGAAATTTTACCCTTGAAATTTACGTACGTACCTGGTATGCTGAAGAGATGAGGATACCTTGACTTCATTTCAGATTCTAACTCTTGAGGTATAACCTTTGAGTGTTGAATAGGATCCTTCTTATCCAAGATTTTAACACGTATCTCCTCATACGTTAAATCTTCTGCTATCTCGTCTAGTTCTAATTTAATAATGTGGTTCGGGTCGTCCACATATTTACGTAACATCGATACGTGAGAAACGTTATGAACACGCGACATACTTGGCGGTAAGACGAGTCTATAGGCCACAGTTCCTACTCGATCAAGGATTTAAAATGGGTCAATAAAATCGAGGGTTGAGATTTCCTCTCTTCATCGATTCTTGCTTCTAGAATAACGCCCTCATGAACCTTCTTCTTCACATTCACCAGCTCTGAGTATGTAGCTTGCACGACTTTAACTTTATCGATTAAAGTTGATTCTACTTGTATATTTGATATCACCACATGGGTCCTTAGAGTCTTTAACTCTATCTTCATCATTTGTAAGTTATACGAAATGAGTTTTTGTGCTAACAATATCACACTCGTAAACGCATACGATCTTCTTCTCAACGCGTCAGCTACCACGTTCGCTCTTCTAGAATTATATTGAATGGTATAGTAATAATCTTCAACAGCTCGAGCCAACATCTTTGGCGCATGATACGTTTATTTTGGGTGAAGAAATATTTGAGGGTTTTAGAAATGGGTTTTGTACTGGGGTCAATACAAAATTTGATTTCACACTCTAGGGGTAGGCTATGAAGTCTTCAGTGAATACGTCAGGAAATTTATTAACAATAGAAATGTCATTCAAAACTGTGACTCTTATCCAAGACTTGGGTAGTACGTCACATTGATACCTATCAACTAGCCACCGTTATTCACAATGTCCCCTACGGAAAGTTCGGCTTCGTTGCATTCCACAAAGGAAGTCAACAATGAAAGGACTGGGGCTCTTTACTTATGGCTTGATATGACAATGATTGACTTTAGTGTTTTAATTGCTTGAATTCGCATAATAGGTTGGTTAGGAATATGAAAGATAACAATCTTACGAAAAGCATGATGAGTAGTTAACCAATCGATTCCTAAAATCACATCGAAGGCAAGTATTTTCATAGAGATAAGATCGACAGGTAACGTGAAAGTTTCGATTTGAATCAACAAGATTTATAAACAGTGGAGGTAACGAAGGTTTCTCCTAAGGGAGTTTCAACCGATAAGTCAAAGTCAAAATTCTCCGGAGTCAAATTTAAACATTGAGCGCAAGTAAGAGAGATAAAAGAATGAGTAGAACCGGTATATAATAAGGTATAGACTTCGCAAAAATTTATAATTAACTAACTCGTGCTAACTTCGTTTGGGTTACTCGCTTTTTGAGAAGTCACAAAAAACGCTCTTTCTGAAACCACCAACTTTGTTTTGTCTGTATCCGTCTTTGGTGCTACCGTCCCAGCTGGACTTGACTTGGTGCATGATAAAATTGAGCTATGTGACCATCTTTTCTATAACTAAAACATACCTTGGAAGGTTGTGAACAGTTTGGACTTATGTGTTCCTCCTCTCCGCATCAATAGCATCTAACTAGCGGTCGTTCTTCTCCCCTAGAATTTGTTACTGGTGTTGGTACTGCTGCCAACGTCTTCCCATTATCGTTAAATATTCTCTTCTTGAATTTTCCACTTCTATTATCTTGGTCATGATTACCACCGAAGTCGTTACCATTCTTGGTATGATAATTTTCCTCACGATGGTTATCAATTTTCCAATGGCTGTTGCCACCAGTATGATTATTATCGTGTTGTTGCTCGTTACCTTTTGGTTGTGCTGACTCATTATTGCGCTCCAATAACTGAGCCCTATTCACAATATCTGAATATAAACAAAGTTTATGAGAAATGAGGTAATGATGTATTTCGGGTTTTAAACCTCTTAGAAACATTCGCGTCATTCGCTCCTCATTATCGACCAAATGGGATGCAAACCGGGATAACTCCACAAATTTAGCCTCGTATTGCGACACAGTCATATTGTTTTGCTCCAACTTGATAAACTCCACCTCCTTCATGTGGCGATTACTTTCAGGAAAGTACTTGTTGTTGAACAGCTCTTGGAACTTCTCCCAAGACATCTTGAGTCGTCAGTCAGTGTAATGCGTTTATAGATTCCCACCAATGTCGCCTCTTTCTGCAACATAAAGGTGGCAAATGGAACCTTTTGCTCCTTGGAGCATCCCAAGACATCAAATATCTTGGTGATCTGCTTTAACCACGTCTCCGCTTTAAGTGGTTCTGGCTTTCCCAAAAACTCCGGTGGTCCCGGCTCCTTGAACTGCTTAGCGATGACCGACCGTGGATTGCCATTGTTTCCACCTGCATTATGAACACGAGTCTCTCTCGTCTGATGTTTCATGAATTACATAAAGCCTCTGAACATCCCATCGTTCATCATCTGATTAGTGTTGTTATTTACTTAAGGATTATTATCTTCTTGTTGCACATTATCCTGGGTATTGATCGTTGGTGACTCAACGGTCTCATGTGCTTCATTGCTTATCTCAACATTTTCAGATGCCATTTTCAAACACTGTCACAAAACAAGGGTTAATTGACATATCACATATTATCTCTATACTCTAACCGACCAATTAAATACTAAATAAACTTAGGTAGGTTATACTAGCAAAGGAATTCCCCGTCTCTCCCCTCTTAGTTCTTGTCTCACATCTCAGCCAGGGATCATATCCCTAATCTCTGATACCAACTGTGACGCCCCCAAAACAGGTATACATCACCCATCTTGAGTCGCTAGATACACACTACATAAATTAAATACAAACTTAATTATACAACTGTCGTGTAAAATACGACAAAGCATAATCTGAGAGTTTTAACACGAATATTGTCATCTAGACAATATCCACACTCAAATTCAAACTTATTACATTTATTGTCACACTATTTCACAGAATAGTGAGGACTACTAAAACAACCATCTGGACCATCAATCCATTCCCCGACTCGTCCCAGCTATATTTTCATTTCATGAAGAGAACAATGAAAGAAAGGGTAAGCTCAACTAGCCAGTAAGAAATATTATGACTAAGATAATGCAGAATAAATTATCATTAGTCTTCAACAATGTTAAACTGATAAAATACAATATACATCATGTTTAACTGCAGCGGAATAAGCAATCCATTAGAAGAGTCAAGTAGAGCATGATATCTACTATCTTCTATGATTAAAAATGTTTTCATCAATTTTTATTGCTGAGACTCAACTTCATAAATAAACCACATCATCTAATCATCTCTACACTACGGGCCAAGGATATTCATTAAATCATCAATGGTCATGACTATACCACATAATTCATGGTCATAATCATACCAAAAACTGTCCATCAATGCATTACAGGCAACTGAGGACCTTTACCACATCATTTATAACATTACAGGTCATGATTATACCGAATGATCCCTGGTCATAATCATACCAAGTCCATCTATGCACGTAAGCCAAAGATGACTTTCATCACAATATAAGCATGAGGATGATGACAATGACATAATAATTCAATAAAACAAGTTTAAGACTAAATTTTAAAGATTTATAAGTTAATTTATCCTGAAATCCATTACGTCCAAATTGTCAACATGATACTGCTTTATAGAGTAAAATTCAAGAATGCTCAGAAGAATATTTCTATGAAAAGATACGGGATGAAGCGCAAATATCCAGGATATTCTACTAATTTCATGGAGTATAGAAGTCAAAACTTTAACCAACTAAGTATAATAGAATATATGAAACTGCAAATGGATTTTCACCCGCCATGCGATAATCCACGTAGACAGATCATTTCCACAATTTAATAAGGAATGAATACGAAGGATCATTCACCATACATATAGTTATCCACATGACAAAGTTATTCCAACGGTAACAACAAGGAATGGAATAATGAAGAATTCACCGACATGCGATAGACCGCATGCATGGATATTCAAACGAGTAATAATAAATAATGGAACCAGGTCATGCGTAAATGCACAGACAGGATAATTTGACAGAATAATAAAGAATGGAATAATAGAAGAATTTCACCATGTATGTGGTGCTTCGCATAGATAGGTTATTGCAATATAATAATAAAGAATGGAATAACAGAAGAATTTCACCATATATATGGAAGTCCGCGTATACAGATTATTCCAACAAAATAATAAGGAATGGAATAATAATAGTTCTCTTCATGAATACGAAAGAAATAATACCCCTTACCTCAAAAGAAGACTGGATACTGGAATAGTGAGGTAGAAGACTTCTCTTCTTCTTTCTCTCTATAATTTCTCTCTATAATAATTGCTCTATAGCTTTAGTGAATTGGTGAGAAATGAAGGAAGAATGAGCTTCTATTTATAGGAAAATATAGTTTCGATAATTGCACGTTTTGGGGCTCAAAATATTACAGTATAATACCTTCCTCTTTTTCTTCATTTTTAATTTAGTCCTGCAAGTATTAGCAAACTTGCACCGCCTCCCCTAATAGTAAATCATGTGAATCAATAGTAAATCATGTAACTCAATAGTTCTAAACATGTGAAAAAATTAATTATAGTATAGTACCTTCATCTATACCTCTATTTTTAACTTAGTCATGCAAGTATTATCAATCTTGCACCAACTCCCCTAATAGTAAATGAATGTGAATCAATAGTACACACATGTGAACAAATAGTTATAATCATGTCACCAATAGCAATTAATTGCTCATTTATCCTAAGCAATTACCCGATTGGTCAATATAACCTCCGCACATCAATTATTATCGAAATAAATGTCAATTTCCACTAACACTAATAATTCCCACACAATGGAATTATCAATTTCATCTTTAATCAACACAAACTTATTCATCATTAATATTATAACTCACAATATTTAACAACCAAAGTCGCTCCCGTGAAAGAGGGGCTTTAGATAAGGATTTCTCCTTATTGGCGCACAATTAGATGACCAAACCTCTCCTTGAAAGAACTTCTAGACATTGTAAATATTGTAATTTAATAATATGAATAACTTTGCCGTCTCAATTATTGATTTAATAATATATCATATTATGTAGATGATACTGTGATATTAATCGAATCAATAATATGAGAGATATGGTGCAACAATTATTGTAGCAATAATTGAGTATAACTGAGTGACTTCTCACGTAAGCATAAATAATCAATACCATGTGCTACTATACAACCACGTGTATTACTGTACTTTTACTACCGAGTAGTTCAATAGTTTTAACGGTAACACTTTCGCCGTTATTTTTATAAAAAGATAATTTTGTCATTTTTTTACTACGACAATACTTCCGTTGTGGGGTCAACCAATGACTGTGTCGTCATACGAATATTCCCTGTTAAAACGAATATTCCCCGACCAATCGAATATTATATAACCACTTGCTTACTTTGCAAAATTTGAAAATATTACCCACAACTATAACATTATATCAAATCCACACCATAATATTCAAAAATATATTTCGAGAAAATTAAATCTTTATTCATAAAATCTGGGGTCTCACAGTTATCATTGGAACTGCAATAGCATTCCTTGGGGTTATCTCCAAGGATGAAACTCGGGGTTATCTCCGAGGTTGGAACTGATACTCCCAGTATGTGTTCTGGGGTTGAGACTGAAATTTCGGTGGTATCCGGAATGGATATGAGCTGTCTTCCAGGGTTATCTTTGAAAGTGGAATCTGCCCTCCTGCAATGTTAGTAACAGGTGTGCAAAAAATTTTGAGTGTCTACAATGATGTGTATGACAATAAATGGGATTGATTATGGACTATTGACCAACGTGATTGTATTTTATTTTAAATGGATGCATGAATGTATGTGTTTTATTAAATGGGGTCTGCGTACCTCGTCTTCTCTAATTTTTTCTTAATGTAAATTCTATCATCCTCCTAAATACTTCAACTTGACTGTTGATCAAGGTTTCTATTTATTTTAAATAGTTTTGTAATAGGAATAGTAAGAATTAATTTTGAAAAATTGGAGATCAAGGAGCAAGGAGTGCTTGAAGACCCGTTTGTAATGGAGCTTGGGATTTAAATGTAATAGTTATATTTAAATTTAATTCTTGCAACCTAGGTTTGACCTTTTGGTTTACTTGGTGGCTCTAGTGACCCAAATTAGAATAAAGTACATAATCAATCATGGTAGAATATAGTATTCTATATGTACATGCTTATACTATATATATATATGTATATATATATATATATATTATATTATGTAAACATGCTTCGCATGTTAATTAATATGACGCGTATTTTATATATATATGTGCATGCGTGCTAAACAAGATTAGGTAAATTAATAACAAACCCCTCAAATATTTTATATTAAGTTGTAACATTCAAAGATATTTTGAATATCGAACGTCGCCTTCTAGCATGATAGAAACAATAGAGTATTGAATATTTAATATGAGTTTGTTGTGCACACACAAGACAAGTATTAAATATTTAAGATGTTGTTTTTATTACATATGATGTTTATAAGGAATTGAACATTACTGCTTTATTGTGCACACACAAGGGCTATAGTTTTTTCTTCACTTATATGGAAATGTTGGGTCTGACTTAACTTAAATCATTTTAGTTCGGACGTGCACACACTTGACTATTATGATTTAAGAGGCAAAATACAAAGAGTTACATAGTTGATGTAATTGACAAGAGTTGTCTACCTATTTATTTATATATAGTTTGTTGTGCACACACAAGGCTATATACATTTGAAATGAGATCCTTATTCTCACTAGTATATCATTAATTAGATATTGCCAAACTATATATATTGAGGGTAATATAGTTTGAAGAAAATAGTGGAAGATACTAATTTAAAACAAGACCTAATTTATTTTGGTAATTAATAAAAGAATGTATGCTAAAATGTTGTTAATTAAAAATTCATTTACAGAATTTTACAATGTCTAAATTACTATCACTGAGAAGCATATGAGATGCTATTTAAATGGATCATATTTGTAACGCCCCGAAATTCGGTCTATTTTCACATCCGGATTCCGTACGTCACGATCCCATCTTCTTCTAAACATACATCATTATATAGCTAAATATAACAACATACATCCTCAAATCCAAGGTTCTAAAACCTTATAACCTCTTCCATTACAAATAATGATAATTACATTATTCTTTACATTTTCTATAAGTTACTTTTATCCGCCACCAAGGATACATAATCGTTCATAGCATATGAGATGCTATTTAAATGGACCATATTTGAAACGCCCCAAAATCCGGTCTATTTTCACATCTGGATTCTATACATCACGATCCCATCTTCTTCCAAACATACATCATTATATAGCTAAATATAACAACATACATCCTCAAATCCCAGGTTCTAAAACCTTATAACCTCTTCCATTACAAATAATGATAATTACATTATTCTTTACATTTTCTACAAGTGACTTTTATCCGCCACCAAGGATACATAATCGTTCATTAAACTATTCTATAGTTTAATTCTATCATTCTATATTACAAGTCTTCGCCTGATCTTCACGCTCATTCATATAATGAATGACACTTCTTCTGGATACCGATCAGCTTGATCTTTACGGGATCCTTAAGTTCTTCTAACAACGTTCACTGAAAATGTTTTTATTTAAAACAAGTGTGAGCATTAAATTGCCCAGCAAGTCATAATAGTTGAACAACTTTAAGAATTCAAACATTCTTTTAAGACTTCAATAACCGAACAAAGGTTACGAAGCAGCTTGAATAATAGGGATAATCTCGATTCCTATCATTTTAAAACATTAGTCACATTCACTTTGAAATACTTTCAAAGTCTACCTCTTTCATACACATTCTGTCTAGCTAGAATCAATAGCACAGACTTAACAATAACGGTTCATGTAAAAACAGAACATTCTCTTATTGAAGAGTTAAATCACATAACAATTCATCTGATAGAAACACCGAAGTGTTCAAATTATGGCACAAGGCCTCATACATTCTAACACATTGTACAAATATCACACATTCGCACAAAGACAAAACTTCTCATGTTCAACATCTGAGAAGTTTTAGAAACTAGCATTCATTTAAAATATGAATAAAGTTAGGAAACATGCCTTACGCACAGCTACAGCTTATAGGTTACACTGAACTACTCATTCCAATTCCAATATAGCACATAAGAAAATAACACATGTACCAATTAGTCATATACTTGACTTACGCATTGGTTTACTTAACTTTACTTCTTAGGCTTCACGTTCTTACACTCTAAGTTTACACGACCCACTTCCTTTACCGATTAACGGCTTCATGACATACAGAGATGTCTTACTCAATACATTCATCATCTTTGATGATTTACATTCTTATCTTCTTCTTATAACCCTCCTAGGACTCAGCACACATCGTGTCTCTGCTAGTAGTCCATATGGTACTCTGAGTGGTTTCCCACAAACAACCAACAAACAAGTTCTCGTCTCATCTACACTGCCCACAACAGTGAGTTAGATCAGTTGCCAGTTTTGTATATACCTTCACTCTTTGAAGGAATTGTTTAGCCTAGCTCCCATATGTCAACCATCAAAGGTTACGATTGTACTACAACCTAAATTCATCTTAACTTATCTGAACTATTAAACTATAATGTTCGTTAAGTCAATTTCTTATTCCTTATGACTTTCTGGCAATTAAATGCCATACCTCAGGATTCATTCATCATCGTCTAAGTTATACAGTCTTTTGTATGCTCAAAATGATCATTCAATATTCATTCTACGCATTTATAGCGTTAACATTTTACATTACCTTATTCTTATCTTACAATGTCTGGTTCATTTGACTCGAACCGTCATCCAAGTTATAAACATTAACTCGGCTTCTTTACGTTATACGTACTTATCTTTAATTTAGCTTCTTCACCATTCACAGGTTTAATCATTGATCTTCATTACCTTATGGTCAAACCAAACACGGGGTGTAGGTTCTACCCATTTAATATTCGTGTACACTTAACCTTTACGTCGGTTCAAGTGTTCAACGCTTATTATAACATTCTCCTCTTACTCATATTCAGCTTTTGTTAATCTTATTACCGTTCACTACGGCTTTCTTGATAATTCATATCTTACTTACTACCTTCGTCAACGTCTAAGTTATACAACCAATGTACACTTAGAACGTTCGCTCGACGTGAATACGATTCACGAGGAACGTTTACGTATTTAACGTTTATGTTGTTCATCACTTAATCTCTTATTCAACCTTTACCTAAGGTTTTAATCGCTTTCATTCATTGCTCATCACCTGAACCCCATGTTCATTATTCTTTCTTAATGTCGAAGCCATACGATTTGTTTTGTGCTAAGACCGATCGCTCATTGGAACATGCGTTGCATTCACAGCGTCTAAACGCTTTATATTCATCTCTCATTACCATGACATAACATTGAAATGTTATTCATTACCCTCGTTAATCAACGTTTAAGGAATCACCATTATAACAATCCCTCACGCTCGTTTATTGCGACTACGGTCCCCGGATATTAGTTCCGTAATTCGTGTCTACATTCTTTGTCTTTTAATCTCGTTTAATATTTTTGTTCAACCTTCATCAAAGGTTTAATACACTTAATTAAGTGCTACATTAGTTGAACTACATGTTCATATTTCTTTCTTGCACATCCCCCAGTACCTGAGCAGTAAAAATCTAAGTTCTGGGCATTGCCCTGCACCGGCGTTGAGGCGCCGTGTCCTTCTCTTTCCTTCGTGCTGTAGTGCCACTTAGCAATAGCTGATGGCCCGAGCTCACACTGCGGTGCCGGCCTACAAGGCACGACTCACGCTGCGGCGCTGAGCATGAAACCTAGAAAAATTTTCTAAGTTTTTTACAAGCTTGAGACGCTGACTTCGAAATCTCATATCTTATTCGTTATAACTCGGAACAAGATCGTTCCAAAGCCATTTTCTTCCTCACCTTACGTACTTTGATTACCCATGGATAGAACTTCATTTTGAATCCGTTAACATGACATTCAATTGGCTTAATCTTCACTCTTCATTCGTTTTACGTTATTAACGTTCTTCGTTCGTTCGTTCGTAATTCGGTCATCCGAACTCGGAACTCGTTCGTTCTTGAGTCTACGACTCACATTTTATACGTTCTCTTACATTCTTATGAAACTCTACATGTTTGGGTTCATTTACGAACTTTCTAATTCTCGTTCTTCTTTTACGAAATTTTCGCCATAACTTTGTTATAGCTCAATTTTAATCTATTCTTCATGAATGTTTCTAACATTCCTAACCAAGCAATAAACAACTAAATTATACATGATGATTTTAAACTTGTCCATCAACAACAATTATCCTACGATGGTTTTAAATTTGTCCATCAACAATGTTCTTCGCGTTCTTCATTTTTAATCGATATTTTGATTACGATTTTACTTTTTCTTGGAATTTGATGTTATAGAACACCATTCCTTACTTATTTCATTGTATCATTCATATGATCCACTTGGATCGTTCTAATTCATCATGAATCATATAATTCCTTAAGAAATGTATAAACTAAATTTCTAATTCTTATTTCTTCATTTTCTTACGATTTCAACTATATAAAACCATTCCTAACATCTTCTACTTCTTATTCTAATTAAGTTATGATTTAAACATATAAACTTAAGGAAAATTATCTAGAAGTTAGGTTTTCAGATAACCTTTCTTCTTTAATCTCATTCCGTCAAACAAAGCGTGCACTCGGGCAAGCTTTTCCTCCCTCTTCTCCCATCCAAACTCTCTCTCCTTCTCTCTGAAGGTGTATGATTTTTCAAAATCCCAAAACAATGAAGTTAGCTTCCTATTTATCGATTTTCAAGGCTAGGGATATTTTAGTCATTTCTCCCCCCTTAACCTCCTTACTATTCAAAGCTTAAGGACCAAGTTAACTTAGCCCTCAAGTTTTCTTAGCCCTTGAGTTTCATAGTTCTGTCTTTTGGGTTTCGTCCGACAGTTTTAAATACTGCGATTCTCAATATTTTTGGATATTTCGTCTTTTCTTTACCGATTAAATTTTACGTATTCTTTGGACTTCCAAAAAGCTGAAAAACACTTTTTGGTGACAAGCGTTTTCCTTCACGTTTTCCCCTAACGTAGCTAAACGAATGAAAAGTACATAACAGTACTTTTCATCATTTTTATTTCATCCGATTTCTGCATGTTTTTTGAGAAAAACTTTTATCGACTTACTTAACTTTTCAAGATATATTATCATCAAATCTTTCGATGGAATGTCATTTCGACATACCGAACTCTCAGAAAGGCTTAGGTTATTCAAATCCTAACCCTTAGGTTTCGTAGGGTGAATAGTGCCTATTTCATCTTTTTCCCTGAAAATATTTTGTTCCCGGAAAAATTTTATTTTCGTCTTGAAAATTCTTACTCGTTCAATCTACCTCGTGGCCAGAATCCTCCCAATTAATAATCATCCTAGGTTCTAGAATGATTAATAAACACATAGCACAAAATAGTATTAATAAAAATTTATTTTATTAATAACTAATTCTTTAAATCTTAAATTCTAGACAATCTGATTTTTCGGGTTGTCACAATATTAAACAGATTGGTTAAGGAATTTGAGAATAATTCTCATGGCTGAAAGGCTATCTTATGTCCTTAATATTCCTATCCCTGCAATGGTTGCGGACAATGCCTCTGAGGAAGACATTGCTATTTTTAAAAGTGACAAGATGATGCATAGTTGGCTCAATGCATCATGCTCGCATCCATGAGTAACGAGCATCCACGTCAGCATGAAACTATGGATGCTCCTACTATACTCATGCACATCAAGTAGTTGATAGTGAGGAAAGTAGGACTAATAGATACCAAATATCTAAGGAGCTCTTTCGATCTACAATGACCAATTACACTATAGTACAGACAAAAGTCCTTAACATGATCAATTTGATTGAACAATAAGGACAACGGGTTTTTGTTATGGATGAAGAGTTGAGCCAAGATTTGATCTTGTAGTCACTCTGGACTCCTACTCACAATTGTTGTGAATTTTTCATATGAACAAGCTAAAGATCAGCCTCGCTGATTTGCTTAACATGTTGAAAAATATTGAGTCACTTTCCAACCAAGAAAGACCAAGTCTTACTGATAGAAAGACAAAAACAAAGGATAATAAGAACAAAACTGATACTGATAGCAAATGAGTTTGCTTCCACTGCAATAAGCCTAAACACTAAAAATAAACTACGACAAGTATCTTCTAGAGCCTAACTAGAAGAAGCTTAGTGAAGCTTCGGTTACAAATATAGTTTTGTTCATGATTGAAATAAATTTTTCTTTAAGTCAAGGTTCTACTTGGGTATTGGATACCGACATTTGTTATCATAAATATAGATTTATGAAGGGACCAAGCAGAAGTAGAAAGCTAAATAAGAGATAAGTAATCCTATGTATAGAAATGAAGCAAAGGTTACTGCATCAGCCATAGGAACTTATAGTTTAGCACAGCCTATGTAACGTCCACAAATTTTAAACTCCTTATTAATTAAATATGTGATTTAATTTTAATGAGTTAGCTTTGTGAGCCTATTTAAACCTTATGTGGTTATGTGAATGTATGAAATGATTAAAGAAAGTCACTAATAGTTTATTTAAATTAGTGGACTAACCCTAAGAGTTTGATATCAAGGAATTGATAGGATTATTAATGATTAAATATTCAATCTATTTGAATATAGTAGCAAGAGTTGAACATATTGATTAGTTGCAATTTAGAGTAATTAATTGATAATGTGTTAATTAATAATTATTATTGGATAAATAATAATTAATGTGTAATAGATTAATAAATTGTAAAATGATTATATGTTACTTGATTAATTGGTGCAATATAGTAAACCTTTATTATGTGGTAGTTAATTGTATATTTTATATAATACAAGGTGGCACATTGATATGTCTATATATATAGACTATATAGTAATGCATTATTTGCATTAATGTGAGTTGCATAATAATATTGTTATATCAAATGAAGTGTGTGGGTAACATTCGTGTACATCCTATTGACATATAATAATATCAATTGTTAAATTAATAATGATTTCATTAAGTTATTATAGTAATAACAGTCATGGTAATTGAAAATGTACATGAATTATATGTATGTGCACTACTTGATACCTTGTAATTGAGAATTACATTGTATGCCTTTAAATCATTATAATCTATGTTATGTGAAATGAATTTTGCATACATAAATTTATAACTAAAGTTTATATTATGGGTATATATGGTATTAGCCAATTGTTGCATTCCATTTTGTGCAAATGCTGAGAATTGATTTCTTGTCCCATAATAAGAGTCCCATTTCTTTCTTACACGTGAAATGATAGCAGGCCTAGCCTAGCTTCATCTCAAATTCATCAAACATAGAGAAATTAGTGGATGGGGAGTGGGATTCATGAGTGAATTATCAACTCTTACCAACTCTCTCTTAACCCTTGTGCATTCTTGAAATCCTTTGGTTTAATTTGTGAGGTAATGCCATTACCTAGATAATCAATCTTCTATAAATGAGACCTTCATCCTTCCTTGTTTCAATTGTTGAGAATTAGATGCTAAGGAGTTTATATAGAGTGAGTATATTGTTTTAGAGCAGCTGGATTGAGTCTCAAAGGTATAACTTCCATTTCCATTCTACATTTTTGATAAATTACTTAATGGGTTGATTCTTTGAATTAAGCATGTAATAGTTGATATTTGATTGGGTTATGTTGCTAAGTATTATACAAGATTCTAAATATGTTGGGTTATGTTAGAAACCCTTTCAATAGGGAAATTTTGTGATAAGTTGATGAACTGCCAAAGCGAAAGAATGTTTCGCCTCTGGTACAGACAACAAGTAGCCTACGCTATGCCGATTTATCTTGGCAATAAGCCTTGCTTCGCATACCGCATCAGTTTGATGTGTTCTGCTATGATTTTTGTTGTGCTAACTTGTTGACACTTGGTTAGAGCAGGCATGAAAACTGTTTAACACTCACACATAAACATAACCATGTAGTATGAACAAGTATAACCATGTTAATACCTAGAATGGACACAATACTTGTGGTCTTGAAATGAGATTTGTGATTTCAAAAGTGAACTTTGTCACGAACACATCATGTGAGCATTCTGACTTTATGAGTATGTTAATATGGTTTATATTTACATGAAATTCTAGACTAAAGTGGTTAAACACACTAGCATACATGATTGAAAGATTAGACTAGTTCAAAGATAAGAAACTTAAGACTTTGCAAAGTGAACCTTACCAAGACTTTTATCTAGTAAGTTCTGACTATTTTAGAATGCATATGTGGCTTTAATATATGTTGTAAATGCATGAGAGTTATATGCTAATATGCCTTGTATATGCTTAAGTTTATTTAGTGTAAAATTCAAAGAAAATTAGATTGAGAAAGCTAATGTCATCAAGTAATGAGTAAAGTATGACCATCCAAGCATGTGTATTAGGATTCATTATGCCTATAGACATATTGACATGAGTATAGTTTGGTTAAGGTATGGTTTTCACTTGTTCACACATAGTCATAAAAGGGAAATTTCTAAAATATGAACTATGTGAGTAAAGTATATATGTGTTGTATATATATTCAAGCATGTCCATTGAGTATTGAATGATCAAGTTGTAAGGCAAATTATTACATGACCTTATGATGTTTTAATGACATATAAAGTGTAAGTAAACTTGTGATAGTGAAGTCAAGTATGGTCATGTGATATGTGTAAAACTCTAGCATGTATGTATGTTAAAATGTATGTGGAATTAGTGTGTTAGAGTTAGACTAAAGTCGAGAGAGAGATTTCAAACTGGTTTTGGCGGGGGGGACAGTAATACGCTGTAGTCCCTAAGCTTTAGACCCAGCAAGGCAAGCTACTGTCTCTGTAGTCACAAATGTATATCTGTTTTTTGATTATGAAATTCAAGGCATGTTTATATGATTTCTTTGTCTTGTAATATGTGACCAATGTGTCATATAATGTGTTGAGAAGCATGCTATGTGAAGACTTGATTATTGTAAGTATAGACTCGTATTAGTTTACACATACTAATTAAAATGATCGACTGGATAATGTTAGGTTGTTTCAACGCGAGTTAGTTAAAGCTAGTAGCTGAGCAAACATGCAAGTTTCCTAAAACTTACAAAAACTTTGGATTTTTTGCAAGTTCCTGAATTTCATACGATTCGTATGTTGAATGCAAGTCTTCTTTGAACCCTACTTTTGTTAAGCAAGTTTCCCTAAACTAACCCTAAATTATATTGAGCAAGTATCCGAATTTATTGTGTTGCAAGTTTCCTAACTTACACAACTTTAAGTTTTTGAAAGTTTTCCTATCCTCCTCATATTGCATTGAGCAGGATATTGTTGAATTGAAAGTTATTCATTTAAGCTTGAATCTCATTTCCAAGCATGTTATTAAGTGGTTTAATTACTTTATAATTATTCCACATCGATGATATTGATATTCGCACTTTGTACACTTGAGTTCGTACAGTCTTGCACGTGTATATCATTTAAAGTTCAATAATTCTTGAACTACGTGAGATAGGGTCTGAACCTTTATTCGGTCAGACAAACGTATAAAGTTTTATAAAAGCTATCCAAACCTATTGAGGGTAAGGATTCTTAGACTGAAAGAACACCCCTTTCTATGATAGGGGAATGCAGGTATCTAATAAAGATACAATAAACAGATTTAAATGTTATGCATATACATAGTGTATGCGTGAAATTTGATCCTCAAGTACTTATTCTATAGCCAGTAACCAAAGGGTCAATTAGCTATTGATTACATTGGAGTGTTATAGTGCAAAGTCTATTTGACTAGTAGTTATTCTAAAAGCAATTATTATCTCTTCTTATGATATTCATATTGTTGAATCCTTCAGATATTCATATTGTTGAATCTATTGCCAGATATTTTTCCATTCATCATGATATATCTTTATTGTTGTATTTAAACTTGTTAAGCAAACTTGTTGCTCATCATTGCTATATCATGAATTATATTACAGCTAAGCCCGAGACCTCAGGAAAGGACAAGGGTAAAGGGAAGATGTAGGATAATTGCGAGAAGCAGAATTTATCTTACGCTTAGTTTAAATTACGATTATGTAATGTGAACCCTAATTTTTATTTTAGGGTATGGTTGTAAGATCATATTAAGGTTATCGTATCTTGGGCTAGTGACACCTTTTGAATGAACGACGTACATTTATTATATTCTGTATTTTAGTTATCGTATGTTGTTTAGAGGTGGATGTTTGTAGTTTATCGTGATGACCTAACCGGGGTCAGAGGACCCGGATTTGGGGGCGTCACAGGTTGGTATCAAAGCTGTAGGTTATAAACGTTAGGAATGCGAAACCTAGGTTATAACCTTAGTAGAAAAACTCAAGTAGAGTATGTAAGTGATGGGTTGAGGAAATCCATCGAGTTTTATTGTGATAATGAAGTTGTTTATTTAAATCAAAAATGATTAATAGACGTCTTAAACTTCTTAATGCTAATATTAATAGCATATCACATAAAGCCTAATAATTTTCTTCCTTTCCTCAGATCATGCCGCCTAGGAGAATTCAGCGGAATCAGAGGGAGGAAGGATCCGTTAACAATGGTGGAGGAGTAAATGTTGATCCCATGCAGAACTTCGTTAACCTGTTAACGGAGGCAATGAAAAATAGTCCCCCGCCAGCAGTAGGGCAGCCAGGACAACACTTGGCTAGCTTTAAGGACTTTAAATTGGTAGGACCACAGGAGTTCCGAGGAACCATAGACCCAATTGAAGCCCATACATGGATAGGAGAGATGGAGAAGGTGTTTGAGGTCGCACGAGTGGCTGAAGCACTGAAGACGAGTTTTTCCACTTTCATGATGAAGGGAGAAGCTAACTATTGGTGGAAAGCTAATAGGGGTCGAGCAGACGAAGGAGTTATTCCTTGGGTTAGATTTAAGGAGCTATTCCTCGAGAATTACTACTAAGAGAATACGCAATAGGATATGGAGGTTAAGTTTCTGGAACTAAAACAAGGTGGTATGTCTGTCGCAGGGTACGTGACTAGATTTAATGAGTTAGCCCGATTCGCTCCACATCAGGTTGACACGGAGGCCAGGAAGGCAAGGAGGTTCGAACTAGGACTAAAACCATGGGTGCAGAAAGCAGCGGTTGTGCTGAAGATCAAGACTTACTCTGATCTTTTGGAAAGGGCTATCATTGCCGAAGGAGGCAATGAAGCCATCGCTCGATTCAAACAAGAAAAGAAGACCGGTCAGGAAGGGCAGAAAGGGGGAAGCAGCAGAGGTAGCAACCCCAACAAGCGTAAATGGACGGAGAGCCAATCCTCTAGAGGCAATAAGTCCGGAGGGGAGGCTAAGAAAAGTATGAAGTGTAACAACTGTGGGAGGAATCACTCGGGGGAGTGCATGAAAGGAAGAAGTGTTTGTTATTATTGTGGACAACCGGGGAACATAGCTCCTCAGTGTCCGAATAAGAAGGGAGGTTATTTCTCGTGTGGAGCCATAGACCATCAAATCAAGGACTGGCCGAAGAAAAAGGGCGATGCAGCTAGCGGCAACTGCAACAACAACAACAATGGACTAAACATTGGAGGATCAGTCAATCAAGCCAACAGACCAATGACACAAACGTTCAATATGACCGTACAGGATGCAGTGGAATCTAAGGACGTGGTGTCAGGTATCATTCCGATCAATGATATTGATGCATACGTATTATTTGATTCGGGTGCTGCCTGCTCTTTTGTTTCTGAAGATTTCGCTAAACAATTAGAATTACCCTATGAGAGATTAGAACACCCTATGAACGTAGAAGTAGAAAACAAGGAAATTATTCTCAAAGAATACAATCATAAGAATTTTTATACTAAATTGTGAGGATTTAAGCTCAAGGTGGATTTGATACCGATTCGTTTATGGGAGTTCGATGTAATCCTTGGAATGGATTAGTTATCAGTTCACAGAGCAGTTATAGACTGTAAGAAGAAGTGTGTACACCTTAAGACAATCTCATTGTCTTAAGTGTGGTATTTTATGGTAGTAAATCGCCGAGACAATCTCATTGTCTGACGATGGTGCAAGCGCAGAGATTGCTTAGGAAGGGTTGTATAGGTTATTTGGCTCACGTGGTTGATACTCGACGAGTCAAGGGTGAATTGAGTCAGATACCTATTGTAAGGGATTCCGTTGATGTTTTCCCAGACGAGATTCTGGGATTGCCACCGGATAGAGAGATTGAGTTTGTCATTGATTTGGCACCGTGGACAAGACTTAGGTATACAAAGCAATCGTATCGTATGACACCGGTGGAGATGAAAGAACCGATGGCTCAATTACGAGTTGTTAGATAAAGGGATACATTCGATAGAAGCGTATCACCGTGGGGAGCACCAGTCTTATTTGTAAAGAAGAAAGATGGGTCGCTAAGACTTTGTATCGATTACCGAGAGTTGAACAAGGTCACCATTAAGAACAAGTACCCGTTGCCCAAGATAGACGATTTGTTTGATCAGTTGAAAGGGGCAAAGTACTTTTCAAAGATTAACTTAAGGACCAGTTATCACCGACTAAAGTGAGGCCGGAGGACATTCCAAAGACGGCATTCCGAACTCGGTATGGACACTTTGATTTTTTGGTAATGTCATTTGGATTGACGAACGCACCAGCAGCCTTTATGGATTTAATGAATAGAGTGTTTAAGCAGTATTTGGATAAGTTTGTTATCGTATTCATCGATGACATTCTAGTTTATTCAGAGACAAAGGAAGAACACGCTGAGCATCTTTGGATAGTATTGGAGACATTAAGGAGGGAGAAGCTGTATGCAAAATTCTCCAAGTGTGAGTTTTGGATGAAAAAACTGCAGTTTTTAGGACACATTATCGACAAGAATGGTGTTTTGGTGGATCCAGCGAAGGTAGAAGCGGTTATCAATTGGGATCAGCCGAAGACGCCGAAGGAAATCAGGAGTTTCTTAGGATTGGCGGGATACTATCGAAGATTCATTAGAGATTTTTCGAAATTAGCATCACCGTTGACCAATCTTACTAGAAAAACAGTTAAGTTCGTTTGGACGGAGAAGTGTGAAGAGAGTTTCCTAGAATTGAAGAAGAGGCTTAGTCAAGCACCTGTGTTGGCTTTACCGGACAACACGGGAGGGTTTATAGTGTATAGTGATGCATCACACAAGGACTTGGTCGTGTCTTCGATGCAAAACAGCGTGGTCATTACGACGCTTTCACGATAGCTAAAAGATTATGAGAAGGGATATCCGACTCATGATCTGGAGTTAGCAGCGGTAGTTTTTTCCTTGAAGATTTGGAGGCATTATTTGTATGGCGAGAAATGTGAGATATATACAGACCACAAGAGTCTGAAGTATATCTTCACACAGAAAGAGTTAAACATGAGGCAGCGCCCATGGTTAGATTTGATCAAAGATTATGATTGTGAGATTTTGTACCATCTAGGCAAAGCAAATGTAGTGGCAGATGCTTTAACCAAAAAACGCAGAGAAAAGTTATTGAAGTTAACTATTCAAGAAGAATTGGTGAAACATTTTGAACGACTAGACTTGGAGATTAGATATCCGATGGAGGCGAATGAACAATTGTTTACAATGACAGTGAGTCCAACTCTATTGGATAAGGTTAAAGAAGCACAAGAAATGGATGAAGATTGCATTAACATCAAGAAGCGATTGACTGAAGGTGATGAGTTTAAATTTAAGATTGACAGTACTGGACTGCTAAGATTTGAAAGACGAATTTGGGTACCGCTAGTACCAGAACTGAGAGAGGAGATTTTGCAAGAAGCGCACAGTACGAGATACTCGATACATCCAAGAAGCACGAAGATGTACCAAGATTTGCGTCACCACTTCTGGTGGCCAAACATGAAGAGAGAGGTTGCAGAATGCGTGAGTAGATGTCTAACATGTCAGAGGGTCAAGGCAGAGCACCAATGACCAAGAGGGTTAATACAACCATTAGAAATTCCATAATGGAAATAGGAGCACATCATAATGGACTTTGTGGTGGGACTTCCGGCAACGCAGAAAGGGCACGACGCCATATAGGTAATTGTAGACCGTCTTACTAAGTTAACTCACTTTTTGCCGATTAGGATTAAGTATAGTTTTGATCAGTTAGCCAAATTATATGTTAAGGAAATTATCTCGAGGCATGGAATGCCGGTATCTATTGTATCAGATAGAGATCTACGATTCATGTCAAACTTTTAGAAGAGTCTTCAAGAAAGAATGGGGACACAACTACGAATGAGTACCGCGTATCATCCGCATACCGATGGGCAAAGTGAGAGAAAAATTCAAACACTTGAAGACATGCTCCGAGCTTGTGTGATGAACTTCAAGGATAGTTGGGAGGATCACCTTCCATTAGTAGAGTTCGCGTATAATAATAGTTATCACGCCAGTATTGGAATGTCGCCGTACGAAGCACTGTATGGGAGGAAATGTAGAACGCCGTTATGCTGGGACGAAGTTGGAGAACGTCGACTGTTGGGACCAGAATTGGTACAACAGACGGTGGAAATCATCAGGGTGATAAGAGAACGATTAGTAGTAGCTCAAGATCGCTAGAAGAAGTATGCAGATTTACATCGCAAGAAGAGAAATTTTGAAGTAGGAAGCTATGTATTTCTGAAAGTTTTTCCTTGGAAAGGGAAGATTCGTTTTGGGAAGAAGGGCAAGTTGAGCCCTAGGTTCATAGTACCGTTTGAGATTCTAAGGCGAATCGGTGAAGTGGCGTACGGGGTAGCATTACCTCCTGAACTTGAGCACGTTCACAACGTGTTTCATGTGTCAGTGTTGCGACCGTATAAACCGGACTACAAGCATGTTATCTCCTATGAGCTAATCCAAGTTGAGAAAGACTTATCAGACGAAGAAGTTCCTATCCAGGTGCTAGATAGGAAGGAACATAAGTTAAGGAATAAGATTATTCATTCAGTTAAGATTCTTTGGAGGAATCACGCCGTAGAAGAAGCTACGTGGGAGCTAGAAGAAAAAAAGAGAGCGAATTATCCGTTTTTATTTGAGTAACCTTATTTTTACAATTCTGAGGACGGAATTTTTATAAGGGAGGAGGGATGTAACGTCCACAAATTTTAAACTCCTTATTAATTAAATAAGTTATTTAATTTTAAAGAGTTAGTTTTGTGAGCCTATTTAAACCTTATGTGGTTATGTGAATGTATGAAATGATTAAAGGGAGTCACTAATAGTTTATTTAAATTATTGGACTAACCCTAAGAGTTTGATATCAAGGAATTGATAGGATTATTCATGATTAAATATTCAATCTATTTGAATATAGTAGCAAGAGTTGAACATATTGATTAATTTCAATTTTGAGTAATTAATTGATAATGTGTTAATTAATAATTATTATTGGATAAATAATAATTAATGTGTAATAGATTAATAATTTGTAAAATGATTATATGTTACTTGATTAATTGGTGCAATATAGTAAACCTTTATTATGTGGTAGTTAATTGTATATTTTATACAGTACAAGGTGGCACATTGATATGTCTATATATATAGACTATATAGTAATGAATTATTTGCATTCATGTGAGTTGTCTAATAATATTGCTATATGATATGAAGTGTGTGGGTAACATTCAAGTACATCCTATTGACATATAATAATATCAATTGTTAAATTAATAATGATTTCATTAAGTTATTATAGTAATAACAGTCATGGTAATTGAAAATGTACATGAATTATATGTATGTGCACTACTTGATACCTTGTAATTGAGAATTACATTGTATGCCTTTAAATCATTATAATCTATGTTATGTGAAATGAATTTTGCATACATAAATTTATAACTAAAGTTTATATTATGGGTATATATGGTATTAGCCAATTGTTGCATTCCATTTTGTGCAAATGTTGAGAATTGATTTCTTGTCCCATAATAAGAGTCCCATTTCTTTCTTACACGTGAAATGCTAGCAAGCCTAGCCTAGCTTCATCTCAAATTCATCAAACATAGAGAAATTAGTGGATGGGGAGTGGGATTCATGAGTGAATTACCAACTCTCACCAACTTTCTCTTAACCCTTGCGCATTCTTAAAATCCTTATGTTTAATTTGTGAGGTAATGCCATTACCTAGATAATCAATCTTCTATAAATGAGACCTTCATCCTTTCTTGTTGTAATTACTGAGAATTAAATGCTAAGGAGTTTATATAGAGTGAGTATATTGTTTTAGAGCAGCTGGATTGAGTCTCCAAGGTATAACTTCCATTTCCATTCTCCATTTTTGATAAATTGCTCAATAGGTTGATTCTTTGAATTAAGCATGTAATAGTTGATATTTGATTTGAATTATGTTGCTAAGTATTATAAAAGATTCTAAATATGTTGGGTTATGTTAGAAACCCTATCCATAGGGAAATTTTGTGATAAGTTGTTGAACTGCCAAAGTAGACAAGTTGTTCGCCTCGGCCTGACAGATCGCTTACCTTTTGAGTCGGGCTTCTTGATTGGCAATGCAAGCTTGTTTCTTACCATACTACATTAGGTCTGATGTGTTCTGCTATGATTTCTGTTGTGCTAACTTGTTGACACTTGGTTAGAGCAAGCATGAAAACTGTTTAACGCTCACACATAAGCATAAGCATGTAGTATAAATAAGTATAACCATGTTAGTACCTAGAATGGACACAATACTTGTGGTCTTGAAATGAGATTTGTGATTTCAAAAGTGAACTTTATCACGAACACATCATGTGAGCATTCTGACTTTGAGTATGTTAATATGGTTTATATTGACATGAAATGCTAGACTAAAGTGGTTAAACACACTAGCATACATGATTGAAAGATTAGACTAGTTCAAAGATAAGAAACTTAAGACTTTGCAAAGTGAACCTTACTAAGACTTTTATCTAGTAAGTTCTGACTATTTGAGCATGCATATGTGGCTTTAATATATGTTGTAAATGCATGAGAGTTATATGCTTATATGCCTTGTATATGCTAAGTTTACTTAGTGTAAAATTCAAAGAAAATTAGATTGAGAAAGCTAATGTCATCAAGTAATGAGTAAAGTATGACCATTCAGGCATGTGTATTAGGATTCATTATACCTATAGACATATTGACATGAGTATAGTTTGGTTAAGGTATGGTTTTCACTTGTTCACACATAGTCATAAAAGGGAAATTTCTAAAATATGAACTATGTGAGTAAAGTATATACGTGTTGTATATATATTCAAGCATGTCCATTGAGTATTGAATGATCAAGTTGTAAGGCAAATAATTACATGACCTTGTGATTTTTTAATGACATATAAAGTGTAAGTAAACTTGTGATAATGAAGTCAAGTATGGTAATTTGATATGTGTAAAACTCTAGCATGTATGTATGTTAAAATGTATGTGGAATTAGTGTGTTAGAGTTAGACTGAAGTCAGGAGAGCAAAACCTCAAACCTGGTTTGGCGGGGGACATCATGACTCTGTAGTCCCTAAGCTTAGACTGACGCAGTGCTGTAGTCCTTCAATCACAAACAGATACTATTTTTGATTCTGAAATTCAAGGCATGCTTATATGATTTCTTTGTCTTGTAATATGTGACCAATGTGTCATATAATGTGTTGAGAAGAATGCTATGTGAAGACTTGATTATTGTAAGTATAGACTCGTATTAGTTTACACATACTAATTGAAATGATCGACTGGATAATGTTAGGTTGTTTCAACGCGAGTTAGTTAAAGCTAGTATTATCTTGTAGCTGAGCAAACAAGCAAGTTTCCTAAAACTTACACAAACTTTGGATTTTGTGCAAGTTCCTAAATTTCATACGATTCGTATGTTGAATGAAAGTCTTCTTTGAACCCTACTTTTGTTAAGCAAGTTTCCCTAAACTTACCCTAAATTATATTGAGCAAGTATCCGAATTTATTGTGTTGCAAGTTTCCTAACTTACACAACTTTGAGTTTGTGAAAGTTTTCCTATCCTCCTCATATTGCATTGAACAGGTTATTGTTGAATTGAAAGTTATTCATTTAAGCTTGAATCTTATTTCCAAGCATGTTATTAAGTGGTTTAATTACTTTACAATTATTCCACATCGATGATATTGATATTCGCACTTTGTTCACTTGAGTTCGTACAGTCTTTCACGTGTACATCATTTAAAGTTCAATAATTCTTGAACTAGGTGAGATAGGGTTCTAACCTTTGTTCGGTCAGACAAACGTATAAAGTTTTATAAAAGCTATCCAAACTTATTGAGGGTAATGATTCTTAGACTGAAAGAACACCCCTTTCTATGATAGGGGAATGCAGGTATCTAATAAAGATACAATAAACAGATTTAAATGTTATGCATATACGTAGTGTACGTGAGGCTGATCCCCTTAAGTACTTATTCTGTAGCCAGTAACCAAAGGGTCAATTAGCTATTGATTCCATTGGAGTGTTATAGTTCAAAGTCTATTCTACTAGTAGTTATTCTAAAAGCAATTATTATCTTTGCTTATGATATTCATATTGTTGAATCCTTCAGATATTCATATTGTTGAATCTATTGCTAGAAATTTTTCCATTCATCATGATATATCTTTATTGTTGTATTTAAACTTGTTGAGCAAACTTGTTGCTCATCCTTGCTATATCATGAATTATATTGGAGCTAAGCCCAAGTCCTCAGGAAAGGACAAAGGTAAAGGGAAGATGTATGATAATTGCGAGAAGCAGAATTTATCTTACACTTAGTTTAAATTACGATTATGTAATGTGAACCCTAATTTTTATTTTAGGGTATGGTTGTAAGATGATATTAAAGTTATCGTATCTTGGGACTAGTGACACCTTTTGAATGAACGACGTACGTTTATTATATTCCGCATTTTAGTTATCGTATGTTGTTTAGAGGTGGATGTTTGTAGAGTATCGTGATGACCGAACCGAGGTTAGAGGACCCGGATTTGGGGGCGTCACAGCCTATGGGCAAGTCTATTAAGTCAATAAGTTGTTATTATATTCCAGTTCTCGTTTGAAACTTTATTTCCATTTTATTGTTAGACAATGAAATCTTTGGTATTATATTTAAGAACAATTATTGTTCTATTTATAATAATAATATTTTGTATAGAACTGAAATATTACTTAATGGATTTTGTGTACTTGACTTACGTAAAAATTATTTTGCAAATTGAACAAACTAGTATAAGAAAAAGGAGATGATCGTTCAAAACATTGAATGTGTGTATTTGCAGAAATACAATTGTGAATTATTTGAAAGGTTCAAAGAATTCATAAATGAAACAAATTGGCAAAGTATTAGGATTCTTTGATTGGATCAAGGAAGGAATAATTGTGCAATGAGTTTCTAGATCATCTCAAATGGTTTTCTCACAATGGATGCCTCTTGATACGCAATAATTGATTGATGTATCTGAAAGGAAAAATCATACCTTGTTGGACATTGTGCGATCCATAATGATTTTACCGACATTCTAGTATCTTTCTGGGATAATGACTTAGAAATGGCTGCATATCTACGAAAAAAGGTAACCTCAAAATCCGGCCACAAAACTCCATAAAAGTTATGGACATGAAGGATTCCTAATTTTAAGTAAGTTAAGATAAGGGGTTGTCCAGCTTATATGAAAAGGTTTCAAAGGATAAGATTGGGACAAGATTTGACAAGTATAGATTTGCGGGACATCTTAAAGTAAGTTTAGGGTATATGTTCTATAATCCTACTTAGCAAAAGGTGTTTGTTGCGAAACATACTACCTTCTAAGATAAAGATTTTCATCATTGAAGGGGCTAGTGGGAGGATAATAGATCTTGAAGAGTTCAAGAACCACAAATCAGTATAAGTTAAATAAGAGGAACCTGTAGATAGACCAATTGTACCACAACCGAATTGTAAATCTAGAATAGTACCGAAGATACCTGGGAGGTATGGATTCATCATAGATGATGATGATGAAGTACGTATCATAGACGATGATGATCCAGTTATATACGATGAGGTAAGAGTTGTAGAAACTCAGAGAAATGGATTGAAGCAAGCTTCTCAAAAATGGAACATTCGTTTTGATGAAACAAATCAAAAGAGTTTGAGTTATAACTAATAAGAATGAACCTAGTGTGTATAAAAGGGTCAATGGGAGCGCCGTGATATTCCAAATATTATATGTTGATATACTACGGATAAGAAATGACATACTAATGCTACAAACAGTAAAGATAAAGTTGTCTAAACATTCCTCCATGAATGATTTGGGAAGAGTATCATAATTGGGGATACAAATCTATATAGATAGATTTAAAAGGATGCTCGGCTAAACCCAAGAAACATATATTCATTTGATGCTAAAGTTGTTTAGCATGGCAAACTCCAAGAGATGTCTCATGTTGATGAGCCATGGAGTGTATCTCTCTTAATAGTCCCCATAGACTTCTGAAAAGAGAGATCGCATGAGTGTTAATCATGTATATAATGAAATATATGAGACCTGATGTTGATCGGTCATATTCTGGAGAAGATCACTGTAAGACAGTGAAAAACATCTTAAAGTACTTAACCAGCACTAAGGATGTGATTAAAATTTATGATGGGTCTAAATTAAAACTAGAGGGCTTAACAGACTCAAGTTTTTCAGACAAACCAAACAAAAGAAAATCTACTTTAAGGTAAAGAGTTACCTTGAACAATGGTGCAGTGAATTGGAAAGGTTCCAAACAACAAAGAGTTGATGGTTTAGTGATAAAGACAAAGTATATAGCTGTAACTGAAGCTGCAAGTTAATTGTTTGGATGAAAAGTTTATTATAGAACTAGGAATAGTTCCTAAGTATCATCTTGGATCTAAACATGTGTTGCGGCACTTTCATTTGATTATAAGAATCATTGAAAGATGGAAAATCACTATAGAGATAGTGAACTCTCAAGAACAACATTACATATCCATTATCTAAAGCTTATCCAACAACAGGATAATCGTCACTTAGAGAAGAAGGGTATGAGATACCATGACGATTGGCTTTAGTGCAAGTGGGAGATTGAAAGTATTATGCACACAATCCAATCATGTTTGATGATAAAGCATATACTTTGTAACAATCTTATTCATTTATTAATAAAAAGTATTAATTTATTAAAGGCTTTTAATTATCTACATGATGTTGTTTTATAATATGTTATAAACCCATAGTTTTAAGCAATGCTTTTAGAATAATGATGATGATCATTCTAATGAGATCTAAATTCTTAGAAAGCGTAAAACTAAAATAGTTCCCAATCGTTGGATTACTAAATTGGGGATTAATGAATCTGGATAGATTGGTACATACGTTGCTTGCTCGTTGGATAAGGATGATTGATCTCATGATCATTTGTGTGGAGACACTAAAGCAAGTATGTACGTGCTTATTAGAGAATAAGTTCACTGAACGTGGCTCGCTAAGGAATACCTAATGGAGTTTTACTTGCCTGTCAATAGGGATTCCTGCAGTAATAGTAGTACAAGTGATCCTTAGACTTGAGATCATCATAGTATCTTGTGTATGATGAGTTATACTTTGACTTATTCCTTAAGACCCTTAGGGTATATCAAATGGTATACTTGAGTATAATAAGTTGTACATGGAGATAATGTATGATCAATAAAAAATCTACCGCTTCTACTAAAAGAAGTGAAATGTCCTATGTGATTCGATAAATGACAACCCAGTAGTCCTTGGCCAAGGCAGAATGAAATTAGAAAGGAGTTTCTAATTTGCATTATTTGGTGTTATGCATTTAAGAATTGAAAAACATATAATTAAATAAAATAAGACTTGACAATAATTTCATGTCTTATATTTAATTGGGACATTGTATGGTGGAAGGATTGAATTGTACGGTAACTATTTACTCAAAGATTCTTTTATGATTAATGTTGAAATCTATATTATGTGGAAAGTCGTTAATCGCTAGGGAGGCTTATCCCTATTGTAGAATAAATATTATTTATTTAAACAAATTATTAGTTTAATTTATTTATTTGAATAATATTAGAATTGTTCTAATTAATTTATTCACAACAAGTTTAATATGGAGAACCTAAAGGGTCACACCATAAAAGGAAGAATAATTATTTAAGAAGTTAATGTCATAATCATAATAATAAGTTAAGTATATTTAATTTAATCTATAGTGATAGAATAAATTAAATAGCTTAATATTATTATTTAAAATTTTGGAAATATTAAATATAAATTAATAAGAGGAGTCTAATTATTATTATTATTATTCTTATTATTATTATTTAATTCCTAAAGGAGTTTGAGAATTAATTAATACAAATACTCTCATTTATTCCTAATAAGATTAGGAGGCTAATTAATTAAAAGATCTTAATTAATTATTCCAAATAAGATTACGAGGCTAATTAATTAAAATATTTTAGTTAATTATTCCAAATAAGATTAAGAGCCTAATTAATTAAAGAAATTTAATTCCTTAATTGTTAAGGAGGGTTGCCCATATCTATAAATAAGAGAAGTCTAATTATGGGTGAGGATGGTTGACACTTTCACAAAATACGTGAATACGTGATTCTAATTTTTGGAGAGTACGCTCTTTTTCTATGAGAGATAGAAAAACTAGGATTTTGCCAAACACCGATCTTCTTGAATATTTCTTCTTCCTTGGTGGATCACCTCTTAGAGGCCAAACACTTGGGTGGCTAACGTTGATCAAAGGAAAGGAACCAAACATGGTGGATTCAAGTTGATCTCGAAAAGGATTTAGAGGTGAACTTGTACCTGAGGAAGCTTGAATATTCAAGGGAATGATTCTTGTTCTTTATCTTTTCGTTTAATTAATAATTGTGCATAAAGGATGATTCGGGTATATGATTTGTAAAATTTTAAAACTCTGATTTTCCATGCTTCCGCTTATTTTGTGCAATTTGATTGCGTTCAAGAATATTACAAACCTAACAATTATGTACCCGGTAAAGTCTTAGGACATCGAAACCATACCAAACTTAACCCGAACATAAATAGTTTATGTATTTGAGTATTGTTATCAATACTAATGTGTTGGATTTATATGAATGAACATCTTAGGTGTTTATTAAAGAATCGAGTAGCATTGCTTGATTGATCTTCGCTCAGGCAAGTTACTAAACCCTATTTTAATTACTTATGCAAATTTCTCAAACCCTACTTATTCGTTGAACAAGATTCCTATCTTAAATTACTTTTGATATGCTATACCAAACCTAAACTTTAATTGCCAATTATTGTAAAGTTATTGCTATATCTTCAGCATAACTCAGAAATGAATTGTTTATTTATATGATATTATTTATTGAGCATAAACTGTTGTGTCAAACCAAATTTCTTTGGTAAGATATTCTATACTGAAGTTATGTGTCCCAAAAAGGGATAAATGTTGGGTCAATTAAATATTGACACTTAGTGCATGTGAGCACGAGTAGGATGAGATGCATACTCCTAGGATATTAAATAGGTTGATCCCCTATCTCACATCTAAATAAAATTTCTAAGTCTTTGTGACTGACAAAAATAAAAAGTCCATAAATGGTTGAAATAGAAATTCCAGAAATGGTAACAACAATTAGTTGAGTTTTGAACTGTTGTACTTCTTCAAATCATATATTGTTATAAATATAAAATCTACTGAGAATGTCATAGCTTACTGTTGCAAATTATTCCCTTTATAGTAGTAGATGGTAACCCTAGCACATCTGAAGTTAATAAAGGGAAACATCTCTGCTTAGATTAGTTTATATTACTGTCTAGCTGAATGTAATACTTTGTAATAAGAAATTCTTTATGAAGAATCACGTAATTGAACCTTAATATATATATATATATATATATATATATATATATATATATATAACATCTTTTATTTCCGCAACCATATTTTCTTTACATATATAGATGTAATTAGAATTTTTAATCTAGTATGAGATCCTTGGGAACCATTTATCTGAGTGAGGGTTGACAACATGGACTGTTCATGTTGTTGTTGATACTCTGGATTTCAGATAGATAGGTACTATCGATACGATAGTGTAATTCGCATAATATAGACTATATATATGAGTGAGGGTTATTGGTAATATGGACCATTCATGTTGTTACTGGTACTCTAAATTTTGGATAGATAGATACTATTTACATATACAGTTCATACATCCAAATGAGGGTATCCAAACACAGCAATAGTTCTCTTGGGAATTGTTATCTGTTATGAGATACTGTGAATTTTGGATCTATGGGAATTACATCTAGTTATAAATGTATAGTCACTCAATTAGATATAAGCATATAATCGGATACCATGGGTGTATAGATTTGAATGTGTTATATACATTGACTAGTAGTAAGCACCATATCGGATACCGTGGGAATATAGATATTGTAAGAACCGAGAATTTTACTAATAAATAATTATTTTGATATAATAAGAAAATGAATATTTATATAAATATTTATATTGATGTGTTGGAAGATGAGTAATTCAATTAATTTAAATTGAATTTATAAGAATTAAAAAGTGTGGAATTGATGATGAAAATTGTGAAATGCTTTGTGTGGCGTAATATGGAACGAGGAAATTCACTAAATGAATTAAAAGATAAATAGTTTATTAAGAGGAAGATTAATTATGCGTAATTATATGATTCCATATATGGAATGAATAAACTCTTTAACTAGTAATATTACCAATATGGAAGTTAATTTGTGTCATGTAAAACAAGAATGGTGATAGAGGTCGGAACTTGCTTAGAGCTAAAATAGTTTGGCACTTTGCTTGAGGATTGGCCTTGCAGCTACGCCTACAATGATCAAATCAAGCTTGATTAATGCCAAATGGCGATCTGGGAAAAATTTGGTTATTACTGTAGAAATTAAATGGGATATTATTGTAATGTGTGACATTAATAAAATCATATGAGAAGAGTACATTCTATTGATATGAGGTACCAAGAAGTACAATGAAATCATATGTAACATTTTAATACAAAAATAATTAAGTAACTGTGTATTCCAAAAAGAGGGAAAGGAATTAAATGTTTAAAATGGACAATTAATATTGAATAAGGTTACAATGTGGTTATGTGAGTAGTAAAAATATCTATGGGAGATACTTGGACAATAATACCTAACTGCGTTATTTTATTATGTGTACCCAATGTACTTGGATTAAGTGATATGGGTATATATTAAATCCCTAATTTTTCATATTGTAGTACATTAAAATTACATTTTTGGGAGTTAAAAGAACCAAAATGAGCATTATAACCAAATTACTGAGATTGAAAACTCATCAGTTGCTCCAACAGTGTCCAACACTAACCTATAACCTCTTTACGTAACTTCCAAGCTGAGATCAGTAGCTAAGCATAGGTGATCATTGCTCAGCCAATGACTATGGAGATGGCTGGGAGGTGGTAGTTAAACCACTCTTTGTTAACCATTGTTTCTTTCTTATACACTATGGACTCCAAACTCAATATAAACCCAATACCCAGTCCACCATTACTCTATAAATAAAAGCTTCATTTCTCAGTTTTACGTTGTTGTAATTGTCTGTTGAAATCCTGAGAAATTGAGTGTGAGTATTTGTTGTTCAAAGTGAAGTCTAGAAATCCCAAAAGGTAGAAACTAAGGAGATTAAGCTACTCAGAAGGTAAACACTTGTTTTAGATACTTAATTTCAAAATTTATAAATTATGGAAATTATACTAGATTCTTGTGAAATTGATTTGGAATTGTACTACCAAAGTGTTTATGAAGTTAGTATACATGTAAGGAACATATAGTAATGAACTTGAGTATGTTTAAACTGAGAAAATCTATGTTGGGTTGAGACTCTGCAAAATAGAATACCTTTTTGGGTCTGGTCTAGGAAGGGCGCAGCTGTGCCCAGTTTATACTAGGGTGCAACGCAGCTGTGCCGGACCCCAGAACCAGATTCTGGATTCTGTTTGGCTAAGTTGTTGCTAACTTGATTCTACGACTTATAAATACATGAAAAAGAAGTATAACATATTTTATAAAGCTTTCTTATGTGGTATGAACTGCCCAACATGATTTAGTCAGAGATTTATAACAAAAATATAAAGTTTTGAAAATAAACTTTGATGGAACTTATGTTCTACAAGTTCTGAGCTTAGTAGTATACACACATGACTGATTTCGAACCTAAATGAGCATAACATATGATTTATAGTTCCTTTGTTCATGACCAACTTGTTAGTCTTTGTGTTAGAGTAATTTTTCAAAGAAAGGCTTGACATATCAAAGCAAATATGCATGAATACTACACGATGTATGTTCTAATCTTGTGAAGATGTTAACATGACTTAAATATACATGAAAAGATCTTTAAAGTTGTCTTATATGTGTTAAATTGCATTGCTCAAGTTTTAAATGATTTCAAAGGCAAACTTGTATATGTTTTCAAACCAAGTGCATTAAGTATGAATGGTTAGATTCTAAAGACTTAAGATGACATGTTTATGATCATTATATATCTAAACATGATTCTTATACGTTGAAAATAATAGTGGTAAACCAAGCATAAGTTTAAAGCATGTTTTAAAGTACTAAACGATGCTAGTTTTGAATAAATGATATGAACATTATGAGCATGTGTAGTACAGATTATGTGACCTTTTTATGTGAACATAAAGCTAATTAGTATGCATGGTGATTACTTGACCCTATTTGGCCTTGATTTCATGAAAATCCTAAACTAAAGTCCCTAACATATAAAGTTGATCTTGAAGTGGTCATACAAGTATGTAAAGTCCTCTAGTATGTGTACATGATAGTTAATAATAACTTGGTATGTTAATGTTTTGACTAAAACCAGGAGAGAAGAAGCTCGACTCACGATCGGGGCTAGAGGACATCGCGGATGTCTTCAGTTCTAAGCCTAATCGGTATGCGATTCTTGCCAATCCTACGATTAATTACATATTCCATTTGTGAATGCGAAGTTTAAGGCATGCTTATATGGTTACTTTAACTTGTATTATATGACAAATATACTATCCAATGTGTTTAGAAACTTGCTAAGTGATAGAGTTGGATGTTTAATGAGGGATTATAAACTTTTAAATGTTAAATCCAAAAGAATGTTTGCAAACTATAAAGCCAAGATTTGAATCTAAGTTGTTTGACTTTGTGGTGACTTACAAACAGAAGTTGTAATATAAGTACGCCAGGTATACGTAAAGAGTATACAACTAAGTTAGACATTTATGTACGCGTTTAAACTTATATATTATATATGAGCATATATAACTAATGAATATCATATACGCATAACTATATTATGTTAGGATTCGAAAGAGTGTTGATAAGCTATACTTTAGTAAACCACGCTTGAGGCAAGTACTCGAACCCTACTCTTTATTGAGCATTACTTGAACTTTTGCTATTATTGATCGTACAAGTAGAATTTTGAAAGTATAATACTTTATAATCTAAAAATAGAATTGCTTACAAATCTTGATTTTGAACGATAATTGTTCATGTATGTACTGTGAAAGAAAACTATCTAAGCCATTGCTTCGACTAGACTATTGTTATTTGATCGAAATCTATCCAAACCAAATTAACTTGGTGTAGACTCTTATAACTGAGATGAACAACCCTCTTAGTAGGGGAATTATATATTTATCGGGGAACCGACGTGCACACATGAGAAAGATTAAATGTTATGCATGACATAGGGTACTTTAGGCTGATCACATGTTGTACTTGTTTTGTAGATATCAGTTTATTACTGTTAATTCTAGAGAAGTTCATAGTCCTTAGTGACTACTCAGTATTCATTACTTTAAAATCTTGAATTGATTAATCATTGAATATTATTGATATTTTCTATCCAAAGAGACTATTATTGATAATCATCGATACTTATTGCTATCTTCAACTATCATTATTGATATACCCTTGAGAAATTTAAAACTACATTGATTTCCCTTCTGTTATATTACTTACTAGGCAAAATTGTTGCTCATCCTTGCTTTCCTTAAAACGTTCAGTTAAGGCAAAACGTGGTGAACCCTCTGGCAAAGACAAGGATAAAGAGAAGGCTTTGGAATAGTTAGTTCCATAGTACTAGGAATGTACTATTATTCTGTTATAGAAGAACTTAATTATATTAAGCTATGGTTAATTTAAGTTGTATTGTATTAGTAACGGTTGCGAGACTTTGGGACAAGAATAATTATGTTATAACAATGTAATTTATTCGAATATTTCGTTGTGTGAGATTTTGATTTATTATTAGAATTAGTACATGATAACCAAATTTGAGACAAGTGTGGTCTAAATTTAGGGGCGTCACAGATTGGTATCAGAGTTGTAGTTATAAACCTTAGAAGCGAGAGTCCTTAGATTATAACTTAGGAGAACTTAGAAGATAGAGAGGGATGAAACTCATGTAGAGTTTTCCTAGAGAGAGACTTAGTGTGTTATGGAATATAACTTCATTATATACAATGAAATTATATTTATTTAACATTCTAATGGAGTTGTTGTTTGTTTGTCTTATGTTGGTGGTTGTAGGATGGTTGACATGGGAGGACCTAGTCGAGTAGTAGAGGAGGAGCCGCGTGATATACACATGGTATTTAAGGCACCATTGATAGAAGAGCCTATATCAGCAGTGGCCCCTATCGATAATGATGACGAGGAGGAGGAGATGGAGCCACTACCCGAGGAGTCTGATCCAGAGGAGGAGCCTGTGGAAGAGGAGCCTGAGCCCATGGAGGACTCCAACGAGGCTACTTTCAAGGATCAGATGTTAGGGGAGTATGAGGAGCAGATTCTGGAGTTATGATGTAGAGTGGAGGAGTTAGAGGCTGAGGCTAGAGAAAGAGAGTCTGAGTTCCAGAAATTGAGGGACAAGGACCATCAGAGGAAGTTAGTGATGGAGGAGATGAAGGTGGTGATTGCTCACCGCAAGTAGGCATGGATCCAGATGGGCACCTTATTTCATAGGTCGATGGTTACCAATGTGGAGCTGGCAGGGAAGTTAGAAGAGACGGAACAGAGAGAGTTAATCGAGAGGACATAGAAGGAAACACTCTGTACTCAATTAAAGATGGAGGTGATGGATAGGATTCATCTTTAGGAGAAATGGGAAGAAGCTAATGATCGTGTTGATGACTTAGAGGATGAGGTGAGATGTAAGAGAAGGAAGATGAACAAGAAGAGCTATGCGTTGCGCACGGCCATGGAGAGATTGATCGATGGGGTGAATCACTACCCGGCAGAGCAGGGATAAACCCGATATACCATAAGCCGAAACTTGGTGGCACACATTACTCAGAAGAAGTACCAGAGCGTTGTGGAGCGTGGGATGATAGATTGAGTCTAGATGTTAGAATTTAGTAGTTATAGTATTTCATGTATGTTATATATAATCTGTTGTTATAATCTTAGTCTTTTGTGTAAAATGTGAGATAGTTGTAAACACCAAACTTTTGAAAATATTAGAGGGGTAGTATGTTAGTGATTATCCCTGTCCTTTATGATATTAGGGGATATGTTTTGTCATTTATAAAAGTATGCTAGGGATGACCATATTGATGTAATGATTTGGCATATGAATATAAATGATTTTATTTCAGAAACGTGTTATAAAATCTTATTCCTTGAGAAATTTTTAAGTAATATAATTAAATAATAAAAATGAAAATTTTATGATGCAGAAAAATGCCGCCCAGACATAGAATAACTGCACCAGAAGAGTCGGTCAATGAAGAGAGAGGACCAGTAGACCCTATACAAAGGCTAGTAGATTTGTTAGGGGAATCTCTTAGGGGAAGAAATGAACCAATACCACCCATTCCCCAAGCAACTCTAGTAATAAATTTTAAGGATTTAGGAGTGTAGGTCCTCCAGAATTTGTAGGCACTACTGATTTGATCTTGGCATAGACGTGGATCAAGGAAATGGAGAAAACTTTCACCATCGCTCGTGTGGGTGAAGATCAGAAGATGGCGTTTGTAACCTACATGATGAGAGGCGAAGCGAACTACAGGTGGGAGGCGAATCAAAAAAGAGCAGGAGAAGGGATAGTAGCTTGGGAGAGATTAAAGACTCTGTTCTTTGAGAATTTCTTCCCGAAGAGAATGAAAAATAAGATGGAGGTAAAGTTCTTAGAACTTAAGCAAGGAGATATAACAGTGGCGCAATATGCGGCTAAGTTCAACGAACTAGCTCGGTTTGCTGAACACCAGGTGGTAGATGAAGAGAGGAAAGCTAGGCGTTTTGAGCAAGGACTGAAGCCCTGGTTGTTTAACAAGGTGTCGGTTCTTCAGATCTATTCTTTTAAGACATTGCTGGAGAAGGCCAATATTATAGAGGGAGGAAGTGAAGCTTTAAGTTTGTATAACAAAGATAAGAAGGGTAAGAGCATAGGAGGAGATAGTCATGGAGTAAGCAGTAGTGGAGGGAGTAACTTAGGAAAGAGAAAGTGGGAGAAAAACAACAAGAATTTTAATAATCAAGTAGGAAAGTTTCAAGGAGAGTTTAAGAAGAAGATGGAAGGATGCCCAAAGTGTAGATGGTATCAACAGAGTGAGTGTTGGAAGGGGCGCAGTGTTTGTTACAACTATGGCCAATAGGGACATTTTGCGCCAAACTGTCCGAAGCCGAAGAAGATCAAATGATGTTTATGTAATAACCCTATATTTTTTATATAAATAAATAAGAAATTTTGCGTATAAATTTTTATTTTATTTTATTTTAATGATGGGAATATGTGCCAAGTAATGTGTATGTATATATGTGATAAATAAAATTTATTTATTACATGAATAATTTCAAATAATTTTATTTTAGAATTATTGATCATTATAAAGTATATTCTTATAATAATTAATTTTATAGTAGAAATGTTTTTATTATTTATTTTCTATGAAAATATAATTTTATATTATTTAAATAATATATGAAATGATTATTGGAATTATTATAATTACTATTTTATTATATGAATTTTAGTTCGATTATTAAGTTAATTATTTTAACTTAATTAATAATGTTATATATGAAAGATAAATCGAGATATGGAATCCAAACCCTAATTTTAGATTTTGAGCAATGAATGAGAATAATAATATTATATTAAATATGATATTATTTTTCAGTGTTATAAATATATACAGTATATGTGTAGACTGATAATGGTTAGTCAATTATGGTGTATCACGACAAACCCTAGTATTACTGTCATAAACCATAATTAAAAACTCAAAACTGGAATTTAAGATCGGTCAGAAATTGTGTTATATGAATTATGTTGCATATTATAGAATTTTTGTTAATTAGGAAAACCTTAATTAATATTTGAAAACCCTAATTCAAATTGGAAACCCTAATTTGCTAATTAGGAACCTTAATTAGAAACCCTTATTATTATTTTAGTAAATTGAATTGTTAATTTGGGAACCCTAATAATATTAAGGAACCCTAATTATTTAAAACCCTAATTTCTATTAAAACCCCTAATTTTAATTAGTGTATTTTAATTAAAATTTTATTGAACTTTAATTTTAATTTTTCAAACCCTAGAAATTAATTGAGAAACTTTAAGGTTTAAAATCTAGTGATTAAACCCTAAATTCAAGTACCATGGACAAGAATACCATTAAAATTGATAACCAAATGACCATTTTACCCTTTTTGTCCTATTATTGAATTATTGATAACAAAATCTTGCCAAATCTTGGCAAGTCATCAACCTAGTCTACCTAGGAGCTAAATAATTCTAGCTTTCAACTATTCTTGTAAGCCAAATACATTGCACCAAGTGATATAAGGAATTAAAGAGAGAGAAAAGTCATTATTTTGCCTCATTTCTCTCCAAACACCTAACTTAAGTTCTCTCTTTTCAAACCCACGAAATTGTATAGCATATCAGTCCCCTAAGCAAGCCCCACAATTACTATTAACAGATCAGAAGGTCAGAATCAAGATCAAAGCTTAGAAAAGGTATAAACCCTATAATTTGAAAATATTTTGATCTGATGTTAGATTTTGTTGTTTGTTGTTTAATGTTGTGTAATAAGATGTTATTTAGTTATCTGGGTTGTTAGATCCCAGATCCATAACATCAAAGTGCTCGAAAGTGAAGTTTTCAAAAATCTTAAAAACTGGAAAATTGTTGTCTGACAGCCGAATGTCAGACGCCTTAGATCCTTCTCTGTTAATGATTTGATCTATTTTATGTTATGATTCTGTTCTATGTCATGTGGTCTTTGCTCTGGAACTTGAAAAATTGCCAGACCATGTTTAGAACTCAAGTTATTAAGAGTCAAAGTGAGTTGACCGGCATTGACCGGCTGTTCTGGAAACCCAGATTTTTCCCAAAAAAGTCTGACAACCATTTTGCAGGCCATGGATCTTGCTGTGTTTAAGTTGTTTTGCCATGTTGATGTTTTATACTTGTAGACTGCCATGAATACTACATACTAAAGCCTTTATATCACCTAGATCCTTAACAGAATCAAATTTAGTGATGGTCAAACATGGGTAGACGAAAATGCTCAAGAACATTTCTGAAAAACCCAGAAATGTTCAAGAATAGTTCCGGGAAGGTGCTTTGACCGACATGTATCTAGCAATTCTGTTGATGTTATATGTGTTTTATTTATTATATCTCTTCAATTACATGTCGTCTACACACTGAAAGTATTAGATCACATAAAGCAGACCTGTAGTGCAAGATATAATGATCGAAAGTAGGACCATTGAGTTTCTGGGCAACCCAGAACCTCAAGAACACGTCTGACAACAAATTCTACAGCTTAGATCTGGCAATTGTGTTATAATTTAGTCATGATATCGATTTGTGGTTATAGTATTACATGTATACTACAACATAAATACCAACTCTAAATCCGTATGATCTAAGATCCCCGATTGGTCAATGTATGCAGCTTGGTAATGAGTTTGAATGTTCTGGGTTTAGCCAAGATCAGCTCAAGAACACCTATAGCGATAGTTTCGTTGTTAGAGGGCCCTTTAGCTACAAATATTTTTTGAAAATTAATTATTTAAATAGAAAAAAATAGTTTTAAATTATTAAAAATACAAATTAAATTACTAAAAATTATTTTAAAGTCTAAAAATTAGTTTTTAATAATTTATAATATATTTCATAAATATTTAATATTTTTGAAAAATTAAAGATATTTAATTTTTTAATTATTATATTAAATAAATTATTTAAAAATAAATTTAATACTTGAAAAATTCATTTAAAATTATATTATGATATAAGAAAATATTTTAAGCTATTTTTAATGACTTTTAATATTTTGTGATGAATTTCATTAATAAATTAATATTAATGATAATTAAGTTACTTAATAAATGCATTAAATAAATTAATTAAAAATGATTTTAATACACTAAAAATCATTTTAAATAATAATAAGGTATTTAAAAATATTTTAAGTTATAAAAATAACTTTCAATATTTAAAGGTAAATTTCATTAATTATTTAATATTAATGATATTAGATTTATTTAGTAATTATATTAAAAAATAATTAAAAATTATTTTAATATTATAAAAATCATTTTAAATGAAAATAAATAGTTAAAAAAAATATTTTAAGTTATAAAATATAACTTTTGATATTTAAAGGTATATTTCATTAAAATTTTATGTTAATGATATTTAATTTATTTAATAATTATATTGAATAAATAAGTTTTAAATGGTTTTATTGATTTAAAAATTATTTAAAAGAATATAAATGAATTAAAAATATTTTAAGTTATAATAAATGACTTTTAATATTTTGATGAATAATACATTAATATTTAAATATTAATGGTAATTATTTAAAATGATTTTAAATGTTTTAAAAATTATTTAAGGGTAATATTAATACTTTAAAAATATTTTGAGTTATTATAAATAACTTTAATATTTTGGCAATGAGTTTAATATTAATTAGATATTAATGATAATAGAATTATTTAATATTTAAATTATTTTATAATGATTTCAGTGTTTGAAAAATTATGATAAATTATAATAATTATTTATAAATTATTATAAGGCTATGAAAGATATTATGACTATTATTTAAATATCTAATCAAATATTGAACTACAGAATAGAGTTTTAGACTCGATAAGTACCTGATAAAGTCGTCAGTACACTGAAATATTTCAGAAATTGATCTAGACTTAGATAGTTTGACTAGATATGTGTTTGTTAGTGAATCAATGATTGTTAAACATATGTGACAATGTGATTAGGTTATGTGCTGACTGCAAATAGTAATACTATGTGTTATGATACATTATTCTAATCGAACGAATGATCTTATTAATGATAGGTTTCGATATAAAAGATAAATCTAAGTTGCGTTATTGTAAGCAACAACTCAGGCAAGTATCCTATCTTTGCATTTACTTTATGCAATGGACATGAGTAAGAAAGTTTCAAAATTATATTATTGTGCCAGATTCTTAACTCTATTGTTGTGGATTATGTATCTAATTACTCATATTCATACAAGTTCTTAAATTATCCGATCATTGTTTATCAACACAGTATTAGTGCATAATCCATATATTTATTCTGTTCGTTATTTCTAAATATGGTTATACAAGTGTTCCAACCAGATACATACCTATTGATTTCCAATATGTATACGTTAACTTAAAAGCCGTCTTAGCTATTTGACCCAGCTAGACACAGATTTAGAAATATCGTTGAACATGAAAGAACTTTAATGTATCCAACCAGATTGTTTTGGTTCGGATTCCCGACTAAGTATGAACATCCCAAACATGGGAAAATTTTTGTGCACCTAAGGTGGATAAGATGAACGATAATATCATTCTTGCATGTAGTATTGATCAATACAAGGCATAACAGGCTGATCACCCCCCGTGCCTGTAAGTTATGACGGTTTATAGATGAAGTTCTGTTTAACCTTTTTGAAAATAGAAAATAATGTTCATAGTCTGTCAAATGATCTCCAGTTATAGTCAGTATGTAGTTTCAAAAATTTGATATAGAATTGATATTTTGTTATTATTGGTTCAGCTTACTTCACAATTGTTGATTCGTTGTAGAAGTGTCATTTAAAGAAAACATTTAATCCTTTCAGCAAATATCTATTGTTGTTATTACTTGTTGGGCAATCAAATGCTCATTCTTTCTTTAAATTTAAATGTTTTCAGCTAAGTATGATCAACTCGAAGGATCAGGCAAGAACAAAGGGAAAGGAAAGCTATTCGAATGAGTTTTATAATATTCTGTGTAATAGTTAAAGTTTATTAAGACAATGATATTTATTATCTATGATGTAATAAATGTTTAAAGTTTGTGTACCTGGGATTTAGACTCTGATTTATGTAAATTAAATTTGGTATCTATAATATTGTTATTATTATTAGTATTATTATTCTGCTCATAGAAATTGTATCGTGAAGCACCAAGTTCGGGTTTCAAGTACCTGAATTTGGGGGCGTCATAAGTTGGTATCAGAGCTTTAGGGTTAGAAACCTTAGGTGGGATAGACCTTGGGCTATAACCTTAGAAATGAGGGAAACGTTAAAAATACAAATAACTCATATATAGAGTTTAAAAGTAGATGAATTGAATAAATTCATCGTTAAACAAAATAAAAGATAATTTTATAAAATTATTATTTGTTGTGTGTATATACTATATGCTAATCAGGATAATTCATGTGTGTAGATGTCAGGAGGAAATGAATTAGGATACCCTCAGATCGTAAAGAAGGGGCCAATATAAATGCCAATAGCTGAAATAGAGGCTCACAGTGCAAGCAACCTTGATGAGGTGGTTGTATTGGAAAACGTAGTACCAAATCCAGAAATAGTGGAATTGATAGATAGTGATTCGGACACCAAAGTTAGAGCTGATCAAGCATTAACAGAAGTGCAGAATCTGAGGAACCAGGTTTCTTCTCTGGAAAAGGTGTGGGAAATAGAAAGGCTATTAAACAGTCAGTTGCGAAAAGCGTTAATAGAAACAATGGAAGAACAAGTTAAGCTTAAAATCCAAATTGACCAGGATGGGGCGGAAGCAACAAATCGTAAATGCAACTCTCCGAGCAAGAAGGGGAAAAGAAAGATGAAAGACCGTGACTTATGAAATAAGTAGGATTAGTAGTTGATTATGTATGTTTGATAATGTATGTGTGTAATGTAATATTCCCAACTTTTGTGTAAGTTATTGCAGTAATTCCCGACTTTTATGGTCACAAAGGGATAGCAGTATGTGTTACGTTATGTAAAGTACTTTGAATTAATGAAGACGAATCTATGTTTGATTAATGAAATAATTTTTGTATAAAACTTCGTGTTACATGTTAAACTTATACAATAAGGTTTAAAATTTAAGTTAAATTTATAATTTTATGTAATCAGATAATACCGCCAAGACATCCAACACGAAATCAAAGGGCAGAAGAATCTGTCAACAACGCTGGGGGACAACAGCAAGGCCCGATGCAAAACTTTGCAAACATGGTAACTCAGGCTATGCAACAGGAAATACCAGCCGCATGGAACCAGCCAGACAATCGTTTGGCAAAATTTAAAGACTTCAAGGTAGTAGGACCACCAAAATTCAGGGGAACAGCTGACCCTATAGAAGCCCAGACATGGGTTAACGAAATAGAAAAGGCGTTCGTAATTGTTAGGGTAGATGAGGGGCAAAAGACCGCTTTTGCCACTTATAAGATGAAAGTGGAGGCTAAGGGAGGCAAATCAAACTAGCGTAGGAGAAGGAGTAGTTATTTGGGCTAGGTTTAAAACTCTATTTTTCGAAAACTATCTCTCAGCTAGTATGCAGGCTAGGATGGAGGTGAAGTTTCTGGAATTAAAGCAGGAGAACATGACTGTTGTGGAGTATGCCGCAAAGTTTAATGAGTTGGCTAGGTTCGCTCTGCATCAAGTTGATACGGAGGCTAGGAAGGCAAGGAGGTTTGAGTTGGGCTTAAAACCCTGGCTATACAACAAGGTATGCGTCTTTGCAGATTAATACTTTTGCAAAGACTCATGGAAAAAAACTATCATAGGCCGAGGAGGGAGTGAGGCCATGAACCTCTACAACAAGGAGAAGAAGAACAAAGGAAAGGCAGTAGGAGCTGTGAAGGTGGAAACTAATAGTGGGAATAGGGGTGAGAAAAGAAAGGGGAATTATTTTGGGAATGTTCACGTGAAACAGGAAAGTGTGAAGAAGCAGGTAGTTCAGTGTGGGAACTGTGTGAAGAATCACTCTGGTGAGTGTCTGAAGGGTAAGTTTATATGATACAAGTGCGGGCAGGAGGGCCATATTTCTCCTAACTGCCCAACCCAAGGATGAACAGTAGGTGTTTTCTATGTGGGTTTATGGAGCATAAGGTGAAGGATTGTCCAAAGAGGAAAATGGAGGCAGGGAGTGTAACCACGGAAAAAGGCAGCGGGACTCTGGCAATCACAGGACCGACTTCAACCAACAAACTAACAAAAGCAACCGCGAGAGTCTTCAACATGACGGTCCAGGATACTGTGACAGCTGGGAATAGAACTCCAGGTATTATTCGAATAACTTTTATTTTTATATACATTCGATTTTCCTATATATAGCAAATTAATTTATAAAGAAATTTTGAAGGGGAATTTGAGTTCTTTTAGAAATCAAATTTCCGTTTAATTAGATAGACAAGCTTTATGAAAATAGTTAAAGATTTGTTCGATCAATTATGATCGAGATCTATTTGCAATGATTGCGTATGCTATGTACCCTTGTATGTATGAGTTTTAAAACGGTGATTCCGGGGACGGAATCCTTATAAGGGATGGTGAATGTAATAACCCGATATTTTCTATATAAATAAATAAGAAATTTTGCGTATAAATTTTATTTTATTTTATTTTAATGATGGGAATATGTGCCAGGTAATGTGTATGTATATATGTGATAAATAAAATTTATTTATTACATGAATAATTTCAAATAATTTTATTTTAGAATTATTGATCATTATAAAGTATATTCTTATAATAATTAATATTATAGTAGAAATGTTTTTATTATTTATTTTCTATGAAAATATGATTTTTATATTATTTAAATAATATATGAAATGATTATTGGAATTATTATAATTACTATTTTATTATATGAATTTTAGTTCATATTATTAAGTTAATTATTTTAACTTAATTAATAATGTTATATATGAAAGATAAATCGGATATGGAATCCAAACCCTAATTTTGGATTTTGAGCAATGAATGAGAATAATAATATTATATTAAATATGATATTATTTTTTAATATTATAAACATATACAGTATATGTGTAGATTGATAATGGTTAGTCAATTATGGTGTATCACGACAAACCCAAGTATTACTGTCATAAACCATAATTGAAAACTCAAAATTGGTATTTAAGATCAGTCAGAAATTGTGTTATATGAATTATGTTGCATATTATGGAATTTCTGTTAATTAGAAAAACCCTGATTAATATTTGAAAACCCTAATTAAAATTAAAAACCCTAACTTACTAATTAGGAACCCTAATTAGAAACCTTAATTATTATTTTAGTAAATTGAATTATTAATTTGGGAACCCTAATAATATTAAGAACCCTAATTATTTAAAACCCTAATTTCTATAAAAAAAACCTTAATTTTAATTAGTGTGTTTTAATTAAAATTTTATTACACTTTAATTTTAATTTTTCAAACCCTAGAAATTAATTAAGAAACTGTAAGGTTTAAAATCTAGTGATTAAACCCTAGATTCAAGTACCATGGACAAGAATACCATTAAAATTAATAACCAAATGACCATTTTATCCTTTTTGTCCTATTCTTGAATTATTGATAACAAAATCTTGCCAAATCTTGGCAAGTCATCAACCTAGTCTACCTAGGAGCTATATAATTCCAGCTTTCAGCTATTCTTGTAAGCTAAATACATTGCATCAAGTGATATAAGGAATTAAAGAGAGAGAAAAGTCATTATTTTGCCTCATTTCTCTCCAAACACCTAACTTAAGTTCTCTCTCTTCAAACCCACAAAATTGTATAGCATATCAGTCCCCTAAGCAAGCCTCACGATTACCATTAACAGATCAGAAGGTCAGAATCAAGATCAAAGCTTAAAAAAGGTATAAACCTTATAATTTGAAAATCTTTTGATCTGATGTTAGATTTTGTTGTTTAATGTTGTGTAATAAGATGTTATTTAGTGATCTGGATTGTTAGATCCCAGATCCATAACATCAAAGTGCTCGAAAGTGAAGTTTTCAAAAACCTTGAAAACTGGAAAATTGTTGTTTGACAGCCGAATGTCAGACGCCTTAGATCCTTCTCTGTTAATGATTTGATCTTTTTATGTTATGAATCTGTTCTATGTCATGTGGTCTTTGTTCTGGAACTTGAATAATTATCAGATCATGTCTATAACTCAAGTTATTAAGAGTCAAAGTGTGTTGACCGGCTGTTTTGGAAACCCAGATTTTTCCCAAAAAAGTCTTACAACCATTTTGCAAGCCATAGATCTTGCTGTGTTTAAGTTGTTTTGCCATGTTGATGTTTTATACTTGTTGACTGACATGAATACTACATACTAAAGCCTTTATATCACCTAGATCTTTAACAGAATCAAATTTAGTGAAGGTCAAACATGGGTAGACGACACTGCTCAAAAACATTTCTGAAAAACTCAGAAATGTTCAAGAATAGTTCCGGGAAGGTACTTTGACCGACATGTATCTAGCAATTCTGTTGATGTTATATGTGTTTTATGTATTATGTCTCTTCAATTACATGTCGTCTACATACTGAAAGTATTAGATCACATAAAGCAGACCTGTAGTGCAAGATATAATGATCGAAAGTAGGACCCTTGAGTTTCTGCGCAACCTAGAACCTCAAGAACACATCTGACAATAAATTTTGCAACTTGGATCTGGCAATTGTGTTATATTTTAGTTATGATATCGATTTGTGGTTATAGTATTACATGTATACTACAACATAAACGTAAATACCAACTCTGAATCCGAATGATCTAAGATTCACGATTGGTCAAAGTAGGCAGCTTGGTAATGAGTTTGAATGTTCTGGGTTTGGCCAAGATCATCTCAAGAACACCTATAGCGACAGTTTCATCGCTATAGGGCCCTTTAGCGACAAATGTTTTTGACAATTAATTATTTTAATTATTTAAATAGAAAAAAAATAGTTTTAAATTATTAAAAATACAAATTAAATTACAAAAAAATATTTTAAAGTCTGAAAATTAGTTTTTAATAATTTTTAATATATTTCATAAATATTTAATATTTTTGAAATATTAAAGATATTTATTTATTTAATTATTATATTAAATAAATTATTTAAAAATCATTTTAATACTTGAAAATCATTTAAAATTATATCATGATATAAGAAAATATGTATAGTTATTTTTAATGACTTTTAATATTTTGTGATGAATTTCATTAATAAATTAATATTAATGATAATTAAGTTACTTAATAAATTCATTAAATAAATTAATTAAAAATGATTTTAATATACTAAAAATCATTTTAAATAATAATAGGGTATTTAAAAATATTTTAAGTTATAAAATATAACATTCAATATTTAAAGGTAAATTTCATAAATTATTTAATATTAATGATATTAGATTTATTTAGTAAATATATTAAATAAATTAATTAAAAATGATTTTATATTATAAAAATCATTTTAAATGAAAATAAATAGTTAAAAAATATTTTAAGTTATAAAATATAACTTTTGATATTTAAAGGTAAATTTCATTAATAATTTTATATTAATGATATTTAATTTATTTAATAATTATATTGAATAAATAATTTAAAAATGGTTTTATTGATTTAAAAATCATTTAAAAGGATATAAATGAATTAAAAAATATTTTAAGTTATAATAAATGACTTTTAATATTTTGATGAATAATACATTAATATTTTAATATTAATGGTAATTATTTAAAAATGATTTTAAATATTTTAAAAATCATTTAAGGGTAATATTAATACTTTAAAAATATTTTGAGTTATTATAAATAACTTTAATATTTTGGCAATGGTTTCATTAATAGTTTAATATTAATTAGATATTAATGATAATATAATTATTTAATATTTAAATCATTTTATAATGATTTCAGTGTTTGAAAAATCATGATAAATTATAATAATTATTTAAAAATTATTATAAGGCTATGAACGATATTATGATTGTTATTTAATTATTTAATCGAATATTGAACTACAAAATAGAGTTTTAGACTCGATAATTACCCGATAAAGCCGTCAGTACACGGAAATATTTCAAAAATTGACCTAGACTTAGATAGTTTGACTAGATATGTGTTTGTTAGTGAATCAATGACTGTTAAACATATGTGACAATGTGATTAGGTTATATGTATGTTGACTGTAAATAGCAGTACTATTTGTTATAATACATTATTCTAATCGAACGAATGATCTTATTAATGATAGGTTACAATATAAAAGATTAATCTAAGTTGCGTTATTGTAAGCAGCAACTCAAGCAAGTATCCTACCTTTGCATTTACTTTATGCAATGGACATGAGTAAGAAAGTTTCAAAATCATATTATTGTGCCAGATTATTAACTCTATTATTGTGGATTATGTATCAAATTACTCATATTCATTCAAGTTCTTAAATTATCCGATCATTGTTTATCAACATAGTATTAGTGCATACTCCAGAGTTTTATTATGTTCGTTAGTTTCTAAATATAGTTATACAAGTGTCCCCACTTGGATAATCATTGTATTTAATCACATGTTGATACATACCTATTGATTTCCAGTATGTATATGTGACGACCCCAAATCCAGGTACTTGAAACCCGAACTCGGTTCCCCACGATACCATTTCTTTAAGCTGAATAATACTAAATAATAATACATTCGAACTTAATTTACATACATTAAAGTTTACTTCCCCAGGTACGTGACCTTCAAATACATTCCTTATAATACTTGAATAGATACCAATACAACTATAACCATTAACTCATGATACACACTTATTCGATCGACTTTCCTTTTCCTTTGTTCGTGTGCTCGAGCCTTGAAAGTTGCTCATACATAATCGAAAAACATTTAATTTAAGCAAGGATGAGCATTTGAGTGCCCAACAAGTAATAGCAATTTTATATATAAAATTTGAAAGAATATAAGTATTCTCTTTACATAACACTTCTACAACGAATCGAAAGTTGTGAAGTAATCATCTTGATAAAAAATTCACATAACAAATCTCTTCCAAATTATTTAAATTTGGCTCTCGCTCTACCCATTAATAGGGTTTAAGAATCATACTATGAACATTCTTTTCATTTTCGAAAAGGTTTGGCGAAATCCATCCATAAACCGCTTCTAGCTTACTTCAGCACGCGAGGGTGATCGACCAGATTGTACCATGTATTGATCAATACTACATAACTTGAACGAAATTCATCGCTTCACTCTATCCGCCTTGAAGCAAAAATCTTCCCATATAGGGATGTTCATACATGCACAGTTCCAAACCCAAGGTTTTAATCTTGCTCAACAATAATATGTAATTCAACATATATGTATACGGGTAATTGACAGAGGTATATCAACATGTGAATAAATGTCATGGTTATCCAAGTGGGGACACTTGTATAACCATTTAGAAATCAACTTAACAGAATATATATCTGAGCTAACATGTTGATAATCAAAGCGTACATAATCTGTACAGGAATAAAATAATTCTGAAACTTCTTACTCATGTCCATTGCATAAAGAAAATGCAAAGGTAGGATACTTGCCTGATTCGCTGATTACAAATCTCAACTTAGGTTTTATCTCTTTATCACAACCTATCAATAATCAGATCATTCGTTCGATTAGAACAATATATCTTAACACATAATCTTTATGTCATTTACAATTAAATACATAGTCTAATCACATATTCACAAAGATCATACTTTTAGTTCTATTCTATACTTGAAATATTTTTATACATTTTTCAAATATCTCATCCATGCTCTTCTGTAGAGCCTTTTCTTTCTATTATATAAGATTCGACATTTGTCGTGATCATCGACAACTTTATCGGGTAAATACTGAGTCTAAGACTCTTATTTTATACCTCAACATCTGTAAATATCAGACATCTTAATTTTTAATCATTTTCGAAATTTCCAGAAATTGAAAAATTTAAAATAATTCAAATCTGTCACTAAAGGGCCTATAGTGATATAAGCATTACTATAGGTGTTCTTCTTCTTCAAATTTAGAACTTCATAATCGGTTCTCAAGTCACTAGTTTGGTAAATTTATAACTTTCAATTATCGGAATCATAATTAAATGATTTAAACATTAAACAATTCTATTATCATTAATAGTTTAATTAATACTAAACTATTAATGAAACCATTGCCAAAATATAAAAGTTATTTATAATAACTCAAACTATTTTTAAAACATTTATATTACCCTTAAATGATTTTTAAAACAATAAAAATCATTTTTAAATAATTACCATTAATATTTAAATATTAATGTACTATTTATCCAAATATTAAAAGTCATTAATTATAACTTAAAATATTTTTAAATCCTTAATATCCTCTTTAAATGGTTTTAAATAAGTAAAACCATTTTTAAACTATTTATTTAATAATAATTATTAAATAAACTAAATATCATTAATATTATCTTAATATCATTAATATTTAATTATTAATGAAATTATCATTTAAATATTAAAAGTTATATTTTATAACTTAAAATATTTTTAAATACCTTATTTTTATTTAAAATGATTTTATAATATTAAAATCATTTTTAAACTAAATTATTTAATATAATCATTAAATAACTTTAATATCATTAATAATAATTAATTAATGAAATTCATCACAAAATATTAAAAGTCATCATAAATAACTCATTTACATAACCAATTCTAAGCCAAAATAAACATAGTAAACTAACTAGTTTATTAACAACACTAACTAAACTTCAAAAATTCAAACTTTAACTAACAATTAAAAATAATAACATTACAAAAATTAAATAAGAAACATACTTAAATACTGAATTTCACAGAATTGAATCGCACTTCCACGCCAAAATTTAACTAAGGAGATCTTTATAAAAGTTCTCCCACAACAAAACCTTTCTCAAAAAATTTGGAGGCCTTATTGTTGGTGAATGAAACAAAGGCCAAGCCCTTCTATTTATAGGTTTAGAAAATGGTGAAGTTCTCAACTTAGTCGATGTGGGACTTGGTTTATGCTAATTTTTCAATAGTTCACTTTGCGATTTTCTAACGCATTGCTCATAACTCCGATTAATCTGATTTTTGGATATGTTATACATGGTATGTAAGACTATTTTTAAAAATACGAATTACCCAATTCGGGTTCATTAGGTAGCCCAAACGGTCGTCAAAAGTGGGCGTTCATAATATTTTTCAATCTCGTTTCAGCTTTACCCTCTTCCGCTAAAACAGTCATAACTCTTTCATTTTAAAACATTTTGAGCGATTCTTGAGCCCACGCTGAAGCTAACTTCTGGGGCTACAACTTTTATTCTTTGACCATTTCCAAATTCCGAACACATCAGCCCAGAAATTCCGTTCAAATGGACTGCACCGCACTTGTTGGGAAGTTTTGACACTACTACTTTGAAATGTCATAACTCTCTCCTCCGATATCGGATTTAGTCCGTTTGAGTCTATGGAAAGCTTATTCGGTGTACTATAACATACCAAAAGCCCAGAAGATTTTGAAAATATTAACTGATCAAAAAGTGTCCCGAATAGCACATCCATTGCTGACTTTCGGTTTGACACATTTCCTTCCAATCACCGTAATTCCCTCATCCGAGAAATCCTGGAATGAGGTCATTCCAAAACCTATGGCTTCCTAACTCAGTGCACTACAACATATCAAAAGCCCAGACCTTTTAAAGCACAAAAAGTGGACGAGAATGCCCCCATTACAGATCGCCCAAAAATAGTTTATCGTGATCGGCCAACCATGTTTGACCATCTATAACTTCTAATCTATACATGATGTGGACTTGATTCTTTTGCGATTAAAGACCACATATCAGACTACACATAACAACTTTTGAAGAACAAAACTCATGATCGAGCAAAGAGTTATGGCCTCTGACATTTGGTGAAAAAATAACAGAATTCAGTTTTTCCAACTTGCTTAAATCTTCAAATTCGTGCACTTTGATGTTATGGGTCTTTGATTTATCAACCCATATCATCAATTAACATTCTATTACACAAATTTAAACAATCAATTGTATCAAATAACATCGAATCAAAGGATTTCTAGGTTTAGTGTTCTTATACCCTTTTGCCAAAAATTTTGATTCTTGCTTACGATTTGTTATGGGTGATGGTTGGGCGTTGTTTAAGAGTGTATGGGCAATCTTGTACAAGACAATTAAATGTAATATTTAATCACTAGATTTAATTCTTATAATTTACCAATTAACTTCTATCCTTTGATAAATTAAAACACTTATACAATAACATCGAAATTAAACCCGTAATTAAAATTAGGGTTTCTCAACGTCATCAATTAGGGTTTCTAATTGACCATTAGTGGTTCTTTAATTATCCGTGTATGTTACTAACACGATCGTTCTGATTTCTAATTTCAACCTATAGGTTAGGGTTATAATAATTAGGGTTTGTCCTAATTATCGACGTCTGACGATAATTAGGGTTTCTTCTAATTATCGATATTCTTATTCACGGTAACTTCATATACCGACGGTCACTACTCGTAAATATCCCATAACCGAGTTTAATAATTAGGGTTTCACAACCACGCGGTAATATCTTTATGACCTAATTGGTAAAATCATTGCTCAATATTATCTGTCACACATACCCAAAGACATAATTATGGTAATTTGTAAAATCATTATATAAATAATATAATATTATTATTCTCATCTCTTGATCACAATCCCAATCCGGGTTTGGATCTCATATCCGACTTATTCTTCGTACACGACATCAATAATCAAGTTAAAATAATTAACTTAAATATTACGAACAATTCATATAATAAAATATTTATTATATAAATCTAATTATCACTTCATATATTATTTCCAATCATGTTTTCATGGAAAATAATTAATAAAAACATTTAAACTACGTAAATTTATTATCATATAATTTGTGGTAATTAATAATTTCAAAATTATTTCTAATTTTTCAAGTAATAAATGTATTCACATTTATCATTCACTTTACTTGACACTTAGTCTCGTCATTAAATAAAAAAAAAAAAAAAAAAATATACATAAAATTTCTTATTTATTTTATATAGAAAATCTCGAGTTATTACATTCACCTCTCCTTATAAGGATTCCGTCCCTAATCATCCGCTTTTAAAACTCATATGCGAGAAAGGTACATAGCATATAATCATTGCACGTAGACCTCGATCATACTTGATCGAACTGATCTTTAATTATTCATCATAACACTTGTCTATCTGATTAAGCAGAAATATAAGATATATAAGTTATTCAAATAGCACCTGGAGTTCTATTTCCAGCTACCACCGTATCCTGGACCGTCATGTTGTAAACCCTCGGAGTTGCTTTCGTTGGGTTACTGGTTGAGTTTGGTCCTGAAATTGCTAACGTCCCACTACTTCTCCCCGTGGTTACGTTCCCTGCCTCCATTCTCTTCTGTGGACAGTTCTTCACCTTATGCTCAGTCGATCAACATATGAAGCATCCACGATCATCCTTGAGTTAGGCGGTTGGGAGAGATATGACCCTCTTGCTGCACTTGCTTGTAGCATACAAACTTGCCCTTGAAACACTCGCCAGAGTGATTCTTCCATGATTCTTGCCTTTGCACTACCGCTTCTTTATACCTTCCTGCTTTACTTGCATTTTCTCAGAAAAATTCCTCATTCTTTTCTCACCCCTATTCCCACTACTACTTTCTATCTTTACTGCTCCTCCTGACTTGCTTTTGTTCTTCTTCTCCTTATGGTAGAGGCTCATGGCCTCACTTCCTGATCAATTATGATAGCCTTCTCCATGAGTGCTGCAAAAGTATTGATTTGCAGTACTGACACCTTATTGTAGAGACAGGGTTTTAAGCCCAGCTCAAACCTCCTTGCCTTCCTAGCCTCTGTATCCACTTGATGTGGAGCAAACCTAGCCAACTCATTAAATTTTGCGGCATACTCCGCAACAGTCATGTTCTCCTATTTTAACTCCAGGAATTTCAACTCCATTCTAGACTGCATACTAACAGAGAGATAGTTTTCGAAAAATAAATTCTTAAACATATCCCAAGTAATTTCTTCTTCTCCTGCCCGAGTTTTATTTGCCTCCCACCAAAAGTTAGCCTCCCCTTTCAACATATAAGTGGAAAAAGCAGTCTTTTGCCCCTCATCTACTCTAGTAATTATGAACGCCTTTTCTATCTCGTTAACCCATGTCTGGGCTTCTATAGGGTCAGCTGATCCTCTGAATTACGTGGTCCTACTGACTTTAAAGTCTTTGAAATTTGCCCGGCGATTATGCATTTGGTTCCTGCAATGGTATTCACGATGCATAGCTTTGAGCTACCATGTTTGCAAAGTTTTGCATCGATTAAAATTTGTCGTTCTCCGACATTAGTAGATTCTTCTACCCTTTGGTTTCGAGTTTGACGTCTTGGTGGCATTATCTCGGTTAAATAAAACCATAAATTATACTCTTACATTTTAAACCTTATTGCATAAGATTAATGTATTAATCTCGTTTCTTTTCTCAAACTTAGATTCATATTCATTTATCGAATATTTACACAAAGACATCCTCGCTTTAATCAACAACTATCCCTTTGTGACTACGAAAAAGTCGGGATTTAAAATCTTGACCAACATAAAAAGTTGAAAATAGTTCATTACTTATCACACACATTACATAAACACAACATAACCCATACTACTTATTTACCAAACCTTTTCTCTGACATTCATTCGCTCGATGTCCTTCCATTCCACAATTAAAACATCCACCTTGCTTATAGTTGGGGCAACGGGGAGAGGTATGTCCCTCACGACCACAAATATAACATATCTTTTTCCCTTTCTTCTTATCAGGTTTTCCTAAGTCAGGATCTTCTACCTTTCTTTTTCCCTTACCTCTCGGAGTTGCACACGAGGTGTTGCTTGAGGCTCCCATCTGGTCAATTCAGATTTTGAGCTTATCCTGCTCTTCCATTGTTGCTAGCAATGCTTGACGCAGCTGGATATTAAGCAACGTCTCAATCTCCCACAGCCTTTCCAGCGTAGAAACCTTGTTCTCCAGATCCTGCATCTCCGTTGATGCTTGAGCAGCTTCAACTTTAGTGTCTGAATCACTATCTGTCAAATCCACCATTTTTGGGTCTGATGCTACGTTTTCCACTATAGCCACCTCGTCCGATTTGGGTTCCTGGTGAGCTTCTATTTCAGCTGTTGGCCTTGATATTAGCTCGGGGGTATAGATCTGATCCTTCTTATTCCACATATCTTTCTCACCAGACATCTACATACATAAGTTACCCTGATTAACATATAATATATATACCACGACAATCAAGAGTTCTATATACGTTGTCTCTTATTTTGATTGATGATAAATTTATTCAATTCTCATCAACCCCTATCTCTTCCGAAAGGCAGCTCCATCCACTCTGCATCGAATCGCATGAAGGTGATAACTAAAGCCTTGTCTAAGGTATATATCTGGTGTCTTTGGCTTCTATTTCAACCTTCAACTGTCTTATCTGAATATCTCCCTCTGCTCCAACCTCCCTCATAACTCGGCTAACTCTATCTGTGCTTACAACATTCACACATATTATCACATGCTACCCAATACACCTCTCATAAGAGTAAAAGTTTTCAAAGTGTGCTGAGGGGACACATAGTTTTAACGGTATTCATACCGCAAAACATTACCTGATATGTTTACAATCACAAAGAAGGTAAACTACCATTAATAGTACTTTAGGTGATTAGCCTATTGTACCCCTACGTCAGGCATAACGTATTAATCATGACTAGCGAATATTTACGCTATTAGATTGGATTATTTTATCCAAACAACATCGTTCACCTCAGTCTTATCATAGGATTCCGCACCAAAACAATTTGGTTCGGGAAATTTCTTTCAATGAACACTTAGAGTTTTCATAAACATTAGTCTAGCTGATTCAAATAGCATAGACTCATATCAATAATTCAATTCAATCTAATTATTTAGATGTAGCCAAACCCCGTTGGCAAATTAAACTTTTTGAAAACATTTTCGAGAATGACGTCATGATGTCGTATTGTATTAACAATCCGTTGAGGATGCCGTCATTGTATGACTTTGTCATAACACATCATACAATAGTGGAACGACGACTTGAGTCAAATTCACACTAAGTATTCTGTGTATTTACAACTCCATCACATTTTATCATCTCTTTTTGAGTTACATGATACATGAGTGATAATTAAAAACAATTTTGATATTTCAAATCATTTAAATCTAGCCAAAATAAGTAGCATAGATCGTACTTTAAACCATTTCAAAAATGATTACGAGTCTACATTTTTGTTTTCAAAAGCACATAGTCGTGTTTAGCTTGATGTCAAAAATTTTGAAGTTTAGCATAGCTAGGAGTTTAGGAAAACCTAACACCTTCACTAAAAATCATTTACTTAACAATCTATCTGCTTCACGTAATCCATAACACTCCATTCACACAAAACTATACCCGATTCATCAAACCACACTTATGAGTTCATAAATTGCCACAATCATATGAGTTTAAGAACTTATCCTAGTCGGACCTTTGGCGTCCATTCATTTGAGGGGTTCATAAACATTTCATATAATTATGAGTCAAGAATGTCTCATAGGTATGAGTTTTAAGAACTCGAACTTAATCTTATATTCTCTATCTATGACCTATCTACATTATACACACGAGAATGGAGTCATCCTCTTAATGTGCATATAACAAATAAATAGCGACCACGAGACATTTCAATGATTATCGGTGCGAGAAACTAAGTGGTTTTTACACCAAGTACAATTCACTCCCATCTGAAGAATCATACAACTCAAATTTAGCGACATGAGTCCTCAATTGAATCCCCATCTAACACTAACCCCATTCTCCATACAATTTATTCAGTATTTATAATTCTCTTCTGGATCTGTACTAATTGATAGTACAATTCATACACAACAATCTTGCTGTAAACTTTCCAATCATCAGATTGATTCCTTACATTCATCATAGCCTTATCGGATCACGGGGGTGATCTCATCGTATATATTACGATTTAGTTCTATATCTTGATCGTTTTATTTTACGATCTCTCATAACTGCACTTTCAGTCTTTTAGACTCAATCTATTCCCCACTCTTGTTTAACTTTATAATCGAGTTAGGGAACTCGTGTCTTTACACTCATGAGAGATTCATCTTTGAATCTTATCGACCAACTAACTCTAGATGAGTTAATACTTATCCTAATCATTGCGGTTATTAGTCTCGAATTTCTACCTAAAGCTTCATAACCAACAACTTTGATACCAACTGTGATTTACCCCAAATCCAGTACTTGAAACCCGAACTTCGGTTCCCCACGATACCATTTCTTTAAAATTGAATAATACTAAATAATAATACATTCGAACTTAATTTACATACATCAAAGTTTACTTCCCAGTGCGTGACCTTCAAATACATTCCTTATAATACTTGAATAGATACCAATACAACTATAACCATTAACTCATGATACACACTTATTCGATCGACTTTCCTTTTCCTTTGTTCGTGCTCGAGCCTTGGTTTGCTCATACATAATCGAAAACATTTAATTTAAGCAAGGATGAGCATTTGAGTGCCCAACAAGTAATAGCAATTTTATATATAAGTTTGAAAAGAATATAAGTATTCTCTTTACATAACACTTCTACAACGAATCAAAAGTTGTGAAGTAATCTGTCTTGATAAAAATTCACATAACAAATCTCTTCCAAATTATTTAAATTTGGCTCGCTCTACTACTATGAATAGGGTTTAAGAATCATACTATGAACATTCTTTTCATTTTCGAAAAGGTTTGGCGAAATCCATCCATGAAATAGCTCTACAGCTTACAGACGCGGAGGGTGATCGACCCGATTGTACCTGTATTGATCAATACTACATAACTTGAACGAAATTCATCGCTCACTCTATCCGCCTTGGCGCAAAAATCTTCCCATATAGGGATGTTCATACATGCACGGTTCCAAACCCGAAGGTTTTAATCTTGTTCAACAATAATATGTAATTCAACATATATGTATCGGGTAATTGATGAGGTATATCAACATGTGAATAAATGCCATGGTTATCCAAGTGGGGACACTTGTATAACCATTTAGAAATTAACTTAACGTAATATATATCCGAGCTAACATGTTGATAATCAAAGCGTACATAATGCATGCGGAATAGAATAATTAAAACTTCTTACTCATGTCCATTGCATAAAGAAAATGCAAAGGTAGGATACTTGCACGATTCATTTGATTACAAATCTCAACTTAGGTTTTATCTCTTTATCACAACCTATCAATAATCGGATCATTCGCTTCGATTAGAACAATATATCTTAACACATAAGATCATTTATCTATTACAATTGAAGACATAGTCTAATCACATATTCACAAAGATCATACTTTTAGTTCCTATTCTATACTTGAAATATTTTTATACATTTTTCAAATATCTCATCCATGCTCTTCATGATGTAGCCTTTTCTTTCTATTATAGAATTACGACATTTGTTTATTGCATCGACAACTTTATCGGAGTAAATCTTGAGTCTAAGACTCTTATTTTATACCTCAACATCTGTAAATATCGACATCTTAATTTTTAATCATTTTCGAAATTTCCGAAAATTGAAAAATTTAAAATAATTCAAATGTGTCACTAAAGGGCCTATAGTGATATAAGCTATTACTATAGGTGTTCTTCTTCAAATTTAGAACTTCATAATCGGTTCTCAAGTCAATTTAGTTTGGTAAATTTATAACTTTCAATTATCTAATCATAATTAAATGATTTAAACATTAAACAATTCCATTATCATTAATAGTTTAATTAATACTAAACTATTAATGAAACCATTACTAAAATATAAAAGTTATTTATAATAACTCAAACTATTTTTAAAACATTTATATTACCCTTAAATGATTTTTAAAACAATAAAAATCATTTTAAATAATTACCATTAATATTTAAATATTAATGTACTATTTATCCAAATATTAAAAGTCATTAATTATAACTTAAAATATTTTAAATCCTTAATATCCTCTTTAAATGGTTTTAAATAAGTAAAACCATTTTTAAACTATTTATTTAATAATAATTATTAAATAAACTAAATATCATTAATATTATCTTAATATCATTAATATTTAATTATTAATGAAATTATCATTTAAATATTAAAAGTTATATTTTATAACTTAAAATATTTTTAAATACCTTATTTTTATTTAAAATGATTTTTATAATATTAAAATCATTTTTAAACTAAATTATTTAATATAATCATTAAATAACTTTAATATCATTAATAATAATTAATTAATGAAATTCATCACAAAATATTAAAAGTCATCACAAATAACTCATTTACATAACCAATTCTAAGCCAAAATAAACATTGTAAACTAACTAGTTTATTAACAACACTAACTAAACTTCAAAAATTCAAACTTTAACTAACAATTAAAAATAATAACATTACAAAAATTAAATAAGAAACATACCCGGAAATACGAATTCCACAGACTGAATACGCACTTCCACGCCAAAATTTAACAAAGGAGATCTTTATAAAAAGTTCTCTCACAACAAAGCCTTTCTCAAAAAATTTGGAGGCCTTATTGTTGGTGAATGAAACAAAGGCCAAGCCCTTCTATTTATAGGTTTAGAAAATGGTGAAGTTCTCAACTTAGTCGATGTGGGACTTGGTTTATACTAATTTTTCAATAGCTCACTTTGCGATTTTCTAACGCATTGCTCATAACTCCGATTAATCTGATTTTTGGATATGTTATACATGGTATGTAAGACTATTTTTAAAAAATACGAATTACCCAATTCGGGTTCATTAGGTAGCCCAAACGTCGCGTCCAAAAGTGGACGTTCATAACAGTTTTCAATCTCGTTTCAGCTTTACCTCTTCCGCTAAAAACAGTCATAACTCTTTCATTTTAAAACATTTTGAGCGATTCTTGAGCCCACGCGAAGCTAACTTCTGGGGCTACAACTTTTATTCTTTGACCATTTCCAAATTCCGAACACATCAGCCCAGAAATTCCGTTCAAATGGACTGCACCGCACTTGTTGGGAAGTTTTGACACTACTACTTTGAAATGTCATAACTCTCTCCTCCGATATCGGATTTAGTCCGTTTCGGAGTCTATGGAAAGCTTATTCGGTGTACTATAACATACCAAAAGCCCAGAAGATTTTGAAAATATTAACTGATCAAAAAAGTGTCCCGAATAGCACATCCCGCTGCTGACTTTCAGTTTTGACACATTTCCTTCCAATCACCGTAATTCCCTCATCCGAGGTCGGAATGAGGTCATTCCAAAGCCTATGGCTTCCTAACTCAGTGCACTACAACATATCAAAAGCCCAGACCTTTTAAAGCACAAAAAGTGGACGAGAATGCCCCCATTACAGACTGCCCAAAAATAGTTTATCGTGATCGGTCAACCATGTTTGACCATCTATAACTTCTAATCTATACATGATGTGGACTTGATTCTTTTTGCAGATTAAAGACCACATATTAGACTACACATAACAACTTTTGAAGAACAAAACTCATGATCGAGCAAAGAGTTATGGCCTCTGACATTTGGTGAAAAAATAACAGAATTCAGTTTTTCCAACTTGCTTAAATCTTCAAATTCGTGCACTTTGATGTTATGGGTCTTTGATTTATCAACCCATATCATCAATTAACATTCTATTACACAAATTTAAACAATCAATTGTATCAAATAACATCGAATCAAAGGATTTCTAGGTTTAGTGTTCTTATACCCTTTTTGCCAAAAATTCTTGATTCTTGCTTCTGATTTGTTATGGGTGATGGTTGGGCGTTGTTTAAGAGTGTATGGGCAATCTTGTACAAGGCAATTAAATGTAATATTTAATCACTAGATTTAATTCTTATAATTTACCAATTAACTTCTATCCTTTGATAAATTAAAACACTTATACAATAACATCGAAATTAAACCCCAATTAAAATTAGGGTTTCTCAACGTCATCAATTAGAGTTTCTAATTGACCATTAGTGGTTCTTTAATTATCGTGTATGTTACTAACACGATTAAGTTCTGATTTCTAATTTCAACTGCTTAGGGTTATAATAATTAGGGTTTGTCCTAATTATCGACGTCTGACAATAATTAGGGTTTCTTCTAATTATCGATATTCTTATTCACAGTAACTTCATATACACAGTCACTACTCAGAAATATCCCATAACTGAGTTTAATAATTAGGGTTTCACAACACGGTAATATGCTATGACCTAATTGACCGTCGTTGCTCGATATTATCTGTCATCACATATACCCAAAGACATAATTATGGTACTGTAAAATCATTATATAAGTAATATAATATTATTATTCTCATCTCTTGATCACAATCCCAATCCAGGGTTTGGATCTCATGTCTGACTTATTCTTCGTACACAGCATCAATAATCAAGTTAAAATAATTAACTTAAATATTCGAACAATTCATATAATAAAATATTTATTATATAAATCTAATTATCACTTCATATATTATTTCCAATCATGTTTTCATGGAAAATAATTAATAAAAACATTTAAAACTACGAAATTTATTATCATATAATTTGTGGTAATTAATAATTCCAAAATTATTTCTAATTTTTCAAGTAATAAATGTATTCGCATTTATCGTTCACTTTACTTGACACTTAGTCTCGTCATTAAATAAAAAAAAAAAAAATTTATACGCAAAATTTCTTATTTATTTTATATAGAAAATCTCGAGTTATTACAGTATACGTTGACTTAAAAGTCGTCTAAGCTATTTGACCCAGCTAAACACAGATTTAGAAATATTGTTGAACATAATATAACTATATTGTATCCAACCAGATTGTTTTGGTTCGGATTCCCGACTAAGTATGAACATCCCAAACATGGAAAAACTTTTGTGCACCTAAGGTGGATAAGATGAACGATAATATCGTTCTTGCATGTAGCATTGATAAATACAGGGCATAACGGGCTGATCACCCCCCATGCCTGTAAGTTATGATGGTTTACAAATAATGTTCTATTTAACCTTTTCAAAAATAGAAAATAATGTCCATAGTCTGTCACATGATATCTAGTTATAGTCAGTACGTAGTTTTAAAATTTTGATATAGAATTGATATGTTGTTATTATTAGTTCAACTTACTTCACAACTGTTGATTCATTGTAAAAGTGTCATCCAAAGAAAACATTTAATCCTTCAGCTAATATTTATTGTTGTTATTACTTGATGGGCAATCAAATGCTCATTCTTGCTTTAAATTTAAATATTTTCAGCTAAGTATGATCAACTCGAAGGATCAGGCAAGAACAAGGGGAATGGAAAGCTGTTCGAATGAGTTTTATAATATTCTATGTAATAGTTAAAGTTTATTAAGACAATGATATTTATTATCTATGATGTAATGAATGTTTAAAGGTCGCGTATCTGGGATTTAGACTCTGATTTATGTAAATTAAATTTGGTATCTATATTATTGTTATTATTATTAATATTATTTCACTCATAGAAATGGTATCGTGAAGCACCAAGTTTGAGTTTCAAGTACCTGAATTTAGGGGCGAAACTATTTCGCTTGTGGTTCGACGGACCATCTGATGAAAGATTGCACAAAGAAATGAAGTAGCGGAGGAAGCAACCAACAAGGAAGAAGTGGAAAACTGATGATTGGCGGACAGACGCCATCTAACCATCCAACTGCCAGAACGTTTAATATGACCATCCAGGACGCAGTAGCTGTAAAGGACATTGTGTTAGGTATCATCCCGATCAATAATATAAATGTGTATGTATTATTTAATTCGGGTGCCACTAGTTCTTTTGTATCTGAGGAATTTGCTAGTCGACTAAATTTACCCCGAGAACGATTAGGAAATTATTTAACGTAGAAGTTGCGAATAAGAAAGTAATCCCTGTAGAGTATATTTATCAAAATTATCGCGTAAATATTAGAAATCATGAACTAAGCATAGACTTGATCCCGATAATATTGGGAAAGTTTGACGTAATAGTGGGAATGGATTGGTTATATAACCATGTTGCGATAATTGACTATCAGAATAAAAGTGTGAACCTTTAGACTCCAAATATGTCTAAGGTGGTATTTTATGGTAGCTCATTGCTTAAGCAATTGTGTTTTCTTACGATGATGCAGGCTAAGAAATTGATAAGAAAAGGATGTGTAGGTTACTTAGCGTACATTGTTGATACTCAAAAAAAGGGAGTAGAATTAAGGATATATCCATAGTAAGGGAATTTCAAGATGTATTTTTGAACGATCTGCCTGGTCTTCTGCCAAACAGAGAAATCGAATTCATAATAGATTTAGCACCAGGAAAGACACTGATTTCGAAAACCCCATACCGTATGGCGCCAGTAGAAATGAAGGAATTGATGATACAATTGCAAGAGTTGCTGGATAAGGGTTACATATACCGAGTGTGTCTCCTTGGGGAGCACCAGTGTTGTTTGTAAAGAAGAAGGGTGGATCAATGAGGCTTTGTATCGATTATTGAGAATTGAACAGAGTGACGATTAAGAATAGATATCCGTTGCATAGGATAGACGACCTTTTCGACTAATTAAAGGGAGCCTAGTGTTTCTTGAAGATAGATTTATGAATGGGTTATCACCAGTTTAAAGTTCGGGAGGAGGATGTATCAAATATGGCGTTTTGAACTCGTTCCAAACATTTTGAATTTTTGGTAATGTTATTCAGGTTGACAAATGCTCCGACATCGTTTATGGACCTAATGAATAGAGTCTTCAAGCCATTCTTAGATAAATTCGTAGTAGATTTCATCGACGATATATTAATCTACTCGAAGATGGAAGAAGAACACGCCAAACATCTGAAGATGGTTCTAGAGGCGCTAAGAAAAGAGAAGTTGTATGTGAAATTTTCTAAGTGTGAATTTTGGATGGAGAAAGTTTAATTCTTAGGACACGTGGTGGATAAGGATAGAATTCTGTAGACCCTGCGAAAGTAGAAGCAGCAAGTAATTGGGAGCAACCGAAGACGCTAATCAAAGTAAGAAGTTTCTTAGGGTTAGCTAGGTACTATCGAAGATTTATCCAGAAATTTTCTAAGATAGCAACCCCATTGACCAATCTAACAAGGAAGATGGTGAAGTTCGTGTGGACGGACAAGTGCGAAGAGAGTTTTCAGGAGCTGAAAATGAAATTGAGCGAAGCGCCTGTATTATCATTACTAGATGATACAGGAGGATTTGTGGTGTATAGTGATGCATCGCATAAAGGACTGGGCACGTACTAATGTAACATGGCGAGGTCATTGCGTATGCGTCATGACAATTGAAGGATTACGAAACACGATACCTTACTCATGACTTAGAGTTAGCGGCATTAGTTTTCACGTTGAAGATTTGGAGACCTTATTTGTATGGAGAGAAATGTGAGATATACACGGACCACAAGAGTCTGAAATATATCTTCACACAGAAGGAGTTGAACATACGACAAAGAAGGTGGTTAGAATTAATCAAGGATTATGATTGCAATATTCTTTATCACCTAGGAAACGCAAATGTAGTAGCCAACGCGCTAAGTAGGAAAGGAAGAGAGAAGTTATTTCAATTAACAACTTAGGAGGAGTTAATAAGGGATATGGAGAAATTGGAGATAGAAGTGAAGGGGCAGGAGAGGTCTGAAGAAAAATTGTTTGCAGTGGAAGCTCGTCCAACCTTCTTGGACAGAGTAAAGGAATCACAAAAAAAGGATAAAGAATGTGAGAAAATCAGGGAGAGGATCACAAGAAATGAGGAAGAAAAATTCAAGGTGGATAAAGACGGTATTTTGAGATTCAAAGGGAGAGTGTGGGTGCCAGTTATAACCAAGTTGAGGGAAGAAATTTTGCATGAGGAACACAACACTACGTATTCCGTTCATCCAGGAGGCACGAAGATATACCGAGATTTGAGGCAATATTTTTGGTGGCCCAATCTAAAACGAGAAATTGCGGAGTGCGTTAGTAGATGTCTTACGTGTCAACGGGTCAAAGTAGAGCACTAGAGGCTGAGTGGTTACTTCAACCGTTGGAAATACCAGAGTAGAAATGGGAGCATATTACGATGGATTTCGTGGTAGGACTTCTAGTTACGTAGAAAAGTTTTGATGCCATTTGGGTTATTGTAGAGCGACTAACAAAAATGACTCATTTTCTACCGATCAAGATCCGATATAATTTGAATCAACTAGCGAATCTGTACATAAAGGAAATTGTTTCATGACATGAAGTACCAGTATCGATTGTTTCTGACCGAGATCCGTGCTTCACGTCGAAATTTTGGAAGAGCTTGCAAGAAAGGATGGGAACATAGTTAAGGTTAAGTACCGCTTATCATCCACAGACGGACGGATAAAGTGAGCGAATGATACAAACGCTGGAGGACATGCTTAGAACTTGCGTGATGGACTTCAAAGGAAGTTGGGACGAACACCTACCCCAAGTAGAATTTGCATACAATAATAGTTATCATGTGAGTATAGGCATGCCAACGTACGAAGCTCTTTACGGGAGAAAATGTATGACACCGTTGTGTTGGGATGAAGTTGGAGAGCAAAAGATGTTAGGGCTGGAATTAGTTCAACAAAGCGCAGAGGTCGTGACATTGATAAGAGCTAGATTAGTAGCTACACAAGATCGCCAAAAGAAATACGCAGACTTGCATCATCAGGACCACGACTTTGAAGTCAGAAGTCACATTTTCTTAAAAGTTTCTCCTTGGAAGGGAAAAATACGATTCAGAAAGAAGGGAAAATTGAGTCCGAGGTTCATAGGACCATCGAGATACTGAAGCGTGTGGGAGAAGTGGGGTACAAAGTTGCATTACCACCTAAGTTGGAGAATCTACTAATGCTGGAGAACGACAGCCAGAACTGATGCAAAACTTTGCAAACATGATGGCTCAGGCTATGCAGCAAGGAATACCAGCTGCAGGGAACCAACCAGACAATCGCTTGGCGAAATTCAAAGACTTCAAAGCAGTAGGACCACCAGAGTTCAGAGGATCAGCTGACCCTACAGAAGCCCAGACATGGGTGAATGAAATAGAAAAGGCGTTCATAATTGCTAGAGTAGATGAGGGGCAAAGGACCGCTTTTTCCACTTATATGATAAAAGGGGAGGCTAACTTTTGGTGGGAGGCAAATAAGACTCGGGCAGGAGAAGAAGAAATTGCTTGGGATAGGTTTAAGGATTTATTTTTCGAAAACTATCTCTCTGTTAGTATGCAGTCTAGAATGGAGGTAAAATTCCTGGAGTTAAAACAGAAAACATATTGATTCTTGAGTATATGCATGCCAAGTTTAATGAGTTGGCTAGGTTTGCTCCACATCAAGTGAGTCTGAAGCTAGAAAGGCAAGGAGGTTTGAGCGGGGCTTAAAACCACGGCTCTACTGATAAGGTGGCGATCTTGCAAATAGATACTTTTAAACACTCATGGAAAAAGGCTATCATAGTGAGCAGGGAAGTGAGGCCATGAGCCTCTACAACAAGGAGAAAAAAGAACAAGAAAGCAAGTCGGGAGGAGCGGTGAAGATAGAAAGTAGTAGTGGGAATCGGGGTGAGAAGAGGATAAGGAATTTTTCAGGGGAATGTTCAAGTGAAGCGGGAAGGTATGAAGAAGCGCATGCGGTCAAGGTCTGAATCGAGGAAAGAATCACTCTGGCGAGTGTCTAAAGGGTAAGTTCGCGTGCTTTAAGTGCGGGCAAGAGGGTCATATCTCTCCCAATCGCCCCAACTCAAGGAAGATCGATGGATGCTTCATGTCTTCGATCATCGAGCATCAGTGAAGAACTGTCCCAAAGAGGGAATGGAGGCGGAAACATAACCACCTAAGAAATAGTGGTTCTTTAGCAACAACAGACCACACTCAACCAAGACCCCAACGTTAGCAACTCAGGGTCTACAACATGACGGTCCGGGATACATTGGCGGTACCGAGAGCGAACTCCAAAAGCTATGTGAATCACTTATATATCTTATATGTTTTCCTATATATATATATATATATATATATAGTAAGTGATTTTATAAAGAAATTTTGAGTTCTTTTAGAAATCAAATTTCGCCTAATCGAGTATTGTGAAGAATAGTTAAAGATCGATTCGATCAAGTATGATCGAGGTCTACGTCTTGATGATTATATGTGCTATGTACCCTTATGCTTATGAGTTTTAGAGCGGTGATTCCGGGGACTAATCCTTATAAGGAGGTGAATGTAATAACCCGAGATTTCCTAAATAAAATAATTAAGAAATTTTGCGTATATTTTTTTTTTTATTTATTTAATGAGCGAGAATAAGTGTCTAGTAATGTGAACGATAAATATGAATATATTTATTACTTGAAAAATTAGAAATAATTTTGGAATAATTAATTACTACAAATTATAATTAATTTACAGAAGCAAAAATGTTTTTATTAATTATTTTTCCATGATAACATGATTGGAAATAATATATGAAGTGATAATTAGAACTTATATAATATATATTTTGTTATATGAATTATTCAGAATATTTAAATCAACTATTATTGATATGCGAAAGAAAAGTCAGGTATGAGATCCAAACCCTGAATTGGGATTGTGATCAAGAGATGAGAATAATAATATTATATTATTATTATAATGATTTTACAATACAATAATTATGTAATCGTATATATGTGGACGAATATTATTGAAAGAATGATGGCGATTAATTAGGTCATAAAGATATTACCGTGAAGTCTTTGTAAAACCCTAATTATTAAACTCGGTTATGAGGAATGACCGAGTAGTATATGAAGTTTCTTGTGTATATGAAGTTACCGTATACACGAATGCTACATTAATTAGAAGAAAAACCCTAATTACTATTTTTACGGCGATAACTAGACAAACCCTAATTATTACAACCCTAATTCGGTTGAAGTTAGAGATCGTAATGACTTGTGTTAGATCATACACGATAATTAGAGAACCCAATGGTCAATTAGGAAACCCTAATTGATAACGTTAAGAAACCCTAATTAGAAAACCCTAATTTTCTATAGAAAACCCTAATTTAAAATTATCGGGTTTAATTACGATGTTATTATATAAATGTTTTAAATTACCAAATGATAGAAATTAATTGGTAAATGGTAAGAATTATAATCTAATGGTTAAATATTACATTTAATGGCCTTTTACAAAAATGCCCTTAGAATTATATGTGAAATGACCAAAATACCCTTTTTATCATTTTAGTGTATTATTACTTACATTGTTGATGGGATCTTGCAACAAGGATGCCCAACATGCTTACCCTACATGCTATCAACTATCAAACAAGGGAATCATCCCACTTTAGCATCCAATGTATTTAAATTTTTTTTATAAATTAAAGAAAAGGGAAAATGCATTATTTATGTCTTATTGCTACCACTTGTCCACAAAATCCAGCCAATCCATCTAGAAATCACCTATAGGCTGTAATATTACCATCAATCAACCATTATAATCATTTCATGCATTATTTTATGGATCCAAGAGAGAGAAATGCACCATTTTTGGCCTATTTATTCACAAGCACTTAGCTTCATTCTCCGAAGCTTAAACCTACGAAATTCTCTTAACATATCAGTCTATAAACAAGCCCCATTCACACCAATAACAAATCAGTAGCCAAAAATCAGAATCAAAGCTTAAAAAGGTATAAACCCTAAGCTTGATTTTTCTTAAACTTTTGGTGTTAGATGTTATGTTTAAATGTTAAAACATGTTGATTATAGTGTCTAAGGATGATCTGGGTTGCTTGATGTTGATTCCATAACATTCGAAGCTTTCGATTTGAAGATCTTCAAAATCTGAAATTTTCATTTTTCGTGTTACGACAACAAATGTCGAGGCTATAACTCTTTGGTCGATCACGAGGTTTGTTGTTTAAAAGTTTTTATACGTAGCCTGATATGTGGTCTTTAATCTCCAAAAGGAATCAAGTTCATAGATATTGTAGATCGGGATTTATAAGCGGTCAAAGTAGGTTGACCTAAGCATTGACCTATTGTTTTTCAAACCCGAAAATATTCTAAGTGTCCGTAAAATATTTTTTGGCAAATGTCGAATTATATCTCTGGGTCATCTTTAATGTGTTTTGTGTTCTAAAGGTTGATATGTGTAGCTTGTTATGTGGTATTTAACCTCCAAAAGAATCAAGTCCATATATATTACGGATTAAGAGTTATTTAAGGTCAAAGTGGGTTGATGGGCAGATTGACCGAAAAATTCTCAATGAAATTCGTAATTTTTCTAAGTGTTAATTTTTCTGACAAGGTTTGACCATACTTTAGATGCTTGATTTCTTGTTTTTATGATGCTTTTAAGTGTTAGCGTTGTAGTCCTACATGTTGTCTACACACTGGAATTGATAGATCACATAAACGTTACACGATCATCAAGTTATAGAGGTCCAAAGTAGGCACCTCGAACTGTTCTTCGTGAAGAACAGCTTTGGTAGCTACTTTGATGGCTGATTTATCCCAGATCTGAGGTTTGTTTAGAGGTTATGATTATTGGAGATTGTAGTCTGGTAATTCCTCTACAAGACCCAATTTATAGATTGTCCAAATTCGTTAAGATGAGAGAGTTATGCACGGTCAAAGTAGCCCACTCGGTTCTGCCTTATGAAGATCTGGGTAGGCTCAAGAACACCTATAGCGACAGTTACTGTCACTATAGGGCCTTTAGCGACGATTTTAATTATTTTAATTTCGATTTTCCGAAATTAATTTAAAAATTAGAAAAATTAGTTTTAATTATTAAAAATACCAAATTAATTATGAAAAATTATTTTAAAGTCTGAAAAATAGTTTTTAATTATTTTGAGTATATTTCATAAATATTTAATATTTTTGAAATATAAAAGGTATTTATTTATTTAATTATAATATTAAATAAATGATTTAAAAATAGTTTTAATTCATGAAAATCATGAAAAATTATTTTATGGTATAAGAAAATATTTTGAGTTATTTTCCATGACTTTTAATATTTTGTGATGAATTTCATTAATTAATTAATATTAATGATATTAAAGTTATTTATTGATTATATTAAATAATTAGTTTAAAAATGATTTTAATATTTTAAAAATCATTTTAAATGAAAATAAAGTATTTAAAGATATTTTGAGTTATAAAATATAACTTTTAATATTTAGAAGATAATTTCATTGATAATTATATATTAATGATATTTAGTTAATGATTTGTGATATTAAGTTTATTTAATATTTATATTAAATAAATAGTTTAAAAATGGTTTTATTTATTTAAAAATCATTTAAAGAGGATATTAAGGATTTAAAAATATTTTAAGTTATAATTAATGACTTTTAATATTTGGATAAATAGTACATTAATATTTAAATATTAATGATAATTATTTAAAAATGATTTTAATTATTTTAAGAATCATTTAAGGGTATTATAAATGTTTTAAAATAGTTTGAGTTATTATAAATAACTTTTATATTTTGGCAATGGTTTCATTAATAGTTTAATATAAATTAATTATTAATGATAATGGAATTGTTTAATGTTTAAGTCATTTAATTATGATTCCGATGTTTGAAAGTTATAATGGCCCAAACTAATTTTACTAGAGAACCTAGGTTATGAAGTCCAGATTTGATGAAGAGCACCCATAGTAATGATGATTATATCACTATAAGCCCTTGAGTGATGATTTGATTTATTTTAAATTTTTCAATTTACGGAAAATTCGAAAATGATTAAAAGTAAAATGTCCGATATTTACAGGATGTTGAGGTATAGAATAAGAGTCTTAGACTCAAGATTATTTGCAAATAAAAGTCATGCTTAGATGCACAAACAAATGCCGTAATTCCTATAATAGAAAGAAAAGGCTTTGTAAGAACATGGATGAGATATTTGAAAATGTATAAAAGTATAGAATAGAAAGTATGATCACTGCGATTATGTGATGACGTGATTAGACTATGTGCTGACCGTAATTGACAGTACTATGTGTTATGATATATTGTTCTAATCGAACGAATGACCTGCTTATTGATAGGTTGTGATAAAGAGATAAGACCTAAGTTGAGATTTGTAATCAAGAATCGATGCAAGTATATCCTACCTTTGCATTTCCTTTATCTGATGGACATGAGTAAGAAGTTTCGTAATTATTCTATTCTGTCATGCATTTTTGTATGCTTTGATTATCAACATGTTAGCTCAGATATATATTCTGTTAAGTTGATTTCTAAATGGTTATACAAGTGTCCCCACTTGGATAATCATGGCATTTATTCACATGTTGATACACTTTTTCAATTACCCGTATATATATATGTTGAATTACATATTATTGTTGAGCAAGATTAAAAACCTTCGGGTTTGGAACCAGGCATGTATGAACATCCCGATAATGGAAAAATTTTTATGCGCTTCGGCGGACAAAGGGTGAGCGATGAATTTCGTTCAAGTTATGTAGTATTGATCAATACAGGGTACAACGGGGCTGATCACCCTCCGTGCCCGTAAGTTATCTTGGGTTTATGGATGAATTTACGCTAAACCTTTTCGAAAATGAAAACCATGTTCATAGTATGTTTCTTAAACCCTATTCATGGGTGGAGCCTCATTTCAAGAATTTGAAAGAGAGTTGTTATGTGAATCTTTTATCAAGATGATTACTTCACAACTTTTTGCTTCGTTGTTGAAGTGTTATGTAAAGAGAATACTTATATTCTTTCAAACATATATATAATTGCTATTACTTGTTTGGGCACTCAAATGCTCATCCTTGCTTAAATTAAATATTTTCATTATGTATGAGCAACTCAAGGCTCGAGCACGCAACAAAGGAAAAGGAAAGTCGATCGAATAAGTGTGTATTATGAGTTAATGGTTATAGTTGCATTGGTATCTATTCAAGTATTGTAAGGAATGTATTTGAAGGTCTCAAATACAGGGAAGTAAACTTTGATATATGTAAATTAAGTTTGAATGTAATATTACTATTGTATTATTTAGCTTATAGAAATGGTATCGTGAAGCACTGAGTTCGGGTTTCAAGTACCCGGATTCGGGGGCGTCACAGGAACGATACTCTACTTTCACTTTATTACTTGTTGACCGTGTATACTTGCACGTATTCATTGATTAAAATCGATCAACAAGTTTTTGGCGCGCCATTGATTCTTAGAATTAATTTAATAATTATTTACCAATATTAATTTCAATCAAATTAGTCTTAATTTAAACATTTTTATTTTTATTTTAATTCTCTTTCTATATTTCTCTCTTTTTGTTACCATGGATGACTTTGTGTATCAATGGCCATACACGAACATGACTCAACCAAGGGGAGTGGAGATTGAAAGACTAGAAACTTTCTGCATTGTCGGCCTGATTGAGACACTTTCGAGGATGTTTGAAGCTTTTGAAGCTCGGTAACAAAGTATGGTGGTTACTTGTGATTATTGTCTTTGGAAATCATATGAGTCATCAATGCACCATCGATTTCGAAAGCCGGATAAAAGATAGTGGTGATTACCCCAATAATTATGTCTATCCCAACAACTATCATCGATTGGGGTATCACCGGATTTTTCATGGAGTAACAATCAAGATCAATTTTATGCTCCAAGTCCAACATACCCACGAGGATTTCTTGTGTCCACCTCCACTACAACGGAAGAACATTCAAATTGGGAGGAAGCCTTGGAAAAATTTATTAAAGCTTACGAAAAAAGGAATGAGGAACAAGACAAGAAAATGAATCAAGTAGAATTTGAATTTGCAAAGCCAAGGGGCGTTGATCAAGAATTTGGAAAATCAAGTGGAACAGATAGCACATGCGTTGAACAACCGTCCTCAATACACCTGGCCCTATGACATGGATTCCGAGCCCGATGGTGAGCCCGAGCCAAATCTACAACTGGATGAGCCACGAGATGAAAAAGAGGAGACAAGTGGGGATAATGACAACAAGGTCGGTGAAGAACTAATTGTGAGAACCAATGATGATGAGCCAATGTTATTTATGCCTCAAGTGCCTTCTCCTCCACGCTTTAAGAGTCCGGTTAGATTTGCAAAACCTTGTCCGATTGATAGTCATGTAAATCTTAATACTCTCTGTGATGTAAAAGCAAGTACACCTTGAAACCATGGTGCGATGAGCTAGAGAAGATAGAAGAAGAAATTGTTGTGTCCGACAAGCCTCTATGCCGAAAATATTCATGAGAACACTGATGGAGAAACCACCTAGATCTTTGGGCGTTCTTGAATGTGATCTTATCTCAAAAAAGCATTCTAGGTGACTTTAATACAATGGCTATTACAAATGGGAACCTACCAAAAGCTATATTATTTCCGATGGATGGAGGGTTCCTCAACTTTAAGTAGGGGAATTGGATAGAGAATTGAAGAAGTCAAATGAGACTATAAAATAAGCACTTATTGGGAGGCAACCCAAGTTTAATTTTTATTTTTAGTTTTTATTAAGTTTTATATTAGTAGTTTTGAATTTGCATTTATTTAGGATTTAATAAAATTGCTTCTATCATGGTTTTACTGAGTTATTCAAGTCAAATTCAAGTGTGGTGCCCAATTTGTTCCATGTGCTTAGCCTATTCTCCAAACTTAAGCGGAACGGAGGAAGATTGCTATATTTTTAGGAAGTCCTCTTGCTTTAATTTTTTCTATTTCAGGTCATTGAGGACAATGTCTAGTTTAATTTTGGGGGCATTTTAGTGTCGTATTGCATATAGTTAGTTATTTACATTGTAGTTCGTTATGTTTTCAAGTTATTTACATTTAGTTGTTGCATTCGTTTTTTTTGTTTAAAAAAATTAAATTAAAAAAATCAAAAATAGTAGTTAGTTTACTATGTTTGTTGCAGATTAGTTTATATTTGCATGATTCCAACTGATTAGATAGTAAAAGTCTATTTTGGCCAATGATGAGACTGGAGTTAAGTAGATAAGTATAGTATTGAATATTCAGGCTTTGATGTGATTTCTTGCTATGAATTGAATCTTTTCTTGTTTGAAACTGGTATAATCAAGGTTAGCACGTTAATAACAGCTATGTTAACTGATTAAGTTTAAATTGATACATAATGGATTTCTTAAGTATAATACTAGTGTGAAGGAATGAAAGACATGAATAAAGCGAGAGATAGCTAAATTTTGATAAAAACTTAAGTTTGGGGAAATTTTGGGGTATAAAAGCTTTAAAAAAAAAAAACATGTTGAGTCTTGTGGTGGGTTGAGGAGAAACACTCCCCATAAACACAAGCGTGAGATGGAGCGTAAAACGCACTCACCAACCATCTATAACAAAAAAAGAGAAAAAGAAAAAAAAAAATTACTGTAGCTAGTTTTGTTTGGGGCCTTTGTTACTTGAGTAAGCACGCTTTAGAAAGGGTATCTTAAAACCTAGCGCCTAAGGTCTTATATGGTCCAGGGAGTCGTTGGTCGGCTTCGCTAAGGGGGTGACATCATTAGCCTAATGGAATGAGACATTGCACGAGTTATGGTTAAAACAAAAAAAATAAAAAAAGCGGAAAAAGAGCAAAAAGCCCCGTAATGAAAAGTAAAGCATAAGTATCCCAGTTGGACTCTTGAACTTGGTGGATGTTTGACTTTAGTTGGATATAGCTTGTTCGTAAATTTTGTGAATTTGCACTGTATGATGCCTTCAAAGATATCTATTATGTCTTAAATTTGATTTTATATCAGTTAACATTGTTGTGGAGCACACACACACTATATCAATGATAACGATCTAAGATTTGATGATTGATTGGGAAATTACCGATTTGTTTTAATATGATGTATTATCATGTTTACTTGATTTCTCTAAGGCCGATTGAATAGACATGTTTACGTCATTCTTTGTTGGATTCAGTGAGGCATATAGATTAGTTTCATTACATTACATTGCATTGCATAACATTTTTGTGTTTTTGCTTGAGGACAAGCAAAGATTTAAGTTTGGGGGTATTTGATGAGTGAGTTTTATACCCATGAATTGGATACATTCGGGCTTAATTTATTGTTGTTCTTAAGTTTTTTAGGATGTTTTTATGTGTTTGTGTCTATTCATGCATGTTTTATGTTATTTTATAGGAATTGGGACAAAAGTTACATGGATCGATGTTTGGGGTGGCTAGATTCGCGTTTTCGGCTTGCCATTTACACAGCAGCCACTTCGGAGCAAATTTGACTATAGCTCCTGACATTATTTCGACAAACTTCAAGAATTAAAGTTGTAGATCTACTTATCCTCTTTCCGGAACATCTTGAATCATTGAAATCGGAGTTCGGACGAAGAAGTTATGGCCATTTTCCCAAAGGACGTCGGAGCGAGAAAATGTCGATTTTTGGGCCGACAAGGGAGGGCGCTATTCTTAGTGCATTTTCCAGCCACGAGGCGCTATAAGGCGAACTCATTGTAGCCGTGCCCAATGCGCTGGGGTGTCTTTGGGGAGGGTTTGGTGCGGCTGGACGCCGCGTTTTGGGCGAATTTTGATACCTTTTAGACTCCAAATTGGATTGGGTTTGTTCCTAAACTAAAATTGGACTTGTAACCTATAAATACATGATGTAAGGCATAAAATAAAGGGAGATTACATAGCTTAGCCTAGATTAAACACTCCTTTAGATTAGAAAATAACCCTAGTTCTTATTAGTTTTGGAGATTGAAGCAACTTGGAGACCATTGAAGATCAAGAAGCAAGAAGCGAGAGGGGAGCATCGATTTCTTGACAATGATTCTATTCTCTTCTCTCATCTTACTTTTATCTTTTGATGTCTATTCGCCTCGGATTCTTGGTTTTAATTCATTAATTATGAACTAACTATTTTTGAGATTTCAATTGAACTTTTATGGCTATGAATTAGTTATTCATTATATTCTAATTATTTATGTTAAAGTGAGTTGTTTATCTTGTCTTGTGCTTATTGCTTAATTATCGATCAATAATTACTTTGTTACTCTAGAAGGAATTGGAAGAGGAATTATAGGGTTAGAATCGGGCATGATATCATGTGACTTAGTTATTTGCACAAAGAATAATTAGGTTTGTGAATAGAATGGAAATATCTTTTCATGCGCATGTAACACATAAGGAATTGGGATTATAACGAAGTTTAATTCAATTATTTTGCATAGGAATATAGCAAAATTAATCTGGATTAAATAGAAGGCAATTGATCACTTGGAAAAGGGCTTTTGGCATTTGAGAGTTCCTGTTAACAATTCAGTAGACATAATAATTGGGATAATTGGATAATTGATTTATAGTTCATAATTGGGGATATTGGAGTCTTAATCCTTATTTACCTAAATTTAATCAAATCTTAGTTATTTATTTGCTTTCTTTAGACTAATCTCTTTTAATTGTTTAATTTAGTTTTCTTAATTAGAAAAATAATGATTTGAGATTGTTTAAATAAAATTAGTTTGGTTAAGAATTAGTACTTGGTGATTTTTATTAAATAATTCCTCGTGGGAACGATACTCTACTTTCACTTTATTACTTGTTGATCGTGTATACTTGCACGTATTCATTGATTGCGAAATCGATCAACACTAGTCTTCAAGGGTAAGACTCTTGTCTAATACATCTTCATCTATATCATTGTAGGGTGATAAGAGAAGTGTAATTTAAAGAACTTGTATACTAAGAACATGTAAGAAGTAGTTAATGAAGGGATTTAAGCCGAAGAAGTTATGAATAAGCAACTTGAATCTAAACAAGTTAATAAATTATGATGAACTTGTCATATGATATTAGTATGTTCAATATGATGTGATAACATTGAGTAAAGGAATTAAGTCCATATTAAGTCATAAGAAATGGAATTTTTTTAGTTTATAAGTTGAATAAGTCATGAACTTATGAGAATAAGTCAAAACTTACTTTGAAAATTAGTTGATATAATAAGTGGCTTAAAATGATCATATGATGGTCAAAATCCATTTATAAAGACAATCAAATCATTAGTAATAAGGTTTTGCCGGAAGTTCACACGATTGGACGATAATCGTCAAATTCGTGAACTTCTCGGAATGGAAGTCATATTTTGTGTTTGAGCTCAGAAACGTTGGTTTTCGATGGAGACAAGTCATATTTTGCATTATAGAGTTGCGGACTCGAAAATGGCTGGATTCCGACTTAGAACGAAGAAACGAGCGTTGAACGTTAACGAATGTTTATCGTTTCGTTAAAAATGAACTAATAGGTGAAATTTTAGCAAACGAAGTCAAATAGATAAAATTCTTACATGAACATGTAGAGTATGTAATTTGTGAACCGTAGGCTCTTGAACGAGCCAATTTAGACTTATAACGAAGAAGTTATTGCGTCCGGGAGTTTTGCAAAATTTAGAATTCTGTCAAATTTTTCTGAGGCACAGAGTTGGCGCCACGGCGCCAACCCAAGGCCAAAATGTGGCACTGCAGCGCCGGCACAGTGTCTCAACCTACTAAACTTTCGCGCCGTAGCGCAAAATAAAGCACAAGAACTCACGCCGCAACGCCGAGTCCGGTTTTTACCTTCTACAGAGTGGCGCCGCAGCGCAGCTTAGAGAGGAAAGGGTGGCGCCACAACGCCAACCCTAGGGTTTGGACAGTGATGAAGGTTTACAAGTATAGCATGAATAGTAACTCAGTTGTAATGAACGGAGGAACTTAATAAGGCATTGTAAGGTATTGTTAAACCTTATTTATGTTGTCTAAAGGTTGAAGATAAGTAATCAAACATGAACGTAATGACAATGTAAATTATATTAGAAAGCTAAAATCAATAATAACAAATCTAATTCATGATTAGATTGAGAAGAAGGGTAAGATATAGTAGTATACATAATTGATTATATATAACCTAATGTGGTACGTTATGTGATCATGTATTGTAGAGACTTAGAGACTTAAAATGTACGTGTTATAAAAAGTAAGCAGACGTTGAAGGCAAGTATTCTAACCCTTGTTCCAGTTCAGTCTGGAAAAGCTTTGTAATTTATGTATCCTTTCACATGAAGTCTTGTATGATGAAGTCAAAGCCAATTCTTTCGGCTAGACTTATATTATGTTTTTATCAAGCATGGTTAATGTTTACCAAGTTATATTGGTGTGGTTTTCAAACGAAGACTGAGTATGCTAAAATGTTTAATTGTTTAACGACAGGCACGTGAGGTTGCCACAACTTAAACGTATACATGTTTAATGAATGTAGTGTTGATCAACATAGAGCACTATAAGCTGATCACCTAGACGTGCTCGTAAGTAATGTCAGACTTACGGACTTAGTGTCGGGATGTCCTTTTTAAAAGAACTTATAAAATGCTTAAGGTCTTGGACCAGAATTGATGTTTTACTGAATATTATTGTTGTAAAACGTTTTGAATGAAAAGAATTACTATTTCGAATTATCGATAGTACTTTGTAACTATTGTTCAGTTATTGAAGATATATAATTCCTATGTTTCAAGCATGTTGTTTATTAGAATTGTAATACTTGTTGAGCTAGTCATGCTCACTCTTGCTTTAACCATATGAACACAGCTAAAATCGAACGGACCGAAGGCTCCGACAAGGATAAGGGCAAGGTGAAGACGAACCCTTAGTTTTCTTAATGTAATAGTATAGAGGAATGTTTGTAATATATTGAATATTATGACAAGAACTAATGTATTGGTTATAAAGAACCTGGGGAAATGTAATATTATTTTGAATATAGAGAAGACATGTTCGTTCTTTTGAGACTTTTCAATTGAATGTATGTGTGAATGGTAGTACCGTGTAGCACCATCTGTTGGGTTGGAGGATACCCGGATTTGGGAGCGTCACAGGTTGGTATCAAAGCTTTAGGTTATAAAACTTAAGGGGGGATTTAGAAACCTTAAGTTATAACCTTAAGATAAGTCAAAGAAGTAAAAGAAGAAAATAACCTTATAAAAATGCATTATGATTATGTTATATGTTTTTATTATTCTATTAACATGTACTAATCAACTTAATTATTTTGTGTAGATGTCATGAGTAAATGGAATGCATGTAGATGGACATGCTATTAGTGAAGAGTTTGTGAACCAAGTAGAGGTCATACCAAACCCCATAGCGGGAGAGCCTGAGATAGTGGTTATTGAGTCTGGAGACTCAGAGGATATTGACCTCATGTCAGTATTTGATGGTATGATAGAGGAGGAAGTGGAGACAGTGTCCTTTAATCTAGTAGCTATAGAAGCAGAGATAGCTCTTGGGGGGTCGATGATGTCTCTGTTCATGTCAGTATTGGATAGAAATATCCACTACTGTCAAGAGGTCAAGGAACTTAAGGTAGAGCTCCAATCAGTCATAGAGGACAAGACTGATGTGGAGTCTATGTGGGAGCAGGAGCACGATGAAAGGGTTTTGGCCAATGACAAGGTCCATGAGCTGAAATGTGAGGTCTTTGAGCTCAAGGAGGAGCTAAAGACGAAACTACAGAAGATAGGGAGAGTGTCCTATATCCATAGGAGTTCTCACACAGATTTCCAGCATCAGGTAGCTGGTTATCCTTTAGAGGTGGGGGCAGACGTGGCATACTATCAACCATGATATCATTGCCGGTCTTGCCAAGGCAGATTTTGATAATGCCTTAAGGTAGATGTAATCTAGTAGTAGCTAGAGTAGTTTAAGTATGTAAATATTTTGTACTTAGTAGTGACGTAAAGCCCTCTTTTGTATAGAAAAGGGTAGTCTTTTGTAAATCCTAATTTTTGAAAAGCAATAGCGTTAAAGTAATATAATCAGCTTATGATGTGTAATGTAACCGATGTAGTATTATATTACGATGAATGAATGAATATAAGCCTTTTATGGAACACAATGTGTAATGGATGATTGAAGTTATTGTTTAATATCGAAATAGTAACTAATAACGAAATATGTTGTTTATTGCATCAGCAAAATGCCACCAAGAAGAGTGTAACGTAACAAAGGAGCTAATGTAAATCAACTGGAGGGAGGTCCGGTTAACCCTATGTAGGAGTTTGTTAACCTTTTAACAGCTGCCTTTAATAGAACAGGGGCTAATATCCCTGTAAATCCGAGAGTAGCACGAGCTACTACCTTTAAGGATTTTAAGAGCGTGGGTCCGTTGGAGTTCAAAGGAACTACAGACCCTATCGAAGCCCAAATGTGGGTAAAACAAATAGAAAAGGCATTTGTGATAGCAAATGTCGATTAGGCCCGGAAGGTTGCCTTTGCAACCTATATGATGAAGGGAGGGGCCAACTTTTGGTGGGAAGCCAATTATGCTAGGGCCGGGATCGAGAATCTAACGTGGGTGAGGTTCAAGGAGATATTCTTCGACAACTACTTTCCCACAAGCATGTAGGGAAGGATGGAGATGTGGTTTCTCGAGTTGAAACAAGGGGAAATGTCGGTTCTCTAATACGCCGCCAAGTTTAATGAACTGGCGAGGTTCGCTGCACATCAAGTGGATACCGAGGTGAGTAAGGCGCGACGGTTCGAGCAGGGCTTGAAAACCTGGCTTTATAACCGTATTTCGGTGTTCTAAAGTACTTCATTTGGGACCATTTTAGAGAAGGTGATAATCGTTGAGGGTGGTAGTCAGGCGTTGAGCCAATACCACAAGGATAAGAAGAGCAAGGGGAAAGTGGATGGGGGAGTAAAGGTCGAAGGAGCCAGCGGTAGTGGCGAGGGACAAAAGAGGAAGGTGTTCAGCTCTGGGAATACCAGAGTGAAGCAAGGAGACCCAAAGAGGAGGATGGAGTCCTACAAGACCCGTGGGAAGACTCATTTAGGAGTCTGTCTCAAGGGGAAGGCCGTGTGATACAAATGTGGATCGGAAGGGCACATCTCGCCTAACTGTCCAAGTTTGAAGAAGAACCATGAATGCTTTGTTTGTGGGTCAACTAACCACGTAGCAAAGAATTGCCCAAAGAAGGGGACGAACGGGAACCGGGGTACTAATAGCGGTAAGTTAGCTATTAGTGGTCCAACGTAGCCAGGTAGGCCGATGGGCCATACCGGAGTGAAGCAAGGAGACCCAAAGAGGAAGACGTTCAACTTTGGGAATATCGGAGTGAAGCAAGGAGACCTAAAGAGGAGGATGGAGGCCTGCAAGACCTGTGGGAAGACTCATTTAGGAGTCTGTCTCAAGGGGAAGGACATATGCTACAACTGAGGACAAGAAGGGCACATCTCGCCTAACTGTCCAAGTCCGAATTAGAACCATGGATGCTTTGTATGTGGGTCAACTGACCACATAGCAAAGAATTTTCCAAAGAAGGGGACGGACGGGAACCGGGGTACTAATAGCGGTAAGTTAGCTATTAGTGGTCCAGCGCAACCGGGTAGGCCGATGGGACGTACCTTTAACATGACAGTCCAAGATGCAGTTGCATTAGGGGACGTCATCGCAGGTATTATTCCGATTAACGACATAAATGCTTACGTGCTGTTTGATTTGGGTGCTACTTGTTCGTTTATAGCATGCGATTTGGCTAGACGATTAGGATTACTTCCCGAAAATTTGCCTATACCTTTAAATATTAAGGTAGCAAACGAAGAAATAATTCATGTTGAAGATGTTTATAGGAGTTGTTATGTAGATATACGGGGTTGTAAATTATCAGTAGATTTGATACCGATAAAGTAAGGAGAATTCGACATAATTCTAGGAATGGATTGGTTAGTTAACCATGGGAAAATTATAGATTATCAGAAGAAATGTGTGAACATTAAAATGTTAAGACAACCTCAGGTAGTATTTTACAGGAATAGATCGCTTGGACCTTCGTGTTGTCTAACCATGACACCAACTAGTATTTTACGGGAAGGGATGTGTAGGTTATCTGTGTCATGTTGTTGATACCCAGAGAGTGGTAGCAACCATGGAAAAAATACCTATAGTGAGAGAATTAATCGATGTATTTTCGAGTGAATTGTCGGGTCTTCCGCCGGATAGGGAGACAAAATTCTTAATAGACATCGTGCCAGGAGCGACACCAGTTTCCAGGGCAGCGTATCGTATGGTGCCAGTGGAGATGAAGGAGTTGATGGTGCAGTTAAAAGAACTATTGGACAGGAGGTACATTCAACCGAGTGTTTTGCTGTGGGGGGCACTGGTACTGTTTGTTAAGAAGAAGGACGGATCGTTAAGAATTTGTATCGATTACCGAGATTTGAACAAGTTAACGATAAAGAATAAATACCTATTGCCCGGGATCGATGATCTATTTGATCAGTTGAAAGGGGCTAAGTTTTTTTCTAAAATAGATTTAAGAACGAGGTATCACCAGTTGAAGGTTAGGAAGGAGGATGTACCAAAGATAGCATTCAGGACTCGTTATGGTCATTACGAGTTTCTAGTGATGTCATTTGGGTTGACTAATGCACCAGCTGCATTTATGGATATGATGAACAGAGTGTTCAAACAATATTTGGACAAGTTCATCGTGGTGTTTATCGATGATATTCTAGTCTATTATAGGATGCCAGAAGATCATGCTGAACACCTAAGATTAGTGTTGGAGACACTAAGGAAGGAGAAGTTGTATGCGAAGTTCACAAAGTGTGAATTTTTGTTAGAGATGGTATAATTTTTAGGTCATGTAATTAACCATGAGGGGATTTTAGTAGATCTAGCGAAGGTGGAAGCTGTGATGAATTGGGAACAACCGAAAACGCCGACTGAGGTGCGGAGTTTCCTAGGGTTAGCGGGTTACTATCGGAGATTCATCCAAGATTTTTTGAAGATAGCTACTCCGTTGACTAACTTGACAAGGAAGACGGTGAAATACGCGTGGACTGATAAGTGTGAGGACAGTTTTCAAGAATAGAAGAAGAGGTTGAGTGAAATTTCGTAGTTTATAGCGATGCTTCGTATAGAGGACTTGGTTGCGTGCTCATGTAACATGGAATGGTCATTGCGTATGCATCTAGGCAATTGAAGGATTATGAGAAAGTTTACCCTACTCATGATCTGGAACTGGCCGCAGTAGTTTTTCCTCTAAAGATATGGAGACATTATCTTTATGGAGAAAAATGTGAGATATACACGGACCATAAGAGTCTAAAATATATCTTCACATAAAAGAAGTTGAATATAAGGCAGAGGAGATGGCTGGAGTTGATAAATGATTATAACTGTGAAATTCTATATCACCCTGGAAAAGCTAATATAGTTGTCGATGCCTTAAGTAGGAAGGGTCGGGAAATGTTGTCTTTGTTAACGGCTCAAAATGAGTTAATAACAGAGATGTCTAGGATGGAATTGGAAGTGAAGTTGCCGAGTGAAGAAGGACTAATAATGTTTGTGACGGAGATGCAATCTACCATCGTAAAAAGAGTTAAGGAGGTGCAACTCAAAACTGATGAGTGTGACTAAATAAAGGAGTGGCTAGCCAATGAAAAAGATATTAAGTATAGTCTTGATAATGAGGGATTATTAAGATTTGAAGGAAGAATTTGGGTTCCGAATGAGACGGAATTAAAGGAGCAGGTGTTACAAAAGCTCATAGTTCGAGGTTTTCAATTCATCCTGGGAGTACTAAGATGTATCAAGACCTCCGACAGAGTTTTTGGTGGCCGAACATGAAGAGAGAGATAGCTGAGTACGTAAGTAGGTGCTTGACTTGCCAGAAAGTTAAGGCCAAACATCAACGACCAAGTGGCTTGCTACAGTCATTAGAAATTCCGGAGTGGAAGTTGGAGAATATCACAATGGATTTTGTGGTGGGACTTCCGACTAAATCGAAGGGGTATGATGCGATTTGGGTAATAGTGGATCGATTGACGAAGTCGGCTCACTTTTTGCCAATTAGGGTTAAGTATAACTTAGATCAGTTAGCTAAACTCTATATTAAGGATATAATTTCTAGACATGGAGTACCAGTATCGATTGTGTCAAATCGTGATCCACGATTCAAATCGATTTTTTGGAGGAGTCTACAAGAACAATTGGGAACACAGTTGAAGCTGAGTACAACTTATCATCCACAAACTGATGGACAAAGCGAGAGAAACATTCAGACGTTGGAAGATATGTTAAGATCTTGCGTCATGGATTTCAAGGGTAGTTGGGATGATCATCTACCATTAGTGGAGTTTGCGTATAACAATAGTTATCATGCAAGCATAGGTATGCCACCTTACGAAGCTTTGTATGGGAGGAAATGTTGAACACCACTATATTGGGATGAGGTAGGAGAACGTCGAATGCTAGGACCAGAATTGGTGCAGCAAACAGCGGACATTGTCAAGATGATATAAATGCGTCTCTTAGCAGCTAAAGATAGACAGAAGAAGTTTACAGATTCACATTGAGAAAATAGAGAATTTGAAGTAGGTTCGTACGTATTTCTAAAGGTACATCCCGGGAAAGAAAAGATACATTTTGGAAAGAAGGGAAAGTTAAGTTTGAGGTTTATAGGACCTTTTGAGGTATTAAAACGGGTAGGTGAGGTAGCTTATATGATAGCATTACCTCCAGACCTAGAATGAATACATAATGTGTTTCACGTATCTGTGTTACGTCCTTATAAGCCGGATTATAAGCACGTGATAGAATATGAGCCTATTCATATCGAGAAGGACTTAGTATACGAAGAAGTGCCAATTCAAATTGTCGATAGGAAAGAACAAGTTCTGCGGAATAAAGTCATACCTTCCATGAAGGTGTTATGGAAGAACCATGATGCAGAAGAAGCAACGTGAGAATTGGAAGAAAAGATGAAAAAGAATTACCCTCATTTGTTTGTGTAATTTTTTTTATATAGCGAGATTCTGGGGACAGAATCCTTATAAGGGGGAGAGAGTGTAACGCCCCGGAAAATTGAACCTTTTGTAAATACTTTTAATAATGAATAAAATAATATTATTTATTATTAATGTGTTTTGAATGTCGTTCTATAACCTAGAAACGTCGGAACATCGCAGTATTTTAACTACGTGAATGAATTAAAGTGTTTGGATATCTAAGACAAAAATAAAAGCTAGAAAGAGAAATTTTTCAAAAAAAATTATTCATCGATTTCTGCTCGGGAATTATTTTTGAACTTTCGAGAAATACGTAACGTTATAATATCAAGATGAGTTGGATTATCTAATAATAATCTACGTGTGGAAAACGCAATATTTTGCATGCGAACGTAATTAGAGAACATTAGGAATATGAAGTTTTAAGAAGAAATGTATTGATCATATGATACGTAAGTATTATACGAGGTATTGAGAGCCAGTATGATATGAGGTATTATACTAGTATGTATGAAGATTGGAATAACGTATGTTACAAATTAATATACGAGCTAGAATACGAGAATTATATGTATAGTATATATGTCAAGGTTTTTAAATTAAATGAAATGGACTTGTGGGATTATTAGCATATTGGTAGAAGTCCAATAGGAATTGGATGTGAAAGCCCAAGTGTTTGATAATTAAGAGTCCTAGCTAAAGTAATACAAGCCCAATAAGAATAAGCTAAATTAATTGAAGTAAGCCCAATGTCATGATCCATTGGATAAATAGGATCCATGGAGCAACCCATGGGTGAATTGATGGGCAAGAACTTTATGTGATGGCCAAGTACTTTATGTGATGATCAAGTGTGGGATAAGTGTTGTGATGAGCAAGAAAGATGAGTGGCTAGCAAGTTTACTTAGTGGATAAGTAATGAATATTAAGGAGGTTAGTAAAGAGGTTAGTTGAGGAGGTGGGGTGATTAATGACTAGTATGCCCTCCCCTTGGCTCTCCTATAAATAGGAGAAGTTGCTAGTCATTATTCATTGTTCAACTTTCACCCAATATAAATCAACTTAAGTGTTAGAGAGAATAAGCACTTTATAAGCCAAAGCATCCTTTGCTAGATTTTCAAAGAGAAGAGAAGTACTAGTCTTCAAGGGTAAGACTCTTGTCTAATACATCTTCATCTATATCATTGTAGGGTGATAAGAGAAGTGTAATTTAAAGAACTTGTATGCTAAGAACATGTAAATAGTAGTTAATGAAGGGATTTAATCCGAAGAAGTTATGAATAAATAACTTGAATCTAAACAAGTTAATAAATTATGATGAACTTGTCATATGATTGTCATATGATGTTAGTATGTTCAATATGATGTGAGACCATTGAGTAAAGGACTTAAGTCCATACTAAGTCATAAGAAATGGAATTTTTTTAGTTTATAAGTTGAATAAGTCATGAACTTATGAGAATAAGTCAAAACTTACTTTGAAAAGAAGTTGATATAATAAGTGGCTTCAAATGTTCATATGATGGTTAAAATCCATTTAGAAAGATAATCAAATCGTTAGTAATAAGGTTTTGCCGGAAGTTCACACGATTGGACGATAATCGTCGAATTTATAAACTTCTCGGAATGGAAGTCATATTTTGTGTTTGAGCTCAAAAACGTTTGTTTTTGATGGAGACAAGTCATATTTGGAATTATAGAGTTACGTACTCGAAAATGTCTGGATTCCGACTTAGAACGAAGAAACGAGTGTTGAACGTTTACGAATGTTTATCGTTTTGTTAAAAATGAACTAATAGGTGAAATTTTAGCAAATGAAGTAAAAATAGATAAACTTCTTGTATGAACGTGTAGAGTATGTAATTTGTGGACCGTAGGCTCTTGAACGAGCCAATTCGGACTTATAACGAAGAAGTTATGCGTCTGGGAGTTTCACAAAATTTAGAAGTCTGTCAAATTTTTCTGAGGCACAAAGTTGGCACCACGACGCCAACCCAAGACCAAAATGTGACGCTGCAGCTGCGCGTTGTACGATGTCTCAACCTATTGAACTTTCGTGCTATGACAATACGACATGAAAACTATAAGGACTCATGTGCGCGACCGAGAGTTCGATCTTTACGTTCTGCAGAGTGGCGCCGTAGCGCAGCTTAGAGAGGAAAGGGTGGCACCGCAGCGCAAACCCTAGGGTTTTGACAGTGATGAAGGTTTACAAGTATAGCATGAATAGTAACTCAGTCGTAATGAACTGAGGAACTTAATAAGGCATTGTAAGGTATTGTTAAACCTTATTTATGTTGTCAAAAGGTTGAAGATAAGTAATCAAACATGAACGTAATGATAATGTAAATTATATTAGAAAGCCGGAATCGGTAATAACAAATCTAAGTCATGATTAGATTGAGAAGAAGGGTAAGACATAGTAGTATACATACTTGATTATATATAACCTAATGTGGTACGTTATGTGATCATGTATTGAAGAGACTTAGAGACTTAAAGTGTACGTGTTATAAACAGTAAACAGCCGTTGAAGGCAAGTATTCTAACCCTTGTTCCAGTTCAGTCTGAACAAGCTTTGAAATTCATGTATCTTTCACATGAAGTCTTGTATGACGAAGTCAAAGCCAATTCTTTCGGCTAGACTTATATTATGTTTTTATCAAGCATGTTTAATTTTTACCAATGTATATTGGTGTGGTTTTCAAACGAAGACTGAGTATGCTAAAATGCTTTGTCGTTTAACGACAGGCACATGAGGTTGCCACAACTTAAATGTATACACGTTTAATGAATGTAGTGTTGATCAACATAGAGTACTATAGGCTGATCACCTAGATGTGCTCGTAAGTAATGTCAGACTTACGGACTTAATGCCGGGATGTCCATTTTCAAAAGAACTTATGAAATGCTCAAGGTCTTGGACCGGAATTGATGTTTTACCGAATATTGTTGTTGTAAAACGTTTTGAATGAAAAGAAGTACTATTTTGAATTATCGATAGTACTTCGTAACTATTGTTCAGTTATTGATGATATATAATTCCTATGTTTTAACCATGTTGTTTATTAGAATTGTAGTACTTGATAAGCTAGTCATGCTCACTCTTGCTTGAACTATATGAACACAGCTAAAATCGAACGGACCGAAGGCTCCGACAAGGATAAGGGTAAAGAGAAGACGAACCCTTAGTTTTCTTAATGTAATAGTATAGAGGAATGTTTGTAATACATTTTACAACGAAATTTGGGTTTCGTATAGAGACATCAATCATTTAGCAACAAAATTTATTGTTACAGAATAATTAAAATTTCGTTGCTAAAAACCCCATTTCGTTGCAAAAGCCTGCTAATTGACAACGAAATGAACTCTTTTTTTTCAACAACCATGCATTTTTGTTGCAATTTACACCATTTTGCAAGGACATTTTTAGTTGCAGTAAATTATGAAAATTGTTGCCTAAGCTTGTTTTCGTTGCGGAATGTAAACTTTTTAGCAACGATTTTCGTTGCTGATTATATTATTTGGCAACGACATTATGCTGAATTAGCAACGAAAATGTTTATTGCTGGTTATTTTTCAATAGCAACGAAAGTCATCGATTAGCAACGACATTATATGTTGCCGTTTCTTTATATGTGCAACGAAAGTTGATATGATTTGCAACGATAAAAAATGTTGCCTTTATGTTAGTATTAGCAATAATATCCTCTCCGTTATTATTAGGTTAAATTTTTGTTGCCAAATATTATATTTTTAATGCCATTAGCAACGAAAATTTGTTGCTAAATGTATAAAAAATTGTTGCTATATTAAAACTTGTTCAAAATTATTTTATAAACAAAAAAATTTGTGTCTCAATAACCCCATAACAAATTATGAGAGAAATACAAAAAAACTAAAATATTATTAACTAAATAAAATCATCTGATACAATGATCATTCATCATCTTTACAATCAAACTTCGTACGACTAAAAACTACAAAGCCCATCTTAGTTGACACTATCTGCCATCAAGAGGTTAACACTAGTGCCATATATGAAAAAAAAAATCAAGAAAGAAATGTTTATAATAGAAAACAATACTTAAGCTTACACAAGAGTTTCAACCATGGTTCATTCTTCAGGTATTCTGCCAATATTAAAACAACATCAGCCCAAACCTTTGAAAATCTCTTGTCCCTCAAGTCCTGGGGGTGCATTTTGTAAGGTCATCAGCAGCACTGATAAGTGGATTTTATATACACTTATCCGGTATCTTTTACTTGAATTAGTTGTTTATATTTATGTGTCTTAGTTACTTTTCATGCATTTTGTGTTCATTTTGTAGGTTATACGTTTGGGAGCTTGCAGTGTGAGCGACTATCGTAAGTAAAAAAGCAAAGAAAAAAGTAAACCGGACATCATTTGGGCTTTCATGTTTACTTCATGTTCTTGGTTTGGAACTTAGCTTACATTGAAGAGCATCGTCTTAGCTTTCCGGAACATTTTGACTCATTCCAATCAGAGTTCGGATGCAAGAGTTATGATCGTTGTACCAACGGACGTCGAACGTCATGGTTTTGGGTGGTCATTAACACAGCAGTCACTTCAGAGACAATTTAAGTATATTTCCGGACCTTATTTTGAAACACTAAAAGAATGAAAGTTGTAGATCTACTTCTCCTCTTTCTGGATCATCTTGAATCATCGAAATCGGAGTTCGGACGAATAAGTTATGGCCATTTTCCCAAAGGACGCTCGAGCGAAAAATGTCGAACATGTGGTAGCGCCGGGCGCCCATTTTTGTTTATACCCAGCGGCGGGCGCTCAGAGCAGAGTTTGAGCGTCGTGCCCAAAGGTCAAGGCCGGGAAGGCTTAGTGATGGCTCGGATGCGTTTTGGGCGAATTTTGACACCTTTTGACTCAAATTGGATTGGGTTTGTTCTAAGCTCAAAATTAGACTTGTAACCTATAAATACATGATGTAAGGCATAAAATAAAGAGAGATTACATAGCTTAGCCTAGATTAAACACTCCTTTAGATTAGAAAATAACCCTAGTTCTTATTAGTTTTGGAGATTGAAGCAACTTGGAGACCATTGAAGATCAAGAGCAAGAGCAAGAGGAGAGCATCAGATTTGCTGACAACAGATTCTATTCTCTTCTCTCATCTTACTTTTATCTTTTGATGTCTATTCAGTTGTGGATTCTTGATTTTAATTCATTAATTATGAACTAACTATTTTTGAGATTTCAATTGAACTTTTTATGGCTATGAATTAGTTATTCATTATATTCTAATTATTTATGTTAAAGTGAGTTGTTTATCTTGTCTTGTGCTTATTGCTTAATTATTTGATCAGTAATTACTTTGTTACTCTAGAAGGAATTGGAAGAGGAATTCTAGGGTTAGAACTGGGCATGATATCATGTGACTTAGTTATTTGCATGGTGAAAAATTAGGTTTGTGAATTGAATGGAAATATCTGTTCGCCGCATGTAACACGCAAGGAATTGGGATTGGAAAGAGTTTAATTCAATTGTTTTACATAGGAATATAGCAAGATTAATCTGGATTAAATAGAAGGCAATTGATCACTTGGAAAAAGACTTTTGGCATTTGAGAATTCCTGGTAACAATTCAGTAGGCTTGGATAATTGATTTATAATTCATAATTGGGGATATTGAAGTCTTAATCTTTATTTATTTGAATTCATTCGTTAAAATCTTAGTTTTAATTAGTTAATTTAGTTTTCTTAATTAGAAAAAACACGATTTGAGATTGTTTAAATAAAATTAGTTTGGTTAAGAATTAGAACTTGGTGATTTTTATTAAATAATTCCTCGTGGGAACGATACTCTACTTTCACTTTATTACTTGTTGACCGTGTATACTTGCACGTATTCATTGATTGCGAAATTGATTAACAAGTTTTTGGCGCCGTTGCCGGGGAATTAATTTTATAATTATTTACCAATATTAATTTCAATTAAATTAGTCTTAATTTAAACATTTTTATTTTTATTTTTAATTCTCTTTCTTTATTTCTCTCTTTTCAGGTACCATGGATGACTTTGCGTATCAATGGCCATACACGAACATGACTCAACCAAGGGGAGCGGAGATTGACAGACTCGAGAAACATTCTGCATTGTCAGAGCAGATTGAGACACTTTCGAGGATGTTTGAAGCTTTTGAAGTTCAACGTCGTCAAAGTATGGCGGTTACTTGTGATTATTGTGCTAGAAATCATATGAATCATCAATGCGCCATCAGTTTTGAGCCGGTACAGTATAGTGGTGATTACCCCAATAATTATGTCTATCCCAACAACTATCATCAGGATTGGGGGTATCACCCAGATTTTTCATGAAGTAACAATCAAGATCAATTTTATGCTCCAAGTCCAACATACCCACAGGATTTCTCGTGTCCACCTCCACTACAACAGGAAAAACATTCAAATTGGGAGGAAGCCTTGGAAAAATTTATTAAAGCTTCTGAAAAAAGGAACGAGGAACAAGACAAGAAAATGAATCAAGTAGAGCTGAATTTGCAAAGCCAAGGGGCGTTGATCAAGAATCTGGAAAATCAAGTGGAACAGATAGCACATGCGTTGAATAAACTTCCTCAATACACTTGGCCCTATGACATGGATTCCGAGACTGATGGAGAGCCCGAACAAAATCTACAACTAGATGAGCCACAAGATGTTGAAAGAGAGGAAACAATTGAGAACCAAGAAAAGGAGATCGGCGAAGATCTAACTTTGATTACCAATGAGGAGGAGCCGATGTTATTAGTGCCTCAAGTTCTTTCTCCGCCAAAGGTCAAGAATCCTATTAGATTTGCAAAACCATGTCCGCTAGGTAGTCATGTCGTCGGCAATACTCCTTGTGACGTAAAAGCGAGTACAACTTCGAAGCCATGGTTCAATGAGTTGGAGAAGATAGAAGAAGAGATTGTTGTGTCTGACAAGCCTCAATGCCAGAATCTATTCGCAGACACAATGGAAAAAACACCTAGATGTTGGACGTTCTTTAATGTGATCTTATCTAAACAAAGCATGCTAGGTGACTTTAATACAATGGCTATCGTAAATGGGAACCTACCAAAAGCTATATTATTTCCGATGGATGGAGGGTTCTCAACTTTCAAGAGGAATTGATAGCATTGACCGCATAAAAAGTCAAGTCGAAAGACTATAAATCAAGCTACCGACCGGGAGGCAACCTGAGAATTTTTATATTTATATGCTTTACTAGTTTATTTAGTAGATAGGAATTAATTTGCTTAGTAAGTTCTCTTATAATCTAATACACGTTGTCTCTCTTCATTGCAGGTATTGGAGGTTCAATGGATAGGAAAATGATCGTCGCTACCATCACCACCAACACCTCACGCTTAGCTGATTACAGGGAAGTTCTCTTCTACTTATCACTATATTCTTACAATGAGGACATTGTAATTGCTAAGTTTGGGGGAGTTTAGTTTAGTTCGTTATTGCATGTTTAGTTTCATGTTTATGTTATGTTATTTTGCATATGTTGTTAATATAGTTTAGGTTCATTATAAAAAAAAATTCAAAAATAATAGTTAGTTACTATGTTCATTTTGCATAAGTCCAGCGGTTTGTTATAGTTAAGTTTATTTTGGCCAATGATGAGATTGGAATTGGGTAGACAAGTATAATACTGACTATTAGAGCTTTGATGTGATTTCTTGTTATGAATTGAATCTTTTTATGTTTGAAACTAGTATAATAATGATAGCACAGTAAAAACAACTTGTTGATTGATTGAGTTTAAATTGATACATAATGGGACTCTAAAGGATAATGCTAGTTTGAATGAAAGAATGACAAGAATAAGTAGTGATGACTAAAGTTAGACAAGAACCTAAGTTTGGGGGAATATATGTGGGGTATATAAGCTTTAAAAAAAAAAAAAAAGAAAACATGTTGATTCTTGTGGTGGGTTGAGGAGAAACACTCCCCATAAACACAAGCGTGAGATGGAGCGTAAAACGCACTCACCAACCATCTATCAAAAAAAAAGAAAAGGGAAAAAAAGGTATATAAGGGGTGACTAGTCTTGTTTCGGGGCCTTTGTTACTTGAAGGGCAATGCGCCAGAGGGATTGTCTTTACACCTAGCGCCTAAGGTCTTTTATATGGTCCGGGAGTCGTTGGTCGAAAGCTCGCTAAGGGGTAACATAATCATAGCCTAATGGGATGAGACATTGCACACTCATTTATGTATATATAAAAAATGAATAAATCATGGGAAAAGAGCAAAAAGCCCCCGTGTAAAAAAAAAGAGAAGGAAGAAAAGAAAGTATAAGTATCCTGCATGTACCCTTGAATTTGGTTGAGTTTAATTTTAGTTTAATCGTGCCTATCTTTGAGATTTCTTGATTTTACACTGTATGATGCCTTCGAAGAGACTTTTTATGTGTTAAATTTAATTTTATATCAGTTAGCATGGTTGTTGAGCACACACACGCACTATACCAGTAATAACAGTTTAAGACTTGATGATTGACTAGAAAATTGTTGATTGGTTTTGATATGAAGTATTGTCGTGTTTGCTTGATTGCTTTAAGGCCGAGTGAATAGATTTGATTCTATCAAATACTACTGGATTCGTAGGCATATAGATGAGTTGCATTTCATTGCATTGCATTATGTTGTGTTACTTGGGGACAAGCAACAGTTTAAGTTTGGGGGTATTTGATAAATGGATTTTATATACACTTATCCGGTATCTTTTACTTGAATTAGTTGCTTATATTTATGTGTCTTAGTTACTTTTCATGCATTTTGTGTTCATTTTGTAGGTTATACGTTTGGGAGCGGTGTGAGCGACTATTAAGTGAAAGAAAAGAAAAGAAAAGCAAACCGGACATCATTTGGGCTTTCATGTTTACTTCATGTTCTTGGTTTGGAACTTAGCTTACATTGAAGAGCATCGTCTTAGCTTTCCGGAACATTTTGAATCATTCCAATCAGAGTTCGGATGCAAGAGTTATGATCGTTGTACCAACGGACGTCGAACGTCATGGTTTTGGGTGGTAATTAACACAGCAGTCACTTCAGAGACAATTTAAGTATATTTCCGGACCTTATTTTGAAACACTAAAAGAATGAAAGTTGTAGATCTACTTCTCGTCTTTCCGGATCATCTTGAACCATCGAAATTGGAGTTCGGACGAAGAAGTTATGTCCATTTTCCCAAAGGACGTCGGAGCAGAAAATGTCAGAACATGTGGTAGCGCCGGGGCGCCCATTTTTGGCCTATGCCCAGCGCCGGGGCGCTGGGGAGCAGAGTTTGAGCGTCGTGCCCAGCGCTGGGGCACTGGGGAAGGGCTTGGTGATGGCCTGGACGCGTTTTGGGCGAATTTTGACACCTTTTTGACTCCAAATTGGATTGGGTTTGTTCCTAAGCTCAAAATTAGACTTGTAACCTATAAATACATGATGTAAGGCATAAAATAAAGAGAGATTACATAGCTTAGCCTAGATTAAACACTCCTTTAGATTAGAAAATAACCCTAGTTCTTATTAGTTTTGGAGATTGAAGCAACTTGGAGACCATTGAAGATCAAGAGCAAGAGCAGCAAGAGGAGAGCATCGATTTGGTTGACAAATGATTCTATTCTCTTCTCTCATCTTACTTTTATCTTTTGATGTCTATTCAGTTGTGGATTCTTGGTTTTAATTCATTAATTATGAACTAACTATTTTTGAGATTTCAATTGAACTTTTTATGGCTATGAATTAGTTATTCATTATATTCTAATTATTTATGTTAAAGTGAGTTGTTTATCTTGTCTTGTGCTTATTGCTTAATTATTTGATCAGTAATTACTTTGTTACTCTAGAAGGAATTGGAAGAGGAATTCTAGGGTTAGAACTGGGCATGATATCATGTGACTTAGTTATTTGCATGGTGAAAAATTAGGTTTGTGAATTGAATGGAAATATTTGTTCACCGCATGTAACACGTAAGGAATTGGGATTGGAAAGAGTTTAATTCAATTGTTTTGCATAGAATATAGCAAGATTAATCTGATTAAATAGAAGGCAATTGATCACTTGGAAAAGGACTTTTGGCATTTGAGAATTCACATTAACAATTCAAGAGGCATAATAATTGGGATAATTGGATAATTGATTTATAATTCATAATTGGGGATATTGAAGTCTTAATCTTTATTTATTTGAATTCATTCGTTAAAATCTTAGTTTTAATTAGTTAATTTAGTTTTCTTAATTAGAAAAAACACGATTTGAGATTGTTTAAATAAAATTAGTTTGGTTAAGAATTAGTACTTGGTGATTTTTATTAAATAATTCCTCGTGGGAACGATACTCTACTTTCACTTTATTACTTGTTGAATCGTGTATACTTGCACGTATTCATTGATTGCAAATCGATCAACAAGTTTTTAAGCGTAGCCGCTGTTTGGGATCGAACCCGGGTCACCTACAAAAGTAGTACAAAATAGAAAATAATTGAATAATCTTGTGCAAAAAGCAATATTATGTTTACTTCTAAAATAAATTAGATGCTTCACAATGGTGAATCTATGATTAACTTTCATTGGAGAATACTTGGGAATGAAAGATGCAATGAAGTAAAAAAATAGCTTTAAACCATATGCAGACTAAAGAAAATTTGCACCAATAGACCATTGCGATGAATGAGAACTCGCTTTATGTCCGGTGAATTGCCGCACCATCCCTTCTCCACAAAGAAATTTAGCCCAAAATGAAGCCTGAACCAAAGAGCCCAAACCATATGCAGGACTAAAGCAAATTTGCACCAATAGGTGAAATCAAAGGCTATTACCAAGCATATGCGATGAAGTAAAAAGCTAGATAGCATGCACTTTCTTTGAAAGAAGAGATTCACAATGTAAAAAAAAAAATTGGGAGCAAAACATTAGTATGACATCTTTTGACCAAGAACCAAATGCATTTACTGAGACCTAGAAATACCTAGAAACCCAAAGACATATATGCATTCACAACAAAGACTCCTAAATAGCATGACGAACCACCCACAACAAAGGTAGCGGGGTAATAAGATACCAACATCCTAGACCTGTTATATCACCAACAACAACATAACAGAGCAGGGATGCCCAACATATAGAATACCAAAGATAACCATCATCACAATAGAGTAGATTAACAGAATACAACAGATAATTATCATCAATAGAAGCATTGCCTATAGATGTTATACCCAATTGACATAGTACAATCTTATCAACCACATGCAGATGTGATGGTTGAAATTTAGAATAACTGAAATATATTTATAAAGATAACATTGAATACAAAACTTCATAAAACCTTTTGCAAAGAAGCCAAGGAAGAAATTATATACAGTAAAGTACAAGGTCTTATGCTCAGTGAGCAAGGAAAATGATTTCTAGGGGATACTTTTTTGTTTATAGGAGGTATAGATGACTAGTGGGGGCAACATATTGGAATTGGTAGCTGTGTAAGCCAACTTGATAGGAATGACAAGAATAAGACAAGTTGATGTATCTAAGCTATCAAAAGCTTAGGAATTATTGTTCTACTTTGGTTTTATCGAGCAATATTATAATCCTGATAATAATTGCATGAAGGAAAACTTCTACTAAGTGAATTATAAATACCTCCTCTCCATCGTCCGATAGATAACCTCTTTCCTCAATCCTCTATTTCTCAAGTAATTCATCTAGAAGATCTGCACAGTGCACACCTTCTAAAACTAAGTTATTGAATGTGATGGCAATCATGGCATTGATGCAAATGAGCTAACTATATTAAGTTTGAAAATTAAAAATAACATTTATAAAAAGTGGAACACACGCATTAAAACTGCATGAGATTGATGAAAGCTATACTACCTCGGTTCCCTTTCACATTTTTTGAATCTTTTTTCTCCTTTGATATTCCAAACTTGTAATAGCAGAGATCCTTCATGGAGGCAGAGACATGAAATATAGTTTCCAAATTTGTTCATTAAGGTGCTAAGAATAAACCTAGAAAGTAGAGTTAATAACCTTAAGTAGTTCTAAGAAAGAGACATTTCTTACACTAGAAAATTCAGATTCGATGCTACCACGAGTTCAATTAATTTAATCTTTTCAACCTTGAGCTATCAAAATAATAGATAAATAATGAGAAGTCAACCAACAATAATATCTCGGAAGCGAGAATCGATACAATCAATATGTCAATTTCCTCATTGTGTACTACTTGATATACAAAAAAGTGTTGACTTGCACATTCAAAAGGATCGAGAAATAGATAGAGAATCATGAATTGACACACCTTGTGTCTCTTTGCACACAAATAAAATGCTACTGCAAAGAAACACAGTGAGTGAAGTCAAGACTTGCTCAACGTGAAGTCGGGCAATGCCGCAAGAAATCGATCCTCAGATCTAAAAATGAAAACCATTTTATGATTACCATTTAGCAAACAAATACCATCTTATTACTATAATTTGCTTACTAGGAACCAATTATTCAAGAACTCAACCACATAACTAGGCCTAACATTTACTATGGATCTATATGACGCATCACCCCTCAAATAAACCCACAAATACCAAAGAATGCACCCCACACATGAGCACGCAGGAGGCCCAAGATCTGTGGTCCAAATTTTCTAGGTTTATCATTTTGTCAAACACAGAGAAGCATAAGCATATAACTAATATGAAACGAGGAAAAACTTACAGGGATAAGCCTTTCTGGACCAAAGGAATGAGCCTGATACATCCAAATTGAATCCCCAATTCTCTAATATCAAGCTTGTTCCTGCAATATATCATGGCTCTTAATTAGAATTTTAAAATGCATTAATTTTGTGTGTGCAAGTACATTGCAAAATAAGCAATTGGGGGCAGGAGCATAAGAACTAACTTAATACCAAGGCCATTCTGCATTGCAATTAGTGACCTGTTGTAAGCTTTTTCAAACATTCCACTGAACTTTATGGCAGTTCGACGATCAAATATGACTTGTGCACTATAATTATTATAAAATTACCCTCAGGCCTCAACCATACACACCTAACAAAGATACACAAAATCACTAGTAGCAGCAAATTTTAAAGATTGAAATACTATATCGAGGGTCTTGAGCTTCCACTAAGCGAAGAAGCCAAAATTGAAAGTGAATCGAGGAATGTAAAAGTTTGGGCCACAATCGTTTTGAACCAATGAATAGTTAGTTTCTTTAATCGAATAGATTGCCATATGGTGGAAGCTCTTACCGAAATGAATAAAGTATTTTCACACAAAATATAGTCAGAACTGCTAACATTAAAAGAAATGTTATAATCAAAATTATTTCTAAGATTGATAATGTCAGAATGGTTGCTTTCAGGAAGGTGCAAATTATTTTGAGCAAAGATATCACAGACCCTGATCCTAGCACCCAAAGATTGAATATAAAAAAGAATTGATTTAGTCATCTAAAGTCTACCCGAATAAGAAAGGAAATAGTTAGTCCAAGAGGTAATTCTGTTTATAATCTTTTCAATAAGGGGAACACAATCCTGTTGAGGATGTTTAGACACAATAAGAAGCACTCAAAGAAATTTGATCGGGAGAGTACCAATAGGAAATCCCAAATAGTTTAAAATTACCTGTTTATCATTATAAATAACATTTGCAAGATAGCAGTTGCTCTTAGCAGCGTTTGGGAATAACCCAGAATGATTCGAAATCTCCATGAGACAAGATCTTAATGTTTAGTCTGAAAGATCTTAGGCATTAATGAAATTAAAAAACACTATACTTCAGGTATGAATTAACACATATCACTTAAAATGTCAATCCTAAAATCCAAAATTCACTCTTTATCAGTTAAAATTGTCAAAGCATTTCAGAAATGAAGAAATAGACTTAATTAGCTAAGATATAAAATGTTTAAAACATTCAACTTTGCAACATTAGCTAAGATGTTTTCGGCACATAATATAAGTTCCTATTTAAAGTTTAACTTGAAATACATCAAACACAACTCCACCTCAACTCAAAAAACTTGTTATAAAAACATCTAGAAGAAGGGGGCTAGAAAAAAGGAAACAACTTTATGAAAATTTCCTTCGCAAGAGCCCCAATTTCTTGTACTGATACAAAAAAGGGCTAGAAATATGAATTATAGTAGCAACCTTAGCACGTAGTGACCCATAACAAGAATATCCATCCACCAAAAGTAGCATAGTATTGTTAATATAGAAAAGCAATCATGGCAAAATTTTATTAGCAACATCTAAACTAATATTAAATTATTCAAAACTCATCTTAAAGTTTCCAAAAAAATTAGATTTGGCATTAAATTATAGTGCAGTAAACTGTAGTGTTCAGGGATATATGTATATGCTCTAAAGCATATAATTGCTTTAGATGTTTGGGTTGATTTGTGATTCCCTCATTCTTGGTCATGTGACCTTCCCTTCTTTGATGTTCCAATACTCGAGTCCCTTTTGATTTGTGAAAAGTATACCTACCATACCTTATTATCTGTTAAACTATATCTTTCGACATTATAATTGAAAAATAAATTAAATACAATGAGAAAAGTACCCTTAAGATATTAGGAAATCTAAAATCAACTTAAATAGAGTGACTTTTAAATGGAGTGTCTGCTTGCTGACTAAAGGAAGTAATTCACTTATATGCAAGATTGAGTTTTGAACTATTCTGGGTTATGTATGAAATAGGAAGTTATATATTTGACTTTTTGAGATAGCTCAACCTCTGAAAATTTAAAACAAAAGGCCATAATTTTTTCATAAAAAAATCTCTAAAATGTAATTGATTAAATGAATTTATAAGCACAATTTGTAAAGTGCGGTTATGATTTGGAATGAGATCATACCTTGACAACAAATTGAATAGTCATCACCAAAGGCATCTAGAAAAGGTCTTGTTATTTGCTCAGCCTTTTTCTGGTACAAAATATAAAGCAAACACATATAGCTTTTAAGGGAATTAAAACAAAATTCGCAACATCAAGCAATTTATGAATATGTAGTAGTTAGCATAAATTCATTCTCCCTCAAGTAATTTCACAAATAGTTATTAGCTAGCATAAACCCACTCTCACTAAAGAAAATTCACAAACAGTTAGCAACAACATAAACTCAGTCTCTCTAAAGCAATTTCACTAACACTTAATAGGCAACAAAATTATGTATTTCATTCAAAGTCAAGGGATTGACGATTTAGTGTAATCGATCATTTAAATGACCATAATTAACACAGTTATAATCAGCATTTAGTTGAGAATGTGGCAATGGGGATAAAAATGTGATATATAGATACTATGCACATGACCTTCTTAGTAGCTAAATTGAAAAAAAAGAAGCAACCTGCAAGTGGAAGAAATAATAAGAAATTGGGAGTTAGGGTTTATTGCATGACAATAATAAGAAATTGGGGGTTAGGGTTCATTTTCAAGTACCTTTGTAAAGTTCTCAAGTGTGTAATCAGATGGTCTATTCTTTCCAAACTATCATATGCTCAGTGAAGTCTCTGTATTTAGTGAACTACTTCGCAGTACCGCTCAGTTCGAACTCTCTCTATTTAATGCATGACTTGTATTTTATTGAGCTGAAATTGGGAGTTAAGGTTAAAAAATAAAGGAGGCGAAGAGGACAGATGAGAGAAGAAGGAAAAAAGAGAGTTATTGCCGCACGTTGGAAACAAAGAGGGATGGAGATAAAGAAAGCTAAAATATCATATACAGACTAGTTAAAATATATTACTACTTTTTTAGAGACCACAATCCCAGCACTTAAATTAGTGAATATTTTTTTAAAATTTGTGAAGGAAATATCCTTCGTTGTTGATTAATTGAGATTTACTCCAAGTAAAGTAATCAAGAATTTTTCTCACACAAAATAATTTTCACTAATTACATATTGCGAATAAAATTTCCTTTGTAAATTTTCAATAAAAAATAGGCGCCAACTATTATTTTATTATCTCAAAGTTGCGAAAGAAAAAAATTGGTTTGTGAAGGAAATTTCATTCGCTAATTATTCTTTGTCACAAAATTTTTTTCCTTCACTAATCCCTCACAAAAAAGGTTTATTTGAGAAGGAAACAAATTATTCACAAATTTTCCTTCGCAAGAGCCCCAATTTCTTGTAGTGATAGTATAAACAAGTACAAGAGAATAAACATAAAAAAAATATTGATGTTTGTAATGATTGAACAACTTGAACAGTTAAGGTTCATCATGGATGGAGAGTTAAATCAAGATTTGATCTTGCAGTCACTCCCAGTTACCTTCTCATAATTTGTTATGAATTTTCACAAGAATAAATTGGACGTTAGCTTGCCTGAGTTCTTTAGCATGTTGAAAATTGCTGAAGGTCACTTCCCATCTAAGAAGGACTAAATCTTAATGGTGGATGATTCTTCCAAGAAAAGGAAGAGGCCCAAAGTATATTCTAAAAAGAAGAAAAACATGAAGGCTAAGGGTGTGAGAGCCCCAAATCAGGGTCCGAAATCACCGCGGATTCGGTTCAATCATTCTACAACTATTTACGAAAGATATAAACATAAATTGTTTATGCAATACATTACACACTATTCCCCAAGTCGAGTAACCTTAACTTATACACAATTCATAACTTATCTAACACATAACATTATTATCATACAACACTATTACAAATCTAATCGCGCACATTAACTTTAAGCTGGAAATGTCTTTAACCTTTCCTTGTATCCGAACATTCGTCTTTATCTGCAATGGTTTATCATGATATAGCAAGGGTGAGCACGAAAGTTGCCCAGTAAGTTTAAATACAATTTAAGTATATATCATGATTGAAATAGTCTGAATAATAAGCTGGCTATAATTCATCAATATAAATGAGAACTAGCACGAACAAACTTTTGACTGAACAAATATTGAACATGAACAAATATATCTGGACCAACTGCTAATGAAGGTGATCAGCCTTTCATACCTGACTTATACATGCAATATGTACAGAGTATAATTATCCATGGCAATTAGCAATGATTAACCATAAGCATATCTGAATGAAACAACTCTTAGTAGAGTTAAGTAAAACTTGCATGCACCGTTGATTACCGCTACGCAATTTATAACGCTTTATTCGAAGACATAATATTAGTAATATAGATCTTCAATATTAGAATAATATCATCACAATATAATACTATTATATATATACACATAGAATAACCTAAACACATAGCATATAATCCTATCAGTCTACAATACACATAAAACTTTGCATTAAGTCAGACTATTTAAGTCTGGGATGAACCCAACAAAATTCTAGCATCCCGATGGTCAAGTCAGACAATTATTGAGTTTAAGTTCAATTAAACTCTGCTTAAACACTAAACAATATCTTAGATAATCATATTATCAGTCAAAATAATTTTCATAGACTTGTAATAATTTTCAGATAATTAATACCATTTATCAACATTTTTCAATCATTAAAACCGTATTTGAATGCATTAAATACCACATAATTTCTTAATCATTAATATTTATTTAATATTAAATATTAATGAAAATCATAACATAATATTATAATATAATTATAATATCACAAAGTATTTTAATACTTTAAAATCTTAATTATATGATTTTTAAATCATTAAATCTATTATCCGATAATTGATATTAATATTAAATTATTAATATTTTCATGAAAAATATCAAAAGTTATATTTTATAACTAAAAATATTTTTATAACACTTAATTCATTTTTATATGATTTTTAAAACATTAATTCTATTTTTTCATAATTTATTTAATATATTTATTAAATTAATTAATTACCATTAATAATAAATTATTAATGAAATTCATCACAAAATATTAAAAGTCATCAAAATAACCTAAAATATTTTCTAATATCATAATATAATTTTTCATGATTTTTCATGAATTAAAACCATTTTAAATGATTTATTTAATATTATAATTAAATAAATATTTTTATATTCCAAAAATATTAAATATTTCTGAAATATACTCAAAATAATTAAAAATTATTTTTTAGGCTTTAAAATAATTTTTAAGAATTTATTATGTATTTTTAATAATTAAAAATTATTTTCTCTAATTATTTAATAAAATAATTCAATTTCCGAAATTAAGTGCCACTAAAGGGCCCTATAGCGACAGAACCGTCGCTATAGGTGTTCTTGAGCATGTTCTTGAGCTTCATATCAGACTCCAAGGTAGGAGGTTTGACCGGGTTTAATTCAGTGTTCTTATTGATTTCTGGGTTTGTTAAGACGTTAATCTTGTAGTATTTATGTAATACTACAATTATAAATCACCATATAAGCCATTAAGCATCATAATCGCAAGATCCAAGTCTGCAAAGTTGATGTCAGAGGCCTGCAGGGATTTCTGGGTTTCCCAGATTCCCAGTCAGTTTCGAGTGACTACTTTGTGGCTAAATTTTATACATGTTCCAGTCATGTTCCACGTGATGTTAAGGTTCAGATCTATAGTCGTTATGTCAAGGTACAACAACAAATCACCAGATCAACTTAACAACATAAAAACAGTAAGATCTAGGTCAGTCAAACTACCTGTCAGGAACCTGTTCTTGAAGATTATGGGTTTTCCAGAATCTTCATCAAGGCAGATCGGTCAAGCTAGTTTGACCAAGATTATAAACGATTCTGTTAATGATCTGGGTAAAATAAAGTCTTCAGAATGAAGTATTCATGGCCGGCTACACTATCAAACCCACAAAACTACCAAAAACATAAATTCCAAGCAAGATCAAGGCCTGCAAAGGTTGTCAGAAGCCATTTGGGCGAATCTGGGCTGCCCAGATTCTCACTTTCATGATCGGTCAACGGTGTTTGACCAACAATAACTCTCGATCTACACACGATCTGGACTTGATTCAAGTTCCAGAATAAAGAACACATGGCATAAAACAGATCTAAAACAACAAACACACTAAACATCTAACACACACAGATCTATGATGTCTGACATATGGCTGTCAGACAACTTTCAAAGTTTTTCCTGATTTCGAGAAATGCTAATTCTGAGCACTTTGATGTTATGGATCTGGGATTTGACAACCCAGATCACTAAATAACATCTTATTACACCGCTTTAAACAATAAATCATAACATCTAACATTAAATCATAAGATTTAAAAGTTTAGGGTTTTTATACCTCTTTTAGGCTTTGATTCATGAACTGATCCTTGATGATCTGATCTTGGCTTGTTATTACATGATCTTTGCATTGTTTCTCACATTTTCTCACTCTAAGATCCGAAAATATAGAGAGAGAAGGGACTAGGAGCAAATGATAAGTAAAGTAAGTATTTCTTACTTTTTAAATGTTAGATCTTTTGAACTCATGGTTGTAAATGTGGCTAGGTGTTCAAAATTAGCTGATCGAAGGTGTTTAGTGGTAACTCAAGAGATGTGGCATCATTTGTGACCATAACTCTTTTTTTAACATAAAAGTTAAGGGAGGGTCAGATAGATTTAAGTATAAGTACTAACTCACATAGAGTTAGTTGAAGAATCTCGCAGGGTCAGAAAGTTAGATTTAAGTATGGTACCATTGTACTCGATACTAGTTGATGTATGGCATCCGGCTAAATGATTCCTTCATAGAGCGCGAGGTATATACTGAACTAGCAACTCGGAACCTAGTTTGTTGGTTGTTTGTGGGAAACCACTCAGCGTACCATATTGAAAACTGTTAGAGACTCGATGTGTACCAAGTATAGGAAGTGGATAGATAGAGTCTAAGAGATTACAAGTGTAAGGATGGGAGATCGTAAAACAAAACGATCACAGAATAGTAATAAATCGTAATATATACGATGAGATCACTCCGTGATCTGATAAGATTATGGGATGAAGAAAGATCAAGAGAATGATGAAAAGTTTACAGCAAGATTGCTGTGTATGAATTGTACTATAAATTGGCATGCATCTCTAAGAGAATTATAAATACGAATAAAATTCGTATGGAGAATGGGGTTAGTGTTAGGTGGGGATTCAATTGAGGACTCATGTCGGCAGCTAAGTGTATAATTCTTCGTATGGGAGCTGAATTGTACTTGGTGTAAAAACCACTTAGTTTCTGGCACTGATAATCATTGAAATGTTTATGTCGCGCTATTTGTTATATGCATGTTGAGAAGGTGATTCTTTTCTCATGTGTATAACGAATAGGTAGAGGATATAAGGTTAAGTTGCGAGTTCTTAAAACTCATACTTATGGTAAGTTTATGACTCATAATCATATGGTATGTTTTGAACCCCTCAGCGAATGGACGCCTATGGTCTGACTAGGATAAGTTCTTAAACTCATATGATTGTGGCAAGTTCCTGAACTCATAATGTGTGGTAAGTTTGATGAACTGGGGTATAGCAAAGTGGTGAATGGAGCATTGAGGATTATAAGAATAGATAGATCTATTAAGTAATGGATCAAGAAAAAAGTGAAGTTGATGATGGAAGCATAGGTATTCCAAAACTTCTAGCTATGCTAGACTTGAAGTTTTTGACATCAAGCTAAATACGCACTATGTGCTTTTGAAAATGAATTTTATTCTCAACTCCCGTGATTATTGTATATGCGTGGACTTGGCCATCGACACCTCGTTACTGTTGAGATGATAAAACCGATTTGCAAAAGATTTTTGAAACGATTTAAAGATACGATCTATATGCTACTTATTTCTACTTAGACGCGAATGATTTGAAGTATCAAAAGTTGTTTTTATTTATCACTTATGTACCATGAAACCCGTGCGGGATGATAAAAAAATGATGGAGTCATCAATGCAAAGATATTACTTAGTGTTGGATGTGATCTCGGATCGCCAACCCACTATGGTATGATGTAGTATGATAAAATCACCAAATGTAGACAACCCGAGAAATTAGAAAATTATTAAAATCTTAAATGATTGGTTTAAGGTCAAATAATAGACCTTTAATTTCGATGAAGAAGGGGTGAGAATAAGTGTATGTGTAATTGATGTTTTCGTTTGAATTTTTAGAAAGAATTTTGAGGATTTAAAATTTCTTTTAGTGAATTATTCAGATTAAGGGTATGTGTATATATTCGTGATTACGGTATTATGTGTACGTAATGTGGTTATGGGTCAAGTGTCGAACCGATATAAATTATATCCGTGTCAAACCCTATTATTATTAGAACGTCAACGCTCAGCTTATAAAATTATTACGATTTATAAGAAACCCTAGAAATCGCCTCTCGAAACCCTAATTTCAAAGATCGAATCCAAATCCTAATTCAAGATTTGAAACCCTAATTTGGGAAGTCAAAGGCTAAATATAATGGCTTAAGTATTTGTGATTATATATTAGGATAACCCTAATTGTTAAATTAGAAATCCTAATGTTTTGTATAAAACCCTAAGGGATTAAAAGTTATGTGTAATGAATATGAATTATGTGTATGATTAAATAAATATACATTATATAATGTGAATACATTTATTTTGTATATAAAAGTGAAGTAAGAATTAAATTATGTAACCTAATATATATATTAGGTGTGATAATTAAATAACCTAAATGGTTATCGTTATTTAGTGGTCCTAATATTTTATTTTTATATTAGTGACCTAATTTAAGAGAATTGTGGAACATGTCACAATTTATTAAATTATTTTGTTCAATAGGTGAGTAAAGGAATATGAAGATTATGTGATGGTTTATATTGTTTATTATATAAACAAATAAAAGAAACTAATGTGATCCTAATTATATATTAGGAATGAAGAATTTAATAACTTAAGGGTTATGAGATGAGAAAATTATGGTATTTAGAATATATACCAATTATGAGAGATTTATTTTATACATCTCTCGCTTAATTAATTTTATAACCTAATTTTAGCAAGTCTAATTGGGTTAAGGAAATAAATGTGCATGAGTAAGGATTTAAGTTATAATTGAGGAAAATGAAAACCCTAATTAAATGATTTGGGTTGATAAGAATTAAGAGTGTTGGACTATGTTAATTTATATGGCCCAAAGAATTAAATTTTAAGTCCAATATATTATTTATTGATAGCCCAAAAGATGAAAATGGTGACCCAAATTTAAGCCCAAATAAGGAGGGACATATTGACATTTGGTATAATAAATAAGAATTAAAAAGAAATCATTTATTAATGTGGAAATTACTAGTATACCCTTTTGTTTTATTAGTGTATTATTAGTAACATTGTTGATAAGAATCTTCAATTATGCTAGCTAATCAATTGCTTCTAGAAGTCACTCATGTTACTATGCTATTACACCTCAATTATCAAGCAAACTAATGTCTAGATACATTTCTTACATTATTACACTAAACAAAAATCATATTCTTCACTTTTCTCATCTTATTTTCCAACATAACTAAGAAAGAAAGAGAGAGACAAGAGAGAGAGGAGAGGGGAGTTAGGAAACTCCAAGAAAGAAGGAGAAGAGATTTTGATTTTTCATTCCATCCAAGATCCATCACATAGTTGGAAGAAAAGATATGTCATGAAGCTAAAGGTAAAATTTCCTAAACTCAAAACTCTTGTTAGTTAAAGTGTTTTGATATGGTGTTTTAGATCAAGTGTTGAACTTATGATTTTGAACCATAAGTTTAAGATCTTGAACATGAGAACTATAGATCTACATGATAAATGATATTTTATGGTTAGATCTTGCCATTTTTAGGGTTGATAGGCTTGAACAAAGAAGAATAACCAAAACAGTTTTTTTTTTTTTTTAAATGAGTTAGTGGACTGCTGCCCTAAAACAGAAAATTTCGGATTTGTTAGAGTGCTCTAAAAATTCTGGACTTGTGATATGTTATAGTACACTCAATAAGCTTTCCATAGACTCCAAAACGGACTAAATCCGACATCGGAGGAGGGAGTTATGGGATTTCTCCCAAACTACACAAAGTTAAGAAAACTGTGAAAAGGACAGTTTTGGAACAGTCACTTCCGGGCTAAATTCCGAGAGCTAAACATATCCAAATATGGATTGTGATATATGAAAACTGTAGTTCGGAAAGATACGAATCCAACAAAATTGACGGATCATTAATCGGAGTTACAGATTTCGCTTTTATTTAAGTTTTGGTGAAGGACTCCAAAACTGCCAAAGTGCAAAAAGTTTCTGGCCAAAATTTTCCGAGGGCTGTTTTGGACATTTAGTTAATGAGAAAAATTACAGGCTTTTGGGAAATGAAAATATATGGTAATATGTAGCTCGTGTCCAAAAATGAGCTAATTCCGCTTAAAACGACCAAGTTATGACCATTTCAATTTTTGTGATTTTCCGACGAAATCGCTATAACCGAGTTCTACAACTCCGATTGCCACGAAATTTAAAATGGAGCATCACGTTAATATATATAAGGTTATGTCAAAAGATGGGCATCTCTGGAGTTAAGCACGAGGTAGCTAATTTTCTTAAGTCACACTATTTATGATTTTTGAAAATAGTAAAAGAAATTGAAAAATTACGGAAAAATATTTTTATGTATGAAATACATGTATATATGTTTGACCAAAGGATAAAAAAATAATAAGTTGATTTGGTATTTTTTTTGTGAAAAAGAATAGTGATTTCGGATACCAAATAAAATCCGCCTTATCGAAATGGTATTTTGCTATTACTAAGATGTTATCTAATTTACTAGGATAATATATAAAAATGAATAACTTATAAGTATAAGTTATGATGTGATTAAAAGAATATCAAAGTATAATAATAATATTAAGACTTAAAACTAATGTCTAATACTTAACTATATGTTATGACTAACCAAAAGATCTATTATAGGTTTTATATGTCAGATAGATCGATAGATTATGTGTTTAAGTTATTTTATAACTATGATGATATTATTCTAATATTGAGATCTATATTATTAATATTAGGTCTTCGTGAGAAGCTTATTATATCATGTTACTAAGAATCAATTGTTCAAAAAGTTTTTTTTTCAAGTTCTTTTACTTAAACTCTTTTAAGAGTGGTTTCGCATGATATGCTTATGAATTGTACTGTATATATTGCATGTATTCATCGTATGAAAGGTCGATCACCTTCATTACCAAATACCAGAGATATAATTGTTATGTTCATTTTCAATGTTCATTCAAATTTTGAAATTTTGTTCATGCTAATTCACAACTACATCAGAAGGATAGCCACTTTTATTATTCAAACTCTTTCAATCATGATATATCTTTACCTTGTTTTTTTTTTTAAACTTGTCAAGCAACTTTCATGCTCACCCTTGCTATATCATGATAAAACATTGCGTATAAGGCTAATACTACCAGACATGTGAAAAAGGATAATGCCAAGTTCAAATTTTGGGATAAAATGTGAAGTTGTTGTAAAGTATGTCAAGAATAGTATTGTCATGTGTTGTAGATAGCTTCACGATTGTGTATTAGTTAAGGTTACTCGATTTTGGGAATAGTGTGTAAAGTTTAATGTATAAACAATTTATGTTTATATCTTCCGCAATCAAATAGAAATAGCAAACCGGATCCGCATGATTCGGGACCCGATTCGGGGGACGCTACAGCTTGGTATCAAAGTCATTGGTTATGAAGCTTAGGTAGCAATACCTTAGACCAATAACCGCAGCAGTGATTAGATAAGTACTAACTCACATAGAGTTAGTTGAAGAATCTCGCAGGTCGAAAAGTTAGATTTAAGTATGGTACCATTGTACTTTATACTAGTTGATGTATGGTATCCGGCTAAACGATTCCTTCATGAGCGGAGGTATATACTAACCAGCAACTCTAACCTAGTTTGTTGGTTGTTTGTGGGAAACCACCAAATGCACATATTATATTGAAAAAACCGTTAGAGACTCGATGTGTACCAAGTATAGGAAGTGGATAGATAGAGTCTAAGAGATTACAAGTGTAAGGATGGGAGATCGTGAAACAAAACGATCACAATATAGCAATAAATCGTAATATATATCGATGAGATCACCCGTGATCCGATAAGATTATGGTATGAAGAAAGATCAAGAGAATGATGAAAAGTTTACAAAGAAGATTGTCGTGTATGAATTGTACTATAAATTGGGTACAGATCCGTAAGAGAATTATAAATACGAATTAAATTGTATGGAGAATGGGGTTAGTGTTAGGTGGGGATTCAATTGAGGACTCATGCTCAAAAATTAAGTGTATAATTCTTCGTATGGGAGCCGAATTGTACTTGGTAAAAACCACTTAGTTTCTCGCAATCGATAATCATTGAAATGTTTATGTCGCGCTATTTGTTATATGCATGTTGAGAAGGTGATTCTTTTCTCATGTGTATAACGAATAGGTAGAGGATATAAGGTTGTTGCGAGTTCTTAAAACTCATACTTATGGTAAGTTCATGACTCATAATCATATGGTATGTTTTGAACCCCTCAAATGAATGGACGCCTATGGTCCGACTAGATAAGTTCTTAAACTCATATGATTGTGGCAAGTTCTCTCAACTCATAATGTGTGGTAAGTTTGATGAACTGGGGGTATAGCAAAGTGGTGAATGGAGCATTGAGGATTATAAGAATAGATAGATCTATTAAGTAATGGATCAAGAGAAAAGTGAAGTTGATGATGGAAGCATAGGTATTCCAAATCTTCTAGCTATGCTAGACTTCAAGTTTTTGACATCAAGCTAAATACGCACTATGTGCTTTTGAAAATGAATTTTTATTCTCAACTCCCGTGATTATTATTGTATGCGTGGACTTCGCCATCGACACCTCGTTACTCGCTGAGATGATAAACCCGATTTGCAAAAGATTTTTGAAACGATTTAAAGTACAAATTTATGCTACTTATTTCGCTTAGACGCGAATGATTTGAAGTATCAAAAGTTGTTTTTATTTATCACTTATGTACCATGCAACCTCGGTGCAGTAGATGATAAAAAAAATGATGGAGTCATCAATGCAAGATACTTAGTGTTGATGTGATCTCGTGATCGCCAACCCACTATGGTATGATGTAGTATGATAAAATCACCAAGATGATTTTAATCCTCAACTGACCGTAAATACAAGTAAATGCGATCATGACGCTATTCTCGAAAAAATGTTTTCAAATTTTAATTTGCCAACTGGTTTGGCTATACTTAAATAATTCTATTGAATCAATTATCGATATGAGTCTATGCTATTCGATTCAAATAGACTAATGTTTATGAAAACTCTAAGTGTTCATTGAAAGAAATTTCCTAACCAAATTATTTTGGTGCGGAATCCTATACTAAGTCCGAGGTGAACAACCCCGAAAATGGGGATATACTAATTGGATAGAATATTCCAATTTAAGGACGATATAGTCGTTTCGGATTACTAAGGTACAATAGACCGATCATCTAAAGTACCGTAATCCAGAGTTTACCTTCTTCGTGATTGTAAACATACCATTAAAGAAATGTTTAAGAGGTAGAGTACCTTTCTTTCTTAATTGAAAGAGGTAGCAGTAGAAATACCCCAAACCCTGAGTTCAAAGTTCATAATTTTATGATCCCTCGCATGTATATGAAAAGTTTTTTAACTCTTCAAAGTAATGTTGTGGTAGAATGTGATGATGGATATGAAATAGTGTAAACTCGCTATGCATTTAGTAGAATCCGAGATGATTAAATAAAGGTTATTATGACAACCTAGTTTTGATGAATGTTTAGAAGATGTAAACCCCTAGTGAGTAGTTATGGTGAAATGTGATAATAGATGAGAAATCCTCGAATGAGGAAATTGTAAAGGTTAAATTGAAAACCTAGTTTTGATCAAGAGAATGAGCAGAGGTTAGATGCTTTAATTTCGAGGACTAAATTTTAGAAGAAGGGGTGAATGTGACAACCCGAGAAATTAGAAAATTATTAAAATCTTAAATGATTGGTTTAAGGTCAAATAATAGACCTGCATGCAGAGAATAAGTGTATGTGTTTGATGTTTTCGTAAAGGAATTTTGAGGATTTAAAATTTCTTTTAGTGAATTATTCAGATTAAGGGTATGTGTGTATATATATTCGTGATTACTAGATATGTGTGTACGTAATGTGGTTATGGTCAAGTGTCACTTGGATAAATTATATCCGTGTCAAACCCTAATATTATTAGAACGTCAACGCTCAGCTTATAAAATTATTACGATTTATAAGAAACCCTAGAAATCGGTCTCGAAACCCTAATTTCAAAGACGGAATCCAAAATCCTAATTCAAAGATTTGAAACCCTAATTTGGGAAGTCAAAGGCTAAATATAATGGCTTAAGTATTTGTGATTATATATTAGGATAACCCTAATTGTTAAATTAGAAATCCTAATGTTTTGTATAAAACCCTAAGGGATTAAAAGTTATGTGTGTAATGAATATGAATTATGTGTATGATTAAATAAATATACATTATATAATGTGAATACATTTATTTTGTATATAAAAGTGAAGTAAGAATTAAATTATGTAACCTAATATATATATTAGGTGTGATAATTAAATAACCTAAATGGTTATCGTTATTTAGTGGTCCTAATATTTTATTTTTATATTAGTGACCTAATTTAAGAGAATTGTGGAACATGTCACAATTTATTAAATTATTTTGTTCAATAGGTGAGTAAAGGAATATGAAGATTATGTGATGGTTTATATTGTTTATTATATAAACAAATAAAAGAAACTAATGTGATCCTAATTATATATTAGGAATGAAGAATTTAATAACTTAAGGGTTATGAGATGAGAAAATTATGGTATTTAGAATATATACCAATTATGAGAGATTTATTTTATACATCTCAAATAATTAATTTTATAACCTAATTTTAGCAAGTCTAATTGGGTTAAGGAAATAAATGTGCATGAGTAAGGATTTAAGTTATAATTGAGGAAAATGAAAACCCTAATTAAATGATTTGGGTTGGATAAGAATTAAGAGTGTTGGACTATGTTAATTTATATGGCCCAAAGAATTAAATTTTAAGTCCAATATATTATTTATTGATAGCCCAAAAGATGAAAATGGTGACCCAAATTTAAGCCCAAATAAGGAGGGACATATTGACATTTGGTATAATAAATAAGAATTAAAAAGAAATCATTTATTAATGTGGAAATTACTAGTATACCCTTTTGTTTATTAGTGTATTATTAGTAACATTGTTGATAAGAATCTTCAATTATGCTAGCTAATCAATTGCTTCTAGAAGTCACTCATGTTACTATGCTATTACACCTCAATTATCAAGCAAAATAATGTCTAGATACATTTCTTACATTATTACACTAAACAAAAATCATATTCTTCACTTTTCTCATCTTATTTTCCAACATAACTAAGAAAGAAAGAGAGAGAGAAGAGAGAGAGGGAGAGGGGAGTTAGGAAACTCCAAGAAAGAAGAAGAGATTTTGATTTTTCATTCCATCCAAGATCCATTACATAGTTGGAAGAAAAAGATATGTCATGAAGCTAAAGGTAAAAATTTCCTAAACTCAAAACTCTTGTTAGTTAAAGTGTTTTGATATGGTGTTTTAGATCAAGTGTTGAACTTATGATTTTGAACCATAAGTTTAAGATCTTGAACATGAGAACTATAGATCTACATGATAAATGATATTTTATGGTTAGATCTTGCCATTTTTAGGGTTGATAGGCTTGAACAAAGAAGAATAACCAAAACAGTTTTTTTTTGTTTTAAATGAGTTAGTGGACTGCTGCCCTAAAACAGAAACTTTCGGATTTGTTAGAGTGCTCTAAAAATTCTGGACTTGTGATATGTTATAGTACACTCAATAAGCTTTCCATAGACTCCAAAACGGACCAAATCCGACATCGGAGGAGGGAGTTATGGGATTTCTCCCAAACTACACAAAGTTAAGTAAACTGTGAAAAGGACAGTTTTGGAACAGTCACTTCCGGGCTAAATTCCGAGAGATAAACATATCCAAATATGGATTGTGATATATGAAAACTGTAGTTCGGAAAGATACGAATCCAACAAAATTGACGGATCATTAATCGGAGTTACAGATTTCGTTTTATTTAAGTTTTGGTGAAGGACTCCAAAACTGCCAAAGTGCAAAAAGTTTCTGGCCAAAATTTTCCGAGGGCTGTTTTGGACATTTAGTTAATGAGAAAATTACAGGCTTTTGGGAAATGAAAATATATGGTAATATGTAGCTCGTGTCCAAAATGAGCTAATTCCGCTTAAAACGACCAAGTTATGACCATTTCAATTTTTGTGATTTTCCGACGGAAATCGCTATAACCGAGTTCTACAACTCCGATTGCCACGAAATTTAAAATGGAGCATCACGTTAACATATATAAGGTTATGTCAAAAGATGGGCATCTCTGAGAGTTAAGCACGAGGTAGCTAATTTTCTTAAGTCACGACTATTTATGATTTTTGAAAAATAGTAAAAGAAATTGAAAAATTACGGAAAAATATTTTTATGTATGAAATACATGTATATATGTTTGACCAAAGGATAAAAAAATAATAAGTTGATTTGGTATTTTTTTGTGTGAAAAGAATAGTGATTTCTGGATACCAAATAAAATCCGCCTTTACCGAAATGGTATTTCTATTTACTAAGATGTTATCTAATTTACTAGGATAACATATAAAAATGAATAACTTATAAGTATAAGTAAGTTATGATGTGATTAAAAGAATATCAAAGTATAATAATAATATTAAGACTTAAAACTAATGTCTAATACTTAACTATATGTTATGACTAACCGAAAGATCTATTATAGGTTTTATATGTCAGATAGACCGATAGAGATTATGTGTTTAAGTTATTTTATAACGATGATATTATTCTAATATTGAGATCTATATTATTAATATTAGGTCTTCGTGAGAAGCTTATTATATCATAAGTTACTGTAATCAATTGTTCGTGCAAGTTTTTCAAGTTCTTTTACTTAAACTCTTTTAAGAGTGGTTTCGCATGATATGCTTATGAATTGTACTGTACATATTGCATGTATTCATCGTATGAAAGGTCGATCACCTTCATTACCAAATCGGCCAGATATAATTGTTATGTTCATTTTCAATGTTCATTCAAATTTTGAAATTTTGTTCATGCTAATTCACAACTACATTGTGAAGGATAGCCACTTTATTATTCAAACTCTTTCAATCATGATATATCTTTACCTTGTTTTTTTTTTTAAACTTGTCAAGGCAACTTTCATGCTCACCCTTGCTATATCATGATAAAACATTGCAGATAAGGCTAATACTACGAGATATGTGAAAAAGGATAATGCCAAGTTCAAATTTTGGGATAAAATGTGAAGTTAAGTTGTAAAGTATGTTGAAGAATAGTATTGTCATGTGTTAGATAGTTCACGATTGTGTATTAGTTAAGGTTACTCGATTTTGGGAATAGTGTGTAAAGTTTAATGTATAAACAATTTATGTTTATATCTTCCGCAATGCTTGTAGAAATAGCAAACCGGATCCGTACAACAACAAATCACCAGATCAACTTAACAACATAAAAATAGTAAGATCTAGGTCAGTCAAACTACCTGTCAGGAATCTGTTCTTGAAGATTTTGGGTTTTCCAGAATCTTCATCAAGGCAGATCGGTCAAGCTAGTTTGACCAAGATTATAAACGATTCTGTTAATGATCTGGGTAAAATAAAGTCTTCAGAATGAAGTATTCATGGCCGGCTACACTATCAAACCCACAAAACTACCAAAAACATAACCTACAAGCAAGATCAAGGCCTGCAAAAGTTGTCAGAAGCCATCTGGGCAAATCTGGGCTGCCCAGATTCTCATTTTCATGATCAGTCAACGGTGTTTGACCAACAATAACTCTTGATCTACACACGATCTGGACTTGATTCAAGTTCCAGAATAAAGACCACATGGCATAGAACAGATCTAAAACAACAAACACACTAAACATCTAACACACACAGATCTATGATGTCTGGCATATGGCTGTTAAACAACTTTCAAAGTTTTTCCAGATTTCAAGAAATGCTAATTCTGAGCACTTTGATGTTATTGATCTGGGATTTGACAGCCCAGATCACTAAATGACATCTTATTACACCGCTTTAAACAATAAACCATAACATCTAACATTAAATCATAAGATTTAAAAGTTTAGGGTTTTTATACCTCTTTTAGGCTTTGATTCATAAACTAATCCTTGATGATCTGATCTTGGCTTGTTATTACATGATCTTGGTTTTGTTTCTCACACTTTCTCACTCTAAGATCCGAAAATATAGAGAGAGGAGGGACCAGGAGCAAATGATAAGTACAGTAAGTATTTCTTTCTTTTTAAATCTTAGATCTTTTGAACTCATGGTTGTAAATGTGGCTAGGTGTTCAAAATTGGTTGATCCAAGGTGTTTGGTGGTAACTCAAGAGATGTGGCCTCATTTGTGACCATAACTCTTTTTTTAACATAAAAGTTAAGGGAGGGTATTTGGTCTTTGCACATAATTTTTATTCTAAAATTGTCATTTGACACAAACCCTTAGGGTTAAAACCTAAGCTTTCCATAATTTTCATTTTAGGATTTCTAAATTATGATTTTTAAAAAATAAAAATTAACATTTCTAAATTATAATTAGAGTTTCCTAATTACAGTATACTTTCCTAATCACATAAGGGCAAACAAAAATTAGGATTAATATTTCCTAATCAAGATTGCTAATTTAGAAATTAAATCCATAATTGTACATTAGGGTTCCTGACAGAATAATTAGGATTTAAAAATTTGAAATTAGGGTTTGCTAATTAATTAAACTTTACCCTAATTACTATTAAAATTAATAACACTTAAGCAATATACTCATCCTTTAAGTTCCCAGATTAGGGTTTCAAATACTCGAAATCTGAAATTAGAGTTCCCAGATTTAATATTAGGGTTTTCTAATAATCAATTAGGGTTTCAAGTAATTCAATAGGGTTTTTCATTAATAAATTATAATTAATGACGCTTAAACCTTATACATAGCATTTAAATTCCAGAATTAAGGTTTTTAGAACCGGTTTTAGGGTTTCTTATTAGACGTTAGGGGTCTCTAACTGAACGTTGACGTTCTTAATAATATTAGGGTTTGACACTGATAAAATTTATCTGGTCAACCCTTGACCCTTAACCACATACTGTGCACACATAATACCATATTCACAGAACATAAACACATATACACTTAATCCTGAATAATTCACCTAAATCCTTCACAGAATTTTGAAATTCTCAAAATTCCATCCCAAAAATATCAAACGCATACACTTATTTCCTGTCTAGGTCTATTATTTGACTTTAAATCCATCATTTAAGATTTTAATAAATTGTCTAATTTCTCGGGTTGTCACAAAGGGCAAGGCGAAAGTGAAGGATAATAAGAAAACTAATCCATCTAGCAAAAGAATATGCTTCTATTGCAATAAGTCAGGTCACTTGAAGATTGTGAAGTTTCTTGCGGAACAAAAGCAGAAGAAGCTTGGAGAAACTTTGACTTCCGATAAAGGTTTGTTCACGATTGAAATTAATTTTTTTGAAAGTCAAAATTCTACTTGGGTATTGGATACCAGCTGTGGTTCTCACATATATAACACTATGCATGGACTAGTCAGAAATAGAAAGCTGAACAAGGATGAGTTCATCATACGAGTGGGAAATAGAGCAAAGGTTGTTGAAGTCTTATATACTCCTTCATTTCCAACGCTGATGACAGAGAATAAACATAAAAAATATTGATGTTTGTAAACAAGTACAAGAGATTAAAGAAATTAATTGAGTAATAATTCATTCATTCATATTCTTTTTCTCACAAATTTTCATTATAAATTGGCGCCAAATATTCTTCTACCACCTCAATTTTGTGATGGAAAAAATATAAATTACGAAGGATGTTTATTTTGCTAATAACTATATTGTCACAAAAAAAAATTTCTTCACTGTTCCTTCGCTAGAAAACTCTTCATGTGAAGTATTGAATTCCTTCACAAAATTTCTTTCACTACATCCCTAATTTCTTGTAGTGTCTTTATATAAAATCAATATATAGATAGAACCCCAATATAATAATTCGATAGATCAATCCTTGGTGTGTTAAAAAGATTTTATTTTAAAAAGAATATTTTTTAAAAAATAAAAACTTCAACGACTGTCGTTGGGAGTAAAGGCTCTCACATCTAAATTGGGAAAAACTATTGAACGCCATTTGAAATGGCGTTGAATTTATGGATTTTTTTTGGCTAAAAATTAGAAAGGCAACCAACGCCACTTTAAAAAATATTTTTTCAAAAAACGAATTAAAAAAATATCTTAATTTTTTTTAAATGATTTTATTTTTTTAAAGAAATTTGAAAAAGATAAAATTGTGATCCAATGCCAAACTAACCGGCATTGTAATTTTTTTAAATTTTTTTATAAAGCAAATTTGTAAAAAAGAATAGTAAGATGTAACATCACTTTAACTGACGTTGGAATCTTTTTTTTTTAATTTCTTTAATCTCTTGTACTTGTTTACAAATATCAATTTTTTTTTTATGTTTATTCTCTGTCATCGGCGTTGGAAATGAAGGAGTATATAAGACTTCAACTACAAAAAAATAAAAATAAAAATTCTAACGCCAATTAAAGTGATGTTGCATCTTATTCCTCTTTTTTACAAATTAATTTTTTTTTTAAATAAAATAGAGATAAAATTGATATTACATTAATATGGGTCAAACTAACTTATTAAGAATGACTTATAATTCATTTTAAATAACTTTATTTTGTTTTAGTTCATAAAATATAATAAATCTTTCTTCACCTTTTATGTTTTCTCTTAGAACTGATAGTATTATAATTTAATTTTATAATATATTTGGAAAAAATATAAAAGGAGAACTGGGAATAGCTAGGGGTATTGTGACGCCCCCAAATACGGGTATCTTCCAACCCGACAAATGGTGCGACACGGTACTACCATTCATACATACATTCAATTGAAAAGTCTCAAAAGAATGAATATGTCTTCTATATATTCCAAATGATATTATATTTCCCTAGGTTCTTTATAACCAATACATTCGTTCTTGTCATAATATTCAATATATTACAAACATTCCTCTATACTATTACATAAGAAATCTAAGGGTTTGTCTTTGGCTTGCCCTTATCCTTGTCGGAGCCTTCGGTCCATTCGATCTTAGCTGTGTTCATATGGTTCAAGCAGGAGTGAGCATGACTAGCTCAACAAGTACTACAATTCTAATAAACAACATGCTTGAAACATAGGACTCGTATATCATCAATACCTGAACAATAGTTACGAAGTATTATCGATAATTCAAAATAGCACTTCTTTTCTTTCAAAACGTTTTACAACAACAATATTCAGTAAAACATCAATTCTGGTCCAAGACCTTGAGCATTTCATAAGTTCTTTTGAAAGAGGCATTCCAACACTAAGTCCATAAGTTCGACATTACTTACGAGCACGTCTAGGTGATCAGCCTATAGTACTCTATGTTGATCAAAACTACATTCATTAAACGTGTATACGTTTAAGTTGTGGCAACCTCACGTGCCTTCGTTAAACGATAAAACATTTTAGCATACTCAGTCTTCGTTTGAAAACCAGACCAATATAACTTGATAAACATTAACCATGCTTGATAAAAACATAATATAGGTCTAGGCGAAAGAATTGGCTTTGACTTCATCATACAAGACTTCATGCGTAAGGATACATGAATTTCAAAGCTTGTCCAGACTAAACTAGAACAATGGTTAGAATACTTGCCTTTAGCGTTTGCTACAGTTATAACCCATTCTCGGTTAAGTCTTTAAGTCTCTAATGTAATTGATAACATCACATAACACATTAGGCCATGAATAACATACTAGGTTCCTAATGCATCTTACCCTTCTTCTCAATCTAATTATGACTTAGATTTGTTATTATTGGTTCTGGCTTTTTGTTATGGTTCTTACATTCTCATTCCATTCATATTCAATTGATTATCAACCTTTAATCATCATACATTAAGTGCCTAACAATGCCCTAACAATGTTTTAATTAAACCTTAGTTTGTTACTAATGAGTTACCATTCATATTACACTTGTAAACTTTCTTCCCTGTCCAAACCCTAGGGATCGGCATCATGGCGCATAGGTTATAGCTTTTAACTTTCATGACTAAGGCCGCTGATTAGCGATAGATTGATATCTGACGGACTTGGCTGTCATGCGGTACAAACGTTACTCTCTCGATACCAGGCAAGTGGCGTGACTTTGTAGTAGGTGTGTACACTGTATATGGCACTGCAACGCCACCAATATACCTTGGGTTGGCGCCGCAGCGCCAACTCTGTGCACCAAATTTTTTTTACGGACTTTTATTTTTGTGAAATTCCCGGGCTCGTATCTTCTTCGTTATAAGTACGAATTGGCTCATTCAAAATCCTACATTTCACAAATTACATACTCTACGCGTCCATGCAAGAATTTCATCTATTCGACTTCGTTTGCTAAAATTTCACCTATTAGTTCATTTTTAACGAAAACGATAAACGTTCGTGAAAGTTCAACGCTTGTTTCTTCGTTCTAAGTCAGAATCCGGTCTTTTTCGTGTCCGCAACTCTATAATGCCAAATATGATTTGTCTCCATCAAAAACCAATATTTCAAGTTTATCATAAGTTATCAACTTATTTAGATTCAAGTTGATCATTCATTACTTATTCGGCTTAAGTCCATTCATTAATCACTTCTTACATGTTTTTAGCATACAAGTTTATTAGGTCACACTTCTCTATCAACTTATTACGGTAGAGATAGAAGACTAATAGATCATAAGATCATTACCTTTGATGACTAGCTTTTCTTCTTCTTGGAAATCTCACAAGGAATGTTGTGACTTAAAAGGGCTTATTCTCTCTAACACTTAAGTTACTTTATAAGGAAGGTTATTGGTTGAAAAATAACAAGCAACAAATGAATCCAAGCTTCTCTATTTATAGAATTGACAAAGTTAGGGCATTATAGTCATTATAACCTCCCACCTCCTCAATTAACCTCCGTACTATTCATCTACTTAACCACTAAGTAAACTTGCTAGCCACTCATCTTTCTTGCTCATCATAACACTTATCTTATGCTTGGCCAATACTTAAAGTACTTGGGCATCACATAAAGTTCTTGCCCATTAATTAACCTATGGGTTGCTCCATGGATCCTATTTATCCAATGAATCAAGACATTGGGCTTGCTTCAATTAATTTAGCTTATTCCTATTGGGCTTGCATTACATTAGTTTGGGCTTGCATCTTAATTCTCATTGAACTCTACCAATTTGACAATAATCCTACAAGTCCATTCCATTTACTTAAAAACCTTATCATTTATACTATACGTATAATTCTCGTATTCTAGCTCGTATACTAATTCGTAATATAGGTTATTCTATTTTCCATACATACTCGTATAATAATTTGTATTATACTTACATTCAATACCTCGTATAACACATATGTATCATACAATCAATACATTTTCTTCTTAACGCTTTATATTCCCAACGTTCTCAAATTATGTTCAGATGCGAAATATTAGGTTTTCCATACTTAGACTATTATTACATAATCCATCTCACCTTGATGTTATAACATTACGTATTTCTCGGAAGTTCAAAAATAATTCCCGAGCGGAAATTGATGAATAGTGTTTTTTAGAAAATTTCTCGAAAAGCTTTTATTTTTATCTTAGAAATTCAAATACTTTAATTCATTCACGTAGTTAAAATACTACGGCGTTCCGACGTTTCTAGGTTATATAACGCTATTCATCTATCAACACGTAATAATAATAAATAATATTATTTTATTCATTATTAAAAGTATTTACAAAAGGTTCGATTTTTTGGGGCGTTACACTCTCTCCCCCTTATAAGGATTCTGTCCCCAGAATCTCGCTATATATATAAAAAATTACACAAACAAATGAGGGTAATTCTTTTTAATCTTTTCTTCCAATTTCCACGTTGTTTCTTCTGCATTGTGGTTCTTCCATAACACCTTCACGGAAGGTATGATTTTATTCCGCAGAACTTGTTTTTTCCTATAGACAATTTGAATCGGCGTTTCTTCGTACGTTAAGTCCTTCTCGATATGAATAGGCTCATATTCTATCATGTATTTATAATCCGGCTTATAAGGACGCAACACGGTTACGTGAAACACATTATGAATTTGTTCTAAGTCTGGAGGTAATGCTATCATGTAAGCTACCTCACCCACCCGTTTTAATACCTCAAAAGGTGTCCTATAAACCTCGGACTTAACTTTCCCTTCTTTCCAAAATGTATCTTTCCTTTCCATGGAGATACCTTTAGAAATACGTACGAACCTACTTCAAATTATCTATTTTCTCAATGCGAATTTGTAAACTTCTTTTGTCTGTCTTGAGCTGTTAAAAGATGCATTTGTATCATCTTGACAATGTCCGCTATTTGCTGCACCAATTCTGGTCCTGGCATTCGGCGTTCTCCTACCTCATCCCAATACAGTGGTGTTCTGCATTTCCTCCCGTACAAAGCTTCGTAAGGCGGCATACCTATGCTTGCATGATAACTGTTGTTATACGCAAACTCCACTAATGGTAGATGATCATCCCAACTACCCTTGAAATCCATGACGCAAGATCTTAGCATATCTTCTAACGTCTGAATTGTTCTCTCGCTCAGTCCATCAGTTTATGGATGATACGCCGTACTCAGCTTCAACTGCGTTCCCAACTGCTCTTGTAGACTCCTCCAAAAGTTTGATGTGAATCGTGGATCACGATCTGACACAATCGATACATGTACTCTATGTCTGGAAATTATTTCCTTAACATAGAGTCTAGCTAATTGATCTAAGTTATACTTAACCCTAATTGGAAAAAAGTGAGTCAACTTCGTCAATCGATCCACTATTACCCAAATTGCATCATACCCTTTCATTGTAGTTAGAAGTCCCACCACAAAATCCATCGTGATATTCTCCCACTTCCACTCCGGAATTTCTAATGACTGTAACAAGCCACTTGGTCGTTGATGTTCGACCTTAACTTTCTGGCAAGTCAAGCACCTACTTACGTACTCAGCTATCTCTCTCTTCATGTTTGGCCACCACAAACTCTGTCGAAGATCTTGATACATCTTAGTACTACCAGGATGAATCAAAAACTTCGAACTATGAGCCTCTTGTAACACCTGCTCCTTTAATTTTGTCTTATTCGGAACCCAAATTCTTCCTTCAATTCGTAATAATCCCTCATTATCAAGACTGTACTTAGTATCTTCTTTATTGGCTAGCCGCTCCTTTATCCGGTCACACTCATCAGTTTTGAGTTGCACCTCCTTAACTCTCTCTATGATGGTAGATTGCATCTCCGTCGCAAACAGTATTAGTCCTGCTTCACTTGGCAACTTCACTTCTAATTCCATCCTAGCCATCTCTGTTATTAACTCATTTTGAGCCGTTAACAAAGACAACTTCTCCCGACCCTTCCTACTTAAGGCGTCGGCAACTACATTGTCTTTTCCAGAGTGATAAAGGATTTCACAGTCGTAATCCTTTATCAACTCCAGCCATCTCCTCTGCCTCATATTCAACTCCTTCTGTGTGAAGATATATTTTAGACTCTTGTGGTTCGTGTATATCTCACATTTTTCTCCATAAAGATAATATCTCCATATCTTTAGAGCAAAAATTACTGCGGCCAGTTCCAGATCATGAGTAGGGTAAACTTTCTCATAATCTTTCAACTGCCTAGATGCATAAGCAATGACCTTGCCATGCTGTATGAGCAAGAATTACTATAAACTATGAAATTTCTTGTGTCATCGGGCAATGACAAAACAGGCACTTCACTCAACCTCTTCTTCAATTCTTGAAAAGTGTCATCACATTTATTTGTCCATGCGTATTTCTCCGTCTTCCTTGTCAAGATAGTCAACGGAGTAACTATCTTTGAAAAATCCTGGATTAATCTCCAATAGTAACCCGCTAACCCTGGGAAACTCCGCACCTCAGTTGGCGTTTTCGATTGTTCCCAATTCATAACGGCTTCAACCTTCGCTGGATCTACTGAAATCCCCTCATGGTCAATGACATGACCTAAAAATTGTACCTTCTCTAACCAAAATTCACATTTAGTGAATTTTGCAAACAACTTCTCCTTTCTTAGTGTCTCCAACACCAATCTTAGATGTTCAGCATGATCTTCTGGCGTCTTAGAATAGACTAGAATATAATCTATAAAAACCACAACAAACTTGTCTAAATATTGTTTGAACACTCTTTTCATCATATCCATAAATACAGCTGGTGCATTAGGCAACCCTAATGACATTACTAGAAACTCGTAATGACCATAACGAGTCCTAAATGCTGTCTTTGGTACATCCTCCTTCCTAACCTTCAACTGGTGATACCCCGTTCTTAAATCTATTTTAGAAAAATACTTAGCCCCTTTCAACTGATCAAAAAGATCATCGATCCTGGGCAATGCGTATTTATTCTTTATCGTTAACTTGTTCAACTCTCGGTAGTTGATACAAAGTCTTAATGATCCGTCCTTCTTCTTAACAAATAGTACCAGTTCTCCCCAAAGTGAAACACTCGGTTGAATGTACTTCCTATCCAACAGTTCTTGCAACTGCACCATCACCTCATTCATCTCTACCGGCGCCATACGATACAGTGCACTGGAAACTGGTGCCACAGAATGTCTATAACAAACAATGTCTCCCTATCCGGCGGAAGACTCGGCAATTCACTTAGAAATACATCGGCAAATTCTCTAACTATAGGTATTTGTTCCATGGTTGCTACCACTCTCTGGGTATCAACAACATGACACAGATAACCTACACATCCCTTCCTCAATAATTTCCTAGTTTGTGTCATGGTTAGACAACACGAACGTCCCGGTGATCTATTCCCGTAAAATACTAATTGTGGTTGTTTTAACATTCTAAGGTTCACACATTTCTTCAGACAATCTATAATTGCCCCATGGTTAACTAACCAATCCATTCCGAGAATTACGTCGAATTCTCCTAACTTTATCGGTATCAAATTTACCGATAATTTATAACCTCGTATATCTATGCAACAACTCCTATGAACATCTTCAACAGGAATTATTTCTTCATTTGCTACCTTAATATTTAAAGGTATAGGCAATTTTTCAGGAAATAATCCTAATCGTCTAGCAAAATCGCATGCTATAAACGAACAAGTAGCACCCGAATCAAATAGCACGTAAGCATTTATGTCATTGATCGGAATAATACCTGCGACGACGTCTCCTGATGCAACTGCATCTTGGACTGTCATGTTAAAGGTACGGCCCATCGGCCTACCCGGCTGCACTGGACCACTAATAACGAACTTACCGCTATTAGTGTCGCGATTCCCATCCGTCCCCTTCTTCAGGCAGTTCTTTGACATATGGTTAGTTGACCCACACACAAAGCATCCGTGATTCTTTTTCGGACTTGGACAGTTAGGCGAGATATGCCCTTCCTGTCCACAGTTGTAACATACGGCCTTCCCCTTGAGATAGACTCCTAAATGAGTCTTCCCACAGGTCTTGCAGGCCTCCATCCTCCTCTTTGGGTCTTCTTGCTTCACTTCGGTATTCCCAGAGCTAAACGCCTTCCTCTTCTGTCCTTCGGCACTACCGCTGGCTCCTTCGACTTTTACTCCCCCATCCACTTTCCCCTTCCTCTTCTTGTCCTTGTGGTATTGAGTGAGAGCCTCACTACCACCTTTGGCGATTATCGCCTTCTCTAAAATGGTTCCAAATGAAATACTTTGGAACACCGAAAATACGGTTATAGAGCCAGGGTTTCAAGCCCTGCTCGAATCGTTGCTCCTTCATCACCTCAGTATCCACTTGATGTGGAGCGAACCTCGCTAGTTCATTAAACTTGGCGGCATATTGGGGAACCGACATGTCCCCTTATTTCAACTCGAGAAACTGCATCTCTATCCTTCCCTGCATGCTTGTGGGAAAGTAGTTCTCGAAGAATATCTCTTTGAACCTCACCCACATTAGATTCTCAATCCCAGCCCTAGCCTGATTGGCTTCCGACCAAAAGTTGGCATATCCCTTCATCATATAGGTTGCAACCTTCTAGGCCTTATCGACATTTGCTATCACAAATTATTTCTCTATTTCTTTTACCCAAGTTTGGACTTCAATAGGGTCCGTAGTTCCTTTGAACTCCGGCGGACCCACGCTCTTAAAATCCTTAAAGGTAGTAGCTCGTGCTACTCCTGGATTTATAGGGATATTAGCCCCTATTCTATTAAAGGCATCTGTTAAAAGGTTAACAAACTCCTGCATAGGGTTAACCGGACCTCCCTCCGGTTGATTCATATTAGCTCCTTGATTATGTTATACTCTTCTTGGCAGCATTTTACTGATACAATAAACAACACATTTCGTTATTATTCCTTTCTTTATTATTTAGTAATTATTCGATATTAAACAATAACTTCAATCATCCATTACTCATTGTGTTCCATAAAAGGACTATATTCATTCATTCTTTGTAGTATAATACTACATTGGTTACATTACACAGCCTATGCTGATTACATTACTTTCCCGCTATTACTTTCCAAAAATTGGGATTTACAAAAGACTACCCTTTGCTATACAAAAGAGGGCTTTAAATCACTACTAGATACAAAATATTTACATATATAAACTACTCTATCTACTAATATCTTACATCTGCCTCAATGCATTATCAAAATCTACCTTGGCAAGACCAGCAATGATATCACGGCTGATAGTATGCCTCGTCTGCCCAACCTCTACAGCATAACCAGCTACCTGCTGCTGGAAATCTGTGTGAGAACTCCTATGAATATAGGAAATTCACCCTATCTTCTGCAGTTTGGTCTTTATCTCCTCCTTCAGCTCAAAGACTTTATGTTTCAGCTCATGGACCTTGTCCTTAGGTAAAAACCCTTTCATCGTGTTCCTGCTCCCACATAGACTCCACATCAGTCTTGTCCTCTATGACAGCTTGGAGCTCTGCCTTCAGCTCCTTAACCTCTTGACAGTAAAGGATATTTCTATCCAATACTGACATAAACAATGACATCATCGACTCCCCAGGATCCATCTCCGTTGCTATGGCTACTGGATTGAATGATACTACCTCCACCTCTTCCTCTATCATACCATTAAATACTGACATGAGGTCAGGATCCTCTGAGTCTCCAGACTCAATGATAACTATCTCAGGCTCTGCCGCTATGGGGTTCGGTATGACTTCTATTTGGTTCACAGACTCTTCACTAACAGCCTGTCCATCTACATGCATTCCATTTACTCCTGACATCTAAACAAAACAATTAAGTTGATTAGTACACATCAGTAGAATAATAAAAACACATAACATAATCATAATGCATTTTTATAAGGTTATTTTCTTCTTTTACTTCTTTCACTTCTCTTAAGGTTATGACTTAAGGTTTTTAAATCCCCCCTTAAGTTTTATAACCTAATGTTTTGATACCAACCTGTGACGCCCCCAAATCTGGGTATCTTCCAACCCGACAGATGGTGCTACACGGTACTACCATTCACACACACATTCAATTGAAAAGCCTCAAAAGAATGAACATGTCTTCTATATATTCCAAATAATATTACATTTCCCCAGGTTCTTTATAACCAATACATTCATTCTTGTCATAATATTCAATATATTACAAACATTCCTCTATACTATTACATAAGAAATCTAATGGTTTGTCTTCGCCTTGCCCTTATCCTTGCCGGAGCCTTTGGTCCGTTCGATCTTAGCTGTGTTCATATGGTTCAAGCAAGAGTAAGCATGACTAGCTCAGCAAGTACTACAATTCTAATAAACAACATGCTTGAAACATAGGACTCGTATATCTTCAATACATGAACAATAGTTACGAAGTACTATCAATAATTTAAAATAGCACTTCTTTTCCTTCAAAACGTTTTACAACAACAATATTCAGTAAAACATCAATTCTGGTCCAAGACCTTGAGCATTTCATAAGTTCTTTTAAAAAGGACATCCCGGCACTAAGTCCGTAAGTCTGACATTACTTACGAGCACGTCTAGGTGATCAGCCTATAGTGAGCACGTCTAGGTGAGCACGTCTAGATTGAGAAAGATTTATCCTATTAGGAACTTCCAATTCAAATTATTGATAGGAAGGAACAAGTATTAAGAAATAAGGTAATACCTTCAGTAAATATGTTATGGAGAAACCACAATGCTGATGAAGCAACGGGGGAACTCGAAAGTAAAATGAAGGAGATTTTCCTCATTTGTTCATGTAATTATAAGCTAGATTCCAGGGACAGAACCCTTATAAGGGGGAGAGAATGTAACGCCCGAGAAAATTGGATTTTTATGATAATTAAAATTTTATTTTATTATGTGAATTAAATGAATTTAATTGATTTATTTTGTGTGTAAGCTATGTGAAGGTCGTTCTATGACCTAGAATGTGCTAATGTGGTTAGTAATCTGGATACGTACTAGAATTAATTGTTTAGAGTTTCCAAGACGAAAATAAATGTTTTCTGAGAAATTCCTGTAAAATACGATTATCGTACGAGTAGTATACTAGTAAAATTCCCGTAAAATTTCGAGGAATTTCGTTATTGTTAATGTGTGTGTTATACTAGGATGATACTAGTTAGTATCTATGTATAATACAATGAGTTAATACGGAGTACAATACGATTATCGTACGAGTATTATACGTAGAGAATACGTGATTTATACGTATGGAATACGATTAGTATTATGGAATTAAGTTAAGACTTAATGTTAATTCATTTGTGTTGGATTATATTTAGTCTAATCAATTGAATGAGCAAGCCCAAGGGATTAGTTGGTTAAGCCCAATTCAAGGCCCAATATTAGATTGGTTAAGCCCAATGCAATAAAACCAAACTGTGGATCGAACCGGTGAGTCACTGAATGGGTAAAATCCATGGGGAAACCCATGGGGATGACCCATGGGCAAGGTGGGCCGGCCCTTGGTGTTCAAGGCAAGAATAACATTTGGTCACCAAGTATTTTACTTGGTGACAAAGTGTGAATAGTAAGGAGGTGGTGGTGTTTTGTCCATTTTGCCCTCCATTTCATTTCCCTATAAATAGAAAACAAGAGTTGGTCTTTTGTGAGTTTTTCAATTGCCAACCTAAATTATTGAGAAAGAAAAAGAGCTAGACTCAACCAAATCATACACTTGGAAGCTTTGCCTTATAGTTTTCCAAGAGATTACTTAAGAGTTCTTAAGGTAATATCCCTTATTTCTACATTCATCTCTTTTGGTTTTCTTTTATCATGGAGAATCATAAATAGGCGGTGAATGTCTTGTATAGTGGAATAAGAATAACTTATTATAGATTCAATCTCTATAAGTTATCAAAATCATAGAAATCATAAGGTTTGATATAGTTTTAAATCATGAAAATATTGATTGTTGAGATTGATTGTTGATGAACAATTGAACTCCATCAATGCGTTAATATGTGCATCTTTCTTGGTTAGGATGTAGATATGAAGTCCATGGAGTATTCCATGTGATTTGGCCTAGAGAATGTTAGTAACGAAGTTATGGCGAATTTCACGAAAATAGACGTTAAACATCAAAAACATTGAAATTTCGAATGGGTAGTTGAAAGTTGCCGTGAGACTTGAAAACATTGTTTTTCAATATCAACACGTGAGATAGGGTATTTAAGAGTTGTGGGTTCAAGAATCGTCATATTCTGACTTAAAATGAAGAAAACGAGCATTAAACGCCCATTAACCTTTACGAACTCTTAGAAAACGAACTTAATAGTGAATTTTGAGTTAACGGATTCAAAAGTGTCAAATTCTTATTTGAACGCGTAGAGTATGTTATTTATGATGTGTAGGCTTTTGAACGGACCAAATCGCACTTATAACGGATTTAAGTGCTCGTAAGTAATGCGGATATACAACCTTAGTGTTGTGATATCCTTTTCAAGTATGAAAACAGAAAGCTATTGTTCATGGTCTATCGACCGGTTTAGAATTCCTAATCTACTCTATACTTTGGGAATTGATGTTATGAAATGTTAAAGTATTATTGTTTCATAATACTTCATAACTATTTGTTCAGTTATGTATGAATTTGTCATATAATTCACGAATGTGGTGTTACTGTTATCCTTTGTTAAACTTGCTGGGCTTATTATGCTCACTTCTTGCGTGAATTATATGATTGCAGTTAAGGATGAACGTACTGAAAATGCTAAGAGAGATAAGGGAAAAGCTAAGATGGATACTTAACCATCGTGTAATAGATTAATATGTTTGTATGTATTATACATTATGAACAACAAACGATGTAATCGGTTTATGAACCTTGGAAGAATTATACTTGGATTGTAATAAGAAAATAATAATGACGTTCATTTTGTTGTATTTCAATGGAATGGTTGTATGGTTAAGAGTATAGTGTAGCACCATATGTCGGGTTGGAAGATACCCGGATTTGGGGGCGTCACAATAAACCCATAGTTTTAAGCAATGCTTTTAGAATAATGATGATGATCATTCTAATGAGATCTAAATTGTTAGAAAGCTTAAAACTAAAATAGTTCTCAATCGTTGGATTACTAATTGGTGATTAGTGAATCCGGATAGATTGGTACATACGTTGCTTGCTCATTGGATGAGGATGATTATTCTCATGATCATTTGTGTGGAGATACTAATTAAAGAATAAGTTCACTGAACGTGGTTCGCTAAGGAATACCTAATGGAGTTTTACTTGCCTGTCAATAGGAATTCCTGTAGTGATAGTAGTACAAGTGATCCTTGGACTTGAGATCATCATAGTATCTTGTGTATGATGAGTTATACTTTGACTTATTCCTTAAGACCCTTAGGGTATATCAAAGGGTATGCTTGAGTATAATAAGTTGTACATGGAGATAATGTATAATCAATAAAGAATCTACCGCTTCTAGTAAAAGAAGAGAAATGTCCTATGTTATTCGATTAATGACAACCCGTAAGTCCTTGGCATATGTAATGAAATTAGAAAGGAGTTTCTAATTTGCATTATTTGAGTTGTGCATTTAAGAGTCGAAATACATATAATTAAATAAAATAAGACTTGACAGTAATTCTATGTCTTATATTTAATTGGGACACTGTATGGTGGAAGGATTGAATTGTACGGTAACTATTTACTCAAAGGTTCTTTTATGATTAATGTTGAAATCTATATTATCTGGAAAGTCGTTAATCGCTAGGGAGGCTTATCCCTATTATAGAATAAATATTATTTATTTAAATAAATTAATATTTTAATTTATTTATTTAAATAAGAATTAGAATTGTTCTAATTAATTTATTCACAACCGGTTTAATATGGATAATCTAAAGGGTCACACCATAAAAGGAAGAATAATTATTTAAGTTAATGGCATAATCGTAATAATATGTTAAGTGTATTTAATTTAATCTATGGTGATAGAATAAATTAAATAGCTTAATATTTATTATTTAATATTTTAGAAATATTAAATATATAAATTAATAAGAGGATTCTTACTAATATTATTATAATTATTATTATTTTAATTTCTAAAGAGTTAGAAATTAATTTAATATTAGTACTCTCAATTATTCCTAATAAGATTAGGAGGCTGATTAATTAAAGGATTTTAATTAATTAAAATAAAACCCATTTCCTTAATTGTTAAGGAGGGTTGCCTACATCTATAAATAAGAGGAGTCTTATTATGGGTGAAGTGGTTGTTGACTTTTTCACAACATACGTGATTCCAATTGTTGGAGAGTACACCTCTTTCTATGAGAGATAGAAAAATTAGGGTTTTGTCAAACACACATCTTCTTGAATCTTTCTTCTTCCTTGGTGGATCACCTCTAGAGGCCAAACACTTGGGTGGCTAACGTTGATCAAAGGAAGGAACCAAACCCGGTGGATTCAGTTGAACGCGAAAATCATTGGAGGTGAAATTGTACCTAAGGAAGCTCGGATCTTCAAGGGTATAATTCTTGTTCCTTCTTTTTCGTTTAATTAACAATTGTGCATAAAGGGTGATCCGTGTATATGGTTTATAAAATTTTAAAACTCTGATTTTCCACGTTTCTGCTTATTTATGCAATTTAATTGCGTTCATGAATATTACAAACCTAACACTTGCGTCATGGATTTCAAGGGTAGTTGGGACGATCATCTATCATTAGTGGAGTTTGCGTATAACAATAGTTATCATGCAAGCATAGGTATGTCGCCTTACGAAGCTTTGTATGGAAGGAAGTGCAGAACACCATTGTATTGGGATGAAGTGGCAGAATGCCGAATGATAGGGCCAGAATTGGTACAGCAAACCGCGGATATGGTGAAGTTAATATGAATGCGTCTCATAGCAGCTCAAGACAGACAAAAGAAGTATGCGGACTTTCTTCGAGAAAATAGGGGATTTAAAGTAGGCTTCTACGTATTTCTAAAGGTATCTCCGTGGAAAGGAAAGATACTGTGACGCCCCCAAATCTGGGTTACCTGACCCCTGAGTTTAGTGCTCACGATCCACAATATAATTAACATCTAATTATCCATTCATTGATGAATACAATATTACACCACATTAACTGATATAGTTAATACATTCGTTCCAGGATATCTAACCTTAACATTACAAACATACCCTTTAGATATACCAAAAAGGGTTTAAAAAAAACAACATAATAATATTGTTAACCATAGCTATCACAGCATAGCACCTTTGCCTTTGTTCTTCACAGCACCTCCAGTCACTTTGTCCCTAGCTGAAATGTTTTATTTAGCAAGGGTGAGCAACAAATTTGCCCCGCAAGTTAAGACATACAATGAATGTATAAGAATCATAATAATAGACTATCTATTTTGATAGAATGACACCAAAGTTTGGGGAACTTTGAAATAGCTGAACAAATCATTAATCACTACCAAGTCTTCTCACAACCTATACAACACAATAATTCGATAATGAAAGTGTACAATTCTTTCATGATCCTACAATATTCAATTGAATAACAAGATGGAAATATTTTCTAGAGTTTATGCTGAGTGATCACAAATGATCTAGAAGTTCTCTTCTCGGGTATCTATCAAAGATTTACTTTGATATATACGCTGGTGTATCAGATAACCATAAAGATTAAATCATACCCCTCTGCAAGTATAACAAGTGATCAGTTTTATTAAACCATATATTATGCATAATACTTAAAACGCGTGCATGCAAAGGCCGAATATAGGACCAAAATGTTCCCTTTATATAAAAGGTTGTTCTTCTCAGTCTTTGAATCAAAATTTGATTTAACAACGAAATACAATGATTTCAATATCTAATCACTTCTCTTCTCTTCTCTTCTCAAACCTATCAAGTTTTCTTTTCCGATCTAGCCGAAACAATTTACATCGATCTATCAATAATAATTGAATTCTCTTCTCTTCTCTTCTCGAAACTATCCAGTTCTAACAAATGTTTGTCTTGCTAGAATAATTATGTAACGCCCCGAAAAATTGAACCTTTTGTAAATACTTTTAATAATAAATAAAATAATAATATTTATTATTAATGTGTGTTGATAAGATGAATGTCATTCTATAACCTATAAACCTCAGAACGTCATAGTATTTTAACTACGTGAATGAATTAAAGTGTTTGAATTTCTAAGACGAAAAAAAAACTTTCCGAGAAATTTTTCGAAAAACACTATTCATCAATTTCCGCTCGGGAATTATTTTTGAACTTCCGAGAAATATGTAACGTTATAATATCAAGATGAGTTGGGTTATGTAATATTAATCTTCATATGGAAAACACAATATTTCGCATGCGGACGTAATTAGAGAACATTAGGAATATGAAGCGTTAAGAAGAAATGTATTGATAGTATTATACGACGTATTGAAAGCGAGTATGATACGAGGTATTATACTAGTATGTATGAAGAATGGAATAACGTATGTTACGAATTAATATACAAGCTAGAATACAAGAATTATATGTATAGTATATATGTCAAGGTTTTTAAATTAAATGAAATGGACTTGTGAGATTATTAGCATATTGGTAGAAGTCCAATAGGAATTGGATGTCCAAGCCCAAGTGTTTGATAATTAAGAGTCCTAGCTAAAGTAATGCAAGCCCAATAGGAATAAGATAAATTAGTTGAAGCAAGCTCAATGTCATGATCCATTGGATAAATAAGATCCATAGAGCAATCCATGGGTGAATTGATGGGCAAGAACTTTATGTGATGGGCAAGTACTTTATGTGATGATCAAGTGTGGGATAAGTGTTGTGATGAGAAAGAAAGATGAGTGGCTAGCAAGTTTACTTAGTGGATAAGTAGATGAATATTAAGGAGGTTAGTAAATAGGTTAGTTGAGGAGGTGGTGTGATTAATGACTAGTATGCCCTCCCCTTGGCTCTCCTATAAATAGGAGAAATTGCTAGTCATTATTCATTGTTCAACTTTCACCCAATATAAATCAACTTAAGTGTTAGAGAGAATAAACACTTTATAAGCCAAAACATCCTTTGCTAGATTTTCAAAGAGAAGAGAAGTACTGGTCTTCAAGGGTAAGACTCTTGTCTAATACATCTTCATCTATATCATTGTAGGGTGATAAGAGAAGTGTAATTTAAAGAACTTGTATACTAAGAACATGTAAGAAGTAGTTAATGAAGGGATTTAAGCCGAAGAAGTTATGAATAAGCAACTTGAATCTAAACAACTTAATAAATTATGATGAACTTGTCATATGATTGTCATATGATGTTAGTATGTTCAATATGATGTGAGAACATTGAGTAAAGGACTTAAGTCCATACTAAGTCATAAGAAATGGAATTTTTTTAGTTTATAAGTAAAAAAAGTCATGAACTTATGAGAATAAGTCAAAACTTACTTTGAAAATTAGTTGATATAATAAGTGGCTTAAAATATTCATATGATGGTTAAAATCCATTTATAAAGACAATCAAATCGTTAGTAATAAGGTTTTGCCGGATGTTCACACGATTGGATGATAATCGTCGAATTCCTGAACTTCTCGGAATGGAAGTCATATTTTTTGTTTGAGATCAGAAATGTTGGTTTTTGATGGAGACAAGTCATATTTGGCATTATAGAGTTGCGGACTCGAAAATGGCTGGATTCCGACTTAGAACGAAGAAACGAATGTTGAACGTTAACGAATGTTTATCGTTTTGTTAAAAACTAAACTAATAGGTGAAATTTTAGCAAACGAAGTCAAATAGATAAATTTTTTGCATGAATGTGTAGAGTATGTAATTTGTGAACCGTAGGCTCTTGAACGACCCAATTCGGACTTATAACGAAGAAGTTATTGCGTCAAGGAGTTTTGCAAAATTTAGAAGTATTTGAAATTTTTCTGAGGCATAGTGTTGGCGACGCGACGCCAACCCAAGGCCAAAATGTGGTGCTGCAGCGCTGGCACAGTGTCTCAACCTACTAAACTTTCGCGCCGCAGCAGAACATGAAGCACAAGGACTCGTGCCGCAGCGTCGAGTCCGGTCTTTACCTTCTACAGAGTGGCGCCGCAGCGCGGTTTAGAGAGGAAAGGGTGGCGCCGTAGCGTCAACCCTAGGGTTTGGACAATGATGAAGGTTTACAAGTATAGGATGAATAATAACTTAGTTGTAATGAACTGAGGAACTTAATAAGGCATTGTAAGGTATTGTTAAACCTTATTTATGTTGTCTAAAGGTTGAATATAAGTAATCAAACATGAACGTAGTGACAATGTAAATTATATCAAAAAGCCAGAATCAGTAATAACAAATCTAAGTCATGATTAGATTGAGAAGAAGGGTAAGATATAGTAGTATACATAATTGATTATATATGACCTAATGTGGTACGTTATGTGATCATGTATTGTAGAGACTTAGAGACTTAAAATGTACATGTTATAAAAAGTAAGCAGACGTTGAAGGCAAGTATTCTAACCCTTGTTCCAGTTCAGTCTGGACAAGCTTTGAAATTTATGTATCCTTTCACATGAAGTCTTGTATGATGAAGTCAAAGACAATTCTTTCGGCTAGACTTATATTATGTTTTTATCAAGCATGGTTAATGTTTACTAAGTTATATTGGTGTGGTTTTCAAATGAAGACTGAGTATGCTAAAATGTTTTGTCGTTTAACGATAGGCGCGTGAGGTTGCCACAACTTAAACGTATACAAGTTTAATGAATGTAGTGTTGATCAACATAGAGTACTATAGGCTGATCACCTAGACATGCTCGTAAGTAATGTCAGACTTACGGACTTAGTGTCGGGATGTCCTTTTTAAAAGAACTTATGAAATGCTCAAGGTCTTGGACCGGAATTGATGTTTTACTGAATATTGTTGTTTTAAAACGTTTTGAATGAAAAGAAGTACTATTTTGAATTATCGATAGTACTTCGTAACTATTGTTCAGTTATTGAAGATATATAATTCCTATGTTTCAAGCATGTTGTTTATTAGAATTGTAGTACTTGTTGAGCTAGACATGCTCACTCTTGCTTGAACCATATGAACACAGCTAAAATCGAACGGACTGAAGGCTCCGGCAAGGATAAGGGCAAGGTGAAGACGAACCCTTAGTTTTCTTAATGTAATTGTATAGAGGAATGTTTGTAATATATTGAATATTATTACAAGAATGAATGTATTGGTTATAAAGAACCTGGGGAAATGTAATATTATTTTGAATATAGAGAAGACATATTCATTCTTTTGAGACTTTTCAATTGAATGTATGTGTGAATGGTAGTACCATGTAGCACCATCTGTCGGGTTGGAAGATAACCTGATTTGGGGGCGTCACAGGTTAGTATCAAAGCATTAGGTTATAAAACTTAAGGGGGGATTTAAAAACTTTAAGTCATAACCTTAAGATAAGTCAAAGAAGTAAAAGAAGAAAATAACCTTATAAAAATGCATTATGATTATGTTATATGTTTTTATTATTCTATTGACGTGTACTAATCTACTTAATTATTTTGTGTAGATGTCAGGAGTAAATGGAATGCATGTAGATTGACAGGCTATTAGTGAAGAGTCTGTGAACCAAGTAGAGGTCATACCAAACCCCATAGCGGCAGAGCCTGAGATAGTGGTTATTGAGTCTGGAGACTCAGAGGATATTGACCTCATGTCAGTATTCGATGGTATGATAGAGGAGGAAGTGGAGACAGTGTCCTTTAATCTAGTAGCTATAGCAGCAGAGATAGCTCTTGGGGGGTCGATGATGTCTCTGTTCATGTTAGTATTGGATAGAAATATCCACTACTATCAAGAGGTCAAGGAACTTAAGGCAGAGCTCCAAGCTGTCATAGAGGACAAGACTGATGTGGAGTCTATGTGGGAGCAGGAGCACGATGAAAGGGTATTGGCCAAGGACAAGGTCCATGAGCTAAAACGCGAGGTCTTTGAGCTCAAGGAGGAGCTAAAGACCAAAATGCAGAAGAGAGGGAGAATGTCATATATCCATAGGAGTTCTCACACAGATTTCCAGCAGTAGGTAGCTGGTTATCCTTTAGAGGTGGGACAGACGCGGCATACTATCAGCCGTGATATAATTGTCGGTCTTGCCAAGGCAGATTTCGATAATTCCTTAAGGCAGATGTAATCTAGTAGTAGCTAGAGTAGTTTAAGTATGTAAATATTTTGTACTTAGTAGTGACGTAAAGCCCTCTTTTGTATAGAAAAGGGTAGTCTTTTGTAAATCCCAATTTTTGGAAAGCAATAGCGGGAAAGTAATATAATCAGCTTAGGCTGTGTAATGTAACCGATTTAGTATTATACTACGATGAATGAATGAATATAAGCCTTTTATGGAACACAATGAGTAATGGATGATTAAAGTTATTGTTTAATATCGAAATAGTAACTAATAAAGAAAGGAATAATAACGAAATATGTTGTTTATTGTATCAGCAAAATGCCGTCAAGAAGAGTGCAACGTAACCAAGGAGCTAATGTAAATCAACCGGAGGGAGATCCGGTTAACCCTATGCAGGAGTTTGTTAACCTTTTAACAGCTACCTTTAATAGAACAGGGGCTAATATCCCCGTAAATCCGAGATTAGCACGAGTTACTACCTTTAAGGATTTTAAGAGCGTGGGTCCACTGGAGTTCAAAGGAACTACGGACCCTATCGAAGCCAAAACGTGGGTAAAATAAATAGAAAAGGCATTTGTGATAGCAAATGTCGATGAGGCCCAGAAGGTTGCCTTTGCAACCTATATGATGAAGGGAGATGAAAACTTTTTATGGGAAGCAAATCAGGCTAGGGTCGGGATCGATAATCTAACGTGGGTGAGGTTCACGGAGATATTCTTCGAGAAATACTTTCCAATAAGCATGCAGGGAAGGATAGAGATGCGGTTTCTTGAGTTGAAACAAGGGGACATGTCAGTTCCCCAATACGCCGCCAAGTTTAATGAACTGGCGAGGTTTGCTCCACATCAAGTGGATACCGAGGTGAGTAAGGCGCGACGGTTCGAGCAAGGCTTGAAACCCTGGCTCTATAACCGTATTTCAGTGTTCCAAAGTACTTCATTTGGGACCATTTTAGAGAAGGTGATAATCGCCGAGGGTGGTAGTCAGGTGTTGAGCCAATACCACAAGGATAAGAAGAGCAAGGGAAAAGTAGATGGGGGAGTAAAGTTCGAAGGAGCCAGCGGTAGTGGCGAGGGACAGAAGAGGAAGGCGTTCAGCTCTGGGAATACCAGAGTGAATCAAGGAGACCCAAAGAGGAGGATGGAGGCCTGCAAGACCCGTGGGAAGGCTCATTTAGGAGTCTGTCTCAAGGGGAAGGCCGTCTGCTACAACTGTGGACATGGAGGGCACATCTCGCCTAACTTTCCAAGTATGAAGAAGAACCATAGATGCTTTGTATGTGGGTCAACTGACCACATAGCAAAGAATTGCCCAAAGAAGGGGACGAACGGGAACCGGGGTATTAATAGCGGTAAGTTAGCTATTAGTGGTCCAGCGCAGCCAGGTAGGCCGATGGGCCATACCGGAGTGAAGCAAGGAGACCCAAAGAGGAAGGCGTTCAGCTTTGGGAATACAGGAGTGAATCAAGGAGACCTAAAGAGGAGGATGGAGGCCTACAAGACCTGTGGGAAGACTCATTTAGGAGTCTGTCTCAAGGGGAAGGCCATATGCTACAACTGTGGACAGGAAGGGCACATTTCGCCTAACTATCCAAGTCCGAAGAAGAACCATGGATGCTTTGTATGTGGGTCAACTGACCACATAACAAAGAATTTCCCAAAGAAGGGGACGAACGGGAATCGGGGTACTAATAGTGGTAAGTTAGCTATTAGTGGTTCAGCAGCTGGGTAGGCCGATGGGCCATACCTTTAACATGATAGTCCAAGATGTAGTTACATCAGGGGACGTCATCGCAGGTATTATTCTGATTAATGACATAAATGCTTATGTGTTGTTTGATTCGGGTGCTACTTGTTCGTTTATAGCATGCGATTTTGCTAGACGATTAGGATTACTTCCCGAAAAGTTGCCTATACCTTTAAATATTAAGGTAGCAAACGAAGAAATAATTCATGTTGAAGATGTTCATAGGAGTTGTTGCATAGATATACGGGGTTGGTAAATTATCGGTGATTTGATACCGATAAAGTTAGGAGAATTCGACGTAATTCTCGGAATGGATTGGTTAGTTAACCATGGGGCAATTATAGATTGTTAGAAGAAATGTGTGAACATTAAAATGTTAAGACAACCTCAGATAGTATTTTACGAGAATAGATCTCTTGGACGTTCATGTTGCCTAACCATGACACAAACTAGGAAATTATTGAGGAAGGGATGTGTAGGTTATTTGTGTCATGTTGTTGATACCCAAAGAGTGGTAGCAACCATGGAACAAATACCTATAGTGAGAGAATTCATCGATGTATTTTTGAGTGCATTGTCGGGTCTTCCGCCGGATAGGGAGAAAAAATTTGTAATAGACATCGTGCCAGGAGCGACACCAGTTTCCAGGGCACCATATCGTATGGCACTAGTGGAGATAAAGGAGTTGATGGTGCAATTACAAGAACTGTTGGATAGGAGGTACATTCAACCGAGTGTTACGCCGTGGGGGGAACCTGTACTGTTTGTTAAGAAGAAGGACGGATCGTTAAGAATTTGTATCGACTTCCAAGAGTTGAACAAGTTAACGATAAAGAATAAATACTCAATGCCCAAGATCGATGATCTCTTTGATCAGTTGAAAAGGGCTAAGTATTTTTCTAAAATAGATTTAGGAACGGGGTATCACCAGTTGAAGGTTATGAAGGAGGATGTACCAAAGACAACATTCAGGACTCGTTATGGTCATTACGAGTTTCTAGTGATGTCATTTGGGTTGACTAATGCATCAGCTGAATTTATGGATATGATGAACAGAGTGTTCAAACAATATTTGGACAAGTTCGTCATGGTGTTTATCGATGATATTCTAGTCTATTCTAGGACGCCAGAAGATCATGCTGAGCACCTAAGGTTAGTGTTGGAGACACTAAGGAAGGAGAAGTTGTATATGAAGTTCACTAAGTGTGAATTTTTGTTAGAGATGGTATAATTTTTAGGTCATGTAATTGACCATAAGGGGATTTCAGTAGATCCAGCGAAGGTGGAAGCCGTGATGAATTGGGAACAACCGAAAACGCCGACTGAGGTGCGGAGTTTCCTAGGGTTAGCGGGTTATTATCGGAGATTCATCCAAGATTTTTCGAAGATAGTTACTCCGTTGACTAATTTGACAAGGAAGACGGTGAAATACGTGTGGACTGATAAGTGTGAGGACAGATTTCAAGAATTGAAGAAGAGGTTAAGTGAAGCGCCTGTTTTGTCATTACCCGATGACACAGAAAATTTCGTAGTTTATTATTATTATTATTATTATTATTATTATTATTATTATTATTATTATTATTATTATTATTATTATTATTATTATTATTATTATTATTATTATTATTATTATTATTATTATTATTATTATTATTATTATTATTATTATTATTATTATTATTATTATTATTACTGCTATTGTTATTCTTATTATTATTAGTACTATTATTATTATTATTATTATTATTATTGTTGTTGTTGTTGTTATTATTATTATCTTAATTTAAGGCAACACTTTAATAGTCGTTGCAAAAAGTTGTATAAAATATGCAACGAAAATAAAAATTGTTGCCAATGAATGTGGTCCATATTAGGCAACGAAATATAGCAGCAAAAAAACTTTCGTTGCCGAAAATCAAGTGGTTAAAAATTTTGCAACGAATTTCTAACGAATTGTGTTTCCAAATTTTGAAACTACTTATGAATTTTGTTGCAAAAAGTGAAAGCCTGACATAATCTACAATGAAGGACAAGTTTCGTTGCTAAACATACACTTTTAACAACGACTTATAAAGTCGTTGCCTGAAAAATCGTTGCTAAAGCCCCATTTTTAGCAACAAAAAAACTTTCGTTGACCACAATAACGGGAAAACAACTGACCAAAAATTTTGTAACAAATTTTTTTTTCGCCAATCAATTAGCAACGAAACTTTGCAACGACTTATGAATTTCGTTGCAAAAAGTGTAAGCCTGACACAATTTGCAACGAAGGATAAATTTTGTTGCTAAACATATACTTTTAGCAATGACTTATAAAGTCGTTGCCCAAAAAATCGTTGCTAAAGGCCCATTTTTTTGTAGTGTAAGACATATCTCAACATTATTCGACAATAGACATAAATTATCTATATTGTCGATAATAGCTTCTACAGATGTAAGTATCCAACAACAGTTATTCTCTAAATATAATTTCAGAATCACTAATTCAGTTTGAATTATTAAACATGCACTAACTACGAATAATCAACAATAAATTCTCAAACGTTGTCTAATCAACAATAATTAACCACCATAATATTTGAAAACATATAACTCAAGGTTGAGTTAAGGAAACTTGTCTTCCGCGTTGATTACTGCTACACTTGGTCTCTAAGCTTCAATATTATTTAGATAAGTCAAATATCATTTCTAATATTTTTCGGAAGCTTTTAATAATTTATAAACAATTATTATAATTTATAAAAAAATTCAAACACTTAAATGTTTTTAAATGACTTAATTATCAAATAATCTTATCATCATTAATATTTAATAATATAAAAATATTAATGTTATACTTGTCAAAATATTAAAGTTATTATTAATAAATTAAAATATTTTTAAGTAATCAATATTCTACTTAAATGATTTTTAAATTAATTAAAATAATTTTTAAACCATCACCATTAATATTTAAATATTAATGAAATTATCATCAAAGTATTAAAAGTTATTAATTATAACTTAAAATATTTTAAATCATTTTTCTCATTTTTAAATGATTTTAAATTAATAAAATCATTTTTAATTCATTTATTTAATTTTATAAATAAATAAATCTAAAATAATTAATATTAAAATATTAATGAAAATTCTCCAAAAATATTAAAAGTTACATTTTATAACTTAAAATATTTTTAAACACTTTATTCTTGTTTAAAATGATTTTTATAATATTAAAATCATTTTCTCTAATTTATTTAATCCACTAATTATATAAATTAAATATCATTAATAATCAAATAATTATAAATATTAATAAAAAATATCCCAAATAATTAAAAGTTAATTTTCATAATTTAAAATAATTTTTGAAACTATTTCTGGAAAATTAAAAATATTAAAAACTGTCGCTATAGCCTACAGCGACACTAAGCGTCGTTGTTGGTGTTCTTGGTGCTCAACAACACTGATTGTTAATGTTCTAGGGGTCAACTTTGACCGCCTTTGATTCTTAGTATAATCATGTTATGGGCTAACTTAGGGTTCAATCTTGTAGTACACATGTAGTACTACAATTATCAATCATCAACTTGGTCATTTCACATCTCAAATGCAAGATCCAAAGCCCCAAAGTAGCTGTCAGAAGCTTCTGGGCTTTCTGGGTTACCCAGAAACCCAAACAGCTTCGACTGCCTACTTTGTGGTTCGATTCTCTTCTAGTTTTGGTCATCAAATGGTTACGTTTATGGTCCAAATATGTAGGTCTCATGTCAAGGAACAACTATATAACACTATGTCAGTCCAACAACATCAAAATCTCAAGATACAGCTAGGTCAAAGGCTGTAAGAAAATTCGTTCTTGCGTTTTCTGGAATTTCCAAAAAACAGTAAATGTTACCAGATGGTCTACTTTGACCATCCTCTACCTCTGATCTGTTTGTTGTTTAAGAGATCTAAGGCCAGGGATCTAGAGTCCATATTACAAGCTACAACATGCATATAACAACAAAATCAAATAGCTTATAACCTGACAGATACGGGCCTTGCAAAAGGTTGTCATGCACTGTTCATGGCATTCTGGTTACCCAAAATTCACCCAGTCAATCTCGGTTAACAGGTTCAGATCGTTAATAACTCATGATCTGGACATAGGATAGATGTGATCCCACTTCCAAATCACAGACCACATGACCAGCTACAGATTAAAACTTTAGAACAACAAAAATCAAAAATAGAAAAGAATCTAGGGCCACTTATATTCGGTTGTCAGACCACCTTTTGTGTTCTTGGACAGTTTTTCAAAAACTCTATTTTAAAGCCTTTTGATGCCATGGATCTATGATGGATCATCATAGATCATCTTAAAATACCTTCTAGCATGAATCTAAAAACATAAACACAAATATTTTCTTAAGCGTACAAGATCAAAGTAGGGTTAGTGTTGTATACCTTCTTGGTTAAATCTTTGATCTAAGCTCTTCTCCATTATTCTTGATGATCTAAGGGGTGTTCTAGTGACTGAAACACTTAAGATTTTCGCGGCTAAGGAAAGAGAAAAGGTTTGTTGAGAGTTAGAGAGTAAATGGGCAACTTTTGTGAACTTTCTCTCTCTTCCAACACATATATCTTTGATTCAATATTTCTACACTTACTAGGTGGCATAAATGGATCAGATTTGGTAAGGATTTGCAGCATATGGGATAATCCTTAAGTGATGACTCACTATATCTTGCAAATCTCTTTACTTAAAATCTAAGAAAAAGGGTATTTTGGACATTTGACATGAAATTTTAATGGCATATAGGTAATTGTACAAATCCTTAGGGTTTAACTCTTAGGGTTTAACCCTAAAGTTTTAAACCTTAGATTTTGCAACTTTAGCTTCTAGGATTTTCTAAAATAGGGTTTTAAAATAGAAAATTAATATTTCAAATATATAATTAGTGTTTCCTAATTATATTAATGGTTACTAAACACATTAAAGTTTATTAATCACTTTGGGGCTTACTAATTAAGATTAGGGTTTAGGATTCTTGGATTAAAAATTAGGGTTTCCCAGCTTTCGATTAGGGTTCCTAACTACGTGTTAGGGTTTCTAATATTGAGATTAGAGTTTTCAATCACTTATTAGGGTTTATAAATATTGTACCCTACCCGGCCAATCATTGATCAACATTCTATACAGTACAAACACATACTCATCAATATAATTATTTTAATTATATTTTCAATCGAATCCCTATCCTGACTTAGGCTTAGGGTTTCTATTCTCTGTTAAGCACAACTCCACTCTTATTTTCTCAGTCAATACACAAATTGACCACATCTCGAGACTCGTATCATAGATACTCAGCACAAAATTGATAATCAATATTAATATTAAATAAAAAAAATTATTCGTAAGAATTCGGATTATTCGAAATCTCGGGTTATCACATTCACCCCTCCTTAAAAGGATTCCGTCCTCAGAATCACCGATTTCTTATTCTCTACAATCTTTTAAAGTTGCATCATCCATTCATTTTATTAACACAATATTCATTTGTCTTTCATATTTTAATCCGTGACTTGAATTTATAAAAGAAAATAATTCACAGTGATATATATCTCATATTACTCGCCTAATTTAATTTCTCCACGAAATCGTTACCTATCGCCACTAACTCATGTGAAGCCTCTGGGTGTGGAACTGTCATGCTAAAAGTGAATTATGTTAGTCTTCCCTGCTGAGATGATTCTTTAATCGCCAAAGTTTCGCTACCGGGTGTGACGCCCCCAAAATAGGTATACATCACCCATTCCGAGTCACCAATTACATGGTACAGAAAACAACTACAACTTTATTATTACAATTTTCATGCAAAATAAGACAACACATACTGTGAGTTTAAATAAAAATATTGTCTTCTAGACAATATCCACACCCAAATAAAGTCCTCATTACAATTATTGATGCACTATTTTACAAAAATAGTGAGGACTGCTAAAACAACTGTCTAGGACCATCACTCTATACGCCGACTGGTTCCTGCTATGTTCTCGCTTCCTTAGAAGAAAAATGGAACAAAAAGGAAAAGGGTGAGCTCAACTAGCCCAGTAAAGAATATTATGACTAAGATAATATACAACAAATTATTATTAGTCTTCAACAGGGAAAAATTCGATAGAATATAATCGACAACAAGTTTTATATATCAACAACTGCAGCGGAAACATTAATTCATTAGAAGATTTAAGTAGAGAATGAAATCTACTATCATCTATGAATTTAAAAGTCCATCATCAATATTTCATCCCTGTAACATCAATCAATATGCATCTTGCATCAAATATTTATCTTTGCACTATGGGCCAAAGATATTCATTTGTATCACCCGATTCATCATGTTCATCTCAACACTGCTCATCTTTTCTACGGCCAAATATATTCATCAGGTAATCATTCATATTTGCACTACAGGCCAAAGATATTCATCAAGTATCACCATTAGGGACTGAGGATGATGAAAAACATTTTAGAAACGAATCTAGTGAGACAGAAGGACAAATATTAGGGATTCGTATTTCGGTTTATCCAAATTCAATAATACTCCATAATAACCAAGTGTGAAGTAGAATTCAAAAGTAAAGATCAAAACATAGATAAAATCAAAGATAGTAACCATAAAAGACATCTGGGACGAAAAAGAGAAAATTTTATTTTTCGGTGAATAGTGTCGTATTTGTGAATAGTGCTGTATACGTGAATAGTAACCCCGACATAAAAAGGTAGAAATTCCACAATAAAATTCATAAAAATATCTCAGCATAATGATATTGAAGAAAATAATATCATCTAAGAAGAAAATAACATCCCTTACCTCAAAGAAACAGTACTTCGGAATGAAACGTCGGATATGATGCTGAATGAAACTTGTACTGAATAGAAACTCTCAAAGTATCTAAATAGTCACAAAATACGCTCGATAATATAAAGAGAGAAAGAGAAAAAGCTTATGTTTCTGGTGTGATTTTCAATTCTAACTTAGCCCTCTATTTATATGAAAATGTTAGCCCGTCGAAGCAGACTTGACCTGCTACCTGATGGCTTTACCTGCTACTATTGCCACCCACCACATTTAAAATAAAATTCAGCACATTTCTTCACCAACCACAAGTGGGGTCCACTCAATTCTAGAATTTTCCACCAAAATCATTTATAAACCTAATTTCCGAATCAGTCACCTCTTAAAATTCATAACAAATCATACGTTCAATTTTAACGGTTCAAAATTTGTGGACATATACTCAACTTATATATGTATAACATATCGAAAAATCACAATGATCCAACGGTCAGATTAAAAATTATAACTCACGCAATATATCTCAAGAACAGTGATTTAATTTTTAATACCTCCATTTCGACAAAAATACCTCAACATTAATTCCTTCAATTATATCCACATAAAATAAATATATCCATCAATTATATCCACATAAAATAAATATTTCCTTATCATATAAATCAATAAATAATTATTCACAAATAATATTAAAGAATCACAATTATGACAACCAGACCGTTCCCAGGAAAGAGGTGGCTTTCCGATAAGGATTTCTCCTTATTGGCGCGCAATTAGGTGACCAAACCTCTCCTTAGACAGAACTTTCTAGACATTACCAATAATGCTATCTAATAATATTATTCAAATAATATGAATTATTGATATGATAATGGGAAATATTGTGCAGTGATAATTATTGAAACAACAATAATATAAAATATCAACGCAACAATTATTGAATCAATAAAATAAAATATTGAACAGTAATTATTGTAACAATTATTGAGTAGTGCCTTTCTTACATAAGAATGAATAATTCAAAAATACTATGCAATACCTTGTGCTACTGTGCAACCACGCGTATTACTGTATTTTAACCACCAAGTAATCCAACAAAGGTTAATAGCAGTGAATAACAACGCCATTTATTTATAAAAACTCAAACTTGTCATTTTCTTCATCCGACAAGTTATTCTCATTATGAGGCCCACGAATGGTTTTAATGGCAAATCGTCTTTAATATTCTCCGACAACAAGAATATTCCACGACCAAACAAATATTCCCCGACAAAAATGAATATTTTATAACCACTTGCTTATTTTGGAAAATTTGCACATTTCACCCATAACCAAAGCATTATATCAAATTAACTCCTAATTATTTCAAGATAATAAATAGAGAAAATTTAATTTTATTCATAATAAGTTGGGGTCTTACACAGGGTCCCTTGTTGGCACTCCACTTCTCCCTATTCCTTTTCGGACAATTCTGAACCAAATGATCGGTCGATCCACACATAATATAACCTTGTGTCTTCTTTAGAATGGGACACTTGGGAGACACGTGTCCTTTTTGGCGATAGTTATAACAGACTCTTTGTTTCTTCAAACAAACTCCTTGATGATGCTTCCCGCAAACTGCACACGGCGCACCTTTCTTCCTAATTTCTTCTGGATTATTTCCAGAATTAACATCACCATCCCTCTTACGTTTATTAAGATCACTACCTCCACTACCACCTATCATATTATTTCCTTCAGCCTCCTTTCTTTGTTCTTGACTATTCTTTAATACAGCTTCAATTTCCCCCTCAGCGATACTGGCTTTTTCTAATAAAGTTGAAAATGAATTAATTTGCAGCACATCTAACTTCTCGAGTACCAACAATTTCAATCCGTTCCTAAAACATTGTGCTTTAAGCTCCTCAGTGTCCACTCGATGTGGAGCAAATTTAGCTAACTCATTGAACTTAATAAAATATTTTGTCACTGTCATATTCTTCTGCTTCAGATTCAAAAATTGTTCTTCCATATTTCCCTTTAAACCTCCCTTCCTTGGCGGCATTATCTAATAAAAATCTTACATTAATTCTCCTTCTCTATACAAATTCTTATTAATAACATAATATGAATTTTAAAAAAATTCTCATATATATAATCGCATATTTATTCAAATAGCACACAGTACATTTAGCACTTAACACATAGCACTATCCCTTTTTAAATAATATCGGGGTTAACAACACAACTTTAAACAAAAGTTGTAATTCTCCGGCTTTAAACCAAAAGTCATAATTCTCCATTCACACATAACTATTCCCAATTCATCAAACTTACCACACCTAGGGGTTCAGGAACTTGCCACAATTATATGAGTTTATGAACTTATCCTAGTCAGACCTTTGGCGTCCATTCGCTGAGGGGTTCAAAACATTTTATATAATTATGAGTCATGAACTTACCATAAGTTTGAGTTTTAAGAACTCAAAAATTAATCTTAATCTTATATTCATATAGAAAATAAATATTTCATTCATACAAACATATATATTTTTATATGTTTACACACTATTAAAAGATACTATCGCTTAAACTTAATTTATCTACCGTCCACTCCCTTCACCAGTCTTTTTCTTTTTGGGACACTTGTTGAATCTGTTACCCTTTCTCCCCCATGAAAAACACTTTCTCATATTCGGCTTAGGACAATGCAGGGAAATATGTCCTTCTTGCTTACAATTTAAGCACACATTCTTTCACATCATACACTCTCCTACATGAGTCTTTCCACACTTGCTACAGACTTACTTCTTCTTTGTGTTTGAATTTTCAAAATTGTCGCTGTCGTTGTCCCTCTTTCTCTTTTTCTTGCCTTTCTTCTGCTTGATTGTTCCTTCAGACGATCCACCACCTTCAATCTTCATCCTTTCCACCTGCGCCTTCAGCTTATTTCGTTCTTGAGTCATTTCGCGTAATGCTCGCTCCGTCTTCCATAATTCCTCCAAGAGAAATACTTTACTCCGGAGTTCTTGAACTTCTGCAGATTCTAGATCTTTCTCTCCAACTTTGGTCTTATTCTTTTTCTCCACCTTAACTTCTTCGGTCTCTGCCTCTTCATCACCACTCAGATACATTTTGGGATAATCATCATGATCACTCCCCAGATTAATCATAGGTTCATCTTTTCCCACCTTCTCAACTGATTCTCTTTGCGCTGGTACCTCGGCTGGTTCAACAGCCGCTAGCATCTCTGCACTCATTTCATCTTCTCCAGACATCCTGCAATCAGTGTAAACAACTTTATTAGTACTTCACCAGTACGAACTTCTCACACTACGTGTCCACATATCTCATTATCTATACGCTCTATCAATATCTCACTTAGTACTCTAAATGAGTATTCTGTATCTCGCTTATGGTTATAATCCTAGGGTTTTCCCTACCACACTTAAGGTTTATAACCTACAACTTTTATACCAACTTGTGACACCCCCAAATTCGGGTCACCTGACTCCCGAGTTTGGTGCTCACGATCCACAATATAATTAACATCTAACTACCCATTCATTGATGAATAGATTATTACACCACATTAACTGATATAGTTACTAAATTCGTCCTAGGTTATCTAACCTTAACATTACAAACATACCCTTTAGATATACCAAAAAATGGTTTAAAAAAAATAACATAATAATATTGTTAACCATAGCTATCACAGCATAGCACCCTTGCCTTTGTTCTTCACAACACCTCCACTCACTTTGTCCTTAGCTGAAATATTTAATTTAGCAAGGGTGAGCAACAAATTTGCCCTGCAAGTTAAGACATATAATGAATGTATAAGAATCAAGAATAACAGACTATCTATTTCAAAAGAATGACACCAAAGTTCGGGGAACTTTGAAATAGCTGAACAAATTATTAATCACTACCAAGTCTTCTCGCAACCTATACAACACACTAATTCGATAATGAAAGAGTACAATGCTTTCAAGGTCTCTACAATATTCAATTGAATAACAAGATGGAAATATTTTCCAGAGTTTATGCTGAGTAATCACAAATGATCTAGAACTTCTTTTCTCGAGTATCTATCAAATATTTACTTTGATATATACGCAGGTGTATCAGATAATCATAAAGATTAAATCATACCCCTCTGCAAGTATAACAAGTGATCAGCTTTATTATACCCTATATTATGCATAATACTTAAAACGCGCGCATGCAAAGGCCAAATATACGACCAAAATGTTCCCTTTATATAAAAGGTTGTTCTTCTCAATCTTTGAATCAGAATTTGATTTAACAACGAAATACAATGATTTTAATATCTAATCACTTCTCTTCTCTTCTCTTCTTAAACCTATCAAGTTTTCTTTTCTGATCTAGCCGAAATAATTGGCATCGATCTATCAATAATAATTGAATTCTCTTCTCTTCTCTTCTCGAACCTATCCAGTTCTAACAAATGTTCGTCTTACTAGAATAATTAGCTAAGACATATCTCAACACTATTCAACAATAGACATGAATTATCTGTATTCTCAATAATAGCTTCTACAGATGTAAGTATCCAACAACAGTTATTCTCCAAATATAATTTCAGAATCACTAGTTTAGTTTGAATTAATAAACATGCACTAACTACGAATAATCAACAATAAATTCTCAGACGTGGTCTAATCAACAATAATTAACCACCATATTATTTGAAAAGATATAGCTTAAGGTTGAGTTAAGGAAACTTGCCTTCCGCGTTGATTTCTGCTACACAATATACTTATCTGCGTTTGAAAGACCTATAATCACAATATCAGTCTCACAATTAGCACAATAATTCACAACACACAATACTGTAATTTACAGTAAATACTTCTCCTTGACACATTACCACATAGTCACATCAGTGTTTATAACCTATATAAAAACTTATTAAGTCTAACTAGTTCGGTCTAGTTGAAAATCGGTCTGTGTACTGATCACCCTATCCGACAATTAACACTTGTATTTGTCAAATAAACTTGGTCTCTAAGCTTCAATATTATTTAGATAAGTCAAATATCATTTATAATATTTTTTGAAAGTTTTTAATAATTAATAAACAATTATTATAATTCATAATAATTTTTCAAACACTTAAATCATTTTAAATGATTTAATTATCAAATAATCTTATCATCATTAATATTTAATAATATAAAAGTAAATATTAATGTTATACTTGTTAAAATATTAAAGTTATTATTAATAACTTCAAATATTTTAAGTCATCAATATTCTACTTAAATGATTTTTAAATTAATTAAAATCATTTTTAAACCATCACCATTAATATTTAAATATTAATGAAATTATTATCAAAGTATTAAAAGTTATTAATTATAACTTAAAATATTTTTAAATCATTTTTCTCATTTTTAAATAATTTTAAATCAATAAAATAATTTTTAATTCATTTATTTAATTCTATAAATAAATAAATCTAACATCATTAAAATTAAATTATTAATAAAAATTCTCCATAAATATTAAAAGTTACACTTTATAACTCAAAATATTTTTAAACACTTTATTCTTATTTAAAATGATTTTTATAATATTAAAATTATTTTTCTCTAATTTATTTAATACACCAATTAAACAAATTAATTATCATTGATATTCAAATAATTATAAATATTAATAAAAATATCCCAAATAATTAAAAGTTAATTTTCATAATTTAAAATAATTTTTGAAACCATTTTTGGTAATTTTTAGAATTTATTTCTATTTTTAATTAATTTCTAGAAAATCAGAAATTAAAAATATTAAAAACCATCGCTATAGCCTATAGCGACACTAAGCGTTGCTGTTGGTGTTCTTGGTGCTCAAGAACACTGATAGTCAGTGTTCAAGGGGTCAACTTTGACCGTTTTTGATTCTCAGTGTAATCATGTTCTGGGCTAACTTAGGGTTCAATCTTGTAATAAATATGTAGTACTACAACTATCAATCATCAACTTGGTCATATCACATCTCAGATGCAAGATCTGAAGCCCTAAAGTAGTCGCTCGAAAGCTTACGGGCTTTACGGGTTACCTGAAACCCGCATGACTTCGATCGCCTACTTTGTGGTTCGATTCTATTCCAGTTCTGGTCATCAAATGGTTAGGTTTATGGTCCAAATATATAGGTCTCATGTCAAGGAACAACCACATAACACTATGTCAGTCCAACAACATCAAAATCTCCAGATACAGCTCGGTCAAAGGCTGTGAAAAAACTCGTTCTTGCGTTTTCTGGATTTTCCAGAAAACGGGAAATGTTTCCAGATGGTCTACTTTGACCATCCTCTACCTCTGATCTGTTTGTTGTTTAAGAGATCCAAGGCAAGGGATCTAGAGTCCATATTACAAGCTACAACATGCATATAACAACAAAATCAAATCGCTTATAACCTGACAGATACGGGCCTTACAAAAGGTTGTCAGACACTGTTCATGGCGTTCTGGGTTACCCAGAATTCACCCGGTCAATCTCGATCAACGGGTTTTGACCGTTAATAACTCATGATCTGGACATGGGATGGTTGTGATTCCACTTCTAGATCACAGACCACATGACCAGCTACAAATTAAAACTTTAGAACAACAAAAATCAAAAAACAGAAAAGAATCCAGGGCCACTAACATTCGGTTGTCAGACCACCTTTTGTGTTCTTGGACAGTTTTTCGAAAACTCCATTTTAAAGCCATTTGATTCAATGGATGTATGATGGATCATCATAGATCATCTTAAAACACCTTCTAGCATGAATCTAAACACATAAACACAAATATTTTCTTAAGCATACAAGATCAAAGTAGGGTTAGTGTTGTATACCTTCTTGGTTATATCTTTGATTTAAGCTCTTCTCCACTGATCTTGATGATCTAAGGGGTGTTCTAGTGACTGAAACACTTAAGATTTTCGTGACTAAGGAAAAAGAAAAGTTTTTTTGAGAGTTAGAGAGTAAATGGGTAACTTTTGTGAACTTTCTCTCTCTTCCAACACATATATCTTTGATTCAATGTTTCTACACTTGCTAGGTGGCACAAATGGATCAGATTTGGTAAGGATTTGCAACACATGTGATAATCCTTAAGTGATAACTCACTAGATCTTGCAAATCTCTTTACTTAAAATATAAGTAAAGGGTATTTTGGACATTGGACATGAAATTTATGGCATATAAGTAATTGTCCAAACCCTTAGGGTTTAACCCTAAGGTTCTAACCCTTACGTTTTGTAACTTCAGCTTCTAGGATTTTCTAAAATAGGGTTTTAAAATAGAAAATTAAGATTTCAAATATATAATTAGTGTTTCCTAATTATATTAAAGGTTACTAAACACATTAAAGTTTACTAATCACTTTAGGGCTTACTAATTAAAGATTATGGTTTCCTAATTAGGGTTTTGGATTCCCAGATTAAAAATTAGGGTTTTCCTGCTTTCGATTAGGGTTCCTAACTACGCGTTAGGATTTCTAATCTTGAGATTAGGGTTTCCAATCACTTATTAGGGTTTACAAATATTGTACCCTACCCGACCAATCATTGATCAACATTCTATACAATACAGACACGTACTCATCAATATAATTATTTTAATTATATTTTCAATCGAATCCCTATCCGGACTTAGGGTTAGGTTTTTTATTCTCCATTAAGCCCAACTCTGCTCTTATTTTCTCAGTCAACACACAAATTGACCACATTTCGAGACTCGTATCACAGATACTCAACATAAAATTGATAATCAATATTAATATTAAATAATAAAAAAATATTATTCGTAAAAATTCGGATTATTCAAAATCCCGGGTTATCACATATATGCTTTGGGAAGAAAGGAAAGTTAAGTCCAAGGTTTATAGGACCTTTTGAAGTGTTAAAAGGGTAGGTGAGGTAGCTTATATGGTAGTGTTACCTCCAGACCTAGAACGATTACATAACGTGTTTCATGTATCGGTATTGTGTCCTTATAAGCCGGATTATAAGCACGTAATAGAGTATGAGCCGATTCATATCGAGAAGGACTTAATGTATGAAGAGACGCCAACTCAAATTGTCGATAGAAAAGAACAAGTTCTGCGGAACAAAGTTATACCTTCCGTGAAGGTGTTATGGAAGAACCAGGATGCAGAAGAAGCAACGTGGGAATCGAAAGAAAAGATAAGGAAGGATTACCCTCAGTTGTTTGCGTAATGTGAGACGAGATTCTGGGGACAGAATCTTTATAAGGGGGGAAGAATTTAACGACCGAGAGATACAGATCCTTTGTAAAATAATTTTATTTAATAAAATAATGAATAAAATTATGTTATTTGTTATTATTATGTGTTAGTAATAAGAATGTTGTTTTATAACCTAAAAACGCCGGAACGTCGTAGTATTTTAACTACGTGAAGGAATTAAAGTGTTTGAATTTCCAAGACGAAAATAAACGTTTTCCGAGAATTTTTTTGAAAAACACTATTCAACAATTTCCGCTCGGAAAATATTTTTGAACTTCCAAGAAATATGTAACGTTATAATATCAATGTGAGATGGATTATGTAATAATAATCTAAGTATGGAAAACACAATATTTTGCATGCTAGCTTAATTAGAGAACGTTAGGAATATCAAGCGTTAAGAAAATATTGTGATGATCGTATGATACGTATGTATTGTACGAGGTATTGAATATAAAGTATTGTACAAATATGTACGAAGGATGGTATATCTTATATTGAGAATTAATATACGAGTAAGAATACGATTATAATATGTAAAGAAATTGTAATAGGGCTTTTAGCCAAATGAATTGGACATGTAGGATTGTTAGCAATTTGTAAAGTCCAATGGAATTAATGTGTAAGCCCAAGTATGTATAATGTTAGAGCCCAAATGGTTGTTAATAAGGAATCCAAGGAAATTAGTAATACAAGCCCAAAGCTAAGTTAAGTTAATTAAATCCAAGCCCAAGCTAGGATCCATTGGGTTGTAGTGACCCATGGGGCAATCCATGTTAATGTGGTTAATCTTGGTGACCAAGACATTTGAGTAATGACCAAGATATAAGTGTAATGACCAAGTAAAGGATAAGTGTTGTGATTAACAAGTAATGAATAGTAAGGAGGTGACTTAAGGAGGTGGGATGGCATAATGAATAAACTACCCTAACCTTGTGTTTTCTATAAATAGAAGGAGCTTGCTAGTCATTTGCTACTTGTTCAAAACACCAACAACTTCCAATACAAAACAACTTAAGTGCTAGAGAGAATAAGCCAAGAATAAGTCAAACTTTCCTTGTTAGATTTTTAAGAAGGAGAAGGCTAGTCATCAAAGGTAAATGATCTTATGAGCTTATATCTTCCATCTCTAAGGTGATAAGAGAAGTGTAATTTAATGAACATTCATGTATACTAAGAACACATAAGGATTGGTTAATCAATGGACTTAAGCCGTATAAGTCATGTATAACTAAGTTAAACCTAAATAAGTTATGAACTTATGATGAACTTATCATATGAAGTTAGTATGATTTATAAAGGTAAGAATGTTGGTTAAAGGACTTAAACCAATAATAAGTCCTAATGAATGAAAACTTGTAATTTATAATTTATGAAGTCATGAACTTATGAAGAATAAGCCATAACATAACTTGAAAATAAGTTGTTGTAACATGTAAGTTGAGATGGCTATAGGATGAATTGAATTCATTTAGAACAATGGTCAAAACCTAAGTAATGAAGTTTTGCCATAATTCACACGATTGGACGGTAATCGTCGAATTCGTGAAATTCTCGGAATGGAAGTCAGATTTTGTGTTTGAACTCAAAAATGTTGGTTTTCGATAGAGACAAGTCATATTTGTCATTATAGAGTTGCGGACTCGAAAATGGCCGGATTTCGATTTAGAACGAAGAAACGAGCATTGAACATTCACGAACGTTTATCATTTTCGTTAAAAATGATCTATTAGGTGAATTTTGAGTAAACGAAGTCAAATAGATAAAATTCTTTCATGATCACGTAGATTATGTAATTTGTGAACCGTAAGCTCTTGAACGAGCCAATTCGAACTTATAACAAAGAAGTTACGAGCCCGTGAATCTCATAAAAATAAAAATTTGTCAAAATTTTTTCGAGGCACTGAAGTCCATGCCGCAGTACATGACTCAAGGCACAAAAGGCCCATGCCAGTGGCGCTAAGTGAGGCATGACACACTGCTAATTAAGCGCCAGTAAGACGACCATATAAAGGAGACTCATGGCAATATGCCGAGTCCCGACCATACACCTAAGTTAAGTCACGTGCGACATGACACGGAGAAGAAATGTCAGTAGCCATGACTACCAAATTTTTTTAGGGTTTTGACAATAAAGAAAACTTATTAATGTAGCATGAATGGTAATTGAATTACAATGAACTAAGGAACTTAATGAAACATTGTTAAGACATGTTTAAACCTTAAGTATGATCACTTAGGGTTGAAGTAAGTCAATTGCTTGTGAACGTAAGAACGACGTAACGGAAAGCTGGAACCAATAAATAACAAATCTAAGTCATGTTTAGATTGAGAAGAAAGGTAAGATTCGTTAGGAATCATGTATGTTCATTCATGACCTAATGTGTTAAGTGATGTGATTATCTACTGTAGAGACTTAAGGACTTAAAGTGCATGTGTTATAACTATAGCAGACGCTGAAGGCAAGTATTCTAACTCTTGTTTCAGTTCATTCTGGACAAGCTTTGTGGTTCATGTATTTTTTTCGTATTAAGTATTGTATGATGAAGTTAAAGCCAACTCTTTCGGCTAGACTTATATTATATCAAAGCAAGATCAATGTTGTACCAAGTTATATTTGTGTGGTTTTCAAACGAAGACTTACTATGCTAAAATGTTTTGTCGTCAAACGACAGGCACGTGAGGTTGCCACAACTTAAACGTACATATGTTTAATGAATGTAGTGTTGATCAACATAGAGTACTATAGGCTAATCACCTTGACGTGCTTGTAAGAAATGCCAGACTTACGGACTTAGTGCCGGGATGTCCTTTTCAAAGAAAGTATGAAATTCTCAAGGTCTTGGACCGGAATTACTGTTTTACTGAATATTGTTGTTGTAGAACGTTTTAAAGAAAAGAGAAGTGCTATTTTGAATTATCGATAGTACTTTATAACTATTGTTCAGTTATTGAAGATATATGTTTTATATGATTCAAACATATTGGTGAATAGAATTGTTATACTTGTTGGGCTAGTCATGCTCACTCTTGCTTGAACCATATGAATACAGCTAAGATCAAACGGACCGAAGGCTCAAACAAGGATAAGGGCAAGGCGAAGACAAACCCGTAGAATACTTATGTAATAGTATAGGTTTAATGTTGTAATATATTTGATATTATGACAAGAATGAATGTAATGGTTATAAAGAACCTGGAAATGTTAATATTATTTTGAATATATAGAAGAAATATTTGTTCCTTTGAAGATTTTCAATTGAATGTATATGTGAATGGTAGTACCGTGTAGCACCATCTATCGGGTTGGAAGATACCCGAATTTGGGGGCGTCACACACCCCTCAAAGGGAGCTCCACAATATGAGTTTGCAATGGCCCTTCTCAACGTGGGGAATGGAAGTGATTGGGCCCATCGATCCCAAAGTCAGTAATGGTCATCGATTTATCTTCACCATGATAGACTACTTTACCAAGTGGGTAGAAGCAGCCTCATCCCCCAGGGTTACTAAAGAAGTTATCATTAGTTTCATCAGAAACAATGTCATTTGTCGATACAGACAACTAGAGGATATTGTATTAGACAATTCCAAAACCCTCAACAACCAAATGATGGAGGAGTTATGCAGTAAATTCCACATCAAACATCTTAACTCCATCATCTATCGTCCAAAGATGAATGGTGCTATTGAAGTGGCTAATAGGAATATCAAAAAAATCATGCAAAAAATGTCGGCCAATCATAAAGGATGGTCTGGCCTGTTACCTCTGACTCTATTAGCCTACAGAATTTCAATGTTCACTTCCACTGGGGCAACCCCCTACTCATTAACCTATGGCATGGAAGTAGTGCTCCCCATAGAGGTGAAAATGGAATCCCTCAGAGTGTTGATAGACGCTCAGCTTGATGAAGGCCAATGGTTATAAAATCGATACCACCAATTGTCTCTAATAGATGAACGATGGGCCGTAGCCATCTTCCATGGTCAATTATACCAACAAAGGATTGCCCGATCCTACAACAAAAAGTCCGGCTAAGGAAATTCAAAGAACATGACTTGGTCTTAAAGAAAGTTCTTGACAACCAAGATCAATCCAAATGGAAATTCGTCCCAAATTGGGAAGGCCCATTTGTTGTCAAGGAGGTATTGACTAGAGGAGCCCTCATATTACAAGAGATGGATGGAAAGGAATTTCCCCAACTCATCAACTCAAACACCGTGATACGATACTATGTCTGAAGTTACCTGCAAACCAATACCCTGGTCCTGGATCATCAGATCCATCAATTAATTCAGGTTTTCAAAACCTTTCTCACAACATGCAATCCTCATAACTTTAGTTTGTCCCACTCGGGATAAACATTTCACACCTTCAGTTTGTCCCACTTGGGATAAACATTTTCACACATTCAGTTTGTCCTACTAAGGATAAACTTTTCACATCTTCAGTTTTTCCCACTCGGGATAAACATTTAACACCTTCAGTTTATCTCACTAGGGATAAAACCTTTCACAACTTCAGTTTTTCCCACTAGGGATAAAATTTTCACATCTGCAGTCTGTCCCATCAGGGGCGATCTATACAGACCTGGTCTCCCCAATACAAGGGAGTACATAGGAAGCCATTTTTATGGTCTGGCCTAACTACAAATAAAAAACAAAAAAATCTCTACACCCTCTTCACCACCTACAACTTTCAACCTTTTTACACTTGGTTGGAACTACGCAGACCTGATCTCTCCTCATCAATGAGAGTACGTAGGCAACCATTGATGGTTCGGTCTCACCCCCTGCCAAAACACAAAACTTGTCAATAGTACTGGGATCATCCTTCAAACCCTTCAAACCACACCTCATCGTCTTTGACTAAGGGGATGGAACTACCTGGTTTTCCCACACAAATGGGAGAAAAACCGGCGACCATCTAAGTTGTGGTTGATTCCTCAATGAGAAACACCAATCTATAAGAGATGGAACTACCTGGGCACCCAAATACAAAGGATTACTGACGACCATCTATGGTGCGGTCAACCTCAGAGAGGAAAGCCACAATCCTATCCATAACCACATACAGAAACCAGTCCTAAGACACTAAAAGGTAGGGAATATAAAGATCAACAATCCATTCTGAAAGATCCTAGGACATCTCAATGTCCATCCATCAAGGAGGAGTTCAGAATACATGAAGATCACAAGCCCTGGAGAATAGGAAAATATCAAGCAAGTAACAAAGCATAACTAAAAGGGAAATGAATCAAAATATATTTCCTTGCCATATAATAGTGTTTGATATATACAATGTGTTATGTACATGACAAAAATAGCTAAGCTAGTCTATGCAGGGAAATCAAAGCTAATCTACAAACCAGTGGATAAACGCAATATAAAATCTAACATGGCATCCCTCTCAGAAGAAGGGGGTAACTCTATGAGCTCCTTCCCTAGGGTATCAACATGAGCCAAGAGATCTATAACCATCTGCATGGTGACACTATGCTCATCAATAAACGTGCTCATCTCTGCAATGATATCAGCAGTATGGGACCGCAAAGTAGTACTATATGTAACAGCGGCATCTCGGACGGATAGAGCACCATCCCACTCAATAACAACGACATCCCTAGATGATATAGCTTCATCCAGCTTAGCAACAGCGGTATCTCTATGAGCTATAGCATCATCTCTCTCAACTAGAGCGACATCTCTACTAAAAAGAGCTATCAACATCAAGGCTTTAGCCTGATCCCTCTAAAATGTCATTAGATGCAGACTTTTCTCTAAATACTCTGTAGAATGTGGAGTCACAGTAGCAAGAGTACTGGGGAATCAACCAAAGCTGCTGACAACCCAACAAATAGCTCATCCTCAGTGGGAGAATTAGGGTCCTCCATAGGCTCTCCACTGTCAGAATCAACACCCGGCTCTGTGGATACAACCATAGCCGATGCAATCTCTACCTCCAACCATAAAGAATACTCTGTAGAACGACCTGGATGGCTAGTAGTAAAATTAACCCTCTCACGCTGAGTCCAACATGTATAAATCCTAGATAAATCCTCTGCTGATTGAAGCCGAGATGACAAACGCTGACCCGATGCCCCGTTAAAGGGATGAACATCCTGAATCTGGTCAAAATGTGCCATCACAACTAGTGGATGATAAGTGGTCACACCCCTTAAACCAGCCAGAGGAAGATAATCTATGCCAGTGGCATGAGTGATAAAGCTATAGGGAGAGCTGAGCCCTGACCACGACAGAATATCAAACGGGTCCTTGATCCCTTATAAGAAAACCGACCAAGAAGTTGCATCTGTACACTCCGCCGGCTGGAATGAGTAGGACATGGCTATCTATTGGGAAAAAAAATGCCTATGGCATCAGAATGTGCCAATCGATCTCAAGTGTGTCATAAACCACACGTATAACAAGTCCGAATTGGCTATAAATATCCCTGCAGGATGGTTGTGGCAATACGTGCCTGACCTCAAGGTCTCTGCCACAATCATCGGTAAAATGGTATGTCCCTCCCAAAGAGCACGAACTACCATAACCACGCCGATGTCCAAGTGGTCCATGTACAATGGTGTGTACAGATAAGTCACCATACACATCAAGAGTATGCCTATCATACCACGATCTCAAACAACAGGCCACCAATACTGGTGGGGTATGATCTATCCGGCTAACTGTCGATGAAGACATCTGTAGGGTCGTGTCATAAGACCATCCAGGGGTCAATACTAAACTCATCTCTGGAAATGCATGTCCATAAACATAATGCATGCATAATATATAATAGATGATAATATGATGTAGGAAATGGAAAATAATATACATACATTCCTAAGTACATCATCATCTAAATACATCATCTCTGCATAAACTGGAAAATACAGGGAAATGGGCACATCCGCCCAACAACATATAGAGGCCTATCAAAAGATATAACAAGAATGGGGCACAACCGCCCAATATCTAACAGAGGTCTAGCAAGAGATATAACAAGAAATACATCAGAAGAAGTCATTAGTGTTGATATCTACATCATCTAAACTATCCATCTGATGTAACTCCTTCTGAGTCACTATATCTCCACTAGTAAGGATATCAGGCTGATACAATGGAGGATCTGCACCGACAAAACTATCTAAATATGGGCCACCTGAAGGGCCAGCTCCTGAGCTGGAAGGATCAAAAGTATCTGCCTCGGAAGGATCTCTGCCCAAATGCTGAATGAAAAAATGCACCCGATCCAACTGTTGGGTCAAACTATCAATCTGCGTCAGATGAGTAAACTCTCAGATGCAGGCAATCAAATCCACCATCATGACGGAGCCTGTAATACCCGAGAATTTTCACATATTATTAAATATATATATATATATATATATATATATTAATGGAAATAAATATTTATTTGAATATGAACGATTTCGTGTTATGAAATGAGATAACTCAATTATATTAAATAAATGAATAATTGAGAATATGTGGAGTTTGTGGTAAACTCATTGAAAGCCTTGTGTGGCATACTGATGGGAAATACTAATAGTAATGTTAATCGGTGAAGAGATTATAAAAGGAGCAATTAAGTAATATTAATTATCAATTATTGTTGTAGTATGCTATTAGTTGTTAATTGATGTGTGGTAGATTAATTATTTAATAATGAAGATTAATTAAGGATTATATTACTTAATTGATGATGGTTGTGGTAGAATATGGAATTTTAGTAATTAACTAATAATGTGTGATTACTATTATTTGCAATATATTATAAAGATGAATAATGATTATGGAAACCCATAAATACATTAATCAATGGGTGGATTAATTAATATTGATGTTAATTAATTAAGGAAGTGCATGATTTATTTATTTAACAAATAAGTAAGTTAGTAATATAATAATACTATATTGACAGTTATGTGCATATGATTATATACAACCATAATATATGGTGCAATGTGACATTTATGTGGCTCTATATAATAAGTCTTATAAAACTATATTGTATGGGCATTGTGACTAAATGTATTAGAACTATATGTTATAAATATATTATCTATGTGACAATATGTATGTGGGCATGAATGGAAATAATATACCATGAACTATTAAAGTATACCAGTGTGATAAAATGTATATGGATTATATGTATATTACATTTCCATATTTCATCTACTACATTGAAACCTTAATTATTAAGTGTGACATTTAGTTATAATATATGGTTAAGATGTGTATTAAAAATATAACATAAGAATAAAAATTGTGCATAAGTATAGTCCAAGTGTTGCTAGAATGTTGAGCAGTTAAGTTGTCCCAATATGAGTGTCCCATTTGCTTCAAACTTCAGTCACGTGTGATAGCAAAAAGGCTAGCCTATGTTCTTCATTTTCTTCCAACTCTCTAGCTCATGATCATGGGGGAGTGGTGATCATGATGAGTTCCAACAACCAATCTAACAACTCCTTGTTAACCTTCATGCAATCCTAAAATCTCTTGGTTTAATTTCTTGGATAATGGCTTGGCATGCTTAGTAAGTTTTCTATAAATTGAGTACTCTACTTTATGTGATATGTTGCTGAGAATTAGTTGCTTAATTGCTATATAGAGTGGGAGGGAGTAATCTGATTTTGAGCTAAGTCCTTTCCAATTCAAAGCAAAGGTATAAAAATTATGTTCTTAGTTTGAAGCTTGTCAAATTTTAGAATTTTTTGAATTCTCTGTTAATTGATGTAGAATAGCATGCTATTTGTGTTATTTGAGTTGATACACATGTTTTGAAACCTGGTAGCTGGTCTGGTTGCAGGTGTAGCATCTCTTGTGTTAAGGCTCTGCTTCTGCACAGCCATTTTTTTCAATTTGTTCGAAGTGGCGCGGATACGCCACTTGCGTAGGCTAGTACCGCGCGGTCGCGCGTGGTGCTGTTCTTAGATACTGAGTTGATGTTTCTGACTTGTTTTGAGCATGCTATGATAGTTAGTTTAAGCCTATAAATGACCCTATCATGTGGTTAGATATTTTTTCGAACTTGTTATGTTGTTTTAGCATGAAATGAGCCAAGTTTTCAAAGAAAACTTCAAGTTTTGGAAAAGCTAGAAATGGTAAACTTGAATAATGCATATTCTGATTTTGCAAGAATGTTAGTATGGTTTTGAGATGCGTGTCAGGCTTACTAACTTAAGTATATGAATTTCATATTGAAGTATGAGCATGTTAGGCTTGTTAGTAAGCTTTGCCAATGTTGATGTGCTACTTTAAAAGTTAGAAACTGATGATTATGAGCAGGTTAGATGATACCTTTAGATGCACTCATGTATCTGAAATGTATATATACCGTGCTTAGTTATCGTAGTTCAAGGAAATCATAAACGAAGCATATTTCAAAACAAAACGATGTTAAATACACATATGTGATATGAATACTCACAAACATGTCTAATATGAGTTATATGACTACTTTATATATTTAACAATCAAGCATGTTGGACTTTGTGATTTCATAACCTTAAATGGCCTTAATTTTTTGAGATGTCTAACTTAGGACCATATCATGCGAAACGGGACCTAGATTAAACTAGGAAAATGAAAAAGGACCCTTAACATGTTAATATGTGTTATGTATGTAAGGATGTGCAAGCTAGGCCAAGCAAATAGTTGCTCAATCCTGGTTTGAACTGGGAGTTGCGCGGCCGCGCGTCTCCTTAGTACAAATCAGGCGCGGCCACAACAGTCTGCAGTAGGATCAGTTTTTTGCTATTAATTTGTAGGAGTTGCATACTTGTATTATTACTCTATCATGTATTATATGACCAGTACATGTCCAATGTGTTAAGAAGCAAGCTAGATAATATGAGTGAATGTTTAATGATGTGATTATAGACTTTCAAGTCATAAGTTCAAAAAGTGTTTGCAAACTATAAAGCAACGATTAAATACTATGCTAATTGATTTTCATGGTGACTTTCAAACTGATTTTGTGTTATAAATACGTAAGGTATGAAATGAAGTATGTGAAGAGTATACAACTAAGTTAAATGTTTAAGTATGCATTTAAACTTACATATCAAGCTTGAGCACATTTAACTAATGAATATCTTATATACATATTACATTATGTTAGGATTTGAAAGAGTATTGTTAAGAGATATTTTGGTAAACTGCGCTTGAGGCAAATATCCTAAACCTTTGCATTACTTTATTCGACAAATACCATAAGCTTATCCCTTTTGAATACAAGTTACCTTACTTTCTCATTCAAATGAGCTAGTATGTTAAACCCTTGTGAAAGCTATTATTCATGTTAAACTTAGTATTGATCATGAATATTGTGAAAGAGTCGATGCCATTTGATTCGGCTAGACTATATGCATGTTTATAAAAGTCATCCAAACCAATTGATCAAAAGTGAAATCTTAAAAACTGAGTTGGACAACCCTTTTGGTAAGGGGAGTGTATGTTGTTGGAAATCCCAACACATGAATAAATATTATTGTGGTGTTATGCATAACGTGAAGTAATGTAGACTGATCATCTATAGTACTCCATATTTTGGGTTATCAGTTTAATTTTGGTAAATCTAGTGGAAGTTCAATAGTCCTTAGTGATTACTCAGTATAAATTGCTTACCTAGTTGGATACATTGTTAGTCATTGAATTCATATATATATGTTGATTTATATTGAATTGTCATATCCCTCATTCATGATGTTATTCTAACGCTTTGAACTATCCTAGAAATGACACTTCAATATTTTAAACCTTGTGATATTATATCCTACACCCTTGTTGTATATTACTTGCTGGGCAATTTGTGCTCATCCTTGCTTATCTAAAACCTTTCAGTTAAGGAGGAATAGGGAGGTGTCTCTGGAACAGACAAGGGCAAGGGCAAGGCTACCGACTAGCTTGTCCTTTTTATGTTTAAAGTCTATTATGATGTATTATGACTATTTCAGACTATGTTTAAGCTTAAGTAAGATCATGTAATAAGTCTTTATTAGATATTATTATGTAATCTATTAAGCACTGTAGGTTGCGAGACTTGGGGGAATAATTATAATAAATCATTGTATATTATTCTAAAGAAGATTTTCCGTTGTGTATGCATTATTTTAGTTATTATGGTATTACCATGAGAACGTGATGAACCGAATTCGAGTGACCAAGTGGAGGTCCGAATTTGGGGGCGTCACAGAGCCAAGAACCATATCCCTAATGAACTGTGTGGCATGAGTCTAAGCTCTGATGGTATGAGGAGACCACCCGCTGTAGAATGCCTCCTGAGTGAATGGTCCCTCTGACAAAGCAAAGTCATTAACTCCCATCAACAGAATATCACTGATCGGTGGCTGGGATACATGCTAATAACACCTAACACTAGGACAAATCAGGATACGGATCTCTCTTGTGGTTCTCCTGATGGCTCACTCTCCTAAATTCAGCTCCCAACCTCCATCTGTGAAGAGAGGAAGCCTACAGGACATCACATACTCGACAACAGTCGAGAAACCACCCTCAAAGCCAACTTTCAAGTGGTCCTCAGAGTAGGGAACCCATGTAATAACATCGTCTGTCAATAACTCCAACTGTAGGTGAGAATAAGTGAAACCCTCAGCTAGAGGAACCTCCGCTAACGTGGAATGGTGCCATCGTCATCCCTGTGGATAGGTGTCTAAACCTAACAAACTAATGGGACAAAGATATGGGAGCCTCTCATAGGCCCAAAATAGCTAAAACAAGATCAAATATCTGCGGTCAGTCAACACTCTTAACCCGTTCAAGGGAAATCAAAAGAGAAATACACACAAGTAGGAATGGGTAAAATCCTAGCCAAGCCTCTGTCAAGGCCTACGAGTGCATATGCATTCCCCTGAGGAAGTAAGCAAAGGTATAGGAGCCCTAGTCAAACTCTCCTATACAGCCCACCTCCCGTGTGGCGCTGACTAAAGCTAACAACACCGTGGAAGAGTTATCTGCCAAGAAACAACCCCAGAGGATGACCAGGAATAATCACTAAAGAATGCGATCCCTAACACTTCTGTCATCGGGCAATGGCTCACTCAACGCCTCACTCATGGGGTCTACACTCAAAGGGCCAAGACAGATCGCTCTTACCTTTGAAATACCAGAATCGGACTCCTAGTTAGGATCCGACTAGCGAGTTGGGGGAAATGTCAGCCACACAAGGCACTAGCTCCTCGGAAAACTCCATACCAGTGATAAACTTCCAATCCATCGGCATCATCATCACCTCGTAATCCAACAAATGGAGAGACTGAGTCTGGTGAAACCATTGCTTAGACAATTCCCTGAGGTAATCCTGAGGACAACGGCGGGGGAGGATGGAAAAGAATGCCTCAAATCCCCAATTATGCATAATTTCTCAGTACTCTTGGTGAAGAGTCTGGTACAGAGTGTATGCTGAACCAGTTCCCTCAAGGCTGCGTAAAGCCGGGAGCCTACATCACAATGTAACTTAACATCAGAACCCTTATTCCTCATTAATAGAAAAAAAAGAAGATCAATCAGAACTTTTACCTTGTTCACATGCAAGTAGATTGAGGGGTGGTGATTCAAATCATCCAGAAGCTCTGAAAAGATCACATTAATGACCGGAAGATCCCTACAGGGAACAAAAGTAGAAGGAGCCGGATCCACAACTGGTACATCCCCCTCCTCGTCCTCAACATCTGGTACCTCAACCCGGATAGGAAGAATCATTGACTCCATCAACTGATGAGGCTCTCGGGCTGGGCAAGGCTGAGGCACATCAAAAGCTCTCCTCTTAACACCTGAAGAGGTCCTACGGGAGCTACTCGGTTGGTTTGGATCCATGTATCTGGACAAAAGTCTCCAAATCACCTCAAAAGGGTGTGGAGCTCATTAAATGCATTTTATGTCTATATGCATGCATGCATGCAATACTTTAACATACGACTGCAGTAGAGTTAAAAATGCATGTTCATTCAATGCCTAGACTCATGAAAAAATTTCACATCAAAAGTGCCAATTGTCCTCATATAGGATAAGAAATAGCAGAAAAAGGTGCCAATTTGACTATTTCAAAAGTGATATTTTTTCACATCAATACGTTCAACATAGTTAAATATTAACATTTACTATGTTAAACATTTTTTTTCAAGTCATATGAGCATGCATATTCACTACTATGTGCTTAGAAGCATTTCATGTGATAACTCATTTTCCAACGGTAAAAACTGGAAAAAAAAAAGATATGCGTACATTACCAGGATAGTGCAGAACACTTGTACAGTGATAGATTTTGCAGAAAATAGCCCGAACTCAGTAGATCTGAAGAGGAACTCTCGGATTATGTAACGACCCCAAAATTCATACAATTTAATTCTCAACTTTAGTCGTTAATAATACATTCAATCTCTAATTTTACATCCTTAAACGATAATACAACCATTGAAATTTACGGAATAATTAAAATTTTCTATTACAAACTATCCTCGTTCCCAAAACCTTCAACCTTTACATCTAAATATTTCAGAATCATTTTAATACTACAATAGTTTACATCGCAAAACGATATTACAATTCAACATTAATACATTATTCGGAACCTTAAACATGGTTTAAATAATAATAACACAACCAAAGTGTATAAATCTTCAAGTATCACATCTGATTCATATCTTTCAAGTAACACATAACTTTACTTTACTTGAATCTTGAACTCCAAAAAAGTGGTTATTTGCAAGGTTGAGCTCGACAACTTAGCAAAAATCTAACAGCTTTTCATACATCACATAAAGACATAATAACATGCTCAACATATAACATACATGCTACAGTTCATATAACAAGTATAAAGATTGAGTCCTTACTCAATCAGCATGCTTTAATCAATCAACATACTCATAAATCGACTTTACCATTTCATACTTTCAACATATATATAACACATCATGTTTTTTGCAATAAAGATTTAAAACAGTTAATCATCAAGTTCACATAGCAAATAGGAACTGAAAGACTTGCCTGATTCGTAGTTTATGAACTACGACTTAACTGCTTAACGCTTATCTACATTTCGTGTATTCCTACACAGTTATATAATAATGGATTCACATCCATTAGTCATATATTAACGCATAATAGTTGTAATGTAAACTTTACGCTATATCTCATAAGTCCAATGACATCCAACTTTGGATATGCTATAAACATCATATTAACCTATTTTTAAAAGTTATTGGACACCCATTTCGGATAAGATAGACAGTCCAAAACAGTGTTCAAAAATGGCGTTCAAATCTGTTTTTCATTCTTTCCCAGCTTTACCCTCTCTAGCTAAAACAGTCATAACTAATTCGTTTCAAAGCATTTTTGAGCGATTCTTGAGCCCACACGAAGCTAACTTCCGAGGCTACAACTTTCATTCTTTTACCATTTCCAAATTCAAAACACAGAATTCCGGAAAATTCGTTCAAGGTGACTGTCCCGAGTTGGTTAGACAATTTTGACGTGACTACTTTGAATGGTCATAACTCTTTGCTTCGAAGTCGGAATTAGTCCGTTCCAGAGTCTATGGAAAGCTAATTCCGTGTACTATAACATAACAAAAGCGCAGAAGTTTCTAGAAACATTAACTTATCGAAACAGTGTTCCGAATAGCACCTCCCGCTACTGACTTTCAGTTTGATAAATTCGACACATTTCCTTCCAATCACCGCAATTCCCTCATCCGAGGTCGGAATGAGGTCATTCCAAAGCCTATGGCTTCCTAACTCAGTACACTACAACTACTCAGAAACTCAGAATTTTTCAGGCAATATAGTTATTCCAGAATTTGACACTATAGTCACTGTTCATTCAATTTTCATTTCTAGACATGGTTTACAAAAATCTTCACCACGGATTCATTTTAACTCCGTTTTGGTTCATTCAAGTTAGGTAATCTTCAAAACTTAGAGGGATATAACATACAATCATCAAATTAAGCTTATAGACATAAATCAAAAGCACAAATGGTCCTCAAGCTCAGTCCCAAAAACTGTCGAACATGGTTCTTTGTAAATATTTTATTTTGTGAGTTTTGGTTACACTTGGATGATGTTAAGGCTTCGTATCTCCCATTACAATCATTAGAACTCATTTACATAATCAATTACAAGCCAAAATAAACATAGTAAACTAACTAGTTTACTAACAAAACTAACTAAACTTCCAAAATTTAAACTTTAACTAACAAACTAAATACAATATTTAAAATAATAATATTAGCAAAAATTAAATAAGAAACATACCTGAAAATACGAGTTTCACAAACTGAATATGCACTTCCACGCCAAAATTTAACTAAGAAGATCTTTATAAAAAGTCATCCCACAACAAAGCCTTTCTCAAAAATTGGAGGCCTTATTGTTGGTGAATAAAACAAAGGATCAAGCTCTTCTATTTATAGGTTTAGCAAAGGGTAAAGTTCTCAATTTAGTTGATGTGGGACTTGGTTTATACTAATTCTAATTTGTTTATACTAATTTTTTCTATTTTCAACATGCTAAGTGTATTCATTTATCACGAATTCGCTTCTTAACCAATTCGATCCGTTCAAGCTGTGTTGTTTTCGTTTTATAGAGGAGAACAACAATCATCCATCAATTTAAAGTTTCCATCATGAATTCATCATCAACTTTAGTCCCAAAGTACACAAAAACATACATTACAATCAAAACCCAAACTCCTTTTCTTTAGTATAAATACATGAATTTTATTTTTGAAAATTTATTTCTAGATGACCATTAACAAATTATAAATATCTAATAACATATAAAACATCATAACCCAAAAATTCATTAACCAAAACTCCAATTAAAAAGAAACTCAAGAACACATAAACTAGAAATATAAACTAGATTATGTACCTTTAATTCCTTAAGAAATAAAATTAACCTTATCAGTAAAATTATAATTTCTATTCAACCATTATAATCATAACATTATTTAACAAATTCTCACTCCTCTAATTTAATTATTTAATTAAATTAGAATATCACAATTATACTTTCGCATAATAAATACGTATAAATCTCATCTATTTTATCACACTTAAATAAACTATCCCATAATAATTTTCAACAAATATTTATTTAATACCATAAATATTCATTTTATTCCATAAAGTTTGCAACTAAAAATATTTATTGTAGTTAATAAATATTTTACTCGCATTATACTAATATTTATATTTTCATGCAATATATTACCTTCTCACTTTATTAAATCAATTATACTTGTATTAATTCACTATTTTAATTAAGTGAATTATTCACACTATTTATGAAATTTAACTCATAATAATTTCCATTGTCCATAAGGCATAATAATTTAAATTATATTATCTCATAACATAATTTCAACTTAATTAAATAAACTAATATTATTTAATTTCTTTAATAGTTTAATTAACTATTAAATCTCACATTCTCCAATATACGAATATATAATTCTCTTCACACCAAATCACATAATTCAAAATATATACGCCTCATAATAAGAATTTTAATTATTAAATTCTTATTTTAATAACTTTTAAAAATTCGGGTTGTCACATCCTTCCCTCCTTATAAGGATTCCGTCCTCGGAATCAAAGAAACCTCCCTTACTCAGTTTTCACCAAATCTCTTTTAAAAATTTACTCGAAATATTACATTCACCCTTTCTTCTAAGAATTTCGTCCTCAAAAATTTATCTATTAATCTTTATTCATTCAATCTATCAAAATAGATTTTACGTTAATACTTTATTCAGTCATTGAGTTCTATAACCACTTTCTTTTCACAAAGATCTTTCTACAATTATTAACTTTTCTATTAAAAGTTTTACATTATTCTTTGATAACTCATCTCCTTCTCACTTAAATTTTTTTTTTTCTCACTTATTCAATATATTCATCATGCAGTGTCGCATTCTACGACTTACTTCTTTCTAAGAAATATCATCTTTACCACATTCGCCTTTTAGAATATCAAGAATCTTCCATAATTGCTCAATAATTGGGAAGCATTATGAATAACTCAGGAATTTAAAAGATTCCAAATCATGTTGAGGGGTCATAAGACCTTGAACTATATCCACGGTTATAAGTACTCTTTCAACTTAAACCTTAACAGTCATTAGACTATAGGGACTCCGTTTTAGGGTGTTAAGCCCTTCGCATGACGATGTATTATGCACTCTACCCACGGTTATAAGTACTTTCAACTTAAACCTTAACAATCATTAGATCAGAGAGACTCTTGATTTAGGATGATCACCTTCGTACCATGTATTGTGCACAACAAACATCTAAACGCTCCGTAATCCCTATAAAAGGGTTGTTCATCTCAGCTTTTCAACATCTGAATTCGCACCAAAACAATTTGGTTTGGCATAACTTCTCAAGAAACGCTTGAATATCATTAACATCTTTTAATATTCGTCTAGCTGAATCAAACAGCATAGACTTTTACAACAATTCGGACATTAATCGAAATATACATATATATATATATATATATATATATTCTCATATCTTAAAGAAATCTCAAAAATCTTTTTATGACGTCATGATACCGCACTATATTTACAGTCCGTTTGAGGATTCCGTCATTTGGTGATTTTATCATACTACATCATACCATAGTGGGCTGATGATCTTTAGATCACATCCAACACTACATAATACTGTATTGATGACTCCATCATTTTTATCATCTCTGCACCAGGTTCCATAATGCAGTGATGATATAAAAAATACATTTTGATATATTTCAAATCATTTTTGTCTAGCCAAAGAAATTAGTATAGACATACAAATAACGGTATTATTTTTAAAACTCATTGGTTTCATCATTTGATCCAATGTTTTTCAAGAAAATAGAAGTACAAACATCAACACGAAGTCAATAAATTTCGAAAGTCTAGTATAGCTAGTAGATTTAGAATATTCATGTATCCATCAACTTTAATCTTTACTCCATTACTCCATTACTCCATTACTTAACCAATTCTTTTTTTTCTAGCACCACTAATGCTCTTATATTAAATATTCTTGTATTTCAGCTTACAATCTTCTTATACCCCCAGTATAGTTTATCAAACTTACCGCACATTAGAAATTAAGGAACTTGCCACAATAATATGAATTTAAGAACTTATCCTAGTCAGACCATAGGCGTCCATTCGCTGAGGGGTTCAAAACATACCATATTATTATGAGTCACGAACTTACCATATGCATTAGTTTTAAGAACTGCACCTAATCCTAATAATATCTAACTAATCTTAATAGTTTCTAACTATCAAATATACACATGAGAAAAGAATCACCTTTTCACCACATATACATTGACAGCGCGACACCAACATTCCAATGACTATCAATGGGATAAACTGAGTGCAAGCACAAAACCCTCGCCCATACAAAGGTTTGTACAACTTAGCCATCACATGAGTCCTCAATTGAAATCCCACCTAACATTACCTTACTCTTAACTTATTCTTAACTTGCCCTTAACTTACTCAATACAAATTTTTCGTACCTCATCACTTATAACTCCTCGCGAGTTTACCTCGTACTATTTCATAGTACATTATCTTCATAGCATCAAGTTATAATTATTCAAACATTACAAACCATCTTTCTTTTATAACTTAAACAGATCACGTTGTGATCTTATTCTATAATCATCTCCCTTAAAATTCTTTTCTTAACTCGTGATTGTTTTGTTTTACGATCCACTTTATTTCCTTTTTCATCATTTACGATTTCATTTATTCTTTTAATTTTACAGGCTTTGCCTATTCATCATTATTCGTTATCTTGGCTATTGGAGTTAGGGTTACTCTTATTTCTTATCTTTATATCTCTTCAAGATTCTTCTTTGAATTTCTTGTTTATATAACAATTCTTTCTTTAAGAATTTCTAACTTCATTTACATTGCTCAACAATTCATTCGAGTTCCACATTTTCATCATATGTATCCATTTTCTATACATGGTACACATCGAGTGTCTAATAATTTCAATATGGTACGCTGAGTGGTTTCCCATAAACAACCAACAAACTAGGTTCCGAGTTACTAGTTCGTATATACCTCCGCTCTATGAAGGAATCGTTTAGCTCAGATACCATATATAAATTATTAAAGAGTACAATTGTACCATACTTAGATATAACTTTTTATTCTTAACTTCTTTATCATTCTCTTTGTATAGACATTATCTATTTATTATCACCTTACATCCTTATTATTGGAGTTGGGTAACCCCACATTTATATTCCTTATATCTCAACGAGATTCTTCTTTGAATCCTCTTACACATGTTTTAATCCCTTCTTTATGAATTTCTTAAATTATTTCTTATTGTTCAAACTCTATTTGAGCTTATTCGTTCATTATCTTCACCTCTCTCTCTAAGGTTTTTACCTTAGGTACTATTACCTAAGGTTTCTAACCTATCAGCTTTGATACCAACTGTAACGACCCCAAAATTCATACAATTTAATTCTCGACTTCGGTCGTTAATAATACATTCAACCTCTAATTTTACATCCTTCAACGATAATACAACCATTGAAATTTGCGGAATAATTAAAATTTTCTATTACAAACTATCCTCGTTCCCAAAACCTTCAACCTTTACATCTAAATATTTCAGAATCATTTTAATACTACAATACTTTACATCGCAAAACGATATTACAATTCAACATTAATACATTATTCAGAACCTTAAACATGGTTTAAATAATAATAACACAACCAAAGTGTATAAATCTTCAAGTATCACATCTGATTCATGTCTTTCAGGTAACACATAACTTTACCTTGAATCTTGAACCTGCAAAAGTGGTTATTTGCAATGTTGAGCTCGACAATTCAAAGAAAATCTACGATTTTCATGCATCACATAGCACATAATAACATGATCAACATATAACATACATGCTACAGTTCTTATAACAAGTATAAAGATTGAGTCCTTACTCAATCAGCATGTTTTAATCAATCAACATAGTCATAAATCGACTTTAACATTTCATACTTTCAACATATATATAACACATCATGCTTTTTGCAATAAAGATTTAAAACAGTTAATCATCAAGTTCACATAGCAAATAGGAACTGAAAGGCTTGCCTGATCCATAGTTTATGAACTACGACTTAACTTCTTAACGCTTATCTGCACTTCGTGTATTCCTACACAGTTATATAATCATGGATTCACATCCATTAGTCATATATTAACGCATTGTAGTTGTAATGTAAACTTTACGCTATATCTCATAAGTCCGATGGCATCAAACTTTGGATATGCTATAAACATCATATCAACCTATTCTTAAAAGTTATTGGACACCCATTTCAGATAAGATAGACAGTCCAAAACAGTGTTCAAAAAGGGCGTTCAAATCTATTTTTCATTCTTTAATAGCTTTACCCTCTCTCGCTAAAACAGTCATAACTAATTCGTTTCAAAACATTTTTCAGTGATTCTTGAGCCCACGCGAAGCTAACTTCCGAGGCTACAACTTTCATTCTTTGACCGTATCCAAATTCAAAACACAGAATTCTGGAAAATTCGTTCAAGGTGACTATCCCGAGTTGGTTAGACAGTTTTGACGCAGCTACTTTGAATGTTCATAACTCTTTGCTCCGAAGTCGGAATTAGTCCGTTATGGAGTCTATGGAAAGCTAATTCCGTGTACTATAACATACCAAAAGCCCAGAAGTTTCTGGAAATATTAACTGAACGAAACAGTGTCCCGAATAGAACCTCCCGCTGCTGACTTTCAGTTTGACAAATTTGACATATTTCCTTCCAATCACCGTAACTCCCTCATCCGAGGTCGGAATGAGGTCATTCCAAAACCTATGGCTTCCTAACTCAGTGCACTACAACTACCCAGAAACTCAGAATATTTTAGGAAATATAGCTATTCCAGAATTTGACACTATAGTCACTGTTCATTCAGTTTTTATTTCTAGACATGATTTACTAAAATCTTCACCACATATTCATTTTAACTCCGTTTTGGTTCATTCAAGTTAGATAATCTTCAGAACTTAGAGGGATATAACATACAATCATCAAATTAAGCTTATAGACATAAATCAAAAGCACAAATGGTCCTCAAGCTCAGTCCCAAAAACTGTCAAACATGGTTCTTTGTAAATATTTTATTTTGTGAGTTTTGGTTACACTTGGATGATGTTAAGGCTTCTTATCTCTAATTACAATCATTAGAACTCATTTACATAATCAATTTCAAGACAAAATAAACATAGTAAACTAACTAGTTTACTAACAAAACTAACTAAACTTCCAAAATTAAACTTTAACTAACAAACTAAATACAATATTTAAAATAATAATATTAGCAAAAATTAAATAAGAAACATACCCGAAAATACGAGTTTTACAAACTGAATATGCACTTCCACTCCAAAATTTAACTGAGAAGATCTTTATAAAAAGTTATCCCATAACAAAGCCTTTCTCAAAAATTGGAGGCCTTATTGTTGGTGAATAAAACAAAGGATCAAGCCCTTCTATTTATAGGTTTAACAAAGGGTAAAGTTCTCAATTTAGTTGATGTGGGACTTGGTTTATACTAATTCTAATTTGTTTATACTAATTTTTTCTATTTTCAACATGCTAAGTGTATTCATTCATCACGAATTCGTTTCTTAACCAATTCGATCCGCTCAAGTCATGTTGTTTTCGCTTTTATAGAGGAGAACAACAATCATCCATCAATTTAAAGTTTCCATCACGAATTCATCATCAACTTTAGTCCCAAAGTACACAAAAACACACATTACAATCAAAACCCAAACTCCTCTTCTTTAGTATAAATACATGAATTTGATTTTTGAAAATTTGTTTCTAGATGACCATTATCAAATTATAAATATCTAATATCATGTAAAACATCGTAACTCACAAATTCATTAACCAAAACTCCAATTTAAAAAGAAACTCAAGAACACATAACCTAGAAATATAAACTAGATTATGTACTTTTAATTCCTTAAGAAATAAAATTAACCTTATCAGTAAAATTATAATTTCTATTCAACCATTATAATCATAACATTATTTAACAAATTCTCACTCCTCTAATTTAATTATTTAATTAAATTAGAATATCACAATTATACTCGCATAATAAAATACGTATGAATCTCATATATTTTATCACACTTAAATAAACTATCCCATAACAATTTTCATCAAATATTTATTTAATACCATAAATATTCATTTTATTCCATAAAGTTTGTAACTAAAATATTTAATGTACTTAATAAATATATTACTCGCATTATAATAACATTTACATTTTCATGCCATATATTACCTTCTCACTTTATTAAATCAATTATACTTGTATTAATTCACTATTTTAATTAAGTGAATTATTCACACTATTTATGAAACTTAACTCATAATAATTTCCATTGCCCACAAGGCATAATAATTAAAATTATATTATCTCATAACATAATTTTAACTTAATTAAATAAACTAATATTATTTAATTTCTTTAATATTTTAATTAACTATTAAATCTCACATTCTCCAACATATTAATATATAATTCTCTTCACACCAAATCACATAATTCAAAATATTTACACCTCATAATAAGAATTTTAATTATTAAATTCTTATTTTAATAACTTATAAAAATTTGGGTTGTCACATCCTTCCCTCCTTATAAGGATTCCGTCCTCGGAATCAAAGAAACCTCTCTTACTCGGTTTCCACCAAATCTCTTTTAAAAATTTACTCAGGATATTACAGATTCTCTGTGTGGCGTTACGTGAAAATGACTTGTGAAAGGGAAATGAGCCTGAAATAGAACCCATAGATGGTCGTGGGTCTACCTGGGGCTATCCCAGGTGGTCCCCATCCCCTCTGGCTCGATCCAATTTGAGTTACAAAGGAGGATCCACAAACTGAAAAATCAAAGCATGAAATCCTGATTTTCAGTGATCAAACTGCGGGTCTACATATCACTCATTGGTAATCATCCAGACACAGGGTTCACAATGCCAATGATCACAGCTCTTGGAAGCTACCTGTGGCAATACCTCTCAAAGGTCCAATGTCGTTAGTCTGATTGTAATTACGATCAAAACCATGCATCTCATCATAAATCTATTCCCATAAAAGATTTCACACATCATCACCGTTGAAGCACATTTCAACGAAGGTCAAGCAGCCTTGACGTTTTCAGCCATTGCCAAGTAAATCCAGCGAAGCATCAGAGATGATTCGATGATATTTCAGCCATTGTAGCACATTTCAATGAAGGTCAAACAGCTTTGACGTTTTTAGCCATTGGCAAGTAAATCTAGCGAAGCATCAGAGATGATCCAATGATATTTTAGCCATTGAAACACATTTCAGTGAAAGTCAAGTAGCCTTGACGTTATTAGCCGTTTGAAATTAAACCCAGCGAAGCATCAAAGGTGGTTCGATGAGGTTAACCGTTGAAGAATATTTCAACGAGGGTCAAACAACCCTGAAATTCCCAGCTGTTGCCAGTAGCTCCAATGAAGCGCCGAAAAGACCTGGCGATACAAACCAGAGAAAATCATCCTCATTGGGGAAGACCGATGATGGAATCTATTATAACAGATCTTCAGTAGACATAAAATAATTCCCCAAAAGTCTCTCCCATATAAGAAGAACATCTGTAGCAAAAAGTCTGCAATGAGGGTTAAGGACTTTGGTGATAACCCTAAATGTTAACATCATTTGATCTCATTCATGGAGCAACCTCCATTCCATACATTCAGCATACATTTGCATCAAGCTACATTACATTGCATCATGATTATCTTATAACATTTCAAGTGTCTAGTGATCTTTATCCTACCATGCCATTGCGTTGCATGAATATAATAAAGAGGGGCATCTGTAGACACTCAAAATTTTGTAATCCTGTTACTAACCTTGCAGGAGGGCAAAATCCTCTTCTAGAGATAACCCTGAAAGTCAAATCCGCTCAATCCTGTAGAATACCCTGAGATATCCAATTTTAATCTCAAAGACAACCACGAGATATTTAGTCTGGAGACAACCTAGGGAGATTCAATTCTAACTTCAGAGATAACCCCGAGGGAAGCAGTTCCAGTTCTGGAGATAACCGCAAAAAAGTCAGTTACAACCTCGGAACAGCCCCGAGGCCCTCAGTTCAAACCCCGAAGATAACCTTGGGAGGTCAATCACACCTTAGAGATAACCCTAAGGACATTCAGCATCAACAACAACCTAATCTCAGAGATAACCTTGAGCAACGACTGCTACATCTACACAGAGCCAGAGATAACCCCGGTAAGGGGAAAAATTTTCATTTTGCCACCTCGATACTACATTCACGTCATCTCAACATCATTTCAACCCACATTTCATACAAAGTGTCTTGTGAGTGTCCCACAAGAACCATAGCTTAAAATACAGAGTGACTACTACACAAGACAACAAACCGGATAGAATTTAAAGACTTTGAAGATCAGGTCATGGACCCATATTCCCGGCTTCATACAACCTCTTATCCCATGTCATTATGTAGCTCTCAACAATAGCATTCCAGAAAGGTACAACATGCCCGTATTGAAAGTTATGAAGGTTCGAGTGGACAGAACGTTGCACTAGTGCACATACTTTGAGATGATAGGACCCGCATGGCCCAGGGTAACCCGGGCAGCCGTAGGTAGACCCGTGGCCATCGGGTCTATAAATAAAGGCCTTTGGTTGGCCATTTAAACAAAAAGAAATAGAAAAAGGAGAGAAAACTTTGTCCATTTCAGCCCACAAACACATCTAGAGTGCTATAAAACTCAGTTATTCTTCTTTCTAAACACTTATAAGTTCGTGTTTTGCTATATACTGAAATTTAATCGGTAGAAACCGAGTTTTTAGGTATCTTAAGCTATATAAAGTATTCTTGGCCGCCCACTATAAGATATTTTAGGTTTTTAAGCTTTTTATCACTTCTGTATATATATATCTACTAACGTTGAGAGTTGCGTTATGTGGGTATGCCCGGATCGTCGATCCATGGTTGTTTATTTCTTATATATATAAATATATATATATATTATCGAACTATGCTTCGATTGAGCCCGAATATAATATTCGGAGCATTTATTGCTTTTGTATATATATATAAATACTTATGTAAATACATCTTTTTATCAAACTCTGTTTGATTGAGCCTGGATATACATCCGGTGCGTTTACTACTTATATATATACATTTCATGTCCTGCCTGGAGTCTACTTCGTGGTAGTTGATCGCTTATATATATATTTACAACTGTTACATATATCACTGTTATTCAGCCTGCGGGCTCGATTTGCTTAAATTTGACTATTTCTCACTTTAACCGGTTCATAGTGACAAAACTGGAACCGTTGAAGCTGGAATGGTTTAGATTTACTTAAATGTAGTTCTTTTTCTAGCTGTTATTAGCTTGTGGGCTAGATTTACCTAAATCTGGCTATTTCTCACTTTGATCGGTTCACGGTGACTAAACTAGAACCGTAGAAGCTGGAATGCTTAAATTTATTCAAATCTAGACTGTTTTCTAGCATTTGCACATATTGCTTCATCATGTGAGCCTAGGAATCATGTGATCACAGATTCAGTTCATGAATCTAGATTTGGTTCCCGTGATAGACATTTTTAGCTGCGGCCAACTTTTAAATTATTCATAGTGCCTGAATTTCCTTAGATTACTCTCATGCCCACAAGGAGTTCAGCACTGCTATGTATCTTATCTTCTTGACGATGTTTCACATTTCAAAAATAAATGCAATCAAGCCGAACACATAATAAAATGGAAGTATCAAAAGCCTCAATTACTATTGAGCAAAAGGGTTTGAAAAAACCTGTTTTACAAAACATCACTGCTATATCTTATTAAAATTGAACTTTTATATAAAAGTCAAACCCTTTTGTATATAGGTGTGAACGAGGCATAACACTACTTCCAAAAAACTGCACATAGACCTAACACACACACAAATAGGTAAAAGTTAATGAAAAGTGGTGGTAACCGTGTTATCACGAAAGTCGGGGGGTGCCTAACACCTTCCCTCCGCTTAATCAAGCCCCCAGATCCTAACGAATTTTGATTTTTCAAACCTGTTAAACAGTGTCACATCACTAGGTCTTTGTGCAAACTTTTTCTCAGTTGAGTTGGTGCAATCATTTAAAAATACCAAATGGCGACTCTTACCGTCAAATCATTGACATATACATGTCAGACCTTTTCAAACCTATTTTATCAAACAAATTTGACCTAACATTAGAACACCAAAAGACAAGAACAGAAAAGGGACAAATAGAAATCCCGACGTCGACAATATTGAAGATGTGGAGTAGATTTTTATTAAAAATAAACTCGTTAATTATCTTATAAGGTAATCGGGACAACAAATTGATACCGAAATCAAACCAAACTGAAATAGTTTGACCTGATAATTATTTTTATAGGTTCTAAACACTGTTGTGAATACATGATAATGTATCTACGTTATATAATGACTTTAAATAACAGTATTATGTGACGTGATGTATTATGCTAATTTCAAGACCAATATTATTGATGATAAGTCTTTCAAACGAAGTTAAATTAGATTGTGTAGTAGTAGTCAATGACAAAGGCAAGTTTTCTTAACTCAAACTTGAGTTATTAATTTTACCATCATGTTAAGTGGATAATTATTGATGATTATTCCATATCTAAAGTTATTATTGACCATTCGCATTTATTGCAAGTTCATTAACTCAAATTGAGTTATAAATTTCAAAGCATGATTAGTGAATAACTATTATTGGTTATTCACATCTATAATGATTATTGTTATTTGCACATAGTGCAATTGATTTTTATCTATTATTGAACAGTTTATGAGTTATGTCTCAGCTAATTGTTTTTGCGAGACTAATATTTGTTAAAGCATGAACGTTCTATTATTTGAACTAAGTAGTTATTGAAAGATCTATGCCAATTATTTTGGTTAGATCAATATGGATATTATATTATCGTGGTATAGACTCATAATGTAAGACTGAGATGAACAACCCTTATAAAAAGGGGAATTTATTGTCGAACATCCGACTATTACCCTATTTTTGAGTATTATGCATAATATAGGGTACAATGAAGCTGATCACTTTATGTACTTGTAGAAGAGTATGATTTAATCTTTATGGTTAATTAATATGCTTGATGTAATTTAATATTAAATAATTGATAATTCCTCTATTAGTTCATGATCCAATTGTGATCACTCGGCATAAAATCTGAGAATATCCCATTTTATTATTGCAATAGTATTATCTCTTGATAATCAATTGAACAATATTGAAAGTTCGACAGTGTTTTGCTATTTCATCATTGAATTGTTATTTAGCATGATATTTAATAAAGTCGTGATATTGATAAATGATATATTCAGCTACTTCGAAGTCCTTTAAACATTGTTGAAGTCCTATCGAATCTAGACTATAATCTTCTTGATTCATATCTCTTATTGTATGTTTTAACTTGCGGAGAAAACTTGTTGCTCACCCTTGCTTAAATATAACATTTAAGCTAAGGACGAGGTAGCAGGAGGGTCAGAGAAAAGACAAGAGCAAGGGAAAAGTGTTGCCTCTTTTTTTAGTTCTAACAAAAGAGCTCTAACTCATGCAAGCATACATGTTTCAACAAGCAATACAGAGTAAGTCGAGTATCGATCCACAGATAAAGGTTTCTAATTTAAACTATTATGCATCAACTAAATCACTATTTTTATATGCTTAAACTAATGCTTATGATGGTGAATTACTCTAAACTCAAATAATAACTAAAAGAAGAATATTAACGTAATAAATCAAGTCTGGAAATAATAGGATCCTAACTTCATTTAATAGTTCATCTAATTACCACCATCATGCAAGACTATTCACGTATCATAGAAAATTAGCCAATAGCACAAAATGTATACATAACCATTTTTCAATGTTATTATGACCTACTTACATAACATCCACATACAATAGACATCATGTAATCATCAATAAAACCAATTTCACCATATGTCTATGTGAAATTGCAGTCATATTGAATTTAAGCACAAGCCCTTATATAACTCATATGGATATGTCTATTTGATTCACGAAATACAAAGCTAAGCAAAACAACCCCATATACGCATGCTATCACGATTACAACCATACTTGCATGTTATTTTTCAACTCCATACAAGCACATAAAATGAATGGTGATTAATCATTCATGCATTCAAATCAACCATAATAAAAATTCCTGATGATACACAAACAGTCCAGCAATCAAGCAATCAATTAGACTACATATTAAAATCCGTTAGAATCCCATAATGGAGTTTAGTTCATGACTGAACCAAAAGCCATTATGGGATCAAAGCAATACATGGAAAATAAATAAACAATTGGAAAAGAGAAGATAAAATTGATCAAACCCAATTGCTGATTATAATCCAAATATAATGTTTAAATCCTCAATATTCTCCAGCAACATAAAAGTAGTTCATCCACAAGGATTGAAATCCAAAGAAGAAGTAGAAAATAATAAGTCTATGCTTGGCTTTACGTTGGAATTCTCTCAAAGTGTAAAACCCTAGTTCTATTATCAAAAATACGTAAAAACTGAAGATAGATGCGTCTCGTACCAACCGGAATAGATTTAACCAACTCAAACTCTTATAATTTAAAAATTATAATAAAATTAATTAACAGCTGCAGATGTCGTGCGTGGTCGTGCGTGGTCGTATGCGCACGGGCTTTATAATCATAGTGCGGCTGCGTGTTTGAAATCTGCTCGGTCATGGTGATGGCGGCGTGGTAGCGTAGTTCGTTAGTCACATTGACCGCGGCCGACTTTCTACATTTTGAATTCTTGACTCATTGTTGTTCGCTTCGTGTCCAACTTGCATCGATTCTTTGTCATGCCACTTTTGCCTCCTTGTCCATCAATGCTCAGTTTCATTTATCCAATCCACCCTCTTGTCATGCCATCACTGACCTCATGCCACATACCATCGCCAAGCTATGCCATTTCTTACATTTTCACACCAAGGGAGTTCTCAGTACATGCAATGCAAAACAAAACAAAATGTAACTAAAATAACACTAAAGTGTACTTGAGATGGGCATAGTTCTCGTGAATTGATATCCAATAAGTAGGTATAAAACCCATTTATCAAATACCTCCAAACTTGAACTATTGCTTGCCCTCAAGCGATGCATACTATATAAACACTGAAAATGCAACTACATGTTATACAACTAAATCATGATGCAACTAGTCTCACATTGTTCCAGCTATAACAGAATTTCAGTCCAAAATGCCTTAACGAATTATCCAGATTCGAGAATACAATTCCAAACCAAACTATAGGCATAATATCATACACTCAAATAATTCATATATGCTATAAAGATGTTGTGTGTGTTTGTTGTGTTCACCAAAACTTGATTTAAGCAAAGAATACACATGCTAAACTGCTCAAAACAGGAAATTACAGTCTAAATCAAGACTCATATATACTTATGAAACAAAGACTGTTCCAACATATTAAAACAAACTAAGGTTTAACAATGGGCATAACTGCTTTATTACTACTCACGAGGGCAATTTTTGCTCTTTCCTGCGGTGTTTATTGCTATTATTTTTTTCTTTTTCTCTTTTTTTTCACATGGCTGTACAATGCCTCATTCCATTAGGCTAACAATGCTACCCCTTAGCGAGCTTTCAACCAACGACTCCCAGACCATAAAAGACCTTAGGGCGCTAGGTGTTAAGACACCCCTACGGGCGTACTTACTCAAGTAACAAGGGCCTCGAAAATAAGACTAACCACGTTATTCTTTTTCTTTTTTTCTTTTTTTCTTTTTTTTATATAGCATACCCATGTATTCTCCAAGTTTGATTATCAATGTTTTGTACAGTCTAAGTCCATTTTCCACATATTTCTCTTTTTGAAACCACATTTCCTATTAAGCAATGCAACACATCATTCTTAAGCCTACAAGAAATTATGAACACGGCAGTACAAACCGAAAGCATCCAAACAGCATCATGAATTACATTGTGTAAAACATTATATCTAAGTTCATGTTATCCAAAATACTCAACAATCCTTCAAAATTCACTTTCATCATCGGCTAGACAAAATTTCCATAAAGCTAGAATTTGTGAGACATGCACTAAACATAAACTGACACACATAATAATGACTAATTTTTTTTTTGAAACATATAGACAGGCAAACTACTTATGCAAACTACTATATGCAACATAAACATGCAAAATTTAAACTAATCATGCAAATACAATATGCAATTTAAACTAATCATGCAAATACTATATATAACTACACTACTACCCCAATACCCCCAAACTTATAATATTCATTGCCTCAATGAATGAAGGTATAGGGTTAGAGAAAACTCCCCTAGTGCTCAGCTGTACCACCCTCTTCGGGTGGTGAATCTGGTGGTTGATATGACACGGCCGTCCCGAACTATGGCCACTAAAGCATGGTCCCTTGCTATGCAAATGCCTCCGCGAGTGACCTCGTGAGGCCCATAGAAAATGCTGTGAAGTTGTCATACATCGCGTCGACCTTTTCCTCAAACCTTCGGAGTTGTCGATCCCCCGTAGCAGCAGTTGCTTGAGCCGACGTTCCCGCTTCAGTTTTGTGTATCGGCTATGTTGGAGGCACTGGGAATGTGGATAGAATGATGAAGCCTTTTCCTCTCGAGTGCGGTGAACCACCTACCCAATCGTCAAATTTTGCAATGGTGGCATGAGTGATATCTTGGTTCTGGTTCTGCTTTTGTTCATTGTCCCAATGACATCCTTGATGGGCACACAACATAGCTACAACAGACGCGTGTGGAATACTCCCCGTAGTGCTTCCCTGTAGATAACGTAACATATTTTGATGAATCAGGTGGCCCACATCAATGTACTTGCCTGTGATTATTCCCCACAGAATGATTGCTCTCTCAGCTGTGATTTCATGCCGATGAGGCGGTGGAATGAGCTTGGCACATATAAACAAATTCCAAGCTTTAGCATACCGATTCAAGGTTGAGGCTGGGAAGAATATGCGAGGCTGATTCATGCCGGCCTTATAAGTTCACTTCGTTCCTGGAATGCACAACTCAGTAATGACTACTTCCAGATTGGTTTCTAAATATGCACCTTCTACCCAATTATCCAACCCAGTCGGTGGTGTGCCAAGTATCCTGAAAACTACTCTGATGGCGGGAGGTCGAAAATCGACTTGAACTCCTCGAACCAGGGATAACCCACTCATCGTGTCTTTTACATTCGCATAGAATTCTCGGACGATACCCATGGGGGCAGGCATAGGAGTGACAGTCAATCCAAACCATCCCCTTTCTTGAATCATATTCTATAATTGACCATCCTGTTTCTCAGGCTTGAAACCCCTTTCCTTCACAAATGTTTTGGCCACGAATCTGTAATACTCCATATGTGCTTCTAGACTGAGAAATTTGGTATGATCCATAACATCCTCCCCTTGACTGCTAGAGGAAGACGACGATGAAGAAGAACTAGAATGTTCTCTCTTTGGACCCATTTGAAATTGATAGAGAAAATGAAGATGGCTTGCCTGATAGTGAGTGATAGTTGATGAAGTGTACCCTAGGTTATATAGTGTAGCAATCAATCGTGGGTCTGAGATCTGAAACGACAATCGCGTAGTGGAGGAGAGATGTATGGCTTCAAGTTGTACCTAATTAGAGATTAGGATACGTGAATGTAATGGAGAGCAAGGAGTATGCACCTCTCTGTTATATCAACTGATAGACAAATGAGTCACAATGTGTTTTAAAACTTAAAAAAAATTTCCACTTCCGGTGTCGCGCGCGGCAGCGCGGCTTGTCAAGTTGAATTAGGCGCGGGCGCGAGAGTGATGAGCGCCTAGGCACTTGGTGTTGCAAGGGTTGGACCGCCTAGGCGGTTGGAGCATCATTTGGCTACTGACTTTAGGAACCTAAGCGCATGGTTGCGGCATGGCTTGGGCGACTAGGCGCTTGGGTACGTCTGAGATACTATCATTGGCGCGCGGCCGTGTGGCTTTACAATGGATACCGAGCGCGAGCGTGCGATTACCTATTTATGCACAGAGATGCTTGCAGCGCGGGCGCGCAAATTAACATTGTCATCATTGCGCAGGCGCGCCTGGTTGCAGTCTGCACTATCAATTTTTGAATCGAAGCCACAAGACAGTCATGCACTCCATCCAATAAACCTACAATATAACCAATACACACTATTAACGTATGATCTGCTGATGAAGCATGAGTGTCTACTTTAATACCATAATTCCGATGCTATGCACAGACATACTCATAACCAAATTTAGCTACTAATATATTTATGCAAAGCTATTCTACTATCACAATTAAAAATGCAAATGAACTAACATAAACAACCTAAATTGAATAAATAACAAGTAGAGATAGAAATAATGGGTTGCCACCCATCAAGCGCTAGGTTATAGTCAATTAGCTTGACTGTCTCTGAATCTCATGTCGAAGAAATAATTGAGGTGACCATTTTTCTGTCCACCTCACCACCAAAGTAATGCTTCAATCGTTTCCCATTCACTTTAAAAGGCTGATCCAAGAATTTATCGAACACTTCTATCGCACCATGTTGGAAGACAATCTTCACTGTAAATGGCCCTGACCATCTTGATTTCAGCTTCCCAGGAAAAAGTTTAAGTCCAGAGTTAAAAAGCAAAACCCTTTGCCCTAGTTCAAATGTTCTCTCTATGATCTTGCGAGCATGCCATTTCTTCACCTTCTCCTTGTACAGCTTCGAATTTTCATAGGCCTGTAATCGGAATTCATCCAACTCATTGAGTTGGAGTAAGCGTTTCTCCCCTGTAGCTTTCAAATTAAAATTGAGCTTCCGAATTGCCCAATATGCCTTATGCTCTAGCTCCATAAGAAGGTGACATGTTTTGCCATAGACTAGCTGGAAAGGTGACATGCCCAATGGAGTTTTGTATGCCGTCATGTATGCCCATACTGCATCATCCAGCTTTAACGACCAATCCTTCCTCGTGGGATTCATAACTTTTTCAAGGATTCTTTTAACTTCTCAATTTGACACTTCAGCTTGGCCATTCATTTGTGGTTGATAAGTTGTAGCAATACAATGCTTCACCCCATACTTGGCTAACAAAGTTGTAAACTGCCTGTTGTAGAAATGACTGCCTTCATCACTAATGATGGTCCTTTGAGTCCCAAACCTTGTGAAGATACTTCTGTGTAAAAACCTGAGGACTACCTTGGCATCATTTGTCGGAAGACCTGCCACTTCTATCCATTTCGACACATAATCCACTATGAGCAAGAGGTAGAGATTTTCGCAAGAAGAAACTAAAGGGCCCATGAAATCAATCCCCCACACATAAAAAATTTCTACTTCCAGGATCGTATTCAATGGCATTTCATTTATTTTCGAGATGTTCCCCACTCTCTGACATCTATCACACCTCTGGACGAAACTGCACGCATCCTTAAAAATTGTCAGCCAATAGAATCCTGCTTATAGCACTCTAGCCGTTATTCGCTCTCCACCATAGTGACCCCCATACACAGAAGAATGGCAATCCTGTAGAATCCCCTCGGTCTCGCTATACGGGATATAACTTCTTAACATTTGATCAGCACACTATTTAAACAAATAAGGCTCTTCCCATATATGCCATTTGACGTCATGCAGAAATTTTTTCTTTTGATGACCCACCAAGTTAGAAGGTACCATCTTACTCACCAAATAGTTCGCGTAGTCCGCAAACCATGGCACTTCCCCTTTTACCACAAACAACTGTTCATCTGAAAAGGATTCAATGATTACAACATTGTCGTCTACCTCCCTTTCCGGATTCTCTAGTCGGGATAAGTGGTCCACCACTTGGTTTTCAGTGCCCTTTCTGTCCTTGACTTCCAAATCAAATTCCTGCAGTAATAAAATCCATCTGATCAACCGAGGTTTGGCATCTTTTTTTACCACTAAATGTCAAATTTCCGCGTGATCCGTATACACTATCACCTTTGTACCAATCAAATACGCTTAAAATTTATCAAAAGCGTATACAACTGCCAATAATTCTTTCTCGGTGATGGTGTAGTTCAACTGCGCATCCGTAAGGGTCTTGCTGGCATAATAGATCACATGAAACATCTTTTCCTCTCTCTGACCCAAAACAGCCCCCACAGCGTAATCACTGGCATCACACATCAATTCGAATGGCAAATCCCAATCTGGTGCAGTAATAACTAGTGCCGAAGTTAATTTCCCCTTCAAGTGCTCAAATGCCGACACGCAAGCCTCATCAAAATTAAACGGTGCATCCTTCTCCAATAAACTGCATGGTGGTTTAGTTATCTTGGAGAAGTCCTTGATGAATCTGCGGTAGAAACCTGCATGTCCCAGAAAAACTGCGAACACCTTTTACTGAAGTAGGTGGTGGCAAGTTCTCAATAGTTTCTAGCTTAGCCCTATCCACTGTAACGTCCACAGATTTTTAAACTCCTTATTAATTAAATATGTGATTTAATTTTAATGAGTTAGTTTTGTGAATTTATTTAAACCTTATGTGGTTATGTGAATATATGAAATGATTAAAGGGAGTCACTAATAGTTTATTTAAATTAGTGGGCTAATCCTAAGAGTTTGATATCAAGGAATTGATAGGATTATTAATGATTAAATATTCAATCTATTTGAATATAGTAGCAAGAGTTGAACATATTGATTAATTGCAATTATGAGTAATTAATTGATAATGTAGTGATTGATAATTATTATGAGTAAATAATAATTAATGAGTGTAATGGGATTATATATTTTCTTGATTAATTTGTGCAATATAGTAAACCTTTATTATATGGTTGTTAGCTATATATTTTATATATTACAAGGTGACACATTGATATGTCTATATATAGACTATATAGTATGAGTTATTTGCATTCATGTGAGTTGCACAATAATATTGTCATATGAAATAAATTGGGTGTGCATAGTGTATAACCAAATTATAATAGGTGTATATATGGTTTTAACCAAGTGTTGCATTACATTGTTACATTTCATTGTGTAAATGCTGAGAATTATTTCATTGTCCCAAAATGAGTGTCACTAAGTACATGAATAGTAGCATGAAGCTAATTTACGTATTTTTCCAAAAGCTAGCAAACCTACTCTATCTTCACCTCAAAATCAACCAACTTAGATGGGGAGTGGGATTCATAATGGAGATTACCAACTCTTACCAACTCTCACCAACTCTCACTTAACCCTTGTGCATTCTTGAAATCCTTTGGTTTGATTTGTGAGGTAATGCCATTATCTAGATAATCAATCTTCTATAAATGAGACCTTCATCCTTCTTTGTTGCAATTGCTGAGAATTAGATGCTAAGGAGTTTATATAGAGTGAGTATATTATTTTAGAGCAGCTGGATTGAGTCTCAAATGTATAACTTCCATTTCCATTCTCCATTTTTGATAAATTGCTTAATGGGTTGATTCTTTGAATTAAGCATGTATTGATTGTTAGTTGGTTTGGGTTATGTTTCTTAGTGTTATACATATTTATAAGTGTATTGGATTATGTTAGAAGCAATGTTTTAAAGGATTTTACTTGATGGGTTGCTGAACTATCGAACAGATCAAAGCTACTGTCTTTGATGCAGGCATGGCGCAACTGCACCCTATTTGTACTAGGGTGCAGCGCAGTTGCGCCGTAACCCAAACTTAGTTTCTATTTCTGGCATGGCGCAATTTATGCCCTAATTATCACTAGGGAGCGGCAAGACAAATTGCCCAGGACTACACTGAACCGATGTGTTCTCATTATGTTTTTATTTGTGCTAAGTTGATGGTACACGGTTATAGCAAGCTTGCAAAATGTTTTGACACGCACATGTAAGCACATGCATGTAGTATGAACTAGTATAACAATAATGGACACAATACTTGTGGTCCCGAAATGAGGTTTGTGATTTCAAAAGTGAACTTTGTCACGGACACATTATGTGAGCATTATGACTTTATAAACATGTTAATATGATTTATATTGACATGAAATGCAAGACTAAAGTGGTTGAACACACTAGCATCCATGATTGAAAGATTAGACTATTTCAAAGATAAGAAACTTAAGACTTTTCAAAGTGAACTTGACCAAGACTTTTATCTTGTAAGTTTTGACCATTTGAGCATACATATGTCACTTTAATATATGTTGTAAATGCATGAGAGTTACATGTTAAGATGCCTTGTATATGCTAAGTTGACTTAGTATAAAATTCAAAGAAAGTTAGAATGAGGAAGCTAATGTCATCAAGTAATGAGTAAAGTATGGCCATTCAAGCATGTGTATTAGGATTCATTATGCTTATAGACATATTGACATGAGCATCATTTGGTTAAGGTATGGTTTTCACTTATTCACACATAGTCATAGTAAGGGAAATTTCTAAAATATGAACTATGTGAGTAAAGTATATACATGTTGTATATATACAAGCATGACCATTGAGTATTGAATGGTCAAGTTGTAAGGCACAAATGATTACATGACCTTGTTATGTGTTAATGACATATAAATTGTAAGTAAACTTGTGATAGTGAAGTCAAGTATGGTCATGTGATATGTGTAAGACTCTAGCATGAATGTATGTTAAAATGTGTGTGGAATTAGTATTAGAGTTAGACAAAAGTCAGGAAGTGCAAGGCTCAAACTTTAGGTATGGCGGGGGACAGTAGCAATTGCTGCCAGTCCCTAAGCTTTGAACCAGTATTAATCACATACACAAAAAGTCAAAATGATTTTGTTTTTGGTTCTGAAATTTAAGGAATGCTTACATTATCTCTTTATCTTGTAATATGTGACCAATGTGCCATGTATTGTGTTGAGAAGCATGCTATGTGAATGACGTGATTCTTGTAGGTGTAGACTCGTATTAGTTTACACATACTAATTGAAATGATCGACTTGATAATGTTAGGTCGTTTCAACGCGAATTAGTTAAAGTTAGTATTATATTGTAACTGAGCAATCAGACAAGTTTTCGAACTTCACTCTTTGATTGTGCAAGTTCCTTGAACCCTATTTTTATTGAGCAAGTATCCAAAACTATTTTATTATATCGAAATATTTCCCAACTTACACAACTTTGTTTGTTGTGAAAGTTTCTTATCCTTCTCATATTGTATTGAGTAGGTTATAGTTGTATCAAAAGTTATTTATTTAAGCTTGAATCTTATTTTCAAGCATGCTATTAAGTGGTTTAATTACCTTATAATTATTCCACACTAATATTATTGATAGTCGCACTTAGTGAATTTGAGATCGTACAGTCTTGGACTTGTACATCATTTAAAGTTCAAATAATTCTTGAACTATGTTAGATAGAGTCTGAATCTTTGTTCGGTCAGACAAGTGTATGAAGTTTTAAAAGTTATCCAAACCAATTGATAGTAAGGATTCTTAGACTGAAAGAACACCCCTTTTTATGATAGGGGAATGCAGGTATCTAATAAAGATAAAATAAACAGATTTAATTGTTATGCATATACATAGTGTACGTGTGGCTGATACCCTCAAGTACTTATTCTGTAGCCAGTAACCAAAGGTTCAATTAGCTATTGATTCCATTGGAGTGTTATAGTTCAAAGTCTATTCGACTAGCAGTTATTCTAAAAGCAAATCATTGTCTTTGCTTATGATATTCATATTGTTGAATCCATTGTCAGTTATTTTTTTATTCATCATGATATATCCTTATTGTTGTATTTAAACTTACTGGGCAAACTTGTTGCTCATCCTTGCTATATCATGAATTATATTGCAGCGAAGCCCGAGACCTCAGGAAAGGACAAGGGTAAAAGGAAGATGTAGGATAATTGCGAGAAGCAGAATTTATCTTATGCTTAGTTTAAATTACGATTATGTAATATGAACCCTAGTATTTTTTTTAGGGTATGGTTGTAAGATGATATTAAGTTTACCGTATCTTAGGACTAGTAACACCTTTTGAATGAACAATATATGTATATTATATTCCGCATTTTAGTTATCGTATGTTGTTTAGAGGTGGATATTTGTAGTTTATCATGATGATCGAACCGGGGTCAGAGGACCCGAATTTGGGGGCGTCACATCCACCTCGAGTCCCTTCTTCGAAACTTTGTGTCCTAGTATGATTCCTTCTTGTACCATGAAATGGCACTTTTCCTAGTTCAGTACTAAATTCGTCTCAACACACCTCTTCAAAACCATCACCAAATTTTCAAGGCATAAATCAAATGAGTCCCCGAAGACTGAGAAATCATCCATAAATACCTCCACATTCTGCTCCACCATATCCGAAAATATAGCTGCCATGCATCTCTGAAAGATGGCTGGAGCATTGCACAAACCGAAAGACATCCTTCTGAAAGCAAAAGTGTCGTATGGATATGTGAAGGTTGTCTTTTCCTAGTCTTCTAGAGCTATCACAATTTGATTATAGCCCGAATATCCGTCCAGAAGGCAATAGTACTCATGATATGCTAATCTGTCCAACATCTGATCAATAAATGGTAGTGGAAAATGATCTTTCCTTGTAGCTTTGTTGAGCCTGCGGTAGTCCATGCATACTCTCCACCCCGTCATTGTTCGTGTTGGAAATAACTCATTATTTTCATTAGTAACGACGGTCATACCACCCTTCTTCGGTACACACTGCACTGGGCTCACCCATGAGTTATCTGAAATCGGATAGATTATGCCTGCATCCAGCCATTTTAGTACCTCTTTCTTGACCACTTCTTTCATTATCGGATTAAGCTTTCTTTACTGCTCCACCGGCGACTTACTATCATCTTCCAACAGGATCTTATGCATGCAAAAAGAAGGGTTGATCCCTTTAATATCTGCTATATTTCAGCCAATAGCTGATTTGAACTCTCTAAGCACTCATAGCAGTTTTTCTTCCTGAAAAGATGTTAGTGCAGAAGAAATAATCACAGGTAGCTTTGAATCTTTATTTAAAAATGCATACCTCAAATGATCTGGAAGTGGTTTTAATTCAAGTTCTGGAGGTGTCTCAAGAGATGGCTTCAATTTTACTGACGTCTCTCTAGCTTTCTTCAATGGCTCCACAGGTGTTTTGAATTTTTTGAATTATGGAGTGGTATCCAAATATTTCACAAGTTCGTCGAATTCCTCATCCTCCAATTCTAAACTTTCAGCAATGACACTTCTCAATGGTTCATAATCCATTAGATTCTCAACTTCATCATTTAATACATGGTCTACCAAATCAACTCTGAAACATTCCTCTTCATCTATTGGGAACTTCATTGCCTTAAAGACGTTAAAGGTAACCTCCTGGTCATGAACACGCATAGTGAGTTCCCCTTTCTGAACGTCAATCAAGGTCTTTCCTGTAGCTAAGAATGGTCTCCCCAGTATGATTTGTATACTCTTATCTTCCTCGTAATCCAAAATGATGAAGTCAGTTGGAAAGATAAATTTGTCCACTTTCACCAATACATCTTCAACAATTCCCCGTGGATACGTGATGGATCTGTCAGCTAGCTGCAAAGAAATATTTGTCGGCCTTGGAGCCGACAATCCCAACTGGTTGAATACTAACAAGGGCATCAAATTGATACTTGCCCCAAGCTCACACAGACATTTATCGAAGTTCATCTTTCCGATCGTGCATGGAATTGTGAAACTTCCCGGATCCTTCAGTTTTGGATGTAGTTTGTGCTGAAGCACTGCACTGCATTCCTCTGTCAAGGCCACTGTCTCAAACTCTTCTAATCTCCTCTTCCTTGACAATATTCCCTTCATGAACTTTGTATAACTTAGCATCTGTTCCAATGCCTCCGCTAAAGGTATGTTGATCTACAGCTTTTTAAGGACCTCCAAATACTTGTTGAACTGCTTATCTTCCCTCTACTTATTCAATCTCTGTGGATACGGAATCGGAGGGTGAACTAGTGGTACTGTACTCACGGGCTTCTCAACTGAACCTGCTTTATCCTTCTCTACTTGCTGCAACTCCGAATCTTCCTTATTATCTTTCTCATCATATAACTTCTCTGCATCACGCGGCTGCACGTCCTCCCCTTGTAAACCAGGCATGTCCGCGCCTGTGGATTTTCTGCACACTGTTTCCCAGACCTGAGTGTTATAGCTTGACACTTTTCCTTCCCTTTTCTTCTTGGATTTGTCTCCATAGTACTTGGCAATGAACCCTGGGGCCTGTTGTTAAGCATGCTCGCCATTTGCCCCATTTGAGTTTCCAGATTTTCAATAGCCACTGCTTGGCTTTTGATCATTACCTCTGTGTTTGCCATGTACTTCATCATCATCTCCTCCATTTTTGATTTCTTTTCTTGCTAAGGTGCAGCTGGAGTATGATGTTATTATTTGTTGAGAAAATCCCAGCTGAAAAGGTGGTCTTGGTGTAAACTGTGGCTGCGCTGGCTGTGACTGAAATTGATGATTTGGCTAAAACTGATTTTGTCAATTTCTTTGATTGTTTGACCAACTGAAGTTAGGATGATTGCGGTTGTTGGAGTTGTACGTGTTCTGAAACTATCCTTGGTCTTTCCTGTAATTGCGCACATACTGTACCGACTCCGAGCTGATTGCACATTGATCTATCGAGTGTGACCCTGCATAAGTCTCACATACGAAGGAAACTGTTTTCACTTTGCTCTCTGCCAATGAATCTATTTTCTTCACCATAGCTGCCATCTGTGCTGACAACTGAGTAATAGCATCCACTTCCAACAAACCTGCAACCTTGGGATGTGGCATCCTAGCTGTAGGGTTCTGAAAATCATTCACTGCCATTGTTTCAATAAGGTTATAGGCCTCATCATAGCTCTTTGCCCATAATGCTCCTCCTGCAGCTGCATCTACAATCGGCCTAGACTGCCATCCTAATCCATTATAGAATGTGTTGATCACCATCCAATCTGGCATACCATGGTGTGGGCATTTCCTTAGCATCTCTTTATATCTCTTTCATGCTTCATATAAGGATTCACCCTGTTGTTACTCAAATTAGGAGATTGTTGTCCTAATCTTCACCGTCTTAGCCATTGGGAAAAAGTTGGCTAAGAATTTATGTGCTAAGTCCTACCATGTAGTAATTGATCCTGAAGGCAAAGAATGAAGCCAACTTCTCACTTTATCCCTCAATGAGAACGGAAACAGCCTAAGTCTGATAGCATCCTCCGACACCCCGTTGTATCTGAAAGTATCACATATCTCAATAAAGCTCAATGGGTGCTCATTAGGATCATCTGTAGCAGCACCCCCAAACTGTACTGAATTCTGCAACATCTGAATAGTGCCAGATTTTATCTCGAATGTATTAGCTGCTATCGCTGGTCTGACTATGCTAGACTGAAGTCCATCAAAATTAGGCATGGAATAGTCTCTTAGAGCCTGGTGCACCTCTCTTTGCTCTTCTCTTTGTTCTTCTTCCATATTAGATGTAGTGCCCTCTAACTCTGCTTGTAAATTTCTCCGCACTCTCGCTCTTCAACCTCTCCCGTTAATATTATCCTATGCTAGTATCAATTCGGAATTAGATGATTGCGTGGGCATAAGATATCTACAAGTACCTGAAATAAAACAAAAACAAAAATAGAAATAAGATACGATTAGATTTGTCTAAGTCATATAATATAGCTTAAAAGTGATGATAATAATAAAAATTTATAACGCCTTTCCCCGACAATGGTGCCAAAAACTTGTTGGCTCTTTTTTTAGTTTTAACAAAAGAGCTCAAACTCATGCAAGCATACATGTGTCAACAAGCAAAACATAGTAAGTCGAGTATCGATCCACGGAGAAAGGTTTCTTATTTAAACTATTATGCATCAACTAAATCACTATTTTTATATGCTTAAACTAATGCTTATGATGGTGAATTACTCTAAACTCAAATAATAACTAAAAGAAGAATATTAACGTAATAAATCAAGTCTAGAAATAATGGGATCCTAACTTCATTTAATAGTTCATCTAATTACCACCATCATGCAAGACTATTCACGTATCACAGAAAATTAGCCAAGAGCACAAAATGTAGACATAACCATTTTTCAATGTTATTATGACCTACTTACATAACATCCACATACAATAGACATCATGTAATCATTAATAAAACCAATTTCACTATATGTCTATGTGAAATTGTAGCCATATTGAATTTAAGCACAAGCCCTTATATAACTCATACGGTGAAACAGTATATGTCTATCTGATTCACGAAATACAAAGCTATGCAAAACAGCCCCATATACGCATGCTATCATGATTACAACCATAATTGCATGTTATTTTTCAACTCCATACAAGCACATAAAATGAATGGTGATCAATCATTCATGCATTCAAATCAACCATAATAAAAATTCCTGATGATACACAAACAGTCCAGCAATCAAGCAATCAATTAGACTACATATTAAAATCTGTTAGAATCCCATAATGGAGTTTAGTTCATGACTGAACCAAAAGCCATTATGGGATCAAAGCAATATATGGAAAATATATAAACAATTGGAAAAGAGAAGATAGAATCGATCAAACCCAATTGCTGATTATAATCCAAACATAACGTTTAAATCCTCAATATTCTTCAGCAACATAAAAGTAGTTCATCCACAATGATTGAAATCCAAAGAAGAAGTAGAAAATAATAAGTTTATGCTTTGCTTCACGTTGGAATTCTCTCAAAAGTGTGAAATCCTAGTTCTAATATCAAAAATACGTAAAAACTGAAGATAGATGCGTCTCGTACTAACCAGAATAGTTTTAACCAACTAAAACTCTTACAATTTAAAAATTAAAATAAAATTAATTAACAGCTGCAGATGTCGCGCGTGGTCCCTTTGTAATCATAGCGCGGGTGCGCGTGTTTGAAATCTGTTCAGTCCGGGTGATGGCGCGGGCGCGCGTGTTGTAGCTCTGTTAGCCGCGCGGCCACGCGACTTCTACATTTTGAATTCTTGACTCTGTTGCTGCTGCTTCTGTGTCCAGATGCTACTTATTCTTTGTCATGCCACTCTTGCCTCCTTTTCCATCAATGCTCAGTTTCATTTATCCAATCGACCCTCTTGTCATGCCATCACTGAGCTCATGCCACATAACATCGCCAAGTTATGCCATTTCCTACATTTTCACACCAAATGAGTTCTCAGTACATGCAATACAAAACAAAACAAAATGCAACTAAAAACACATTAAAGTGTACTTGAGATGGTCATAGTTCTCCTGAATTGATATCCAATAAGTAGGTATAAAACCCACTTATCAAAAAGTACATGAGTAGTTATTAAAACTTTAATTATTATCTTATTATATGTACACCTTTTTGGATATCTGAAGGTATGTCAATAATGTTAAGGTTAGATAACTTGGGATATTGTTATAATTATATTAATTAATGGTATGTATAATGAAATTCATAAATGAATATGTAGTTAGATATGATATGTATGATTGATCGTGAGCACCAAACTCGAGGTTAGGGAATCCAGATTTGGGGGCACCACACGTTTTAAGGCTCGAAATTACATATACAATGATCAAATAATAACTTTACTATAAAAATCATGTCCATCGCGGGAATTGAGTCGAGATCCGATTTTGGGATCTTTAACTCTAACATTCCTAGGCTCACATTAGAATGTATTAACATGAAGAAAAAAAAGAGATCTAAAAGCAGGATCCCGAAACCTAATCTTTAAGACTGCAATAACGAAGGCAACATTCCACGGACCATGTGTATGGATGAGATCTATGGAAAGGGACTTAAAATCTAGGATAGAAACACATAAATCAAAGATGCCTCAGATCCTAAAAATCTAGGATTTAAATGTAAATGAATATAAAAATATATCCTAAAACTGCTATCAGATGATTCAATTGTTAGAATCCTTAGCGAGATTAGTTAGGACTTCCTCCCCACTAGTTACGGATCTAGGCTTTTGCAGAGTGTTCAAAATTGATTGAAAATATTGAAAAATAACTAGATCTAACCTAAATTCGAGCCAATGTAGCATAAAGGTTCAAGTTTAGAAACTTTAGAACCAGTTAAGGGCTAGATATGGCTAGATCTAGTGAAAAGATTCAAACTTTGATAAATTTAAATGAAAAATGATTGGTAAAACTACTTGGATCTGGGAGAATACGATGGATCTACACTATAAATGAGGAAAGATGCAAACTTTGATAAATGAATTGCAAAACAACCGGTAAAACAACTTAGATCTATGAGTAAACAATAGATCTAGATAATAAATGGACAAAGATGCAAGCTTTTAACCATAAAATGACTAAAACATAATAGATCTAATACATATATTAGATCTACATTAAAAAAGATGAGAAAAATAGGATCTTTCACCTTGGAAATGGAGGAACAAGCTTCCCAAACCTTGAATCTAAGAGATCCTCCTCACTAATAGATGATTGTTATAAAAGTTCTTAGATTTAAGTGAGATTTATAGGATATTCAATCTAATTCCTGAGCCTTTCTCTCTCTTAAAGTCAGACTTTCTCTCTCTATAAATGTTCCTCCTTTCAAAAATGAGCTGGAATTGCTCATTTATAGAGCAGCCTAGGCAACCATAGGTATACTTGAGGCTGACCTAGTCTAATGACACAAGAAATTGGATAGAAATATAAATTAAGTTTAAAGTAATATTATTTAATAAAATAAGTTTTTATTAATAATATTACGTTTTATGTGTTTAAAGATCATATAATATGAAAATAATACGGAATACAATATGTGTATAATACGGTATAAATATCAAAGTTAAATAGTTAAAGTCCACAAAAGTGGCTAGGTTATCAGCTTTCCCACTAATTAACAACACACGAGTTCACATTTAACCATGGTTAGTTGGGGTGTGGTTAGGTTAAGCAAAGATCTAGCAAAATGAGGAGGTGGGAATAGTGAAATGGTGACTTAAAAGAAAGTATCATCATTTTAACTCAACTAGGGTTAAATGATGATGGTTAATGATGGGGTGGTTTGTAAGTTATGCAGACCTAAGGGTGTTGACTAATCAAGACTCTAAGTTAAGTGACCAATTCGTAAGGAAAACAAAGTTGACTTAATGACCAAATTGCTCTAACCTTTCTTTTTCTATAATAGACAAGCTTTCTCTTTCAAAGTGTTAGTCTATTTCAACTAACACCTTCAAGAGCAAAGACAAATATAAAGAGTGGAATAGAGATTTCAGATGCAGAAGAAGAAAGAAGAAGAAAAGTTAGTAATCTTACAAACTTTATCAATAATGAAGAAAAGTAATACCAAAACCTATTTTTTAATCCATTTTCTATAAGTATAATATGTAAAAACACATAGCCAAGTGATTATAGAAGTATAAGATGGTAGAAAATGATAATAAATATGGTTTAACCATAGAAATAAGTAAGTAATAAGAACTTGAATCTTCTCTTCATCTATTTTTTAACCTTTCATATGAGTATATAAAGTGCCTTGGTAGTTAGATGATTTAGATGGATTATATGAATGATCTGGTGGAATAAAGAAGAATTAGTTGACTTAAAACACTAACATGCATGTCAAAGTAGAATCATAATTAAAATAACAATTTAAAACAAAGAACGAACGAAGAACATGAAGAATGAACGAAGAACACGAAGAACAAATGAAGAACGAGTTATTGATGGACAAATTTAAAACCATCTTAGAGCTTGTTATTGATGGACAAGTTTAAACTATCGTGTATAAGTTAGTCGCTATATGATTGGTTAGGAGATTTTATAATTGGTTAAGTAATGTAATTGTTCCCCTTGGAACGGATTAAAAATATGTTGTAACGAAGTTATGACAAAAATTTTAGTAAAAGACATTAATAGTTGAAATCTTAGTTTGTTATGATTTTCGGAAGAAATTGTAATGCCTGATAATGAACCTAAATAATTAAGATTTCATAAGAATGTCAAAGAACATTAAATACATGAGTCGTCCACTCAAGAACGAACTCATTCGGATGAGTAAGTTATAGACGAACGAACGAAAAACATAAATAGTGTATAATGAATGGCGAAGGAGTTTTAAGAAAATTTAGAAGCTAGTTAAAGACCCATGAAAATTATTATGTTAGAGGGAATTTGAAGAGGACGTAATAAGCTTTCTAATGCCTTAAGAAAGAATTAATTACGAGTAGAAATGATCAAGTTATGAGATTGCCAAGGTAGCGTTACAACTATGCAAAAAAACTATAACAATTTTCAAAGAAATAAGCACGCATGTCAAAACGTCATAAACCTTATAAAGACAATGTTGCGCAGACCGACGCTCTGGATGGGCATTATGCTCCTCCCAGACCGCAAAGACCGAAAATTTGCTCGCATCCCGCATCGCACTAGACTAGTGCGAGGAAAACCCAGTTGTTGAGTATTTTTCTGCTCAAAGCTTCGGGAAAGAATACAGAACGATTATGAACATATAGTTAACTTAATGTATTACTTTAAGAAGTGATTTAGACCTTAAGTAAAGGTTGAATATGTGATTAAAAGATAAGGAATGTAAGCGTGAAATGCTTAAAATTATAAATGTAAAGTATTAACATCGGACGGTCATTTTTGGTATACAAAGAATCGTATGACCTAGACATTAAGGATTGATAATGAACTTAATGTTCATATAATGTATCACTATTGTAAGTGATTAAAACCTTAAATATAGGCTGAATGAATGTTTAAAAGTTAAACAATGTAAGCATTTAACACTTAAATCGATAATGACGTTTAGTGTACGCATAAGACGAACGTACTTGGCATACACACGAGTGTATGGTTTAGATATAGAGTAATGAGATTGGAGGAAAGACATATAAACGATGAAAATCTGAGTTAATGATAATAACTTGTAAAGTGTTAAAGCTCAAAAAAACCTGACATTTTAAGAGGGTAAATGAAGATAATATAAAATTCATTATCATAAAGTATGATTATTAGAATTAAGGAATCTCCGAATGTCGTAACGATGAAAAAAAAAGAAATTTGTTATAAACGATAACAAAATAATGAATAAGGAAAGGAATCCGAGTTTAATAACTTGGACATAGAAGTAATTGAATAAAGTTAGCGTAAGCTGGTGATTAATGAATTTATGTAACTAATGGATGTATTATCCTTATGTGATATATAGGGATTTCGAAGAATGATATAACGTAAACCATAAGTTATGCTTAAGGCAAGTTTTCTAACTTCATTCATATTCTGAATTGAATGCTAGTTTCTTTAATTTACTCAAACGTTGTATCTGAGTAGGTTATAATTTATGTGTAAATGTGTTATGTTTGTGCAAGATGTGTATCATGAATTGTGCTTATCCGCACTTATGTGTTTTGAGATGATTTGTTCTATAATTGAATTGTGTTAGGTTTGTGTATAGCACAATTACGTAATTAAATCAAATAAATATAGCGGAAGCGCGATAAAATAAAATTAAAAATTTTCATACAAACCATCAGCATAAACATGCTTTATGCTTAACTATTTATTAACAGAAGGAGAAGGAGATCAGATTCATACACCCTTATAGAAACTAGCTTCCTCAGGTACGAGCTCGCCTCCAATTCCTTTTCACGTTCAACTTGAATCCATCAGGTTTAATTCCTTCCTTTTGATCAACGTTAGCCACCCAAGTGTTTGGTCTCTAGAGGTGATCCACCAAGGAAGAAAAAATATTTAAGAAGATGGGTGTTTGGCAAAACCCTAGAATCTATCTCTTTAGAATTATGTGTACTCTCCTAACTCTTGGAATAAAGTGCGTAACCTTAATCCATAATAAGACCTTCTTATTTAGGCAACCCTCCTAAACATTTTAGAATAGGGTTTTGATTTAATTAATTAAACTCCTTTAATTAATTAGGCTCCTAATCTAATTAGGAATAATTGAGAGTACATTTATTAATTAATTCCCAAACCCCTTGAGGAATTAACTTAATAATAATAGTAATAGTAATAATAATAAGACTCCTCTTATTAATTTATATTTAATATTTTCAAAATATTAAATAATAAATATTAAACTATTTAATTTATTCTATCACTAAAGATTAAATTAAATACACTTAACTTATTATTACTATTATGTCATTTACTTCTTAAATAAATATTTTTCTTTTTATGGTGTGACCTTTAGGTTCTCCATATTAAACTTATTGTGAATAAATCAATTAGAATAATTTTAATCTTAGTTAAATAAAAAAATTAAAATATTAATTTATTTAAATAAATAACATTTATTCTACAATAAGGATAAGCCTCCTTAGCGATAAACGACTTTCTAGATAATATAGATTTCAACATTAATCTTAAAAGAACCTTTGAGTAAATAGTTACTGTACAATTCAATCCTTCCACCATATAATTTCCCAATTAAATATAAGACATATAATTACTGTCAAGTCTTATTTTATTTAATTATACGTATTTCGATTCACAAATGCACAACTCCAAATAATGCAAATTAGAAACTCCTTTCTAATTTCATTCCACCTTGGCCAAGGATTACTGAGTTGTCATTTATCGAATCACATACAACATTCACTCCTTTTACTATAAGCGGTAGATTCCTATTGATCATTCATTATCTTCATATATAACTTATTACACCAAGTATACCCTTTGATATACCCTAAGTGTCTTAAGGGACATGTCAAAGTATAACTTATCATACACAAGATACTATGATGATCTCAAGTCTAAGGATCACTTGTACTATTACCATTTCAAGAATTCCTATTAACAGGCAAGTAAAACTCCATTAGGTATTCTTTAGCGAGCCACATTCAGTGAACTTATTCTCCAATAAGCACATACATACTTGCTTTAGTGTCTCCTCATAAATGATCATGAGATCAATCATCCTCATCCATTGAGCAAACAAAGTATGTACCAATCTATTCGGATTCATTAATCCCCTTTTTAGTAATCCAATGATTGGAAACATTTTATTTTTAAGCTATCTAAGCATCCAGATCTCATTATCATGATTTGTAACAACCCGGAAAAATAAATTTTAATTAATAAGATTACATGCAATGTGTTTATTATTCGTTCTAGAACTTAGGATGTTTATAAAATGAGAGAATTCTGGCTATGAGCTAGACTAAACGAGTAAGAATTTTCAAGACAAAAATAAAAACTTTTTGGGAACAAAAATATTTCTGAAGAAAAAGATGAAATATGCATTATTCACCCGACGAAACCCTAAAGGTTAGGATTTATATAACCTAAGCCTTTCTAAGAGATCGGTATGTCAAAATGACATTCCATCGAAAGATTTGACGATAATATATCGTGAAAAGTTAAGTAAGCCGATAAAAGTTTTTCTCAAAATACGTGCATAAATTAGACGAAAAAAAAATGACGAAAAGTATTGTTATGTATTTTTCATTCGTTTAATTGAGTTAGGGGAAAATATAAAGGAAAACGCTTATCATCTAAAAAGTGTTTTTTAGTTTTTCAAAGTTCTGAATAATGCTTAAAAGTTAATCTGTAAAAAAAAGACGAAATATCCAAAAAAAAATGAATTCTGAGAATCACAGTTTTTTGAACTATCGAACAAATCCCAAAAGACGGAACCACGAAGCTTTCAAGAGAAGCTTTGTGAATAGTAAGGAGGTGGGAATAGTAACTTTGGGGGTAAAATGACTATTTTGCCCCTAGCCTTGGTTTTCTATAAAAGAGAATCTTAGCTCATTTGTTGGTGATTTTGAAAATCACCAACACTTGAGAGAGACAGAGAATTCAGATGATGAGGAAAATGAAAAGTTAGCCCGTGTGCAAACTTTGTCCAACGGAAGAAGATTAAAGAAGAAAGATAATCCAAAACCTAGTCTAATCTAAATTTTCTTTCTATGTCAATATATACAGCTTACTGAAAATAGGAGAAGAAGTTGTTAAGAATGATTTCATATGGTTGAAATCATAAAAAAGGAAGTATGAAGAATTAAAGATTTATTTATAAAAGATTACTTATGGAGGTATGAGTTTCGTAATGAATTTGAATTATCCGAATAAATCATATGAACGATTCGGTGAAATAAGTAAGGAATGGTGTTTTATAACACCAAATTCCAAGAAAAAGTGAAATCGTAATTAAAGTATCGATTAAAAATAAAGAACAAACGAAGAACGCGAAGAACCCGAAGAACGTTGTTGATGGACAAATTTAAAACAGTCATAGTTAGAACTTATTGTTGATGGACAAGTTTAAAACCATCGCGTATAAGTTAGTTGCTTATTGCTTGGTTAGGAACGATAGAGACGATCATGAAGAACGGATTAAACTAAGTTATAATGAAGTTATGTCGAAATTTCGTAAAAGAAAAACGAGAAGTAGAAAGTATGTAAATGAACCTGAATGTGTAAGGTTTTATAAGAATGTAAGAAAACGTGAGTCGTAGACTCAAGACCGAAGGAATTTCGAGTTTGGATGACCGAATTATGGATGAACGGACAAAGAACGTTAATAACATAAAACGAACTAATAATAAAATTTAAGCCAATTGAATGATATGTTAACGAATTCAGAATGAAATTTTGTTTGAGGGAAGTTGAAGTATATAATGAGAGTACGTGTTCGTACGTGTTCCAACACTTAGAAAAATTGCTGGAAAAACCAGGTTTTTGAACTGGCGCCGCAACGGCAGTGTGAAATTAAAATGGGGCACCGCAACGCAGGCTCCGGACGATAGTTACTGGAGAATGGCACTGCAGCGCAGCAATAACAAAAGGGAGTGGCGCCACAGTTCCGGTGTAGGGAAAACCCAGAGATGAACTTTTAATTACTCAACTCCCGGGGGAAGTGTAAGGAAAGATAATGAACATATAGTTCACATAATGTAACACTTAATCAAGTGATTTAAACCTTTAGTGAAGGTTGAACGAAAAGAATGTAAACACAAAGTAGATGCGATGAAGGATTGGTCTTAGCATACGATAAATCGTATGGCTTCGACATTAAGAAAGAATGATGAACGTTAAGTTCATGTAATGAATAACGAATTAGAGCGATTAAAACCTTAGATAAAGGTTGAATGCGAGGTTAAGAGATGAATAACGTGAACGCATAATACGTAAACGATCCTCGTGAATCGTATTCACGTCATACGAACGTTCTAAGTATACATTTGTTGTATGACTTAAACGTTAACGAAGGTAGTAAGTAAGATATAAAATTATCAAGAAAGCTGTAATGAATCGTAATAAGATTAATAAAGTCCGAGTGTGAGTCGGATAGAGAATGTTAGAAATAAATGTAAGCGTTAAACACTTTAGCCAACGTAAGGTTGAGTGTACGCGAATATTAAATGGGTAGAACCTACACATCGTGTATGGTTTGACCTTAAGATAATGAAGACCAATGATTAAACATGTGAACGATGAAGAAACTGAATTAATGACAATGATGTATAACGTTAAGAAGACGAGTTAGTAATAATAACTTGGATAACGTTCTAAGTCGAATTAACCGAACGATGTAAGATATGAATAAGGTAATGTAAAATGCTTAACGCTATGTAAGCATAGTATTAATATTGAATGATCATTATATGTCACAACCCGTGAATTTAGATAATTTAATAAAATCTTAAAAGATTTAATAAAGGTTAAATAATAGACCTAGACAGAAAATAAGTGTATGGATTTGACATTTTTGTGAAGGATTTTTATGGATTTAAAATTTTTTGGTGAAGACTTACATGGTTAAGTGTATAAGTGTATATGTTTTGTGTACAGTGATTGTGTAAGACCCCAACTTTTATGAATAAAAATGAATTTTTTTCTATAAATATCATTTTTGAATATTAAGGTGTGAATTTGTTATAATATTATAGTTGTGGGTAATATTTATAAATTTTGCAAAGTAAGCAAGTTGTTATATAATATTCGATTAGTCGGTGAATATTCGTTTTAGCAGGGAATATTCGTAAGACGGCACAATCATTGGTGCACCCCACAACGTAATTATTGTCGGAATGAGAAAACGACATAAATATCTTTTTATAAAAATAACGGCAGAAGTTTTACCGTTAACTGTTGGATTAACCAGTGTTAAAAGTACAGTAATATGCGTGATTGCATAGTAGCACATTGTATTGATTATTGATGCTCACGTGAGAAGTCACTCGGTTTTATTCAATTATTGCTACAGTAATTGATGCTCAGTATCTCACGTCATTTGATTCAATTATTGTCGATATTTTATATATTATTAAATCAATAATTGAGATGATATAATTATTCATATTATTATTTGTAATATTGACGATGTCTATAAAGTTCTGTCGAGGAGAGGTTTGGTCACCTAATTGCGCGCCAATAAGGAGAAATTCTTATTGGAAAGCCCCCTCTTTCCTGGGAACGATCTGGTTGTTAATATTGCGAGTTATAATAATAATGAATAAAGTTTGTTAAAAATATTGAGGGGATTTTTTTATGAAATATTTGTTGTAAATTTTGTTTATTATATGGACCCCCATTTACCAATTTTTCAAAATAATGTGTGTTATTAGTATGATAATATTATGTATATATATATGTTAAAAGTAACATGTTTTGGTGGGTGGGGGGGGGGGGTTTATCAGGGGTAGTAAGAAAAGAATTAAGGATGGTGTGATGGTGTGATTATATATATATATATATATATGACTTTGGTGGATTGATTTTGGTAATGAGAATGAGGGGGGAAAAGGTTGCTTAGAGAAAGAGGGTAAATTAATATTATATATTATTATAAGTTTTGTTTCTTATGAAAAAATAGAATATATTATATTTTATTATGCATAGTGTTTGCATAGTGTCTGTATATTATTTCTATAGTAAAATCAAAATAAAATTTTTGCCGTCGAATTCTTCGTCCGTGATTTTTTTTTCCACTATGCAGTCCGTGATTTTATTTTCTAAATACTATCCTTCCTTTCTCCTATAAATAGGATGCTTAGTTAGAATTGAAAATCACACTAGAATTAGAGAAATCTTCTTCTATACTATTGAGCGTATTTCTTTAGAGTTTAAGAAAGCTTTGAGCGTAGAAAGCAATTCAAGTTCTCTTCAAGAATATCCCCGCTATACTAGTTGGAATACTCTTCTTTTTAAGGTAAGGGATGTTATTTTTGTTCAATATTCGCTTGAAATAATATTTTCTTCCATACTCTGTAGTATGTAAGTAATATTATTTCATCTCAGATTTTGAATTCTATACTCATTTGGTTAAAGTTTTGTCTTCTATACTCCGTGAAATTAGTTGAATATCCTTAAAATTCGCGTTTCATCCAGTATCTTTTTATGGAAATATTATTCTGAGCATTTTTGTTAAGTTTTAACTTTTTCATGCCAGAGTACTATTCGCGGGGTACTATTGTCGAATTACTATTCACGGGGTACTATTCACTCGAGTACAATTCACCAGGGTACTATTCATGATAAAAATTGATTCGTTTTCGGTCCAAATTATTTTTGGTACAATATTATTCTTGAATTTTACTCCACAAAGGACTATCATGTTGATAATTTGGACATTATTGAATTCTGGATAAATTAAATTATAAATCTTTATCCTTTGCTTTCTTTTAATTGAATTCTTATTGTCATCATCCTCATGCTTATATTATGTTGAAAGTCATCTGTGGCCGTAGTGCATAGATGGACTTGGTATGATTATGACTAGGGATTATTCGGTATAATCATGACCGTAATTTTATAAATGATGTGGTAAAAGTCCTCATTGGCCCATAGTGCATTGATGGACAGTTGTTGGCATGATAATGACCATTGATTAATACACGAATATCCTTGGCCCGTAGTGCATGGATAATTCGTGGTTGTGATACTAATGAATATCCTTGGTCGTAGTTCAGGGGTGATTCGATTATGTGGATTATTTATTAAGCTGAGTCTCAGCGATAAAAGTGATAAAAAAACCTTTTAAATCATAGAAGATAGTAGATATCATGCTCTACTTGACTCTTCTAATGGATTGCATGTTCCGCTGTAGTTAAACTTGATGTTTGTTATATTTTATCAGTTTAACAATGTTAAAGACTAACGATAAATTATTCTGCATTATCTTAGTCATAATATTTCTTACTAGGCTAGTTGAGCTCACCCTTTTGCTTTCATTGTTCTCTTCGGGAAATGAGAACGAAGCCGGGACTAGTCGGGGAATGGAGTGACGGTCCAGATGTTTACATTAGTAGTCCTCACTATTCTATGAAATAGTGTGATAATAAATGTATTGAGGACTCCATTTGAGTTTGAATACTGTCTAGAAGACAATATTCGTATTAAAACTCTCAGTTTGTGTTTTGTTTTATTTTACACAACAGTTGTATTTTAATTTTGTACCATGTATTTGACGACTCAAGATGGGTGTTGTATACCTATTTTTGGGGTGTCACAGTTGGTATCAAAGCTTAGGGATATGATCCCTGTCTGAGATGTGAGACAGGAACTAGGAGGGGAGAGACGAGGAATTCCTTCGCTAGTATGACCTACCTAAGTTTATTTGGTATTTAATTGGTCGGTCAAAGTATAGGGATAATATGTGATATGTAAATTAACCCTTATTTCGTGGCAGTATTTGAAAATGACATCTGAGAATGTTGAGAATAGCAATGGAGCACAAGAGACAGTTGAGTCACCATAGATCCATACCCAGGATAATGTGAAACAGGAAGACAATAATCCTCTGGTAAATAACAACACCGATCAAATGATGAACGATGGAATGTTTATAGGCTTTATGTAATTCATGCAGCATCAGGCGAGAGCGGCTCCTGTCCAAAATGCAGGTGGAAACACTGGCAACTCTCGGACGGTCACCGCTAAGCAGTTTAAGGAGCTGGGACCACCAGAGTTTATTGGAGACCCAAAACCACTTAAGGCGGAGATGTGGATAAAGCAGATCACCAAGATATTTGATGTCTTGGGATGCTCCGAGAACCAAAAGGTTCCCTTTGCAAATATCATCTGGCTCGGAGGGATTTGTCGTCTACAGTGATGCTTCGGGCAAAGGGTTAGGATGCGTTCTCATACAACATGGGAAAGTCATAGCATATGCCTCTCGACAACTCAAAGAATGTGAGAGAAATTATCCTACTCATGATCGAGAGTTGGCAGTTGTTGTCTTTGCACTTAAATTTTGGAGGCATTACCTGTATGGAGAGAAGGTGGAGATCTTTACGGATCATAAAAGCCTCAAATATTTCTTCACTCAAAAGGAGCTCAACATGCGGCAGCGACGTTGGCTCGAACTGTTGAAAGATTATGATCATACCATTCAATACCACTCTGAAAAAGCAAACGTGGTAGCTGACGCACTAAGTAAAAGATCATATGCAGGTATGAGTGCATTATTGTCAATGTAAAGGCCCATTTTGTATGACTTGCAAAGGATGGAGATAGAGTTAAAGACTTCAGGGACTCATGTGATAATGGCGAATATACGAGTAGAACCGACTTTAATCGATAAAGTTAAAGCGGCTCAAGCCACAGACCTAGAGCTGATGCGTATGAGGAAGAAAGTATAAGAAGGTGCTATTTCGGAAGCAAGAATCAATGAAGAAGGAATACTTCGAGTCAACTCCAGACATTATGTTCCTAACGACCCTGATTTAAAGTATAAGATTATATTGGAAGTGCACAACACACCGTTTGCAATCCATCTTGGGAGTACCAAAATGTATCGTGATCTTCGACATACATTTTGGTGGAGCAATATGAAGAGGGAGATAACAAGGTTTATCTCAAGGTGTCTAACTTGTCAACGAGTCAAGGCGGAGCATCAAGTACCAAAAGGTCCATTGCAACCACTTGAAATTCCAGAATGGAAGTGGGAACACATTACCATGGATTTTGTTACTAGTCTTCCCAAGGTTTCTCAAGGCATATATGCGATTTTGGTCATTGTTGATAGATTGACCAAGTCTGCTCATTTCTTACCTATACGAGAAACTTATACACTTGAACGTCTTGCTCGTATGTACATAAACGAGATTGTAAGATTGCATGGTATGCCAGTATCCTTAGTTTCTGATCGAGACCCAATATTCACTTCAAGATTTTGGGTTAGTTTGCAAAAAGCTATGGGCACGGATTTATGATTCAGTTTGGCATATCACCCTTAGACGGATCGACAGTCGGAGAGGACTATTCAAACTCTTGAAGATCTATTAAGACTCTGTGTCCTCGACTTAAAGGGAAGTTGGGACAAGTTATTACCATTGGTGGAATTTTTCTACAACAACATTTATCAAGCAAGTATTGGCATGGCTCCATTTGAGGCGTTATATGGAAGAAAGTGTCGTTCTCCAGTATGCTGGGATGAGGTCGGTGAAGCAACATTGTTGGGACCAGAGTTGGTACGTATGACTACGGAAAAGATTCAAACGACCTGGCAACGTATAAAAACCTCACAAGATTGACAAAAGAGTTATGTTGATCTTTATCGAAAGAATGTGGAATTCAATATTGTAGATCATGTGTTGTTATATGTTTCTCCATGGAAAGGAGTTACGAGATTTGGAAAGAGAGGAAAGCTCAATCCTCAATTCATTGGCCCATTTTTAATCCTCAATCGAGTAGGAACTGTGGCCTATAGACTCGCTTTACCGCCAAGTATGTCTCGTGTTCATAACATTTTTCACATATCCATGTTACGCAAATATGTGGAAGACCCGAACCGCATTATTGAGTTAGAACCAAACGAAATAGCAGAAGATTTAATGTATGAAGAGATTCCTATTAAAATCTTGGATAAGAAGGAGCATATTCTACGCTCCAAGGTTATACCTCAAGTGAAAGTGTTGTGGAGAAACCACGATGTTGAGGAAATGACCTGGGAGTTAGAATCTGAAATGAAATCAAGGTATCCTCACCCTTTCGACATACCACGTACGTGCCATAATTTTGAGGGCGAAATTTTATAAGAAAGGGATTTTGTAAGACCCCAACATTAATTAATAAAGATTAATTTTTTTTCTATAAATATCATTTTTGAATATTAAGGTGTGAATTTGTTATAATGTTATAGTTGTGGGTAATATTTATAAATTTTGCAAAGTAAGCAAGTTGTTATATAATATTCGATTGGTCGGAGAATATTCGTTTTAGCAGGGCATATTCGTACGACGACACAATCATTGGTGGACCCCACAATGTAATTATTGTCAGAATGAGAAAATGACAGAAATATCTTTTTATAAAAATAACGACGGAAGGTTTACCGTTAACTGTTGAATTAACTAGTGTTAAAAGTACAGTAATACGCGTGGTTGCATAGTAGCACACGGTATTGATTATTGATGCTTACGTGAGAAGTCACTCGGGGTACTATTCCTAAATTACTATTCATGGGGTACTATTCTTGAATTACTATTCATGGGATACTATTCACTCGAGTACTATTCACCTGGGGTACTATTCATGATAAAAATTGATTCGTTTTCGGTCCAAATTATTTTTGGTACAATATTATTCTTGAATTTTAATCCACGAAGAAATATCATGTTGATAATTTGAACATTATTGAATTCTGGATAAATTAAATTATAAATTTTTATCCTTTGCTTTCTTTTAAATGAATTCTTATTGTCATCATCTTCATGCTTATATTATGTTGAAAATCATCTGTGGCCGTAGTGCATAGATGGACTTGGTATGATTATGACCAGGGATTATTCGGTATAATCATGACCATAATGTTATAAATGATGTGGTAAAAGTAATCATTGGCCCGTAGTGCATTGATAGACAATTGTTGGCATGATCATGACCATTGATGAATACACGAATATCCTTGGCCTGTAATGCATGGATAATTCGTGGTCGTGATACTAATGAATATCCTTGGTCGTAGTGTAGGGGTGATTCGATGATGTGGATTATTTATTAAGCTGAGTCTCAGCGATAAAAGTGATGAAAAACCTTTTAAACCATAGAAGATAGTAGATATCATGCTCTACTTTACTCTTCTAATAGATTGCTTGTTCCGCTGCAGTTACACTTGATGTTTGTTATATTGTATCAGTTTAACTCTGTTGAAGACTAATGATAAATTATTCTGCATTATCTTATTCATAATATTTCTTACTGGGCTAGTTGAGCTCACCCTTTTGCTTTCATTATTCTCTTTAGGAAATGAGAATGTAGTCGGGACTAGTCGGGGAACGGAGTGACGGTCCAGATGTTTGCATTAGTAGTCCTCACTATTCTATGAAATAGTGTGATAATAAATGTATTGAAGACTCCATTTGAGTTTGAATACTATTTAGAAGACAATATTCGTATTAAAACTCTCAGTTTATGTTTTGTTATATTTTACATGACAGTTGTATTATTAAGTTGTATTTGAATTTTGTACAATTTATTTGGCGACTCAAGATGGGTGATGTATACCTATTTTGGGGGCGTCACAGATTATATATGTGTACAGTATATGGTTAAGGGTCAAGGGTAGATCAGATAAATTATATCAATGACAAACCCTAAGGATATATTAAGAACATCAATGTATAGTTAGAAAACTTTAACGATTTGTATGAAACCCTAATACCGTCTTTGGAAACCCTAATTTCAGTTTTGGGAATCTGAAACCCTAACCGGGAATATTAAAACCTTAATTTGGGAGCTCAAAAGCTTAGTATAAAGGCTTATATGTTATTGCTTATACGTTCACATGCAAGTATACGTGGTCAACTAGTAATAAACTGTAAGTAGAGTATCGTTCCCACGAGGAATTACCAAATACTAACTCGTAATCAAACTAATTTTATTTAAACAATAAATTTAAGATTATGAATTAAATTATTTAATTAAACTAATTCTAATTACCACTAAATAAAAATCATAGTATGGAGATTTAAGATGACAACCATCAGATTATGGAGATTTAATATCACAACTTCATTTATTACTTCACTTAAATTAATACACTTCTTATCAATTATGCTCACTATTCTAAATTGTTAATCAAGAAGACATAAGTAAATATGACTATCTCTCAATGCATCATACTCAAATCAACTTAAATCCACAAATGATAGAATTAAGAAGACTGGCCTAATTAACTAATTTACTATATCTCTATGTGAATTACAATTAAAAAGGATTTTAAGCACAAGTTCTTTATCTAATTAAATGCGATGTATAGGTATATCTCTATCCTAGACATAAATTATGTATTCCAACGCCATGCAGAAAACGCAATCACATGTTATTATGATCAGATCTAAACCTACAATTTATCTCTCGAGTTCATATAGATTATCATAGTAATTGTTAGCTAGGCAATTAAACAATTCATCACAAATCATAATAGACAATCTAAGAATAATCACAATAATTAATAGAGAAGCATACTAAAATAAACTATGCAATACGATCCATTGTAATCTTAAACAAAAGATTTAGTTTGTGATTAATGAATTAAAACTAAGAATTCACAATTGAATAAACATTAAAAGACAAAAATAGAAGAAAAGAAAAAGATAGAATTTGTTGTCTGTAGATTTGATGCTCCCTCTTTGCTCCTAATTTGAATCTTTAATGGTCTCCAGGTTGCTTCAATCTCTAAATCTCATAAGAACTAGGGTTTTGGTCCTAATCTACTGTAATCTAATCTAATAGAATCCTTCGAACTAGCCTCCCAATCCAAGTTATAATCAACTATTTATAGTTCTAATGGTCACCCTAGCAAGTCAGGCTACTAGCAATCCTATTTTAGCTAAAATTGGACAACATAACACCCAAATTAACTCTCCCCCAATAGACCGGCGTGCCCTGTGTTGTTCCTTAGCCAATTTGGGCATGCCCTCATGCCATCAGAATGCAGTAAACTCATTGGCTCTGACATGCCCGAGTGTAGCTTTAAGCGGCTTATGCGCCGCTCTATTTCATTTCACGACGTCCTTTGGTAAATTAGGCACAATGTTTGATCCGCTAGGAGTTACGGGGCCTTCCACATATCAAATCGAAAATATCGACGAGATCTACAACTTTCATTCTTTGAGAATTGACAGATTCTGGCCGGATAAAGGTCGAAATTAGGCTTGAAGTAGATGCTATGTAAATGGCAAGCATGACAACTCTTAGTTTTGATCTTTGTTGATAAAAAGGCCATAACGCTTGCATCCAAGATCCGATTGGGATGATTCAAGATGTTCCTAAAAGCTAAGAAGAAGCAGCCAAGAACATGTATCCAACTTGGTGTTAAAAGCCCTGCAATCTCTCCTTATTGCATTTGCTTGCATAATTTAGTCCAAAAGATGTTTGAATTTCTTTTCCTTGCTTCTTCATGCCAATGTCGTTTCATAACCTACAAAATAACATAAAATGTATGTAATGCACACACAATTCATGTAACGTAACTATGAAACATAGGTTTAAGCAACTAATTCAAGTAATAGATATCGGATAAGTAGGTATAAAACCTACTTATCAAATACCCCCAAACTTAAATAGTTGCTTGTCCCCAAGCAACACAACATAATGCAATGCTATAAACTAAACAAAATGTCATCTAATCAAATCTAACATGCTAACAAATCCAAATATCAGCCATATTGAAATTCACAAGAATTGCCTCAGTGAAACTATAGAATTTTCAAACAGACAATCCAACCAAGAACAAGGCCATAATGCATATTATTTTTCAAATCAAAACATGTCATCACTGATGTAGTGTGTGTGTGCTTAGCAACCATTAAAATTGCTACAAAATAAATACTTCACATAATATGCTTCTTTGACTGAAAATACAGTTTCAACTCAAGAAAAACAACAAACAAATTAAGTTCTAACAAAACTACGCAACAACTAAGCGAAGAGTCAACAAGGGGTTTATTTTGCTTTTATTCACTCACGAGGGAGATTTTTGCACATTCCCGTGGTTACACCCAACTGTGCAATGTCTAGTACTCTTAGGCTTTTTAGTGATACTTCTTAGCGAGCTTTCAACCAACGACTCCCAAACCGTCAGGCTTTAGGGCGCTAGGTATAGAGACACTCCATCGGGCGTAATTACTCAAGTATCACAAAACTAAACTAACCAAAATGTTTATTCATATAATATTTTTACCTTTTTTTGGATTCTCTATTATTTTTTCTTTTTTTCGTTTTTTAGCATGCATACCCAATGATTTCCCCCAAACTTAAGCTTTTGTGTAATTCTAGTCATTACTAACTGTTTACTAAATCTCTTTTATTAAAACACACATTTCCCACAAGAAGACAATTATGTGACCATTCACACTGTGCAAATCATAATGGTTACTCTAAAGTGCAATCAGATTACATCAGATTCAAATAGATAAAGATTTACATCATGCTATGACAATGCAACCAGGCCTCAGTCATCAAAACTATTTAAAAATCAAGTAATTCCAATCTTATCAAAGGCCAAAAGAATTTTAAACCAACTTAAAACTTAGGTTCATGCAATATAACCTATCTACATTAAATGCAACAATTTAAAACATTTCTTAAAAAAATATAAGATAAATAACTTGCTAACATATGAAAAAAATAATAAACTAAAACAATAATACTAACTACATGCAATCAACATGATTATACTAAATATGAAATCCTAAACAATATGAATAATCCCCTAAACTTAAACTAGACATTGTCCTCAGTGGCTGAAATAAAAAAAAAAAGTAAAGCAGAGGACTTCCCTGAAGATATAGCAAAATTCCTCCTTATCTGCTAAGTTTGGAGAATAGGTTAGGCACATTAGAATGAATCATGCACCACACTTGAATTAGACTTTACTAATCTGTGAACACAATATAAGCAAGTTTAGTAAATCCTAATATATGCAAATTTATTAACTACTAATAATAAAAATTTTAATTTTAATTTAAACTTGTGTTGCCTCCCAATAAGCGCTTGTTTTAAAGTCGTTCAGTCTGACTTTGTTTTGTCAATGCTATCCAATTCCTCTATTAAAGTTGGGGAATTTTCCATCCATTAGGAACAATGTAGTATCCGGGAGATTCCCATTATTGATAACTCTGAAATCAAACCCACCCAACTTGCTTTTTGTATAAAGAATCCCATTTATGAGCATCCAGTAACTACGTGTTTTCTCCATTATATCTGTAATTTGAATGGGGCATTGAGGCTTGTTAAATATAATGGTTTCCTTCTCTACCCTCTCTCTTTCACTCAACCATGGCTCTAACATTGCATTAGCACTCCTATTATAAATAGTCTTGCCAATGACATGACTACCAAGCGGGCACAATATTACAAAACTGTCTGAATCCTCAAGCTTCATTGGAGAAGGCACATGGGGCACTAATAAATTTGGCTCATCTTCGTTGGAACTCAAAGCTAGATCTTCATCGATCTCCTTTTCGTGGTCCCCAAGTGTCTCCTATCTTTCATCATCTAGTGGCTCAACCAGCTGTAGATTTGGTTCGGGCACTTCGTCAATCTCGGAATCCACGTCATAACACCAATTGTTTTGAGGACAATTGTTCACGACTTTGAACATTCGATCTAACTGATTCTGAAGAGTCTGAATCAACTTCTCTTGATTAATCATCCTCTCCTCATTTGATGCAACAAACATAGACAACAATTCCTCCAACCCTAAATTATCTGTCTCAGTTTTTGAATCCATGTATTGAGGACCATGTGTAGAAATAGTGATGAGTTATTCCATATGGTTCTGAAAATTATGGCTCGATATTTCTTAACTCATCATCCTTTCCTCTTGGTTTGCTATGAGCTTTGATAGGAATTCCTCCAAGTTTGACTTTTCTTCTCGTGGCAATAGAGGTTGACATGAGAATTCTGGAGTGTATGTTGGATTTGGAACAGAGTATTGAGCTTCATAATTGTAACACTATGAAGAATCCGGGTGATACCCCCAACCTTGATGATAATGGGAATATGCATACTGGTTGAGGTAATTACCACCATACTGTACCGACCCAAGACTGATGGTGTATTGATTACTTGGGTGATTGCCAACACAATAATTGCAAGTAACTAATATCCTTCGATTACGTTGGGCTGCAATAACGTCCAACCTCCTCGAAAGTGTCTCAAGTTGTGTGCTGATAATGCAAAAAATGCATTGAGTCCATAAATCCGCTCCCCTTGGCTGAGTCATTCTCGTTTACGATCATTGATAATTAAATTCCGCCATGGTACCTGAAAAGTAAGAGAAAAAATAGAAAGAGAATTAAATAATAAATAAAAAGAAAGAAAGAAAAGTTGTTCAAAGTAAGACTAATTTGATTGAAGCTAATAATGGAAAAAATTATTAAACTAATTCATCGGCAATGATGCCAAAAACTTGTTGGGTAAATTCTAAAATACGCTCACACGCAAGTATACGTGGTCAACAAGTAATAAAGTGTAAGTAGAGTATCGTTCCCACGAGGAATTATTAATAAAAATTACCAAATACTAACTCTTAATCAAACTAATTTTATTTAAACAATCAATTTAAGATTATGAATATTTAATTAAACTAATTCTAATTACCACTAAATAAAAATCAGATTATGGAGATTTAAGAACACAACTTCACTTATTGCTTCACTTAAATTAATACACTTCTTATCAATTATGCTCACTATTCTGAATTGTTAATCAAGAACACATAAGTAAATATGACCATCTCTCAATGCATCATACTCAAATCAACTTAAATCCACAAATGATAGAATTAAGAAGAACACCCTAATTAACTAATTTACTATATCTCTATGTGAATTACAATTAAAAAGGATTTTAAGCACAAGTTCTTTATCTAATTACATTCAATGTATAGGTATATCTCTATCCTAGACATAAATTATGTATTCCAATGCCATGCAGAAAACACAATCACTTGCTATTATGATCAAATCTAAATCTATAATTCATTTCTCAAGTTCATATAGATTATCACGGTAATTATTACCAAGGCAATTAAGAAATTCATCACAAATCATAATAGACAATCTAAGAATAATCACAATAATTAATAGAGAAGCATACTAAAATAAACTATCCAATACGATCCATTTTAATCTTAAACAAAAGATTTAGTTAATGATTAATGAATTAAAACTAAGAATCCACAATTGAATAAATATTAAAAGACAAAATTAGAAGAAGAGAAAAAGATAGAATCTGTTGTCTACAGATTTGATGCTCCCTCCTTGCTCCTACTTTGAATCTTCAATGGTCTCCAGGTTACTTCAATCTCCAAATCTCATAAGAACTAGGGTTTTGGTCCTAATCTACTGTAATCTAATCTAATGGAATCCTTCGAACTAGCCTCCCAATCCAAGCTATAATCAAGTATTTATAGTTCTAATGGTCACCCTAACAAGTTAGGAAACTAACAATCCTATTTTAGCTCAAATTGGACAATATAATACCCAATTAACTCTCTCCCATGAACGTTGTTCCTAAGCCAATTTGGGCGCTCCCCATGCTATTGTAATGTAAAATATGTTTGGCCAATACCATACATGTGGTTCACATTTTTTTCCTCTGATGACGTCATTTTTGGTAAAACATGCATAACCTTTGATCCGCTAGACGTTACGGGGCCTACCACCTATCAAATCAAAGTTATCGACGAGATCTACAACTTTCATTCTTTGAGAATGGATAGATTTATGCCGGATAAAGGCTGAAATTGGGCTTGAAGTAGATGTTATGTAAATGGAAAACATGACAACTCTTAGTTTTGATCTTTGTTGATAAAAAGATATAACTCTCGCATCCAAGCTCCGATTGGGATGATTCAAGATGTTCCTGAAAGCTAAGAAGAAGCTATACAATATAATACTTATTCCAAGCTAAGAACATGCATCCAACTTGGTGTTAAAAGCCCTACAATCTTCCCTTCTTACATTTTCTTACATATTTTAGTCCAAAAGATGTTTGAATTGCTTTTCCTTGCTTCTTCAGGCCAATGTCGTGTCATAGCCTACAAAATAACATAAAATGTATGTAATGTACACATAATGCATATAAAGTAACTACGAAACATAGGTTTAAGCAACTAATTAAAGTAATAGATACCGGATAAGTAGGTATAAAACCTACTTATCATGGTTCACCAACTAAATATTTCCAATGTGCTCTATATCTATTATACCAGCAAATCCTTTCCACCTAGCATCAATTGTGACCATGGATTAAAAATATCAAAGATTAAAAGTAAAAAAATGAATTATTTTAGTTTTCAAAAACCAAGAACTCTTTCTCTCTAACCTTCAAATTTTGAGAGTGAAAGGGAGCGATAATTTAAGCTAATATCAAACCTTAGCAAGCCAGGATCAGGAACAAAGGATCAAATTCAAGAATCAGAGCTTTAAAAGGTAAAAAACCCTAAAATTTCTAAACTTTATAATTTATGTTATATGCTATGATTTGTTGTTTAGATTTGTGTTAAAGGGTGTTATTTAGTGAACTATGATGTTATATCATAGATCCATAACTTCTAGATGCAAGAAAATGAGATTTTTAGCAAATGATCATTAACCCTAATTTATGGTGCTACACGGTACTACCATTCACACATACATTCAATTGAAAAGTCTCCAATGAACGAATATGTCTTTTATATATTCAAAATAATATTACATTTCCCTAGGTTCTTTATAACCCATACATTTGTTCTTGTCATAATATCAAATATATTACAATCGTTCACTTATACTATTACATAAGAACTCTAAGGGTTTGTCTTTGCCTTGCCTTTATCCTTCCCGGAGCCTTCGGTCCGTTCATTCTTAGCTGTGTTCATATGGTTCAAGCAAGAGTGAGCATGACTAGCTCAGCAAGTACTACAATTCTAATAAACAACATGCTTGAAACACAGAACTCGTATATCTTCAATAACTGAACAATAGTTACGAAGTACTATTGATAATTCAAAATAGCACTTCTTTTCCTTCAAAACATTTTACCACAACAATATTCAGTAAAACATCAATTCCAATCCAAGACCTTGAGCATTTCATAAGTTCTTTGAAAAATACGTCTCGGCACTAAGTCCATAAGTCCGACATTACTTACGAGCACTTATGGGTGATCAGCTCATAGTACTCTATGTTGATCCACACTACATTCATTAAACGTGTATACGTTTAAGTTGTGGCAACCTCACGTGCCTGTCGTTAAACGACAAAAACATTTTTAGTATACTCGGTCTTCGATTGAAAACCACCCCAATATAACTTGGTAAACATTAACATGCTTGATAGAAACATAATCTAAGTCTAGCCAAAAGAATTGGCTTTGACTTCATCATTCAAGACTTCATGCGAAAGAATACATGAATTACAAAGCTTGTCTAGAATGAACTGGAACAAGGGTTAGAATACTTGCCTTCAACGTCTGCTTAATGATTATTGCACGTACACTTTAGGTCTCTAAGTTTCTACAATACATGATCATATAACGTACCACATTTGGTCATATATCATCAAGTATGTATACTATTATATCTTACCTTTCATCTCAATCTAAATCCTGACTTAGATCTGTTATTATGGGTTTCGGCTTTTCATTACGTCATTCACATTACGCTCACATTCAATTGATTATTAGCCTTTAATCATCATACATTAAGTGTCTAACAATGCCTTAACAATGTTATATTAACACTTTAGTTCATTACTAATGAGTTATCTTTCATTCTATACTTGTAAACATTCTTGTCTGTCAAAACTCTGGGACTTGCGCCGCGGCGCCACACTTAACTCTTCATCTCATGCCGTAGCGCGAGTTAGCAGTATGTCTTGACACTGTTACGGTGTTGCGGCGCCACCATTTGGCCTTGGGTTGGCGCCGCAGCTCCAACTCTGTGCCTTAGAAATTTTTTCCAGATTTTAAGTTTTATGAACTTCCCGGACGCATAACTTCTTCGTTATAAGTCTAAATTGGCTCGTTCAAAAGCTTACGTTTCACAAATTACATACTCTATGCGTTCATGCAAGAATTTTATCTATTTAATTTCATTTGCTAAAATTTCACCTATTAGTTCATTTTAACAAAAACGATAAACGTTCGTGAATGTTCAACGCTGGTTTCTTCGTTCTAAGTTAGATTTTGGTCATTTTTCGAGTCCGCAACTCTATAATGCCAATTATGACTTGTCTCCATTGAAAACTAACGTTTCCAACTTCAAACACAAAATACGACTTCCATTCTGAGAATTTCACGGATTTGACGATAATCGTCCAATCGTTTGAATTCCGGCAAAACTTCATTACTAATCATTCTAAATGGATTTTAACCAACACATGAAAATTTCAAGTTACTTATCACACCAACTTATCATCAAAGTAGGTTTTGACTTATTCTCATAAGTCAATGACTTAATCAACTTATTAACTACAAATTCTCATGCTTATGACTTACTACGAACTTAAGTCCATCAATTAATGTTCTCATACTACATTGAACATACTAACATCATATGACAAACATATGACAAGTTTTTCACAAGTTTATCAACTTATTTAGGTTCAAGTTACTTATTCAACTTATTCGGCTTATGTCCATTCATAATTCAATTCTTATATGTTCTTAGCATACATGTTCATTAATTACACTTTTCTTATCATCCTATTATGATAGAGATGGAAGAATATTGGACACAAGATCATTACCTTTGATGTCTAACTTCTTCTTCTTGGAAAATCTAACAAAGGAAGCTTTGACTTAAAAGAGCTTATGTGGCTTATTCTCTTTAACAATTAAGTTACTTATCTTGAGAGGAGTTGGGAGAAATTGAACAACCAACAAATGAAAAATCAAGCCTTCTATTTATAGGCAATTTAAAGTGAGGGCTTATAGTCTTTTAGGCCATCCCACCTCCTTATTAACCTCCTCAACTTCCACCTCCTTACTATTCATAACCTAGAAACCAAGTAAACTTGCTAGCCACAACACTTGCTCATCACACAAATTGTTTTCCCATCAAGTCTACCCACTTACACTTGCATTGCTCCATGGATCATGTCCAATTCCCTGGGCTTGCTAATTAATCTAGCTAATTTCTTATTGGGCTTATACTACAATAGTTTGGACTCATGACTTATCAAACACTTGGGCTTAAGAATCACTTTCCATTGGACTTCTATCATTAAGCTAATAATCCTATAAGTCTATTACATTTAATTAACAACTTAACATATAAACACCACGTATAATTCTCATATGCTAGCTCGTATATTTATTCGTAATATACGTTATTTCATTTTCCATTCTTAATAGTATAATACGTCGTATTATACTTACGTTCATTACCTCGTATAATGCATACGCATCATATGATTACAACTTTCTTTCCTTAATGCTTAATAAACCTAACGTTCCCAAATTAAGTCCGCATGCGAAATATTACGTTTTCTATACTTAGATTATTATTACATAATCAATATCACATTGATATTATAACGTTACATATTTATCGGAAGTTCAAAAATAATTCCCGAGCAGAAGTCGATGAATAGTGTTTTTTAGAAAATTTCTCGAAAAGCTTTTATTTTCGTCTTAGAAATTCAAACACTTTAATTCTCCCACGTAGTTAATATACTACGACGTTTTGGGGTTTCCAGGTTATAGAACGACATTCATCTTACAAATACATAATAATAATAATAATAAATAATATTATTTTATTCATTATTAAAAGTATTTACAAAAGGTTCGATTTTCTAAGACGTTACATTCTCTCCCCCTTATAAGGATTCTGTCCCCAGAATCTCGCTATAAAAAGAATTACACAAATAATTGAGGGTAATTCTTTTTCATCATTTCTTTTAACTCCCACGTTGATTCTTCTGCATCGTGGTTCTTCCATATCACCTTCACGGAAGGTATGACTTTATTCCGTAGAACTTGTTCTTTTCTATTGACAATTTGAATGTCGTTTCCTCGAACGTTAAGTCCTTCTCGATATGAATAGGTTCATACTCTATCATGTGCTTATAAGGACGCAATACCGATACGTGAAATACATTATGTATTCGTTCTAGGTCTGGAAGAAATGCTATCATATAAGCTACCACACCTACCCGTTTTAATACCTCAAAAGGTCCAATGAACCTCAGACTTAACTTTCCCTTCTTTCTAAAACGTATCTTTCCTTTCCAGGGAGATACTTTTAGAACGACCCTACGTCAAATTCTCTATTCTCTCTATGCGAATCTGTAAACTTCTTCTGTCTGTCTTGAGCTGCTAAGAGACGCATTTGTATCATCTTGACAATGTCCGCTGTCTGTTGTACCAATTATGGTCCCAACATTCGGCATTCTCCTACCTCATCCCAATACAGTGGCGTTCTGCATGTCCTCCTATATAAAGCTTCGTAAGGCGGCATACCTATGCTTTCATGATAACTATTGTTATACGCAAACTCCACTAATGGTAGATGATCATACCAACTACCCTTGAAATCCATGACGCAACTAAAGTCTGAATTGTCCTCTCGCTCTGTCCATCTATTTGTGGATGATACGTTGTAATCAAATTCAACTGCGTTCCTAACTGCTCTTGTAGACTCCTCCAAAAGTTCGATGTGAATCGTGGGTTACGATCTGACACAATCGATACTGGTACTCCATGTCTGGAAATTATTTCCTTAATATAGAGTCTAGCTAACTGGTCTAAGTTATACTTGACCCTAATTGGCAAAAAGTGAGCCGACTTCTTCAACCGGTCCACTATTACCCAAATCGCATCATACCTTTTCGTTGTAGTCGAAAGTCCTACCACAAAATCCATCGTGATATTCTCCCATTTCCACTCTAGAAATTCCAATGACTGTAGTAAGCCACTTGGTCATTGATGTTCGGCCTTAACTCTCTGATAAGTTAAGCACCTGCTCACGTACTCTGCTATTTCCCTCTTCATGTTCGGCCACCAAAAACTCTGTCGAAGATCTTGATACATCTTAGTGCTACCAGGATGAATCGAAAACCTTGAACTATAAGCCTCTTGTAGAACCTGCTCCTTTAATTCTGTCTCATTCGAAACCCAAATTCTTCCTTCAAATCTCAATAATCCCTCATTATCAAGACTGTACTTAGTATCTTTTTCATTGGCCAGCCACTCCTTCATCTGGGCACACTAATCAGTTCTGAGATGCACCTCCTTAATTCTCTCTACGATAGTAGATTGCATCTCTGTCCTAAAAAGTATCTGCCTCGCTTCACTTGGCAACTTTACTTCTATCTCCATCCTAATCATCTCTGTTATTAAATCAGTTTGAGCTGTTAACAAAGACAACTTTTCCCGACCCTTCCTACTTAAGGCGACGACAACTACATTGGCTTTTCCAAGGTGATATAGGATTTCACAGTCATAATCCTTTATCAACTCCAACCATATCCTCTGCCTCATATTCAACTCTTTTCGTGTGAAGATATATTTTAGACTCTTGTGGTTCGTGTATATCTCGCATTTTTCTCCATAAAGATAATGTCTCCATATCTTTAAAGCAAAAACTACTGCGGCCAGTTCTAGATCATGAGTAGGGTAAACTTTCTCATAATCCTTCAACTGCCTAGATGCATACGCAATGACCTTGCCATACTGCATGAGCACGCAACCAAGTCCTCTATGCGACGCATCGCTATAAACTACAAAATTTCCCGTGTCATCGGGCAATGACAAAACAGGCGCTTCACTCAACCTCTTCTTCAGTTCTTGAAAACTGTTATCACACTTGTCAGTCCAAGAGTATTTCACCGTCTTCCTCGTCAAGTTAGTTAACAGAGTAGCTATCTTCAAAAAATCCTGGATGAATCTCCGATAGTAACCCGCTAACCCTAGGAAACTCCGCACCTCAGTCGGCATTTTTGGTTGTTCCCAATTCATCACGGCTTCCACCTTCGCTGGATCTATTGAAATCCCCTCATGGTCAACGACATGACCTAAAAATTGTACCTTCTCCAACCAAAATTCACACTTATTGAATTTCGCATACAACTTCTCCTTCCTTAGTGTCTCCAACACTAATCTTTGGTGTTCAACATGATCTTCTAGCGTCTTAGAATAGACTAGAATATCATCTATAAACACCACGACAAACTTGTCCAAATATTATTTGAACACTCTGTTCATCATATCCATGAATGCAGCTGGTGCATTTGACAACCCAAATGACATCACCAGAAACTCGTAATGACCATAACGAGTCCTGAATGCTATCTTTGGTACATCCTCCTTCTTAACCTTCAACGATACCCCGTTCTTAAATCTATTTTTGAAAAATACTTAGCCCCTTTCAACTGATCAAAGAGATCATCGATCCTTGGCAATGGGTATTTATTCTTTATCGTTAACTTATTCAACTCTCGGTAGTCGATACAAAGTCTTAACGATCCGTCCTTCTTCTTGATAAATAGTACCGGTGCTCCCCACAGTGAGACACTCGGTTGAATGTACTTTCGGTCCAACAGTTCTTATAACTGCACCATCAACTCCTTCATCTCCACTGGCGCCATACGATATGGTGTCCTGGAAACTGGTGCTGCTCCTGGCACAATATCTATCACAAACTCCGTCTCCCTATCCGGCGAAAGACCAGGCAATTCACTCGGAAATACATCGGCGAATTCTCTCACTATAGGTATTTGTTCCATGGTTGCTACCACTCTCTGGGTATCAACAACATGACACAGATAGCCTACGCATCCCTTCCTCAATAATTTCCTAGTCATGGTTAGACAACACGAACGTCCTGGCGATCTATTCCCGTAAAATAATACATGTGGTTATTTTAAAGTCTTAAAGTTCACACATTTCTTTTGACAGTCTATAACTGCCCCATGATTCACTAACCAATCCATTCCGAGAATTACATCGAATTCTCCTAACTTTATTGGTAACAAATCTACCGATAATTTACAACCTCGTATATCTACACAACAACTCCTATGAACATCTTCAACAGGAATTATTTCTTCGTTTGTTATCTTAATATTAAAAGGTATAGGCAACTTTTTGGGAAGTAATCCTAATCGTCTAGCAAAATCGTATGCTAGAAACGAATAACTAGCAACCGAATCAAATAACACGTAAGCATTTATGTCATTGATCGGAATAATACCTGCGACGATGTCCCCTGATGCAACTGCATCTTGGACTATCATGTTAAATGTACGACCCATCGGCCTACCCAGCTATGCTGGTCCACCAATAGCTAAGTTACCGTTATTAGCGACCCGATTCCCGTCCGTCCCCTTCTTCGGACAATTCTTTTCCATGTGGTAAGTTAACCCACACACAAAGCATCCGTGATTCTTCTTCGGACTCAGAAAATTAGGCACAATGTGCCCCTCAAGTCCATAATTGTAACAGACGGCCATCCCCTTGAGACAGACTCCTAAGTGAGTCTTCCCACAGGTCTTGCAGGCCTCCATTCTTTTCTTCGGGTCTCCTTGCTTCACTCAAGTATTCCCAAAGCTAAACACCTTCCTCTTCTAACCCTTGCCACTCCCGCTGGCTCCTTCGAACTTTACTCCCCCATCTATTTTACCCTTGCTCTTCTTGTCCTTGTGGTATTGACTCAGAGCCTCACTACCACCTTCGACAATTATTTCCTTCTCTAAAATGGTTCCAAAAGAAGTACTTTGGAACACCAAAATATGGTTATACAGCCAGTGTTTGAAGCCTTGCTCAAACAGTCGTGCCTTCCTAACCTCGGTATCCACTTGGTGTGGAGCGAACCTTGCCAGTTCATTAAACTTGGCGGCGTATTGGGGAACTGACATGTCCCCTTTCTTCAACTCGAGCAACCGCATCTCCATCCTCCCTTGCATGCTCATGGGAAAGTAGTTCTCGAATAATATCTCCTTGAACCTCTCCCACGCCGATTCGCTTATCCCTACCTAGCTTTGATTGGGCTTCTCACCAAAAGTTGGCTTCTCCCTTCATCATATAGGTTGCAAAGGCAACCTTTTGGGCCTCGTCGACATTTTCTATCACAAATGCCTTCTCTATTTACTTAACCCACATTTGGGCTTCAATAGGGTCTGTAGTTCCTTTGAACTCTGGTGGACCCACGCTCTTGAAATCCTTAAAGGTAGTAGTTCGTGCTACTCCTGGGTTTACGGGGACATTAGCCCCTGTTCTATTAAAGGCAATTGTTAACAAGTTAACAAACTCCTGCATCGCGTTAACCGGACGTCCCTCCGGCTGATTCACATTCGCTCCTTGGTTACATTGCACTCTTCTCAGCGGCATTTTACTGATACAATAAACATATTTTGTTATTATTTCCTTCTTTATTAGTTATTATTTACTAATAAACAATAACTTCAACATCCATTACTCATTGATTTACATAAAAAGACTTATATTCATTCTTTGTAGTATAATACTACATCGGTTACATACACAGCCTAAGCTGATTACATTACTTTCCCGCTATCGCTTTCCAAAAATTGGGATTTACAAAAGACTACCATCTACTATACAAAAAGGGCTTTACGACACTACTAATTACAAAATATTCACATACTACTCTAGCTACCACTAATCTATATCTGCCTTAAGGCATTCTTGAAATCTGCCTTGGCAAGGCCGGCAATGATATCACGGCTAATAGTATGCCGTGTTTTCCCCACCTCTACAGGATATCCAGCTACCTACTGCTGGAAATCTATACGAGAACTCCTATAGATATAGGACATTCTCCCTATCTTCTGCACCTTGGTCTTTATCTCCTCCTTGAGCTCCAAGACCTCATGCTTTAACTCGTAGACTTTGTCCTTAGCCAAAATCCTCTCGTCATGCTCCCGCTCCCACATGGACTCGACATCGGTCTTGTCCTCTATAACCATTTGAAGCTCTGCCTTTAGCTCCTTGACCTCCTGACAGTAATGTATATTTCTATCCAACACTGACATAAACAGAGACATCATTGACCCCCCAGGAGCTATCTCCGCTACTATAGCTACCAGATTAAAGGACACTATCTCTACTTCCTCCTCTATCATTCCGTCAAATACTGGCATGTAGTCAGCTTTATCCGAGTCTCCAGACTCAATAACTACCACCTCCGGATCTGCTGATATGGGGTTCGGTATAACCTCTATTTGGTTCACTGATTCTTCACTAATGGCTTGACCATCTACATACATGTTGTTTACTCCTGACATCTACACAAAACAATTAAGTTGATTAGTACACGTAAGTAGAATAATAAAAACACATAATATAATCATAATGCATTTTTATAAGGTTATTTTCTTCTTTTACTTCTTTGACTTCTCTTAAGGTTATGACTTAAGGTTTTTAATCCCCCCCTTAAGTTTTGTAACCTAATTCTTTGATACCAACCTGTGACGCCCCCAAATTCGGGTCTCTTCCAACCCGACAGATGGTGCTACACGGTACTACCATTCATACATTCAATTGAAAAGTCTCCAATGAACGAATATGTCTTCTATATATTCAAAATAATTTTACATTTCCCCAGGTTCTTTATAACCCATACATTTGTTCTTGTCATAATATCAAATATATTACAATCGTTCACCTATACTATTACATAAGAACTCTAAGGGTTCGTCTTCGCCTTGCCTTTATCCTTGCCAGAGCCTTCGGTTCGTTCGATCTTATATGTGTTCATATGGTTCAAGCAAGAGTGAGCATGACTAGCTCAACAAGTACTACAATTCTAATAAACAACATGTTTGAAACACAGAACTCGTATATCTTCAATAACTGAACAATAGTTACGAAGTACTATCGATAATTAAAAATAGCACTTCTTTTCATTCAAAAAGTTTTACAACAACAATATTCAGTAAAACATCAATTTCGGTCCAAGACCTTGAGCATTTCATAAGTTCTTTGAAAAGGACATCCCGACAATAAGTCTGTAAGTTCGACATTACTTACAAGAACTTCTGGGTGATCAGCACATAGTACTCTATGTTGATCAACACTACATTCATTAAACGTGTATACGTTTAAGTTGTGGCAACCTCACGTGCCTGTCGTTAAACGACAAAAACATTTTTAGTATACTCGGTCTTCGATTGAAAACCACCCCAATATAACTCGGTAAACATTAATATGCTTGATAGAAACATAATCTAAGTTTAGCCGAAAGAATTGGCTTTGACTTCATCATTCAAGACTTCATGTGAAAGAATACATGAATTACAAAGCTTGTCCAAACTGAACTGGAACAAGGGTTAGAATACTTGCCTTCAACGTCTGCTTAATGATTATTGCACGTACACTTTAGGTCTCTAAGTTTCTACAATACATGATCATATAACGTACCACATTAGGTCATATATCATCAAGTATGTATACTATTATATCTTACCCTTCATCTCAATCTAAATCCTGACTTAGATCTGTTATTATGGGTTTCGGCATTTCATTACGTCATTCACATTACGTTCACATTTAATTGATTATTAACCTTTAATCATCATACATTAAGTGTCTAACAATGACTTAACAATGTTATATTAACACCTTAGTTCATTACTAATGAGTTATCTTTCATTCTATACTTGTAAACATTCTTGTCTATCAAAACTCGGGATCAAGCGTCATGCTACGCCACACTTAACTCTTCTTCTTCTCGCATCCCGCGAAGAAGTTAGCGAGATGCTCGACATTATTATGGCACTGCGGCGCCACCATTTGGCCTTGGGTTGGTGTCGCGGCGCCAACTCTGTGCCTTAGAAAAATTTTACAAATTTTAAATTTTGTGAACTTCACGAACTCATAACTTCTTCGTTATAAGTCTGAATTGGCTCGTTCAAAAGCCTACGGTTCACAAATTACATACTTTATGCGTTCATGCAAAAATTTATCTATTTAATTTCGTTTGCTAAAATTTCACCTATTAGTTCATTTTAACGAAATAGATAAACGTTCGTGAACGTTCAACGCTCGTTTCTTTGTTCTAAGTCGGAATTCGGTCATTTTCGAGTCCGCAACTCTATAATGCCAAATATGACTTGTCTCCATTGAAAACCAATGTTTCCAACTTCAAACACAAAATACGACTTCCATTCCGAGAATTTCACGGATTCGACGATAATCGTCCAATCGTGTGAATTCCGGTAAAACTTCATTACTAATCATTCTAAATGGATTTTAACCAACACATGAACATTTCAAGTTACTTATCACACCAACTTATCATCAAAGTAGGTTTTGACTTATTCTCGTAAGTCAATGACTTAATCAACTTATTAACTACAAATTCTCATGCTTATGACTTACTATGAACTTAAGTCCATCAATCAATGTTCTCATACTATATTGAACATACTAACATCATATGACAAACATATGACAAGTTATTCACAAGTTTATCAACTTATTTAGGTTCAAGTTACTTATTCAACTTATTCGGCTTATGTCCATTCATAATTCAATTCTTATATGTTCTTAGCATACATGTTCATTAATTACACTTTTCTTATCATCCTATTATGATAGAGATGGAAGAATATTGGACACAAGATCATTACCTTTGATGTCTAACTTCTTCTTCTTGGAAAATCTAACAAAGGAAGCTTTGACTTAAAAGAGCTTATGTGGCTTATTCTCTTTAACAATTAAGTTACTTATCTTGAGAGGAGTTGGGAGAAATTGAACAACCAACAAATGAAAAATCAAGCCTTCTATTTATAGGCAACTCAAAGTGAGGGCTTATTAGTCTTTTAGGCCATCCCACCTCTGTATTAACCTCCTCAACTTCCACCTCCTTACTATTCATAACCTAGCAACCAAGTAAATTTGCTAGCCACAACACTTGCTCATCACACAAATTGTTTGCCCATCAAGTCTACCCACTTACACTTGGATTGCTCCATGGATCATGTCCAATTCATTGGGCTTGCTAATTAATCTAGCTAATTTCTTGTTGGGCTTATACTACAATAGTTTGGACTCATGACTTATCAAACACTTGGGCTTGAGAATCACTTTCCATTGGACTTCTATCATTAAGCTAATAATCCTATAAGTCCATTACATTTAATTAACAACTTAACATATAAACACCACGTATAATTCTCGTATGCTAGCTCGTATATTTATTCGTAATATACGTTATTTCATTCTCCATTCTTAATAGTATAATACGTCGTATTATACTTATGTTCATTACCTCGTATAATGCATACGCATTATATGATTACAACTTTCTTTCCTTAACGCTTAATAAACCTAATGTTCCCAAATTAAGTCTGCATGCGAAATATTATGTTTTCCATACTTAGATTATTATTACATAATCAGTATCACATTGATATTATAACGTTACATATTTCTCGGAAGTTCAAAAATAATTCCCGAGCAGAAGTCGATGAATAGTGTTTTTCGGAAAATTTCTCGAAAAGCTTTTATTTTCGTCTTAGAAATTCAAACACTTTAATTCACCCACGTAGTTAAAATACTACGATGTTTCGGGGTTTCCAGGTTATTGAATGACATTCATCTTACGAATACATAATAATAATAAATAATATTATTTTATTCATTATTAAAAGTATTTACAAAAGGTTTGATTTTTCGGGGCGTTACATTGTTGTTCCCTAACATCTCTACTACAAGATTTGACCCTTATATCACACTAAGTAAACTAGGAATGCAAGTTATATAGATCCAAAATAAGCACCATGAACTGTTCTTCATTTCTGGGTAACCCAGAAATGAAGAACAACCTCTGACAAGATTTTTGATGCCTTATATCTTATTGATATGATGCAATTTAGCCATGAAATTGAATTGTGGTGGTAGTATTACATAAATACTATAACATTAACACTATTACAAGCCCAGCAAACATCAAGAACATGGAATTATATGTGGTCAAACATGCTACCCTATACATTGTCTATGAATGTTCTTGAATGGCCAAGAACACCTATAGCGACAGTTTTATCGCTATTGACATAAAATGAATTATTTTATTAAATAATTAGAGAAAAATGATTAATAATTATGAAAAATACATAATTAATTTCTAAAAATTATTTTAAGTCATAAAATTGATTTTTAATAATTTAGAATATATTTCATTAATAATTTAATATTAATGATATTTAATTTATTTAATAATTATATTAAATAAATTACTTAAAAATGATTTTAATATTTTAAAAATCATTTGAAATTATATTAAGGTTTTAGAAAATATTTTAAGTTATTTTTAATGACTTTTAATAGTTTGTGATGAATTTCATTAATAAATTAATATTAATGATAATTCATTTATTTAACAAATGTATTAAATAAATTGTGGAATATTAGTTTTAATATTTTAAAATTTATATAAAAATGATTTAAGGGTTATAAAATATTTTAAGTTATAAAATAAAACTTTTGATATTTTGTCTTGAAAAACATTAATATTTTAATATTAATGGCGCTTATTTAATAATAGTTTTAATTATTTTAAAATCATTTAAATGTGATAATAAAGTATTAAAATTACTTTGAGATATTATAAATAAGTTATAATATTATGTTGAGTATTTCATTAATATTTGATATTAAATAAATATTAATGATAATGGAATTATGTGGTATTTAAATTATATAAATATGATATTAATGATTGAAAAATCATGATAAATGATAATAATTACTTGAAAACTATTTTGAGTTATTGACAAATATTTTGATTAAATAATAAATTCTCTAAGATAATTGCGAAGCGTTTAAGTAGAGTCCTATTGGAATTAGGCTCAATATTTATTCGACTAAGCTGTCGGAAGATTAAAATTGTAATGAACTCAACTCATACTGAAATAGTTTGACTTGATATTGGGTCTTAAGTATTTTATGGACTAATAGGATTATGTAATAAAGTGTTTAGGTTATTTTATAACTGTATTTAACAGTATTAATTGTGATCATATTATTCTAACTTGGGAGACCCATATTATCAATATTAGGTTCTCCAGATAAAGCAAAATAGATTGCGTAGCAGTAGTCGGCGATAAAGGCAAGTTCTCTAACTCGAACTCGAGTTGTTTTATAAAGTATGCTTGTGGGTAATCATTGCTTATTATACCATGTCTATTATTTATTGATTCGCATGTTGTGCATATTGCATGTATTCATCAGGTATGAAAGGCTGATCATATTCATTACCATTTGGTCTAGTTAATTTGTTCATGTTCATTATTGGCTATTCATGTTATTGTCTCGGTCGTTTGGTTATGAAAATTTATTCATGTTATTTCACAATAATTATATTGTTAAAAGTCACCCATCTTATTGTTCATTCTTTCAATCATGATATATCTTTTCTTTGAACTTAAACTTGCTGGGCAAAATTGTTGTTCACCCTTGCTATATCATGATAAACATTGCAGATTAAAACGAATACTTCGGATATATGAGAATACAAAAGACATTGTATATCGCATAAAATATGGAATACAAGTATTAAGTGAAGGTTCTCTACCTTGGGGATTATGTTAAAAGTTTAATGTATATATAACTTAGGTTTATATCTTCCACAATAGTTATAGAATTAGTATACCTGATTCGTGGTGATTGGGACCAAGATCTGGGGATGCTACAGTTGGTATCAATGCCGTAGATTTGGGTTATTACATTATAAGTATACAAAAGATTGTATGACTTAGACTATAAAGAATGAATCTTGAGATATGGCATTTAGTTGCCAGAAAGCCATAAGGAATGAGAAATCAACTTAACGAACATTATAGATTAATGGTTCAAATAAGTTAAGCCAAGTTTAGGTTTTGGTACAATCATAATCTTCAATGGTTAATATATGGGAGTTGGGCTAAACAATTCATTTAGAGAGCGGAGGTATATACAAAACTGGCAACCGATCTAACTCGCTGTGAAAGACAATGTAGATGAGACGAGAAACTAGTTTCTTGGTTGTTTGTGGGAAACCACTTAGAGTACCATATGGACAACTAGTAGAGATTCAATGTGTACTAAGTCCTAGAAATGTTATACGAAGAAGATAAGAATGTAAATCATCAAAGATGATGATCGTATGAGTTAAGACATCTCCCTATGTCGTAACACTATAAACCGATAAAGAAAGTTGGTCGTGTAAACTTAGATTGCAAAAACGCGAACCCTAAGAAGTAAAGTTAAGTTTAAACCAATACTTAAGTTAAAAATATGACTAATTGGTGCATGTTATTTCTTATGTGATATATAGGGTATGCGATGAGTAGTTCAGCGTAAATTGTAAGTTGTAGCTGTGCGTAAAATAAGTTTCCTAACTTCATTCATATTTTAAGTGAATGCTAGTTTCTTAAACTATCTTAGATGTTGAACATGAGAAGTTTTATCTATGTGCAAATGTGTGATATTTGTACAAGGTGGTAGAATGTATGAGGTCTTGTGCTAAAATTTTAACACTTTAGTGCTTCTATGAGATAAATTGTTCTATGGTTGAATTGTTCAATATGAGAATGTTCTGTTTATACATGATTCGTTATTGTTAAGTTTGTGCTAATGATTCTAGCAAGACATAATGTGTATAGGAAAAGGTAGAAGATAGAAGGTATTTCAAAGTGAATGACTAATGTTTTAAAATGACAAGAATAAGAATTATTCCTATTATTCAAGCTGCTTTATAACCTTTGTTTGGTTATTGAAGTTTTAAAAGAATGTTTAAATTCTTGAGGTTGTTTATTAAACTTCTATGACTTGCTGAGCAATTGAATGCTCACATTTGATTTAAATGAAAAACATTTTCAGGGTACGAGTAGAAGAACTTAAGGATCTCATAAAGATCAAGCTGACCTGTAGACAGAAGAAGTTTCATTCAGTATATAAATGGGCGTGAATATCAAGCTAAGACATATAATGAAGAATAGTTTAATGAGCTGTTATGTATCCTTGGTGGCGGATGAAAGTCACTCTTGTAAGATGTAAAGAATAATGTAATTGTCATTATTTGTAATGAACGAGGTTATAAGGTATTAGAACCTTGGATTTGAGAATGTATGTTGTTATATTTAGCTATATAACGATGTATGTTTGGAAGGAGATATACCCGTAACGTACGAAATCCGTGTGTGAAAATAGACTGGATTTCGGGGCGTTACGAAGTTGGTATCAAAGCTGATAGGTTATAAACCATAAGTATGAGTACCTAAGACTATAATCGTAGAGAGAAGGATAAGAAAATCGTTGAGTTAATGATGAAGAAAGAAGATCACCACGTGATCATATTGAATTGTAATAACAGTTGTTCTATTAAATGATGGATGATTTATAGCTAATGCTATAAGTGAATGGTACTATAAAGTAGTACAGGAAGAATAACTCAAAAGACTTGTAGTGGATGAAATACAAATTAAAGAAAATTCGTAGTAAGTAAAGAGAAAGTAAGAAGTTAAAAGATTTCGATTGAGGACTCATGAGATAGCTGAGTTGTACGAACCTTTGTTATGGGCAGAGGTTTGTGCTTTGGTGTAACAATTACTTAGCTTATTATAGTGATAATCAGTGGGATAGTATGTCACACTATCAATTGCGAGAAGGTGAATCTTTTCCCATGTATATACTTCATAGGTAGAGAATGTTAAGATAGGTGCGAGTTCTTGAAAAATCATACTTATGAACAGTTTGTGACTTATAGTTATATGTTATGTTTCTGAGCCCTAAGCATATGGATAGTCCTTGATTTGTTCTTGGATTACATATTATGAAGATAAGTTCTTCAACACATATGGTTGTGGTAAGTTCCTAAACACATAAAGTGTGGTAAGTTGATGGACTATACTAAGGTATAGGAATGTTTAGACTGGAAATAATTATTTTCAGTATATTTACCATTGAATGTGCTAGAGAAGATTAAGTAGTGTCACAAGTAAGACAATAAAGAAAGATAAGGAAAAAGTATATGCAAAGTCATCTAGATATGCTAGATTTTGAAGTTTATTGAAATCGTGCTTTTATGTGCATTTTGAAAAAGTAAAGAATTGGTTCAATTTTTGGAACCAATGGATTTTAAAAGAACTATTCTTGGTATGTCTATACTAATTATTTTGGCTAGACAGAAATTGATTTGAAATATCAAAATGAATTTTATATCATTAGTGCATTTGATGCAAGGATGGTAAAAGGATGGAGTTATTAATGCAATTAAACCTAGTGTTGGATGTGATCTTATGATCAACAACCCGCTATGGTATGATGTATAATGACAAAGTCATAAACCGACGTAGTCCTCAATGTGCTGTGAAATAGTACGATATCATGACATCATAAAATATTTTGAAGCTATGTTTAAAAGAATTTAAAGAGTAGCCGATGTTAATTGATTTGACTAGACGAATGTTTCAAGTTGATGTCAAATTTATTGGTATGGTCTAAGCTATTTGATTTGGCTAAGACAATTGGTATGTCATGTTTGTGAAAACCCGGAAAATCGAATTGTCCATAAATTAAGATTTAAAGAATTAGTTATTAATAAAATATATTTTTATTAATAATATTATGTGTTATGTGTTTATTAATTATTCTATAACCCAGGATGATTATAATACGGGAGGATTCTGGCTACGAGCTAGACTAGACGAGTAAGAATTTTCAAGACAAAAATAAAAAAATTTCGGGAACAAACTATTTTTGGGGAAAAAGACGAAATGGGCATTATTCACCCGACGAAACCTTAAGGGTTAGGGTTTGAATAACATAAGCCTTTTCGAGAGTTCGATATATCGAAATGACATTCTGTCGAAAGATTTGACGATAATATATCGTGAAAAGTTAAGTAAGCAGATAAAAAATTTTCTCGAAAAACATGCAAAATTGGACAAAATAAATACGACGAAATGTAATAACCTGATATTTTCGATATAATTAAATCATAAATTTTGCGTATAATTTTTTTTTATTATTATTATTTATAATGGTGGAAGTATGTGCAAGATAATGTGTATGTATTTATGTGATTAATAAAATATATTTATTACATGAATGATTACAATTAAAATTATTTTAGAATTATCGATCATTATAAATTATATTCTTATAATAATTAATTTTATAGTAGAAATAATTTTATTCTTTATTTTCTATGAAAATATGATTATTATATTATTTAAATAATATACTGAAATGATTATAGAATTATTATAATAATTATTTTATTATATGAATTTATTTCATAATAATTAATTTAATTATTTATCTTAATTAATAATGGTATGTATATGTGAGAAAATCAGATATGGAATCCAAACCCTAATTTCGGGTTTTGATCAAGGAATGAGAATAATAATATTATATTATTATTTGTTAGTGTTATAGATATGTATGTTATGTGTGTAAGGTTAATGCATGGAACAGTTTTAATAATAGTTTGATAAACCCTAATTCTGGTTCTGGAATAATGAATGATGATAATAATATAATATTAATAATATTATTTTATTTCAGTACTGTAAATATGTATGGACTGATAATGGATGGACAATTATAATACAGTATTACAAAATCCTAGTATTATTTTAATAAACCCTAATTCATTAGGCAAATAAGTGTAACGCCCCCAAAATAGGTCCATTCCATCCAACCCATTATGAGTCGTCAAAATACATGATGCGGAAAATAACTACAACTTTATTACAACAATTGTCGTGCAAAATACAACAACACATATGCTGTGAGTTTGGATACAAATATATACCAACTGTAGCACGTCACAATGACACCTTACATAAAGGAATAGTCGAAAACTGCTTTTTTGAAATTAGAATCTTTGGGAAGTGCTCAAGAAACCTTCAGATACATGGGAGGCCATATGGCCACGTAATTATCCTTGGTTGACCTAATAGACCCCAAAGAAAAAAACGAGAAGATTACTATCATATTCTTCCCAATGATGAGTCTTCTCTTGACATATCATTATCTCCACTCTCTAATTGAGGGTTATATTTCAAATAGACTCCAAGATCATATAGATAGTCTTTGTAGATATATACTCGAAGAAGCGGATGAGCACAATCATGTCTTATGATGACACGAGGTTGTATGTCATTAGACATCTTGTATGATAGTGGCAAAACACCCTTCCAAGTTAAATTCACCTCACCCTCAACATCTATAGACCACCATTCTATTCCCTTGTTATTCCCCGCTCGACCCAGCTACACTTTTATTACCTGAAAGGAATTGTGAAGCAAAAGGGTGAGCGTTAACTAGCTCAAGAAAAATATCATGACTAAAAATAATTAAATTATCAATAGCCTTCATCAATAATAAATCGTAGATTTAGAACATATGGTAGATGATAAAAAAATTCAACCATAGTTGCAGTTTTAACGAAGCAATCCATTAGAAGAGTCAAATAGACTATAAAGTCTATTATCTTCTCCATGTTAAAAGTCCACCAACAATGTTTTATCCCTGTAACATCAATCAACAATTCTTGTCCACAATCACATGTATAACTCATAATCGTAATTGTTGTTCTAAATTCCTTTTCTCATTCAGGACGAAGATAATTTTCATCACTTGTCTTTACCTGAAATATCAAAGATCATGGTTATACCAAATCACAGTTCCTGTTCATAATCATACTAATAAATTCATCTTTGCAGTACGGGCCAAAGATATTCATATACAGTTCATCTTTGCACTACAGGCCAAAGATATTCAACAACAGTTCATCTTTGCACTACAGGCCAAAGATATTCAACAATAGGTCATCTTTGCACTACGACCCAAAGATATTCATCAACAATTCATCTTTGCACTACAGGCCAAACATATTCATCAACAATTCATCTTTGCACTACAGGCCAAAGATATTCCTCAACAGTTCATATTTGCATTACAGGCCAAATATATTAAATATCTCAAAGAAATATATAATCATTTCAGAATTTATATAAACAATAATTATAACCATGTTGATCAATTCACCTTTGCACTTAAGCTAAAGATATTCAATTATAAATTCAATGGTCATGATCATACCAAATACAATTCAACTTTTCACTCATCGCCAAAGAGAACCCTAGTCATGATCATACCAATAATCTACCCATCTTTACACTCCAAAGAAAGAGAATTTCAACATCGTGGTTATAAAATGTTATATAAAAATAATATAATCAACATATAGATTTAATCTCAAGAGTAAGATTCATAAATCAATGATTTCATAACAACTTAATCAAAATGTTATAAATCACTTAATAATCTCATAATCTAATATTATTAATACTACCACAATATTTTAGTCATTTCTTAAACTTATAAACAATTTATTTTAATTGTTTACACTTTACTAATAAATGCATTTAATCATCTTAAAATTCCAAACTCATAAGATCTCATCATCAATAACTAAAACCCTTATCAAAAATCTGCATATACCTCATATATGATTCTCAAGCCATAAAATCCTATTTTCTAATTTTCTTTCTTCACAAACATATTTAATTCATTACTCATAACTAGAACATTTTCATGAAAAATATCAAATCAGTTCCAAAAATATTTATTTTCTGAGATATAGAAGAATATAGTCCCATATTGAATATATATTTTTCTCAAAATTTTTAAAATTCATTTACTATTTTTCACATGGCCAAAACCACCGAATATTCAGACATTTATCATAAATTGTACTTTTATCCAAAAATTTTGAAATTCACAGGGTATACTGATATTATATAGATGTACTCCCAATAAAAATTTCATCAATTTTGGAGTTAACAACAAGGAGTTATAAGCGGTTACTTTTAAAATAGTCTTTTCTCGTAAGATTCATAACTCCCAATCTATACATCCAAAAATCGCCATTTTTGGACACAATCTATAAAACTCATCAAAATATCATTTCAAATTTTTCCAGAATTTTTGAAGGTTCAGAAGAATTTCAAAATAATAACCCTTAAAATCCCTTACTATCCCTTACCTTAAAAGAGCAAAGATTGATTTGGAATAACACCGAATCGAACTTGCACCAGATACCAATACTCAAAGTATACTCAAAATACTCACAAGAATATGCTCGATAATATAGAGAGAAAAACTTCAGCTTTACGTGTGATTTTCAATTATAACCTAAGCACTTATTTATAGGAAAATGCTTAGAACACCAAAGCAGAAAATTTAATTTAATAATAATATATATAAATCAAGATTCCTACGCCTCTAGAAATCTGATTTTAGCTTAATAAACACATGCTAGGGCTTCCCACAAAACAAAAAATGTTTTTCACACTTTAAATATTTTAAACTTCCAAAAATCAATTATTTCGGAGTTTCAGAACTTCAATAATTCATAATAAATAGCCCTTTTATCAGAAAATTCAAATCTCGCGACTTTTTATAGGAAATTCAATTCTCTACAACTTTGCAGAAGAAAGTATTTCCAAATTCCAAACAAAAATTGATTGAAATCCACAAACGGACGATTTTACAGGCTATAATCAAATTTCAGTCAAGAAATGGGGTCCACCGACACATAAAACATGCTTTAAATATTTTTGGTAACAAAATACTCCTCCTCCACATATACTCATATATCCCACATTCATCGTAAAAATATCATCATTATTATATTATTAAAAAATATAATAATATATTTAAATGAATTATTTTATCAGAAAAAGATAAAATATTAATTTTCAATAATTTTCACATTAAAAATTTTCTCCATCTATATCCACATAAAATGAATATTTTCCTCATCATAAAAATTAATAATTAATTATACACAAATAATATTATATAATCACAATATTGACAACTGTGCGCTTCCTGGAAGGGGGCTTTCCAATAAGAATTTCTCCTTACTCAAGCGCAATTAGGTGACCAAACCTCTCCTTGATGTAACTTTCTAGACATTGCCAATAATGTTATCCAATAATATTATTCAGATAATATGAATTATTGCTCCGATAATGGAAAATACCGTGTAATGACAATTTATTGAAACAACAAAGAATATAAAATATCAATGCAAAGAATTATTGAATCAATAAAATAAAATATTGAATAAGAATTATCAGAATAATTATTGAGTAGTGTCTTCTTCACGTAAGAATCAATAATTGGTGCAATACCGTGCTATCGCAATGCTGCAAAGCATTTTTACTTTACCCACCGTATTCCAACAATATTAGCGATAATAACTACGCCAGTTATTTATAAACAACTTATTCTTGTCATTTTCTTTCTCCAATCGCTTTCGTTATAGGGCCCACAAAAGATCAAGACCGTCAGCATTTAATATATTCCCAACAAAAAGAATATTCCACGACCAAACGAATATTCTCAAACAACAATGAATATTTTATAACCACTTCATGTATTTTTGAAAAACAAATTCATTTATCACCCTTAACTTTAACTTTTATCAATTTAACCATTTATTGAATTGTAATTATAAGAAAAATTGAATACTTTTATTTCATAAAATTTGGGGTCTTACAATCTCCCTCCTTATGAAATTTCGTCCCCTCGAATTTACGTGACTGTATTTCAAAGAGTTGAGAATACCTTGCTTGCATTTCGATTCCATCTTCCCTGTCATCATAATTTCTCCAATGCTCATCTCCTGTATTTCAGATATCATTCTAGAATACAGCTTCAAAACAAGTGTTAATTGAACAAATTAACATATCCCATAATATCCCGATATTATGACTGACCAACAAATAAGCTTAGGTAGGACACACTAGCGAAGGATTTACTCATCTCTCCCCTCCTAGTTCTAATCCCGATCTCCGCCAAAGATCATATCCCTAAGCTCTGATACCAAATGTAACGCCCCCAAAATAGGTCCATTCCATCCAACCCATTCTGAGTCGTCAAAATACATGATGCGGAAAATAACTACAACTTTATTACAACAATTGTCGTGCAAAATACAACAACACATATGCTGTGAATTTGGATACAAATATATACCAACTGTAGCACGTCACAATGACACCTTACATAAAGGTATAGTCGAAAAATATTTTAGAAATTAGAATCTTTGGGAAGTGCTCAAGAAAACCTTCATACATGGGAGGCCATGCGTCTAGGTTATGGTAGATATCATATGGCCACGTAATTATCCTCGGTCAATCTAATAGACCCCAAAGAAAAACGAGAAGATTACTATCATATTCTTCCCAATGATGAGTCTTCTCTTGACATATCATTATCTCCACTGTCTCTAATTGAGGGTTATATTTCAAGTAGACTCCAAGATCATATAGATAGTCTTTGGTAGATATACTCAAAGAAGTGGATGAGCACAATCATGTCTTATGATGACACGAGGTTGTATGTCATTAGACATCTTGTATGATAAAGGGCAAAACACCCTTCCAAGTTAAATTCACCTCACCTCAACATCTATAGACCACCATTCTATTCCTTGTTATTCCCCGCTCGACCCAAATGCACACTTTTATTACCCCGAAAGGAATTGTGAAGAAAAAGGGTGAGCATAACTAGCTCAAGAAAATATCATGACTAAAAATAATTAAATTATAAATAGCCTTCATCAATAATAAATCGTAGATTTAGAACATATGGTAGATGATAAAAAATTCAACCATAGTTGCAATGAACGAAGCAATCCATTAGAATAGTCAAATAGACTATAAAGTCTATTATCTTCTCCATGTTAAAAGTCCACCAACAATGTTTTATCCTCAGTAACATCAATCAACAATTCTTGTCCACAATCACATGTATAACTCATAATCGTAATTGTTGTTCTAAATTCCTTTTCTCATTCAGACTTAAGATAATTTTCATCACTTGTCTTTACCCGAAATATCAAAGATCATGGTTATACCAAATCACAGCCTCGCTCATAATCATACTAATAAATTCATCTTTGCAAGACGCGGCCAAAGATATTCATATCTGATTCATCTTTGCACTACAAAAGCCAAAGATATTCAACAACAGATCTTTGCATTCCAAAGATATTCAACAATAGTCATCTTTGCACTACGACCCAAAGATATTCATCAACAATTTATCTTTGCACTACAAAGCCAAACATATTCATCAACAATTCATCTTTTGCACTACAGCCAAAGATATTCCTCAACAGCTCATATTTGCATTACAGCCAAATATATTAATATCTCAAAGAAATATATAATCATTTCGTAATTTATATAAACAATAATTATAACCATGTTGATCAATTCACCTTTGCACTTAAGCTAAAGATATTCAATTATAAATTCAATGGTCATGATCATACCAAATACAATTTAACTTTTCACCATCGCCAAAGAGAACCCTAGTCATGATCATACCAATAATCTACCCATCTTTACACTCCAAAGGAAAGAGAATTTCAACATCGTGGTTATAAAATGTTATATAAAAACAATATAATCAACATATAGATTTAATCTCAAGAGTAAGATTCATAAATCAATGATTTCATAACAACTTAATCAAAATGTTATAAATCACTTAATAATCTCATAATCTAATATTATTAATACTACCACAATATTTTAGTCATTTCTTAAACTTATAAACAATTTATTTTAATTGTTTACACTTTACTAATAAATGCATTTAATCATCTTAAAATGCCAAACTCATAAGATCTCATCATCAATAACCAAAACCCTTATCAAAAATCAGATATACCTCATATATGATTCTCAAGCCATAAAATCCTATTTTCTAATTTTCTTACTTCACAAACATATTTAATTCATTTACTCATAACTAGAACATTTTCATGAAAAATATCAAATCAGTTCCAAAAATATTTATTTTCTGAGATATAGAAGAATATAGTCCCATATTGAATATATATTTTTCTCAAAATTTTTAAAATTCATTTACTATTTTTCACATGGCCAAAACCACCGAATATTCAGACATTTATCATAAATTGTACTTTTATCCAAAAATTTTGAAATTCATAGGGTATACTGATATTATATAGATGTACTCCCAATAAACATTTCATCAATTTTGGAGTTAACCACAAGGAGTTATAAGCGGTTACTTTAAAAATAGTCTTTTCTCGTAAGATTCATAACTCTCAATCTATACATCCAAAAATAGCCATTTTTGGACACAATCTATAAAACTCATCAAAATATCATTTCAAATTTTTCCAGAATTTTTGAAGGTTCAGAAGAATTTCAAAATAATAACCCTTAAAATCCCTTACTATCCCTTACCTTAAAAGAGCAGTACTTCTGACTGGAATAACACTGAACGAACTTGCACCGTATACCAATACTCAAAGTATACTCATAATACTCACAAGAATATGCTCGATAATATAGAGAGAGAAAACTTCAGTTTCTGGTGTGATTTTCAATTATAACCTAAGCACTCTATTTATAGGAAAATGCTTAGAACACCAAAGCAAAAAATTTAATTTAATAATAATATATATAAATCAAGATTCCTACGCCTCTAGAAATTTGATTTTAGCTTAATAAACACATGCTAGGGCTGCCCACAAAACAAAAAATGTTTTTCACACTTTAAATATTTTAAACTTCCAAAAATCAATTATTTCGGAGCTTCAGAACTTCAATAATTCATAATAAATAGCCCTTTTATCATAAAATTCGAATCTCGCGACTTTTTATAGGAAATTCAATTCTCTACAACTTTGCAGAAGAAAGTATTTCCAAATTCCAAACAAAAATTGACTGAAATCCACAAACGGACGATTTTATAGGCTATAATCAAATTTCAATCAAGAAACGGGGTCCACCGACACGTAAAACATGCTTTAAATATTTTTGGTAACAAAATACTCCTCCTCCACATATACTCATATATCCCACATTCATCGTAAAAATATCATCATTATTATATTATTAAAAAATATAATAATATATTTAAATGAATTATTTTATCAGAAAAAGATAAAATATTAATTTTCAATAATTTTCACATGAAAAATTTTCTCCATCTATATCCACATAAAATGAATATTTTCCTCATCATAAAAATTAATAATTAATTATTCACAAATAATATTATATAATCACAATATTGACAACCAGCAGCCTCCTGTGAAAGAGGGGCTTTCCAATAAGAATTTCTCCATCATGCCAGCAATTAGGTGACCAAACCTCTCCTTAGATGTAACTTTCTAGACATTGCCAATAATGTTATCCAATAATATTATTCAGATAATATGAATTATTGTTCTGATAATGGAAAATACATCGTAATGACAATTTATTGAAACAACAAAGAATATAAAATATCAATGCAAAGAATTATTGAATCAATAAAATAAAATATTGAATAAGAATTACTATAACAATTATTGAGTAGTGTCTTCTTACGTAAGAATCAATAATTGGTGCAATACCGCAGCTACTTTGTGTAACAACGCCAGACATTTTACTTTACCCACCTAGTATTCCAACAAGATTAATTTATAACAACTACGCCTGCTATTTATATAAACAACTTATTCTTGTCATTTTCTTTCTCCAATCGCTTCAAGTATAGGGCCCACAAAAAGACTCACCGTCGCATTTAATATTCCCTGACAAAGATTTAATATTCCACGACCAAACGAATATTCTCCTACAACAATGAATATTTTATAACCACTTCATGTATTTTTGAAAACAAAAAATTCATTTATCACCCTTAACTTTAACTTTTTATCAATTTAACCATTTATTGAATTGTAATTATAAGAAAAATTGAATACTTTTATTTCATAAAATTTGGGGTCTTACAATCTCCCCTCCTTATGAAATTTCGTCCCCGAAATTTACGTACCTGGTATTTCAAAGAGTTGAGAATACCTTGCTTGCATTTCAGATTCCATCTTCCCTGTCATCATAATTTCTCCAATGCTCATCTCCTGTATTTCAGATATCATTCTAGAATACAGCTTCAAAACAAGTGTTAATTGAACAAATTAACATATCCCATAATATCCCGATATTATGACTGACCAACAAATAAGCTTAGGTAGGACACACTAGCGAAGGATTTACTCATCTCTCCCCTCCTAGTTCTAATCCCGATCTCCGCCAGAGATCATATCCCTAAGCTCTGATACCAAATGTAACGCCCCCAAAATAGGTCCATTCCATCCAACCCATTCTGAGTCGTCAAAATACATGATGCGGAAAATAACTACAACTTTATTACAACAATTGTCGTGCAAAATACAACAACACATATGCTGTGAGTTTGGATACAAATATATACCAACTGTAGCACGTCACAATGACACCTTACATAAAGGTATAGTCGAAAACTGTTTTAGAAATTAGAATCTTTGGGAAGTGCTCAAGAAAACCTTCGTACATGGGAGGCCATGCGTCTAGGTTATGGTAGATATCATATGGCCACAGAATTATCCTCGGTTGAATCTAATAGACCCCCAAAAAACGAGAAGATTATTATCATATTCTTCCCAATGATGAGTCTTCTCTTGACATATCATTATCTCCACTATCTCTAATTGAGGGTTATATTTCAAATAGACTCCAAGATCATATAGATAGTGCTGGTAGATATACTCAGCAAGTGGATGAGCACAATCCTGTCTTATGATGACACGAGGTTGTATGTCATTAGACATCTTGTATGATAGTGGCAAAAAACCCTTCCAAGTTAAATTCACCTCACCCTCAACATCTATAGACCACCATTCTATTCCCTTGTTATTCCCCACAACCAAAACCTACACTTTTATTACCCGAAAGAATTGTGAAGAAAAGGTGAGCAAGAAACTAGCTCAAGAAAATATCATGACTAAAAATAATTAAATTATCAATAGCCTTCATCAATAATAAATCGTAGATTTAGAACATATGGTAGATGATAAAAAAATTCAACCATAGTTGCAAATGAAACGAAGCAATCCATTAGAATAGTCAAATAGACTATAAAGTCTATTATCTTCTCCATGTTAAAAGTCCACCAACAATGTTTTATCCTCAGAACATCAATCAACAATTCTTGTCCACAATCACATGTATAACTCATAATCGTAATTGTTGTTCTAAATTCCTTTTCTCATTCGTGATGAAGATAATTTTCATCACTTGTCTTTACCTCGAAATATCAAAGATCATGGTTATACCAAATCACGCCCTCCTGCTCATAATCATACTAATAAATTCATCTTTGCGAAGACGGGCCAAAGATATTCATATATGCTTCATCTTTGCACTTGCTGTGCCAAAGATATTCAACAACAGCCATCTTTGCACTACAGCCAAAGATATTCAACAATAGTCATCTTTGACTACGACCCAAAGATATTCATCAACAATTTATCTTTGCACTACAGGCCAAACATATTCATCAACAATTCATCTTTGCACTACAGGCCAAAGATATTCCTCAACAGTTCATATTTGCATTACAGGCCAAATATATTAATATCTCAAAGAAATATATAATCATTTCGAATTTATATAAACAATAATTATAACCATGTTGATCAATTCACCTTTGCACTTAAGCTAAAGATATTCAATTATAAATTCAATGGTCATGATCATACCAAATACAATTTAACTTTTCACCATCGGCCAAAGAGAACCCTAGTCATGATCATACCAATAATCTACCCATCTTTACACTCCAAAGTGAAAGAGAATTTCAACATCGTGGTTATAAAATGTTATATAAAAACAATATAATCAACATATAGATTTAATCTCAAGAGTAAGATTCATAAATCAATGATTTCATAACAACTTAATCAAAATGTTATAAATCACTTAATAATCTCATAATCTAATATTATTAATACTACCACAATATTTTAGTCATTTCTTAAACTTATAAACAATTTATTTTAATTGTTTACACTTTACTAATAAATGCATTTAATCATCTTAAAATGCCAAACTCATAAGATCTCATCATCAATAACCAAAACCCTTATCAAAAATCTGCATATACCTCATATATGATTCTCAAGCCATAAAATCCTATTTTCTAATTTTCTTACTTCACAAACATATTTAATTCATTTACTCATAACTAGAACATTTTCATGAAAAATATCAAATTAGTTCCAAAAATATTTATTTTCTGAGATATAGAAGAATATAGTCCCATATTGAATATATATTTTTCTCAAAATTTTTAAAATTCATTTACTATTTTTCACATGGCCAAAACCACCGAATATTCAGACATTTATCATAAATTGTACTTTTATCCAAAAATTTTGAAATTCACAGGGTATACTGATATTATATAGATGTACTCCCAATAAAAATTTCATCAATTTTGGAGTTAACCACAAGGAGTTATAAGCGGTTACTTTAAAAATAGTCTTTTCTCGTAAGATTCATAACTCTCAATCTATACATCCAAAAATAGCCATTTTTGGACACAATCTATAAAACTCATCAAAATATCATTTCAAATTTTTCCAGAATTTTTGAAGGTTCAGAAGAATTTCAAAATAATAACCCTTAAAATCCCTTACTATCTCTTACCTTAAAAGAGCAGTACTTCTGACTGGAATAACACTGAACGAACTTGCACCGTATACCAATACTCAAAGTATACTCAAAATACTCACAAGAATATGCTCGATAATATAGAGAGAGAAAACTTCAGTTTCTGGTGTGATTTTCAATTATAACCTAAGCACTCTATTTATAGGAAAATGCTTAGAACACCAAAGCAAAAAATTTAATTTAATAATAATATATATAAATCAAGATTCCTACGCCTCTAGAAATCTGATTTTAGCTTAATAAACACATGCTAGGGCTGCCCAAAAAACAAAAAATGTTTTTCACACTTTAAATATTTTAAACTTCCAAAAATCAATTATTTCGGAGCTTCAGAACTTCAATAATTCATAATAAATAGCTCTTTTATCAGAAAAATCGAATCTCGCGACTTTTTATAGGAAATTCAATTCTCTACAACTTTGCAGAAGAAATTATTTCCAAATTCCAAACAAAAATTGACTGAAATCCACAAACGGACGATTTTACAGGCTATAATCAAATTTCAGTCAAGAAATGGGGTCCACCGACACATAAAACATGCTTTAAATATTTTTGGTAACAAAATACTCCTCCTCCACATATACTCATATATCCCACATTCATCGTAAAAATATCATCATTATTATATTATTAAAAAATATAATAATATATTTAAATGAATTATTATATCAGAAAAAGATAAAATATTAATTTTCAATAATTTTCACATTAAAAATTTTCTCCATCTATATCCACATAAAATGAATATTTTCCTTATCATAAAAATTAATAATTAATTATTCACAAATAATATTATATAATCACAATATTGACAACCAGGCAGTTCCCAAGAAAGAGGGGGCTTTTCAATAAGAATTTCTCCTTACTGGCGCGCAATTAGGTGACCAAACCTCTCCTTAGACAGAACTTTCTAGACATTGCCAATAATGTTATCCAATAATATTATTCAGATAATATGAATTATTACTCCGATAATGGAAAATACTGTGTAATGACAATTTATTGAAACAACAGTAATATAAAATATCAATGCAGCAATTATTGAATCAATAAAATAAAATATTGAACACTAATTACTGTAACAATTATTAAGTAGTGTCTTCTTACGTAAGAATCAATAATTGGTGCAATACCGTGCAACATCGTGGCAACAACGCCAGACATTTTTTACTTTACCCAATTATTCCAACAAGATTGATTTATAACAACTACGCCAAGTATTTATAAACAACTTATTCTTGTCATTTTCTTCCTCCAATCGCTTTCCGTTATGGGGCCCACAAAAGACTACGCCGTCGTACGAATATTCCCCGAGAGTACGAGTATTCCACGACCAAACGAATATTCTCCGATAACAATGAATATTTTATAACCACTTGCGTATTTTTGAAAAAAATTTCATATATCACCCTTAACTTTAACTTTTTATCAATTTAACCATTTACTGAATTGTAATTATAAGAAAAATTGAAAACTTTTATTTCATAAAATTCGGGGTCTTACAATAAGACTGTAAGATTTTGAAGTAATTAAGTTAGGTTATGACATGTGTTATTGATTTAACCCTAATGATTATTTAGAAAACCCTAATTATAAATTGATAACCCTAATTATAAAAATTAGGAATTTTAAATGTTAAAACAAAAACCCTAATTATTAGTTGTAAACCCTAATTGCTAATTTGCACGCTTAATGATAATTAGTGAAACATAAACTAAATTATCAAGTATATGTAATTAGAAACCCTAATCTAATTATGAAACCTTAATTTGAAATTTTTAGAAACTAAAATTTTATTTTATTTTACAAACCCTAAACTAGAAATGCTTCAATTTGTGCTAAACCTTAGGGTTAAACCCAAATGGTCAAACCCTAAGGGTTTGCTAAATGACCAAAGTGCCATTAAAATTCCAAGCCAATTAACAATTTTGCCCTTATTGCATAATTGAGGATTGCTTGCAAATCTTGTCAAGACCTTTAGTTGTTCACCAACTTTTGACTTTGTATGACCTAAACATCCAGCAAATAAGCCTATTAGCTCAACAACATGCATTGTATCTATGTATTATATAGATTAAAGGAAGAAAAAGTCCACAAAGTTGCTCATTTGCTATCCTACCTCAACCAACTCTTTTTCTCTCTAAGCATCCGAAATATATAGGTAGACTAGTTCCATATTCAAGCCCCACTATCACCATAACATATCTAGAAGCCCAGAATCAAGATTGATCATGAAAGGTATTAACATAAGCTTAAAAATTTTGATCTTTCATGCTAGTTGGATTTGGTGTTTTAAGTGTTTAAATATGTTGTATAAGGTGTTAATCAATGATCTGGGTTGATAGATGTTAGATCCATAACATCTATAAGCTCAGATTTTAAGATTTCAAGAATCTAGAAAAAATTTAAAAATGAAGTCTGACAACGAATGTCAGGCCTTATATCTTTGTGATCTTTAATTATTTTTGTGTTTTGAAAGTTTGTCATTGTAGTCTGGTATGAGATCTTTCATTTGGTACAAGAATCAAAGTCAGATCATGAGTCGATCGGAAGTTATTGATGGTCAAAAGTCGTTGACCAGCATTGACTGACTCTTTTTGGGCAGCCCAGAATTGCCCAGAATGCCTGACAGTGTTTTTGCAAGCGCTTGATCTTACTGTTGTTAAGTGTTTTGTTCATGTAACCAAAGATCTACAACCGGTCAAAGTAGGTACCTTGTGTACTGACTATGAAGATCTGGGTTTACTGAAGAACACATTTAGCGACAATTTTGTCGCCTAAAGTACCTATAGTGACACTTTATTTATAAAATTATATTTTTATTAAATAATTAGTATTAAATAGTTTTTTTTAATTATGAAAAATACAAAATAAATTCCTGAAAATTATTTTTAAGTCTGAAAATTAGCTTTTAATTATTTTAAATATATTTCATAATATTTAATATTTTTGGAATATCAAAGGTATTTAATTTATATAATTATAATATTAAAAAATTATTTAAAATGATTTTAATACTTGAAAAATCAATTAAAATTATATCATGTTATAAGAAAATATTTTAAGTTATTTTATATGACTTTTAATATTTTAGTGATGAAATTTCATTAATAAATTAATATTAATGAAAATTAAGTTATTAAATAAATGTATTAAATAAATAATGAAAAATAGAATTAATGATTTAAAATTATTTAAAGTATTATAAAAATATTTTAAGTTATAAAATATAACTTTTGATATTTTGACATGAAAAATATTAATAATTTAATAATAATGATATTAGATTTATTTAATTTTTATATTAAATAAATTAGTTTTAAAATGATTTTAATATTAGAAAAATCATTTTAAATGAAAATGAAGTGTTTAAGAATATTTTAAGTTAAAAATATCACTTTTAATATTTAAAGGATAATTTCATTAATAATTTAATATTAATGATATTAAGTTTATTTAATAATTATATTAAATAAATAGTTTAAAAATAGTTTTATTTATTTAAAAATCATTTAAAAATGATATTAATGAATTAAAAATATTTTAAGTTATAATTAATGACTTTTAATATTTGATAAATAGTACATTAATATTTTAATATTAATGGTAATTATTTAAAAATAATTTTAAATGCTTTAAAATCATTTAAGGGTAATATAAATGTTTTAAAAATATTTTGAGTTATTATAAATAACTTTAATATTTTGGCAATGGTTTCATTAATAGTTTAATATTAATTGAATGTTAATGACAATAGAATTGTTTAATATTTAAATCATTTAATAATGATTTCGTTGTTTGAAAATTCATGATAAATTATAATAATTGTTTAAAAATTATTGTAAGTCATTTAAAATGTTATGACTGTTATTTAAATAGTCTAAATAGATATTGAACTTCGATATAGAGTCATAGACTCGATAATTATCTGATAAAGCCGTCGGTACGCCGACAGGTTTCAGAAATTGATCTAGACTTAGATATTTTGAATGTATTCATTTTTGTTTGTGATTTAATAACTGTTGAATATGTGTGATAAGGTGATTAGGTTATATGCTGACTGCAATAAGTAGTGATATGTGTTATAGTATGTTGTTCTAATCGATCAAATGATCTTATTAATGATAGGTTTCGGAATAAAAGATAAAAACTAAGTTGCGTCTTGTATGCAGCAAACCAGAAAAGTATCCTACCTTTACATTTTTTTTATGCAATGGACATGAGTAAGAATGTTTCAGAACTATAATAGTATTGTACTATATTATTAACCCTGTTGGGATATATTCTATATCTTATCATTGTTTATCAACATGATGTTATATTATATAATTCAGATATATATTCTGTTCGTTAATTTCTAAATATGGTTATACAAGTGTCCCAATTTGGATAATCATTATATTTAATCACATGTTGATATATATATATATATATATATATATATATATATATATATATATATATATCCCCAAAGATGAATACGAGAAAAGCCGTCTAGCTATTTGACCTAGCTAGACACAGATTCAGAAATATCGTTGAATATGATAAAACACTTTTGTATCAATCAAATTGTTTTGGTTCGGATTCCTGACTAATTATGAACATCCCGAACATGGGAAAATTTTTATGCGCTAAGCCGAACAAAGGATGAACGATAATATCGTTTTTGTAATATAGTATTGATCAATACAGGGTCCATGGGATGTACGCCCTCGTGCCCGTAAGTTATGACGGTTTGCAGATGAAGTTCTGTCTAACCTTCTCGAAAACAGAAAACAATGTTCATAATCTGTCGACTACCCTATATATATAGTCAATACGTAGTTTCAAAAACTTTGATATAGAAATAATATATGGTTATGATCGGTTCAGTTTACTTCACAACTATTAATTCGTTGTAGAAGTGATGTAGAAAGAAAACATTTAATTTTTTTCAGTTAATTATATTTATAATTGTTATTACTTGCTGGGCACCCAAATGCTCATACTAGCTTTAAATTTAAATGTTTTCAGCTAAGCGTGATCAACCGGAAGGTTCAGACAAGAACAAGTGAAAAGGAAAGCAAACAGAATACGTTTTGTGGTATCTTTTGTAATAGTTAGACAATATTTAGACCATGATATTTATTATCTATCATGTAATATATTGTAGTAAAGGTTGCGTACTTGGAATTAGACTCTGATAAATGTAAGTTAAGTTTGATATTTATATTATTGTTATTATTATTAGTATTATTTTCGCTCATAGAAATGGTATCGTAAAGCACTGAATTCGGGTTTCAAGTACCTGAATTTGGGGGCGTTACATCTTGGTATCAGAGCTTTAGGGTTAAAAACCTTAGGCGGGTTAGACCTTAGGCTATAACCTTGGGACAGAGGGAAACGTTGAAAATACAAATAACTCATATAGAGTTTATAAAGAGGTGAATTGAATGAATTTATCGTAAAACAAAATAAAAGATAACTTATATAAAACTATTATGTGCTGTGTGTATATATTATGTGCTAATCAAGATTGTTTGTGTGTAGATGTCAGATAGAAAAGGATTAGGATACCCTCAGACAGTAAGAAGAAGTCAACCTCCATAACCGAGCTAATATCAAAGACAAAAGTTGAAATAGAGGCTCACATTGAAAGCTACCTGAATAAGGTGGTTATTTTGGAAAGTATAGTACTGGACCTAGAAACGATAGTACAACTGATAGGTAAAGTATAGTTAAAGAATAAGTGGTCAATGTCGAGTTATTAAACTCATGTTTGTGGCGAGTTCTTAAACTCACAATGTGTGGTAAGTTTGACGAACTTGATATAGTTATGTGTGAATGGATTATTATGGATAATAGGAATAGATAGGTTACTAAGAAATTGATCTTTAGTGAAGGCGTAAGAAATGGGTAGTATTAGTATTAGTTGAATATGTATAATTCTATGTTGTGTATATGATAAGTATGTCTGTGTAAGGTAATATTTTTAACTTTTGTATAAGTTATGGAAGCGATTCCCAACTTTTGAGTCATAAAGGGATAGCGGATATTTAAAGCAATATGTGGTATAGTATGTCAAGTGTTATGAATATGAATCTATGTTGAATTAATGAAATAAGTTGGTATAAGGATAGTAATTATTTATCTGAATACTGGTTAATACAGTAAACCAAGTTTTCAAAATCTAATATTTTGAGTATATTATTATTTGAGTAGAAAATTTTGCGTTATATGTCGAACGGATACGATAAGGCTTAGAATGTAAGTTAATAAGGAATCATTTATGATAATGTCGCCAAGACAAAAACGAAATCAAAGGGAAGAAGAACCTGTCAACAAAGCTGGAGGACAACCAGACCTGATACAGAATCTTGCGAATATGGACGATCAAGCTATGCAGAACGGAATACCAGCCGCGGGAAAATTAGCCAAACAATTGATCGACAAACATCAAAGACTTCAAGGCAATCGAACCGCTATGATTTAGAGGATCAACTGACACGGTAGACGCATTTGTGATAGTTAGGATAACGGAGGGGAAAAAGACGGCTTTTGCCACCTATACGATGAAAGGGGAGGCGAATTTTTGGAAGACAAATCAAACTAAAGCTGGAAAAGGGAATAGAGGTAGTAGGACTGGATAAAGGAAAGAAGATAAAGGGAAAGTTTGTGTGTTATAAGAGTGGGCAGAAGGGACGTGTCTCTCCCAACTGCCCCAATTCAAGAATGTATAGTAGGTGTTTTATTTGTGAATCAACGGAGCATAAGGTGAAAGACTGTCCAAGAAGGGAAAAAAAGGTAAGGAATGCGAATACGGAAAAAGGCAGCAGGACATTGGCGATAACGGGACCAACATCAACAAACAAACCAACGAAATTAACCGCAAGCCTCTTCAACATAACTGTTCAAGATACCGTGGCAGCCGGGGATGCAACTCCAGTTATTATTCTAATCAATTTTATTTTCTTATATATAATTTTCTTATATATATAGTATATTACCTTATAAATTATTTTGAAGGAGAAATTTGAGTTCTTTTAGAAATCAAATTTTTGTTTAAGAAGATAGACAAGCTTTATGTTAAATAGTTAAAGATCGATTCGATCAATTATGATCAAGATCTACTCGCAATGATTGTGTATGCTATGTACCCTTGTATGTATAGGTTTTAAAACGGTGATTCCGGGGATGGAATCTTTATAAGGGAGGGTGAATGTAATAACCCGATATTTTTGATATAATTAAATCAAAAAATTTGCGTATAATTTTTTGCTTATTATTTATAATGGTGGAAGTATGTGCAAGATAATGTGTATGTATTTATGTGATGAATAAAATATATTTATTACATGAATGATTACAATTAATTTTATTTTAGAATTATCGATTATTATAAATTATATTCTTATAATAATTAATTTTATAGTAGAAATGATTTTATTATTTATTTTCTATGAAAATATGATTATTATATTATTTAAATAATATACTGAAATGATTATAGAATTATTATAATAATTATTTTATTATATGGATTTATTTCGAATAATTAAGTTAATTATTTAACATAATTAATAATGGTATGTATATGTGAGAAAATTAGATATGGAATTCAAACCCTAATTTTGGATTTTGATCAAGGAATGAGAATAATAATATTATATTATTATTTGTTAGTGTTATAGATATGTATGTTATATGTGTAAGGTTAATGTATGGAACAGTTTTAATATTAGTTTGATAAACCCTAATTCTGGTTCTAGAATAAGGAATGATGATAATAATATAATATTAATAATATTATTTTATTTCAGTACTGTAAATATGTACTGTATATGTATGGACTGATAATGGATGGACAATTATAATACAGTATTATAAAATTCTAGTATTATTTTAATAAACCCTAATTCGTTAGTCAAATAAGACTGTAAGATTTTCAAGTAATTAAGTTAGGTTATGAATGGCATGTGTTATTGATTTTAACCCTAATGATTATTTAGGAAACCCTAATTGCAAATTGATAACCCTAATTGTAAAAATTAGTAATTCTAAATGTTAAAACAAAAACCCTAATTATTAGTTGTAAACCCTAATTGCTAATTTGCAAGCTTAATGATAATTAGTGAAACATAAACTAAATTATCAAGTATATGTAATTAGAAACCCTAATCTAATTTTGAAACCTTAATTTGAAATTTTTAGAAACTAAAATTTTATTTTATTTTACAAACCCTAAACTAGAAATGTTTCAATTTTGTGCTAAACCCTAAGGGTCAAACTCTAAGGGTCAAACCCTAAGGGTTTTCCAAATGACCAAAGTGCCATTAAAATTCCAAGCCAATTGACCATTTTGCCCGTATTGCATAATTGAAGATTGCTCGCAAATCTTGCCAAGACCTTTAGTTGTTCACCATCTTTTGACTTTGTATGACCTAAACATCCAGCAAATCAGCTTATTAGCTCAGCAACATGCATTGTATCTATGTATTATATAGATTAAAGGAAGAAAAAGTCCACAAAGTTGCTCATTTGCTATCCTACCTCAACCAACTCTTTTTCTCTCTAAGTATCCAAAATATACAAGTAGACCAGTCCCATATTCAAGCCCCACTATCACCATAACAGATCTAGAAGCCCAGAATCAAGATTGATCATGAAAGGTATAAACCTAAGCTTAAAAATTTTGATCTTGTATGCTAAGTTGGATTTGGTGTTTAAGTGTTTAAATATGTTGTATAAGGTGTTAATCAATGATCTGGGTTGATAGATGTTAGATCCATAACATCTATAAGCTCAGATTTTAAGATTTCAAGAATCTGGAAAAAATTTAAAAATGAAGTATGACAACGAATGTCAGGCCTTATATCTTTGTGATCTTTAATTATTTTTGTGTTTTAAAAGTTTGTCATTGTATTCTGGTATGAGATCTTTCATTTGGTACAAGAATCAAAGTCAGATCATGAACTGATTGGAAGTTATTGATGGTCAAAAGCCGTTGATCGACATTGACTAACTGTTTCTAGGCAGCCCAAAATTGCCCAGAACGCCTGAGAGTGTTTTTGCAGGCGCTTGATTTTACTGTTGTTAAGTGTTTTGTTCATGTTGTTGTTTGGTGGTTGTAGACTGACATGAAGACTACCTTCTAAAGCTTTTATATCACCTAGATCCTTAACAGAATCAAAACTAATGATGGTCAAACTTGGGTATCCGAAACTGCTCAAGAACATTTCTGGAAAACCCAAAAATGCTCAAGAACAGTTCCGAAAAGGTACTTTGACTGGCATGTATCTTGAAATTCTTTTCATGATATATGTGTTTTGTGTATTAGATCTCTTCATTTACATATCGTCTACA